>CM067350.1:16623036-16650536 GCA_034190875.2 Urechis unicinctus | reverse complement strand
AAAAAATAAAACGTATTCAGCTTAAATGAATATATATGAGCCCTCACCAATGAAACGGCTAGAATCACTCTAAAATATCCAATTGATAGCAAATATAAACATGTCATGTACTATATCTCTATATATCATATGAATACAAACATACATGAGTGCATGCATACATTCATACATACATACATACATACATACATACATACATACATACATATACATACATACATACATACATACATACATACATACATACATACATACATACATACACATACATACATACATACATACATACATACATACGTACGTACGTACGTACGTACGTACGTACGTACATACATACATACATACATATACATACACATACATACATACATACATACATACATACATACATACATACATACATACATACATACATACATACATACATACATACATACATACATACATACATACACACATACATACATACATACATACACATACATACATACATACATACATATACATACATACATACATACATACATACATACATACATACATACATACATACATACATACATACATACATACATACATACATACATACATAGTTTTCACATATATGGATCAGACAGAGACTAATGTTTATCGCAAATTTATAATTGTGCATAACCTGAGACTTTATGTTGTGGCTATTAATACATACGAAGTCCAATTTGCTGAATCATGACGGGCAAAGTTTTATGCTGTCAACAAAGACGCTTCGTGGGATATAGTTTTTACGACACAGATAGTCTGAAAAGCAAATGCACTGCTATACCTTTATGATTGTGTGGCAGCAAATGGTGATTAATTAGAAAATTTATTTGTATCGCACAGAAGAAAACAAAAACAATAACGCCCTAAATGAATGGATATTGTTATTATTAGAAAATTTACGATACTAGTGTTGACAGTTGCTTAAGTTCATGTTGTAACTAATTCATCGACTTGATATACTGGTAACAATCGCAACGGAGAGCTACCGAAATACAAAATTGTGATCTTTATGGGTTTAATTACACATTTATGAATCAATCGAGCCTAAAATATTCTACTTCTATATTGTTCAAACCTGACCAATTGTAGATAAAACTAGAAGAGGGTCACTAAAAAGAAAACACATTCAGGTCTTTAGCCGAAGCCGCTTATGAAATATCTGTATTTGAATAAGGTTCTAGTTAAAAAATACGTCCCAAAAAGAACCATAGCCGAACGAGCAAACAAATTGTAACATATGACGAATAAGATTTAATGCACGCATATATCAAGGGAGAAATAGAAATGATGAGCAATAGAGCCCGCATGTGACATGCATTGTCTTCTGTACCAATTCAAATGTTATGTTTGTATCTTTAATGGGACTGACATTCAATATTAGGGAAAACGCAAAACATCTGGTACATATTAGTTGCTTATTTTACAATAGACAAAATCGAGAAAGTAAACTACATGACATCTAGTAAATAAGATCAGCTGGGCCTGCAGTTATTTTACCAGCTCAGAAGTTTTTCCATTGGGCCGAACAAAATCTCTTAGCGCAATAATGCATTTATGCAATTCATGTGTGCCATGATGGTCCTATTAAAATATTTTGATCAAATCTATGTATCAGTTGTATTGTCGATTATTGCACAATAAGGCAATACATCCGCCGCCATTTATATACAAACAAATACAAATGTAATACTAAATAACTAGCAAACAAAACCGTTTGTGTAAACAGTCAATGCAACTGCCGACTGCGTAAGGCAGTAAAGTAAGAGGGGATAACTGGCTTTCGTGGTTACTGCTTGACATGGAGTGTCCCCACAATGCTTCAAAATACTCCAAAACCTAACGATAGCGCCACCGTCCAACGGCAATCGTTGCTACGCAGCTATGTTCAATGGCTTGGAGTCTGGTAAAACTTCAATACAACCAGCGCCACAGCTCAGAAATGTCTGTTTGAGCCAGTTTGAACAAGTATATGTTGAGCAGGAAGTGTTTTTTTATGCTCTGCTTACTATCAATACGCAATGGTGCTCTCTGTAGTCGATACTGCTCCCTAAAACATGAAGCAAAACATTGACTTATTATCATTACTGCATATACGACAACACATTTCGTACATTGTATTTCGTATTGTCACAGTGAACGCTGTGTATTGCTGCCTAGGGTGCTGTATATCCCGTTTTAAATAATCATTTGCATTTTTACCGAACTGGCGATGTACTAAGATACTAAGCGTTTAAATTGTTATCCTAATTACATGCCAGATTAGCGAGGAAGAATAAGAATATTCATTTGTTATAAAACTGTCGTACACATCACGTTTAAGTAGGCAGATTAGGGTCCAGCTCTTTTTGCCTTTTGCCGAGCCATGAGTAAGTGATAACTTTAACAAAAACGTATTTCTTCATATAATTGTTTGCAGATGCACAAACATAGTATGAATGGCCAATTAAAACCAAGTGTACAAAATTCATGATATATACAAATACATACACTATTGTTTTCCTAGATATATGCAATGTTTCGATTGGAAAGCATATTCCTCGAATTGAATACCATTCTGCCAGCTTGATATTCTATGAATCATCGACTACTACACTGATAATGCTTTGTGTGTTGAAGGTTGATTTAGTAGCACCAAACCATGACGGATGCCGTTTTCAAAATTCTCTCGCATCAGTAATAAATGTCAACCATTATATGAAGACGTAACATATCATGGAGGTTTCGAATGATGAAAAGTCATATGATGCCTAATCAAAATCAATCATAGCCTGCGTTGTAGCGATGTTTGTACAGCAAATAAAAGAATTCTCCTATCTGAAAAGCGCAACACAGAGAAGCACATATTTTTCTCAAGAAACTCTTTGGTTCATGCTAAAAGCTTTGGCACAATACATATCCACGCCCCATGATTATATACCTAAGAATATATCCTGTAGCTAGTAAGAAAATAGGTAAACCAGAGAAGACTTACTTGGTACTAATATGCCGTATATTTGCAAGCTTCGTTCGCGTATTTTACTTAGCCGTAAATTCTGCCATGAGAGAGAAAGAAGGTCGTCTCTATTATTCCAGACAACCAATCGCTTTTATGATTATTCAAAACAAGTGGGTATGTTGTAATCCTTCGAAAAGTGTGCCTAATCTGTTTTGTGTGCGGCATAAACAATGTGGAAAGGAGAGAATGATAAATAGCGAGCGCAGCATTGCTGCCTTAATGTCTCCTTGCTAGTTTATCGGGCGCCAGCTGCTAAATGACCGCGGGGTGAATGCTCACTGTAGAAAGTATTGCAGTTGAGGGTTTTTCTAACACATTCGTATCGACTAAGACGACACTAGATTAATGTAGCACAAGGTATAAGCATACCATATCATCGAACATAGCTAAGGTGAAACCTTTGACAGGCATTCAGAAAAGGGTGCCTTGTCAAGGGACAAGACTTTCTAGATTAATTGACTTGTTTTGCAAAGAGAGCGTTAAAAGCTAAGCCATCTGATGTCTATCTGACCACAGCTCTCACAGAATGCCGAATTCGTGATTGGAATGATGCAAAGGAGCAGCTTCAAGTGTGTGGTATGAGTCGTGTTGTACACTAACCGTTCCACAGGTACGACTACCGACCTACCGAACGGATGTTACTAGACACCGTATTATTAGCTGGTCAGACCCTCCCTGTATCGAAATAACGATGATACGCAGTCGTAAGAGCAATATGGCGGCCTCATACCGTACATTTCTCACAAATACGTAGAGAGAAAGTTGTGTTATAAAGGCATTTAGTATTGCAATACAAAGTTTTATAACATCAATCACATTGCTATTATGACAATTTTATAGCGCGTTTGTGATTTCCAGTACCTCTTGCATTTGGTCTGACGCATAAGCATCACTGCCGATGTATTGAATTACGAATAACTGTAAAATAACCTATGCTAGAATAACGCATCACTTGTAGTGTTTCATTTGTATATCCATATGATGTTTCTTTGAGGGACTGAGCTAGTGGAGTCGCTGCCGCGTCATGTTTTTCACGGGTGAATGTTATTGGTTACAGATACGTCAGATATATGTAAATACACATCTACATTCTGCCCTCAACTCAGTAAGCTAGTCAGTGTGATACAGACTCGGATATAGTCTGTGCCAAAACGACCGATCAATTAAATATAAGGCTTGAATATGGTACAAAATTGCACCCCCAATTGTTGCCCAGCCGTTTGGGGGAATCATGCTGTATTTAGCTTATAGGTTACATGGCGGATTTTGAACAGACAGTTTGCCTGAGCTGTTGTGTGAACCTTTTATTGTTGTTAGAATTGTAGAGCTCATGTTGGTTCATCTTGAGTTTATTTCAAGAACTCCGTGATAAAGATCGCATGGGTTGTGCGTAATGGGCGTTATATGATTGTGCGGATCAGTATTTCTCCCGGATTCTGCGTTATTATTAAGACAAATATCTCAAACTATCAAAGCATGTCTGCAGTATAATGCCACCATATTTAGCTGTAGCATTATTCAATGTCTCAAACTGCGTTGGCCATTACTTGTGTAACTCAATGCAGTAATGCCAATTTATTGCGCAATCAAAAATCCTAAATCCATGCATACAGTTAACAGCTATGCGAAAAATAAGCAACGCTGCTCTGCTTACTTATGGTACACCATCGTCACGTTCATGGCGCTCTTTATATCGCAATTGATGCCCCTCAAACTTTCCTTGACTTGCTACCCACATCTAATGCACGATTTCTATTTAATGCATATGCTCGACCAAGTATCTGAACCATATGTAATATATCAAATCATAAATCTCGCAGCATAGACTGCATGAAATCACACGAGCATTTGACGCTGCCCAATAAATGAGCTGTTAGTTGCTATGTGAGCATCCTATTGTTATTCCAAATTAACTATCATCTTGCGAGGAAACAGCTTAAATTTTGTTCATGTTTTCATATCCTTTATCCACATAAAGAGGCAATGAGCGTCAATCAGGTTTTGGCAATAAAGAATGCTGACTGCATCGATTCTATAGATATTTGTCATATTAGATCACCTCTCAATCAGTAAGTCAGGGTGCTGTCGTTAACCCATACCATGAGCGACACCATTATGTGCTCTGTATCTGTTTTTGGCTCCGCTTAGACGCGTCTGATAATGGCTATATTATTGTGGCTCGGGGATATCATCGGCTTTGGTAAGAGATAAATCCGTCCATGGCTACCTTTTATAAGCATTTACATGAACTGGGCGGGGTGTAGGATAATGAACAAAAACATCAGATATTGTCTCTGAACCCCCCCCCCCCCACCAACCCACTCCCCCTCTACTCCAATAACAATGTAGTTCGCCTTCGATGGCAACACACAATTTTGTCTCTGAGTCCGTCCCCCCACTCCAACATTTACGTCTCCAATGACCACAAACATCAGATATTGTCTCAAATGACCACAAACATAAGATATTGTCTCTGAACCCCCACCCCTCCCCCCACCTCACTTCAACAACAAATAAATTCGCCTCCAATGACCACAAATATCAAATATTGTCTCTTGTGCAAGTGAACATGTAAATATAGTACAATTGCTTACTAGGCCAATTAACGTACATGCAGCAAATGGATTTCCATACAAATTGAAGCGAATCTGGCGGCCAATCAATCAAATTATCAATATTTATTCGCAAGAACATGATAGCAGACTAATGCGTTTAGCAACATCGACGCTCCTTATTCGCTTCATGTGAGCTCGTTCAATCAGCCATATAAACCTTTGGCAGTGCTTGGCGTTTGGTTAAATGTATTTATGAGCACTGCAATCGCCCACGAAAAGATTAAACGCGTAAATAAGCGGCAACGTTGACTTGATCACACGTTTATATATCAGAAATGAGTTAAATGTCACGTATAACTTCTTCGATAATCATTCAACCTGCATACTCGATCGGCGACACAATTGTTATCCATGAACGATATTTATATATATATATATATATATCGTGCTCTAAAGTAAGGAGTAACCAGCGGATAGTGATAACCCCAGGACGGCATAAATGTCAAAATATAATCGCTTAAGTGCGTAAGCAAATTCCAATCGCATCAGTTAGGCACGATGCTTTCATGCCTCGTACAGTTTTATTTAATCAACAAAGTTGGGCGAAAAATATCTTAATAAAAATGAGTAATATAGTGGTATATATCGTTAAAGTGCCGTCATGTGTATCCAGCATGCCTTCTGAGCGTCAGCTAATGCAAATGTTGAATACACCTGTTTTCACAATTGGTTGTTTGTCTCGTCCATGGATATTGCTGGCAAGTAATATAGGAGAAAGCCAACAGACCCAGCAATCGTAAAAATAGTATGAGAGCTTCTGTCTTCATTCTCTGTTGATGCCCGTTGTTCTTATGAAGCATGGGAAAAAATTCTCTCAGATAGTGTCACCCCTATGGGTTACGCATCAGCTAATGCATTATTCATACGATCATCCCAGTATTACACAGAGGCTTCGACTGTCAGTGAAATATCAATCAATTATTCAGATTAGTTGGCTACCAAATTCATTAAGCTCACTTATTCTCGCTCCAAGGAATAATTCGGATATTAAATGTTTTTCGTCTCTTGTGTGCACTGTACTCTTGATTACCGCTTATATAATTGGTCACATTTGCATTATTTATAACTCAACGCATCTAGCAGTCGATCTCATAGAATACATTTGGTGTGGGATACAGAGAACAAGGCATTCATCATTCGGTATTTCTGTGCAAGAACAGAAAATATTATACCGCCTAACTTTATATTGTACGTTATATTAGCAGTCTATGGAAGCCTCATAATAGATATGGGGTCAAGATTAGGTTGTACAATATTATTGTGGAAGGGTGACATATCATGATTACAATATACATGTTGTCCGATAACCCTTTGTAATCATGGTAGAAGGTTTTACATGTAAATCCATGCGCATCATAATTGAACTTGATTTCAAGTATTGTTTTGAGATCGTGGCCATTATTTGATGAAAGTAGCCTATTCATATTCCTCTATTTTTGTGCAGTTTATCACACCGTTAGACTCATAATCAAGTCCATATTCATCAAAAATATGATGTATGCCTATCCACGGTTAAAAAAACCCTATTTAACTTGTTAAATCAGCTGTTTTATAGTGTTGGGTGCCAAATCGAACAACAACCTACATATAATCATAACGTGCCCTCTCAGTCATCAGTTTTATGGAGTAACCTCCTACCACTGATATGAATCATAAATCTCAGTTTCCCCGATCCACGGGTGTCACCTGCCAACTCCCAACTCTTTCATGCATACCCCATATCTTATAGCCACATGCCCATCCTGCGTAGCCAACACCGGTAGGCCCGAGAAACTTCCTGGGCCTCATTGACCAGGATACTGCATGCCCCACGAGAATTGGGTAGCGTGCCTTGGTCGTTGAGGGAAACACTTTTACATTTTGGAATCAGTTCCATCCTGAACTACGAGCTCATCACATTTTTAAAGTACTATTTTGCTGTCATTGATTATTAATTATTGATTCGGCATATATTAATTGGTATAATTAAAAAGTTTAATGCAAATAAAAAATCTTTCTGTTACTTTTTTATTCCTGGTATACACTTTTGGTCCTCTAAAGGTCGTCCACGATAGGTCAAGATACTTATCTATACGTACAAATCCAACCTTGCGTACCCTTATATATTTGCTTATATATGCGCGGCACCAAAATTTAAAATAATTTCCAGTGATAATGGATTTAAAAAATATTTCGTTGCTGTAGATGTGATCATTATGAACCATTGGTACCGTTTAGCGATATAATTTAATGTTGTAGATAGATGAATGAAGAGAAAAAATAGAGTATCGGTAATAAAATTTAAAAATCATTCAAATCTTTTAATATTTCAAATATATATATTTAGCCCTCATTTTTAAACCTTATTTCGGACATTTTGGTCAAACTATATATGGAAGACATTGTTATATGGTCAAGACATTGAGGTTTAGTTAAAGTAATATTTGTTCAAATAAGAATGTGTCAAAATTGAACTGCATTGACTTTATGTCGACATTGTGGTATATCCTTTCGTGGACTAAAGTGTACGAAAGGTTGGCGGTTTATCTACCTAAGGTGCTAATACAGTCTTGTTTGGAACATGTCGAAAAGGTCTGATTTGGCTTTAAATCTTGTTTATAAAAAAGAACGTATCGGGAGAAAGACGAGCGATATTGTTTTGCCATTAACGCCCCATTACAATTCACACTAAAGTAATTGTGAATGCAAACTGGCGTAAAACTTCTGTGCAGCGACAACAGCAGATCAATCAAGCAATTGCTCATGAGTGCTTGTAGTTCAATTTAGTGCATTTTATTATATTTTAGGAAGGATTGTTTGATATTGAGTGATCTGAAATCCTCGCGCGTTATTTACGCTAAAACTATAAAAACAAGACACTTTCGATTTCAGATGGTTATTCGTTCTTTACCAGATGTATGTTGGAGATTTTGTGGATATTTAATTTATTATTTCAGCATAAATCATAATCCTAAACGCGAAAACAATTAATAAACTCCTTCGTCGTGACACAGGCCGAAGCACGTGCATCTTCCATGAATGTCCGAGCCTCGGACTGCTGCCAATGATGATGGTATCGTCAAAACGACTTAAACCAGGCAAGACGCGTGGCCGCGTTTGTGTGGTTTAGTATTATTTGAAATGTTGGCGCCGCTCGAAGCATTTAGTAAATATATTCAACAGACAAACGCCCGCAGAAAGACATTCTAAGCAATTCCTTGCACTGAAACGTTTCAATTTTCTCGACACAACTGCTGATGTTTATAAAACGAAGTGCATACATGAGCATCATTTTCGTTGGAATGAACTGCAATTACGAACCTCAAAGGCAAATAGTGTATGCGACTCCAGCTATGACTCTCAATAATAATCCTTAAGTAATGGTCGATTTTTGTGTGAATTAGTGATCCATATATTCAAAGCATCATCATATGTATAAGCATATAATGGTTCGATGACCTTCAGGTTTTATATAATATATATCAGACTGGATAAGCATGAAAATTCTGATCCCCTCGTAATGTCTTTCATATGATGGAATTTTACTGAGTGCGTGCCAATATTGAATAGTCGAGTGAGTGTCGTTAACATTGTCTAATGCTACGAAGGAACTTTAAAACCAATCATAGCTTTATCATTGAAATAATATTGGGCAAGTGATCTTATAGCACATTCTAATGCGACATTGAATATGCCACATTGTGAAATTAGCTGCTTTTACCAACGTTTATAGAACAACATCCGATGAATTGCGTGTATAGGTTTATTGAAGACAAATAACTACGCTCTTAACAGCTTCATCATATTGACCTGGTCCCCACGAATAAGACACCCTGCTACCTAGTGTCATCATCATTGTCCCATTCGTATTCATCCTAGATGTTCACACTTTATTATGTCCTGAGATACTGTAAAAGAAGATGTGGAAACACTGGCTTGTCCTAATCACTGTGCATCATGCATTTGCATGAGCCTGAATGTTGATTTCGATCTAGTGGCCGTTACGGGCTGCCTGTTAGATTTACAATGGTAGCCGTATGGTCTGCCCCCGAAGATGATCAAAGAGGGCCTAAGTACAACCGACCATTTGACAGAAAAGCGTATTTTGTCCAAACATCAAAGCAGTAGAGCCAAGTATGTTTATTCTACTAATGTATGACTTTTAATCAAACATTAAAACGTCACAGTTTGATATAAATATGTGATTGTACATATTAATTATTTGGATATGAATCTCAATGAGTTGGCTGCGTTCCGGTTATACCGCTGTCATTGCATTGGTTTGATCGTTATACCATATTGCTATAGAACCAACTTTTATAGCATGCAGAACAAAGGTATAGAGGTATATTCTAACATTCTTGTTTATCTATTTTATACGCTTTATACGCATATTAGGAAGCCATGAGAAATAATTAAACTGCAGCTTCAGAACATGATTGTGCTAATATGTGTGAATTATTATCAATCCGCAAGAGTAAAAAGCGCGTTTCTCGTGAGTACTGCCTTTAACGCACGTGCATCCAGTCTCTTATTGTGGCGCAGATAATCATTTCGTAGAAAATGCGTAATGCAGAGCTTGTGTAATTTCTTGATGATCGCTCCTTTGTTGGCTCAAGCATTTGTGTTAATTATTTACGCAGCTTCGGACACACTATGGAATGCCATGTCAGTGACTCCCATGCTTAACTCTCAGACAGATAAATGAGAATCTATACTGCATGTGAAATGATGTAAAATCATGATTGAAGGCTTTGGTAATAGGAAGTTAGGTCAAAAAGATGCATTCATATTCATGCTTATGAATTTATGCCGTCTGATCTATATCAGGTAATGAATCGAGTATAAGAAAGAAAATATTTCCGTAACTTATAGGATAATCTGTATGCAGAGATTATCCAACTTTCCAATCTGCAATAAATCAGTCTTAACAATCATAGCGCATTATTGACAGAATGTGAACGATTGGATGGCAAAAAAACAGTATAGAAGGTTATAAAACAGTATTGCTGTGATAATGCAGACGGGGTTCAATTTTTACACTTACAATGACATGGATTTATTTCCTCTCATGCTATATGACTGTTAGAGCACAATACCGATATGTTTTAGAATATCTATTTTGGATAGTATATGAATTTTGCTCTTAAGACAATATAATTCCACTCCTTTAAGAATGCAATCGCTCAGGGGATCGTTTTTCATGCTTACGCATCACGTTCTACAGCACTCAGCTATATAATTTAATGGTACTATGGAACGTATTCTAGTACGCGTTATTCAGTTTTGTTATACGGTCATATTACATCGGCATCAGTGCAAGAAGCTTTTGCATAATTTTTTGTTCTTTATAAACATTGTGTAGCTAAGATCAACTTTCGTTGGGGTAGCATGCAAGCAACTCATAGAACTCATCATTTGCATATACTCACAAATTGATGAAAGTTACTAACGGGAGTAGTGCAATCTGCGCAAGAGAATGTTGATTTAGCGCTTACTGAGTCGTAAACATAATGGTAGCGTCAGCCTTCTTTGGTAGTGGATTGAAACTGTATAAAAGGAGCACGGAAAATGGAATCACGGATTTATCGATTTTTTGTGATGTTACATTATGGCCAATACACTGCTCGTAACGCAGCAATGAGCCGATCCAGGTTTTAGTCAAAGTATGAAACAGCATGTATCAATAGTCATTTTTATCTTCAAAATCATAATTCTGCCTTTGCAATTTCAAGAGTTTACTCTGCTAATGCAAGTAATTATTTGGTTTCACCATCTCTGGAACAATCGGGATGAGAAACTTAGAAGGAATTAAGTTACAACCAAGTTACTCAAGGTAACTAATAAAATATGATGCTCCTGTATTTTTCACAGTAAGTCTTTATTGACATAAACAGGTAATTGTGCTACTGCAAGCAAATATATCGTGATACAGGAATATTATATCAGGGACAATGGATAAAACACGTGCATATGTGACGTCGAGGATTGGTGTTATATGGGATAGGCCGACCTGGGGCGAGGTTTTACATAATCAGTTACCTATGTGTTAAATAATCCTAAGCAAACATGTGTGTTTTCTCTTGCAATGTTTTTACTAAAGAGACGCGTCTTTATAATGGCCGGTATAGACAACAAATAGCAAAATGAAACGCGCCAATTTAATAAGAATTGTAGCTTGACACGGTCTGCGCTTCAGTCGTTACATGGTTCTGCAATTACCATAGGAGCTCATTAGCGTAATTGGGTTTAGTCTATCTGATGTTAAATAAACACTCATCCCGAGTATTAAGAGATGCATAAATTCCTGTTTGCAAGGTTGAGGTTGAAACCTGAAAGAGCTTTGTTCATTTTCTTGACACTAATCTCTACATGAGGGAAAGGTCTGTAGTGAATATTATCGGCTTTACTCATATTATAGTATTTGGCAGTTTACAATACACCTGTGAAGCTCGCGTCTGTGCCCATGGCAGAGACTCTGCAACCTATGTAAACACTTTTATGACACGAGATGAAATGTCATCAAAGGAACAAAATTACCAGGAAAAGGCTCGTGATTTTGTTTTTCAAATCGGTAATTGCAACAATACGCGTGCATACAGTGAAAGTTGACGGATATTTGCCAAATGTTTTTTTTTGTTCATGTCAAATCAATCGGTAGTCTTGGCTAATGAATAAATTTGTTTTTGTTTATACATCATATATTTGTCCTATGTAGCCGCACAAAAATGTATGGTAATTACGCGATGGTTCACAATAGAAAAGCCATCGGTCTTACTTTCAAATTTATCTACATGTTTTATACCTGATATTGCATCAATGATATGCATAATGTCAGTAGTTGGAAGTAGTATCCATGGCTGTTATTATGTGCAAATCGTGATAATACAACTTGACATCCAGAATATGAGCTTCTATAAATAGCATATTCGTTCGACGAATCGTGTGCTGAAAATGAAGACGATTCAAATAAGTTGTCGGCTTACTAGATACTAGAGAAATTAACCCATGCATGTTACGTAAGTGAAGCGTATGTTTCGGACAAAATGAACTAGTACGTTGATGTAAGCTGTAAAGACGAGCTGCATGTTGACGATTGACACATACCTCATATTGCATCAATGATATGCATAATATCATTAGTTGGGAGTAGTATCCATGGCTGTTATTATGTGCAAATCGTGATCATAATAAAAGGGTTCCCTCTGGGGCAGCAGGGGATAAAGATGTGCGAAAACCTGGCCCAATATGGGTTTGATAAGGTTAATGCTCTGCAAATATTTTAACACTTACTGTTCGTAAAATAGTGTTCACAAGATCAATTCATTTTATTGTTCTGGATCTAGACATTATCACTTTTGTTGTATTGGAGGAGATCCTGACCAAATAAATTTGTATATAACATTGTGTTATGCTTTACAGAAAAATGTGAGGTGAAAAATAACCTCGTTCCTATTCCTTAATGTGCCTTTCGAAACTGACCGTGTCTGCTTGTTTGAACAGTGCCTCCTTTGGGAAGTGACTACCAAAGTTACCTTATGCTACAAACCTTTTCCAGAAACAGGGTTTGATAATGAGTTTGATATAATGGAGTTAGTTATTACGGCGTCTCTGACACTAATCGGCTTTTAGGGAGACACTATATGAATTATAAGTGCCATTTTAGATTTTCCTTTGGTCACCCAGGCACATAAATGTCATGCATTTTAATAAGGGCATTTTATGGAGACGTTAGGTTCGCGCGTGCCCCTTATGTCAAGTCAGGAATGCAACATTATTTTGGCCTCCTTATTCCTGCATCTAGCTGCAGGTATATTCAAGCATGTGTGACGGATATTAAAACTCTTTTTTGGTGATGTTGGCGTATAACATACCCTATTAATATGGCGACAATGAGAGTACAGATATGAAATGCAAGAAGAAAAGCTGAGTTAAGTGCCGTCTGATCGTCGTCGTAGACTTCCGTTAGTGATCAAAACGCTAACATTAATATTAACTCTGTTACACCAATCCAAATACTGAATTTACATATTATGCCAGCAACCATTTTCAATTCACAGCTGATTTCTTCGATAGTAATTTGTTGATTTAACCATATGATATTAATGATGACAGTGAATCGTTATCATATTATTCCATTCAAGAAGCACATTTTTGTAGTGCCTGTGGATAACTTTAGACGAAGTTTTGAGCTTAAAGACTATTACTATATATATTTGTACCACTGATATATTCCACCTAGTCACGGCATTACATGAACGTTCAGAACATTTCGACACTCATCAAGCATAATAGTACTTAGCTTGGTAATTGCATGGACCATTTATACGAAACCGTTGTCTGTTCGATGATGTTGTCTCAAAGTAACGCTTTGTTCGCCTGTTTTTCTCTCGTGGCATGTGTAGCAATTTTATCCGTCAATAGCTCCAAATAAGGCAAAATGGTTTGTTTCCAAACCATAATATTATGTGTTGATTTATTCGACGACAAATTTGCTTCCTGTTATCCTCCGGAACGTTTAAATGTATTTCAAGCGTCCGTTTTTGATCCAATAGATCAATAGTGAATAGAGAAACGTTCAATGTATCGCGATTGATCTTGTTATAACAAATAAATTGCACTTCGAGTTATACTGTATTGTTGGTAATAAAAGTAAAGGTATTGTGTGAAATTTTGATTGGTTTCTCAGATTTGTTGCAGCTGGAATATGTGTGCTTGCTCAAAGGTTTGATTACTTATTACACCCAGGTAGTTAAACAACATCATACGCCATAGGCGATGATCCGGTTATACGCGATAGCTTAGATTGCATATGCAAAGCTGCTATTCAAACAGTCATGCGCTTTGTTCGCTTCAATGACCACGTACCATTCACAATATGGTTTGCATTTCAATTTTATTAGCATAGCACAGCATGATAACATATATTAGCAATCAGGCAGGCATACCCGACACCCGCAGAAATTACAAGAAACATAAACTGTTCAATCATGCAATGTACATATGCTAACATTTCTTTTGATATCAATTAACGAATCGCTTCTGTACAACAAACGTGCACATCGTTGAAGACAAAATGAACACCGATAATAGAATTTGCAAAAGTCATCGAAATGCATTGTTTATCAAAAAGCCTCTGGCAGATGCACAGAAGACTATTGCAGGAGAGATGAAATAAGCCCAATAGTACACGGAACGAGGCGCTATCAACACAAACTCATTACGAAACGCCACCTCACTGAACCAACACTGGACTTAGATAGAGTCAGTAGGATCGGTCGTTAAATGTTTCACCTCAGAAGTTATTCATCGTGTATTTGGTCATGTTCCGAAATTTAATGTAGAATCAATGCTATCAGATGTTAAATGCATAACGCAGTTTTATGGTTGTGGTTCGGTGAATTATAATTTTTAATTCGTTTACTTATTTGCATGGATAGCATTGAATAAATATTTGGAAATATTTAAGCATTGAGCATGTATGACTACAATTTTTCACTGTATTGATCCATATGGAATAAGCATCAAAGGTAAACTGCTTGAAAGAATGGAACCTCATATATATTGCAGCTTTAAAAGAATTGCTTGAATTTTATTCATGATAGGCTATGTCAGCCAAACGCTTTAAATGTTGTCCAGAAGTACCGATATTTACAACGATGGTCGCTTCATTGGACCGTCATGGCTATTCAAACACAATCTATGAGATCACATATAATCCATCGGTATTTGCTTTGGAGCGAAAGCACTCCTCATGGAGACGGGTTAATTTTGAATGGACCTTTTTTTCGTGGCCTGTAGTGGTATCCTGGGAACGCTTACAAGACTCAGTCATTCAAAATCTCTAATGGAGACTAGTCGGGTAGAGATAATTGTGCTGGGTATCAGAATTTATGTGATGCTCATATCTAAGTACACAGTCATCTCATATCAACAGCCCATACGACTCGTTATTGGAATTTCATTGGACGATGCATGACTTTGTAACTGCAATCTACATAATGATTATTTTGAAAATGACCCCAGATATTAATGAGCTTACAAATATATATTTAGAGATCCCTGTTATCCCGGTATCATAGATTCACACCGTATTGTGTTGATCTGCGCATTGCAGATAATACAGGTGTCCTTTTCAATGGTAACCGACACTACCAGAATGCAAGTGCCAATTGCGCAATCGACTTTTAACAACAGACCAAGTCGAGAGGGTATTGTAATGGAATAAAAACAGATGTTTGAAATACAAAAACGGCTCAGTGCGAAAGCAGAGATTACGGTAACAAATTGGTCCACTATATAATGATATGGCTATTCAATAAGGCAGCCTTATTTGGAGTAATGATATTAGTATATCTTACATCTATGGTTTCCTGAAATCACTACAGTCGGTCTAGATGGTTATCAACAGCATTTTGAAATTGTGATAAGAATCTGATATACAATTCCATGTAATGAATGTGGCCTTAAGTACCGAATGACTTGTACAAACAGTCATGAGTACCAATGAGAGTACGAGGCTAATAGAGTGGTTGTTGTTCTAGTTATTGAAACATATTAGGTTTAATATAGTAAAAAAGATAGACGTAGCTTTATTCAACCCATTACCAATAGTTTAATGCAACAATCTAAGTGTTAGAATTTATGGAGAAACGAGTTTATTGTATACTATGTTTGCTACTCTTTCGAATTTATATCTCTTTGTCATCACATGCATAGTGAATGTTATGGGGTTTCATTTGATATTACAACGATAGGCACGAATGCGAGTACACAATGAGTGTAAACGAGTCTTATCTAGATGAATTCTGCCTGCGTGACCAACTAGATGCTGATATATGTAGAGTCTCACGATCTGATTGATTATTTATCCAACATCACAGAACGCTATTTAGCCAATAAAACCTTTACAAATCGCCGACCTTAAAATGTACTAAATCTTCATTGTGTAAATGTATGGCTGTCGGGTTAACATAATCAACTTCAAAATTTTCCCAACACCGTCCCTCAAACCCTTGCCGAAAAATGGTGTAAAAAAATGGGTGAATTCATGCTTTCGTATATTGTATCTTAGGGCATTCGTCGTTTGCAATTACCTAAATAATTATTGCTAATGAGTTTAAGTTTAGAAGCTCGGTAAAATGCGTTTATGATTCAGTAATCCATAAGTGTTTATGCGTTCTGTCTTGACCATGAATCTAGCAATCACTGAAGATTATTTTGCCTCCTTGTCCCAATACATTGCTTTAGTTGTATTCGAGTGGTCCATTTATGGTCATCGTAACTTTCGGATTTGTATTACAGTGAATTGTGTGCTGAAAAAGACAATTGGTCGGTAAATGGGACACCTCATCAATTTACTGGGCTATTAACCCATTTCTGATTTTTAGTAAGAAGCACGCCGATTTGAGATAGCATTGACTTGTTGGTTGACTTAGTCCGTTCAGCTTATTTTCCGAACCTTCTCGAGGAACAAAGTGAAGAATATAGGCTTGATATGTTGGAGTTAACCATTGTGACACTTCCTGGAACATTGGTATGTCCGACGAATTGCTGGGGTCGTGTGATACTACTCGGACTTTATGGTGACATTCAAATCGATTCATACTATATATGTCTCTATTAACCAGGGAATGCCGGAATTTGTTAGTAAAACTTATCGTGCAGGTCGCTTGTGTTACTTAAAAAAAACCAGCTACTCAATTGCAATAGTCACATAAAATTTTGCTCAGTGATTTAACTTTATCCTGAGGGAATGCGGTAAAGATTCACGGTAACTTCATCTCCATGCAGCTTAATGGCGTCGAAGAGAATGCTTTAATTCTGTGGTCATTAACGATAAGCTCCAGCGTTGGCAAGTTATTTCGATTACGCTTAGGTCACATTTGCGCTCCTTTTAGCGAAACGTTTCTCCCTGTACAGCACGCGAGAAAGTTGAAATAAACACATAATGTACATTGTCGTTGCTTTTCGCTTTTTGAGGAGGTTCTTATCTGATCAATCCAAAGTCCACGGCGAGAATCGGATTCTCTGTGCTTGATATCTATGTACCAAACCTTTTGCGGTGACGAGATTATGAGATTGCATGATAATGTTTTATGAACTAGATGCATATGACTGACCGAGTTCCTGTGGTTGTCATCGCTAGTGTGAAATATGATTTACCGAGCCAATGCCGTTACCATCGTGTGAAGATATGACTGATCGCGTAACTGTGGAAAACATCGTCAGATATGTCTCAACGGGTCACTGTGGTTACCATTGGTAGTGTGAAGACATGACTATTCACGTCACTGTGGTTGCCATCGTTAGTATGACAATATGACTTACTGAGTCAATGTAGTTGCCATCGTTATTCTGAAAATATTACTGCTCGAGTCACTTTGGTTACCATCGTCAGTGTGAAAATATGACTAATCAAGCGTATGGCATGGTTGGATATTCAAATTGCATGAGTCTTGTAAGCATTCAGGATACCTCAACGGACCTTGAAAAAGGTATATCCTATTTCATTTGAAGGACAATACCGCCGAATTATATCTACTCTCAGAGATTGTCATTCAATGGCCATTACAGTCACACCGAGCAACCACCTTTGTTTGTAACCGGTTTGTTGAACAACATTAACAAATTTGGACTAAAATAGGCCATCGTTAAATCGAATAGGATGCAGGCAAATCTTATTTATGTTGCATTCTGCATGAATTTACTCATTTATCCATTCTTCGAGCCCTTTACCTAAAGTGATAGTACCATGGGATACAATGAAATGATAAATTGCCTCAACGCTTAAATACAACTTAGTTAATGAGACCCCCGTAAAATTCATTGTTGTTTGTGCAAATAAGATGGGTTAACGAAATTAACGAAATAAACGAATAAAGGCATGGTGCTCAATATAGTACCGTTATATAAGCCCGCTTAATCCAACCATAAAACTGTGTTATTCTTTAACATCTGATAGTGTACATTCAACGTCAGCGTATGAGAGTGACATCGAAACAATTATGTGCGGAATATTACATAAGTGCAGACGAGGATGTAAATCCAAAGCAATAAATTTCCAACAACGACTGCATTTGATATGCTCTCTTGCGTATTCCATTTATTAAGTACAGCTAATACTAAGACATTTTATTATATATTTTACCGTTACCTGCCCGATGATGACATAATTGAAGTGCATATATGCTGTCAAGTGGAGAAATGATATGTTTTCAGACGAAGAGAGACGCGAGACATAGTCCTCATTAATGGAACGACTGCATTCTATAAATAAACGGCCACTTGGTAAGTGGTTACGCATTTGACTGCCACAAAAGACCCTGCACGTGCCGGATTAGCATTCTATAAAATGTGTTCAATTCTCCAGTGTCTCATCATGAAATCCCATAAGGCTCGTTGTTACAGCACGGAGCTTCATTGAACTGGCAATCACATATATGACAGCTGTCAAAGAGATACTTAAGTGACAGTAAGAGTCCTTTCATCAGCGAGCTTTAACCCTGTTAATAAGACTGCTTACCTTGGCAAAACTTACAGAATGTTTGATTTATTGAACCTTTTATCGCCCTTTTATTGCGAATATTCATAACAATGTAGACCAAATGACGTTCATTTTATTGTTGTCATATCACTAAAATACGAATTGCTTGTTTGTAAATGCATAGAGAACAGTGCGTGTTGCTTTTCTGGTGATATATGACAGAGCAAATCCGCCGTTGACTTGCAACGGTACAGTTTGATGCAGGATGATGCACACAGCCACACAGGTACCATCAATGATAACTTATAACATATGCATGGTGGTCGAAAAAGTATCCAATCAACTGGAATATTAGCTTTTTATTAGATGGACATCACATAAATGTTAGGAAAATATCATGTATCGCTGATATATGTTTATCTCTAATCTAACAGTGTATGAAGACGAGCAAACACCGAACAAAGATTGGTGTGAAGCGGCGAAAGCCAAACATATTTTCTTCATGTTATTCTGGGGCGTTTGTTTCCGAATATTTTTATAATTACACACGATCAGTTCGTTGCGAGCACAAACGAGCATCCACTCTTGCATTCCTTAAACAAACAGACAAGTCGCATCGTTCCTCGACCCAGCTCCGGCAGGTATTACAAAAAAATACAACAACTAGCCAATTGCAAGGGCACTCAACCATTAGCTTAACTGATGACGGAGATCATTGATGGTAGGAAAGTTAATCTCCCATATCTAGGTGCGAGCAAACACACAAAATATGTTCTACAAGAGGAATTTTAGAGTGAAACATTTTTAACACCAATCTACACAGGGAAGGAGGGAAACGCCGCAGTTGCACATAATGCTTTTTTTCTCAGAATGCACGTGTCTGGCTTCCTCTGCAAGTTAATTCTTTAATCGGAAGTTTAACATATCAAATTGCACCGAAAAATCAAAGCATACAATTTATAACGTTGAAGGGTCACCTGGTACTTATACAATTACATTTTCGCAAATAAATGACTAGTAAAATTGCATTGGTTAGTTATCAGCAGACGATTATGCTGCAGCCATATTTAATCTGCATAGTCTAATACAACGTGCAAAGTAGCTGTGCGCAGCTTAAGTCTGCCTCAATGCCAGGCAACATATTCGTATTTGTTGGGTAGGTGAGCTGCTCTGGTTGATTTTCAAGTATTTGTTGGATCGTGCTGCATAAAATAATCGTCTTCATCACTCGACCATTCACCAGGCTTGCGGATATATGTCCTATCACCGCGTATATATTAACGCTCAACGTTTATTATCGCTCACATTCAACCACAGTCAGAATTAATGTTGTAATGAATCAAGCAATGATTGCAAAATCTTTTCCTCCCTAAGCCAACGCAATGTTTTTGCATTGTTCGAGAAGCATTTATGGACAACGTTATGTCTTTGGTAAAAGTGAATTTTGTTCTGAAACATAAAGACAGCTGATGGGTTAACGGGGCACTTCCAATTTTGTTTTGTTCACACTGTCACTTAAGTGACGTGATGTATTTGGTCATTTACATTGGTGGCGCCGTTTGATATACTTTTGATTTTTTAGTAAATGCGAGATTATTTTTGAAACATACCATGCATAATCTAGGTATATAGGGTTATTTAAATACTTTTGCAAAGATAATCCAGGCTTTCATATACTAATCCACGCGCATTAATAGGTAACAATGTATACATAAACTGCAGCTGCTGAAAATGACTGTATGGGTGTATGTAATTTATGATAACCAAAAGCGTAAAATGTTCATTCTCTCTTGCCATTAACGCACATGGTCCACCAAAAGACTATGTAAAACGTTATCTCTGGCTGAGCTCTCCTAAGGATGCGATCATGTGATACAAAAGGCCATACACAGACACAGACGAGGGCCTCAAAGGAATTTCTGAATCTCCGGATTACACCGAGGCCCACTCTAGTTCCGCTCATTCAACGTCAATATCTAAGTTTGTACAATTACGGTTGGTATAAAATAACCTACAAATGAATCCTTAAATAATTTGATATTGTATGGATCAAGTTCAACATTTTCGGGGCAAACGAAGTGAATAAGCCTCAAAAAATTCTGCAGCGTCTCGAAGTCAAAATGATCGGTGTCGTTTATAAATTAAGATGAAGACATACATATATGTATATATATAAATAAATATATATATATATATATATATATATATATATATATATATATATATATATATATATATATATATATATATATATATATATATATATATATATATATATTGATAAGCAATCATCGCACTATCATATATAAACACACTTGTTAAGCCATGCAACTTAATTATTAACAATAGTATAATAAATTGTTCAATATGTTTGCAAGCAGGCAAGGTCAACCGCTACAAAGATCAATAAAGGTGAAAAACTATGTATTTCTAGCATAGATTAGGCACGGCAAGTGGTGCTTAAAAGCGACGCCTATCCAAGCCACCAACTCAAGTAACAAATTGCAAAACCCTCTCTGGCATTTTGGCGATTAATCGATGAATGTTGAAAATAAAAGCCGTTTAATTGATTTTGTTATTTAACCCGCTCCTACAAATACATCAATTCAGCTAATATTTTTTTAAACAAAGGTTATTTATTATCGTATAAGATATGTCAACATTGCACACCTAAAATGCAAACTATGCAGCCGAGGTCTTGAATCATTACTATAAGCATAATCTGCATGATATTCCTTTCAAGAACGAACAACAATACTACCCACGTTCTTTATTTTAGTTCGTTTGTTCCATGCTAAATCCCACGCGAATCTAACCGCAAAGAAACCATTAAAATGTCAGAAGATATATGCTGTGGTGTGCTACTCAAATGGAGATTTCAATGCAACGCCTGATCCCTATAACGCTTGCGGCAGCTGTCTTTACTTAACAATGAAATTGGGATTGATTTGATGGAGAGGGGGAACCATATATACGTGGAAACACACATACTCATACAATAAGAGGTAATCACGGTGTTGATAGATTCATGGATAGCGGCCTACATATTCAGGGTTCTGAGCTTCGTATGCTACGTATAGGGACCACTAAATCTAGGTGTTTTGTAAACTGCCATGTGTTTACCATGCCTCACTGTATAGGTAAAACGTAGAGAACACTGCTGAAAAACCCTGAAAGCCTTTTATTGCCTAACACGCCCTGTTGTCTGTACTTTGTGGTAGGGAAGCCCAAAAAATTACGCTCACACAAATGTTATAAAATTCATTGCATATATACAGATTTATTCCCTCAGGAATGGACAAAAACACTTAATTCAGTGGTTTTACCTTTACAATCAGAGAAGTCATTGCTCTGCAGATCACGGGCTCATCTATAGATACTTTAATATATGAATGTTGCATGTGGCCACGTTATCCCCGTGTGATGAGTATGTTAACCAAGAACAAAACTGATACAACATGAGGTCATTGGAAGTTCCCCTTATCATAACAATTTCCGAAAGGGCAATCGTGTTTTATATGTAACCAAAATAACACGTATTGTTGACTAGTTATTACATTTCTGCTTTATTTCATTAAAAGCTCATCGATGTTTTCTTTAAATATTGTGCTGCATCCGAAATAAATATTGTAATATCGCTCGAATACTACCAAACCAAACACTGATTGCCGCACTCAATCAAATAATCATGTGAAATTACACATGTCAAGTGTCAGAACAGACGTTCACTGGATTACTTATTCGCAATAGCAAAAATACATAATTGCCATAAATATATTCTAAAAGAAGCGTTACGTCAATTACTTGCAGCAATTTGTTGAGTCATTCGCTCCTTGTGAACATAAAAAAGAAATATTATTGAACCGGATGCCAAAAAAAGAATAGTTGTACTTGACTTCTTAATGGTTTTTATTTGATTATGGCCACCAAATGAACTGAAGAAGGTTTAAAAATGTCTGGTACAACAGATGTGATCACCTTGCATAATCCGAATATATATGAAAATCTGGCGATTTCAAGTAAGCAAATTAGAAAAAGGAACATAAAAACCCATGCATGTCAGCCTTGAGAGCCACTCAAAACTCAAACATAACACTTGTTTCGTTTGCGTGATAGCGTATTTAATCCTTTATTGCCATGTGCTGAGACGGAACCAAACAGGCTTTAAAAAAGCCTGGAGACAAATACTTTCACATGCTGACTCTATGATGAAAATATACTGCTCTGAATTATAGAATATCTCGCATATTCATCTTCAGTATGAATAAAAGCCAGTTATCTACATACCAAGCAGTTAGAAATATACGGTTAACGGCATTTATTGAACTGTAAGAAAAGCATTTTTAGTGACATTTCATTGATCTATGCAAAAAATATGCTGGTCGTGACAATTGTGAAATAAAAGCACATTTAAATCAATTTCTACATACCCGCCATTTAATGTGATCATCCGAGTCAGGAGTAACTAGGGATATTGTCGCACCTGTGGATTAACCCATCGGTATTATCGTGGAACTGTTGTTTCTAACCTAAGACACCTACACAGTACCCAATATGCGTAATATTTGACCCTCAAAACCTAAAGCGTTCTGCGTTGACAATTGACCGCATGCAGCGTAATGGGTGTCGCAAAGAGTCACGTTTCATCTTTAATGCTACAACAATGCCGCCATTGCAACATAAGACAAGTTCGAAATGCATGATGCGTAAAGATAAGGGGGATACCTACCGTTAATGGGATGTAAGATTGATACCCTACCATCCGGAATGGCCCCCCTAAACTGATTTCATGTGGGTTTCTTTGTATGCTTGACATAAACAGTAAAGTTATCATTACCACGCAGAGTATGTGTATTCAATGGAAGCCATGACTTGGTGTGGTGATGGTATGAATGACATGCGTCATGTTGCACCAACGGCATGGGCTTTTTCACACTATCTGATAGTGAATACAAATCATACGCCATTAAACCCCCACATATTGGGAGTTGGGTCAATTAAAAATCATAGATTGATCATTTGAATTGGCTGTGTGTATATCTGGCAGTGTCTGGACGTAATGACACTAGTAGTTTATTATCTTTATTTTTCTTGGCAAGTATTGGTTGTATTATTTACTGTGGGCAAGCCGTGAGATAAATATTCCTAATTTCCAAGCTATCTGAGAAATGCATGGTGTTATGTCTGAAATAAAGGTCCTGAACTGATAAACACAGTAAAAGTGATGGCGCGTATGGATCAATCATTTGCTCTACGATTAACTGACAATGTATGTATGTATGTATGTATGTATGTATGTATGTATGTATGTATGTATGTATGTATGTATGTATGTATGTATGTATGTATGTATGTATGTATGTATGTATGTATGTATGTATGTATGTATGTATGTGTATGTATGTGTATGTATGTATGTATGTATGTATGTATGTATGTATGTATGTATGTATGTATGTATGTATGTATGTATGTATGTATGTATGTATGTATGTATGTATGTATGTATGTATGTATGTATGTATGTATGTATGTATGTATGTATGTATGTATGTATGTATGTATGTATGTATGTATGTATGTATGTATGTATGTATGTATGTATGTATGTGTATGTATGTATGTATGTATGTATGTGTATGTATGTATGTATGTATGTATGTATGTATGTATGTATGTATGTATGTATGTATGTATGTATGTATGTATGTATGTATGTATGTATGTATGTATGTATGTATGTATGTATGTCTGTATGTATGTATGTATGTATGTATGTATGTATGTATGTATGTATGTATGTATGTATGTATGTATGTATGTATGTATGTATGTATGTATGTATGTATGTATGTATGTATGTATGTATGTATGTATGTGTCTGTGTGTGTGTGAGAGGCGATGATGATGAGGTTCGTTGTCATACTGAGGCAGGTTTTGGGATAGTGCAAGTGCTCCTTTTTGGAAACACCGGGCGGATGGCTTTGGATGTTAACGTCTGATATTCATGTGTACTCTTTGCGATTAGGTGCAGGTGTTGCGTGATAGTCAACATTGCAACATATTTCTTATTGACGCTTGAGGTCTTTTAACGTTGCACATCATAAGTTGGCCGTATAACCTTTACGTTGTGCAACTCAAATTTATCCAGCAAACGATAATATCACATTAGTACTGGGTGCATAATGCATGCGTAACAATTCGATTCTTGTTCACATTCTCTGTGTAGCAGATGCTTCGTAATTCGTTATAAAAGCTGCAGTGATTAATCTTATCAACAATTGTCTCTATTATTGGCTGGCAGAGCATTTTAGAGAGGCTCTTAAGCTGTGTTCGTCATATTTTGGGGAATGAAATTTGCAGGTAAGATTGATTTTCTTGTCCATATTCAACTCGGGCGAACAAAATTTTCAACTCATAGCATCAACGGTAGGTACAAATTGATTTGGCGTTTTGCCAGTTAATCAGCTTAGTCTGTGTCAGTCAGACGATCAACCAGTCACATTTATATAATGTAAATCGGACTCTATCAGGACGTAACGGAACTTAATATTTATAAAACTGAGAATATTTCCACGTAGGACATTTCTTTGATTTGGTTACATTTCGTTTTATAACAACTGGTTATGAGATATCTTGTCGGTATAGTACTGCATTTGCAATTTTAATTAATAGGAAAATATTAACAAACATGTGTTAATAGGCAGCGTTGCACTTTAGTGTAACCCTGCAACAATTCTCTTATCGTGTGAGACCAGATGTGAAATAAAATATTTTATATTGCTTCGTTTGATGTATTTTTTGCGTATGTTAACGGCAAAATATGGTTCCAATAGCCTTAGATGTGGCACAGATGACTCGCCCAAAAAGTAATATCATCAATTGCGGTCAGCCATCATCTTAATTCACTATTGAGAGAAATCGAAGAGCACAATGGATTAAGCCATAGCAGTTTGGCAAGGAGCTTATCCAGAAGTCTCACCCAGAACGATAATGATTCTGTTATGGGCTCCTTTTATGGTGGTCCCTTGCGAATGCGTTAAATGAAACACAATGTGAATGTGACGGTAAAATATGTTCCTTTGATTAAACATTTTGTTCCGAAGACATTTTGCATATATCGACAAAATATACACATGGTTATGTTGTGAGTACTTTGGGCCAAGACCCTTGCACCAGCCATTTACTTTTAGTACTGCATAATATTATCATATGTGTCACACCCTGTCAAATGAGGGCTTTGATGATGGACATATATCATTTATGCATAAACCATTGGAGATACAGTTTTTATTGTGGTACAGTGTCGATTCATTCGATAAGCAACATTTCTGCGAAACGAAGAATGAGCAAACATGGCACTTAACGGCAAATAAATATTTGATGCTCTATCATATTAGTTGCGTTATTATTTGGCAGCTGTGAGACTTAATGGGTATTCACTCCGCCAAACTCTATCTTTCATTGTTCTTCAAACATTTAGCATGGCTTTTTTACACCGCTCTTGATACGCAGATAGTTTCGCCTAATAGCACCAACACCCGGATGTTGTGCGCTCCGTCTAATGAGAATCATATAAAAGGTAAATATATCCAATTTTCTTTCAATATGGTTCTCGCAGCATACATGATATAAGTGTGTAAATTGTGTGCACAAAACCGCATTAATCATCTGCTACATTAGCAAGAGTAGGCTGGATTCATTATGTGCGCAAGTTCGTGATTTTGAATAATTCATATCGCGTCATTGATCGATATATGATTATTGTAACTTCATATTGATAGACTCAATATGTTATTCAAATACCTAACATGTCCATGTTAATAAGATTTCCATACATTCTATGAATGGTATAACAGGCACAGATTCAACATTATTCAGTTTAAATGATAACATTTTTGTATGAAATTAGTTTATTTGTACCTTGTCTTCTGTGGTGTGTTGGTTCATTCGGTAATTCGACCTTGATCTCACGAACGGTTTGTTTGCTAACTCTATAACTGTTAAACGCGGCCAGTTCACATACTGTTCTCTGTGGGCTCCCTCAAACCCATGTTTGTCCATTACTTAAACAGACCCACTGAACGAGCTGCTGCTGGTTTTCTAATACGTTGTTATAATTCCGTTCGCACGACGTACTACAAGAGTCCATGTAAAATATGATAATAGTTATTGGTGCATATCACAATTATGCTTTGATTTAAAGCTGATATCTTATATTCTTCTCTGATTACTTGTATGTGTCTTTATTCCAACCATAAATACGCAGTTCATTCAACAAGGCAATTTGTTCACCTCATCCTAGAGATCCATGGACTTCTTGCTGCAGACATACTGTTGGCTGCAAACATATTGCCAGCGTGGTGAGAATAACGAAGCACAATTAATGCCAAAAAAGGACTGA
>CM067350.1:16415536-16618036 GCA_034190875.2 Urechis unicinctus | reverse complement strand
TCACTGAATACATGTATTGATTAGATGTAGGTATGGAAAATGTAATGACGGCCTCAACCGATGATACGTCGTCGAACTGGATTTCTCGTAATTAATGTATCCGGTATGGGATGTCAAAAGCGGTGATTAGCATATGAATCGGCGCTTTTCAAGATGCACAAGCGATAATATAAACCATTACTCTTGTATCTACATATTTATAGTTACTTGTTAGCCACAGGCAGTGTGGTGTTATTCGGAAACATTATTTAATCCCTGAATATTGTTTCATATTCCAAGGCAAATGCATATTTGTTGCTCTCAGGACACATGCTTACTTCTTAATCAAGCGGACAACCAATTAAGTGTAAAACTTACCAATGTGAGTCCTGCTGCTGCCACCTGTCATGGAGACAACACATTGCTGTTCTGGAACACACAACCAGGACACAACGAGCTCACATGCATCTACGAATTATCATATTACATGAGGCATACAAAAAATAAAACAAGTTGCGCTCAATATTAAGCGCCTAATATTTGATCAAACACCATCAATTTTTTGTGCAGTGCGACCAAGCGTGAATAAGCTGCTTTGGTTTGTATATTTTATAGCACACACACTGTCCCGACATCTATACTCTGAGCATCCACGATGACGTCGAATTAAGCAGCCTTAATCCACCTTCTTTCCCACCCATTGCCCAAACCCTAGATGTAAGGCTCAATTTTTTTCGCAAAACGAATGCGCTTCTTTGCTTACGTTAGAGTATGATAATGGTAACCAATGTTGATAGTTGATCGTAATTGGAGAGAATTGTTCACATGACATCTGGACAGGTAGTTTATCATTTCAACATGGCTTGCAGTTATTTTACTATCTCAGGAATAATTTCACAGACCCGAACAGAATTCCTTAATGCATAATGCATTACTGTGAATTTTTCATGCCTTGACAGTCCTATGCGAATGTTTTGATAATTTTTATCAATAGATGTTATTGATCAATTATTAATATAAAATATTGCAAAGTATTGTCGTTCATTTCTTGCGATTCATAAAAGTACGGATGCAAATGTAATACTTATGAAAGCGTGCAGACCAGAGCATTTGTGTAAACGAGCCTGATCAACAATTTCAATAATTAAAGATCTGTGATTATAATCATGATTTGTTTTAACCGCCAGTTACTCATGTCTGCGTGGTAGATATTATTAAAATAATTAAGCATTAATTACAAGTGTCTGTGACCATACCCACAGGTATACTTGATGCTATACATGTGCGTGTTTTATTGTGCATTACCAAGTGGGTTTAAATAGCCTAATGGCGATTTAGGAATTACTAAGGCATGAAATATCCGGTCGGCAATGGAACTGACCTTCAGGGATCCGATTATGGTGTATGATGAAGCATGAGGCAAAGAGGTTTAGCTGCTTCTCTTTTCATCTTAACCTAATTGCAGCCCAAATTACATGCCAGATTAGCGAATCGAGAACACGAACCATAATGCAACTCAGCAGTGATTTGCTATTCATCTGTTATCAATCTGTCGCTCACATTACGTTTGAATAAGAAGATTAGTGGAGCTCTTTTTGCCATCGATTTGATGTCAAATGTTTCAATGGGCCCGAATTGGCGTTATAATGGTTGCGTATGTGTATGAATACACGCAAACATTTACAAACATGATATAGTGAAGATGTCACATTGAAAACAAGCGTACAAAATGCACGATAAATACAAATACACACATATCCAGACTGATGTATTCCTGGATATATTAATATTTCGTTCAGATAGGATATTTTGTGACAAGAAGTGTAAGGTGTCGAGGCGATACGGCACCTGGCCGGTACGGTACCTCGCCTATACAGTACTTTGTTGAAGCCGATGCGACACTTTTGGCGTCTATTATACCGGCTCTTCCAGGAATGTGTGCTGCATCCGTGGAACTCGTGGCCGAGTAATTTTAAACTAAAACTGCTTGCTACAATCGTCGGTTGAACATATTATGGTTGTCTCATTTGTATTATCGTTCCCTTGAAACTAGAAAAGTCGACTCAATGAATCTGACAATAAATAGATAAAGTGATGACCAAATTTATTAACTTCACCATTGTATCAATTTATACAGGACATGGTAGTCACATCGTGTACATCGTGTAGTGTCCATCACATGGTCGACCATTCAGAAAATTAACTGCACGAAGTAGACGCTTAGTTGTGCACTGACCAGCTGCAAATTGCTCCCATTACTCCATTATGCGTTCTTGCTGCTCTCCATACTCCTTGCGTTGGTATCTCTCGAGTTTCTTCTGAGAAATCCGTTTGGCGTTGACTTCCACTGCCTTAGCCTCGTCGTGAAGTTACCTGAGAAGGAGGTAGAATGAAAGATGCGACTTGCCAGCCTTGGAGTTGTGTGCCAACCCTCCACATCGTTACTACACCTTCAATGTACGGGCGTGTGCTGGAGGTTCAGTTAGTATCATTTAAACATGACGTTTGCAAGGATGACAGCCCTCAAAGTGCTTATTGATTGTAGGGTAACACATACATGGTAGTTTACGATATCAGTGAGTGATCAAATGGTCATAAAAGAGTAATATATCAAAGTCAAAAATTATGATGTTCACGATTGTGACGGAACATATAACTTATTTTTGATTTTTGTCAAATCTAAGACTAACAGTTAGCCCTTTACAATAATCACACAGCAACACATGCGGTTTGATCATATATCTCTTGCTAATTTGATATGATACATATCCACACCCAATGATTATATCCCAAGTATACTTCTTAAATATGAAACAAGTATAATCACAGTAGCCTCAATTTGCTCTGTCAACATAGCAAACATTTGCGAGCTTCGTTCTTGCATAAAATTAACTACAGTCTATTCCATTGCGGACAGAAAATCACTTTTATGGTTATTAAATCTTATTGATATGTGATCCCAAATCGCTCAATATTAGCTAATGCATTATTCATAGGACCGTCCTTATATTGCACAAACAGTCTGCTTTTAGTACCAATCCATAACTCAGATTAAATGCGCTGCAGTATGCGATACGATCACATATTTGCGCTCAAAATAAAATATTGGTTATATTTCATGGTCATAACATAGCAGATATCAATCAGTCTGCTGCTTTACATTTCCCCTGTCTGCAAAATGACACCTCTCGACGACCATCTTATATAACTGATATTGAATCAACGCAGCTAGCAGGCATCACACAGTTCAGTGTTGGAGGTGGGATACAAAAAAACAAGGCATTCATCACTCGTTCCGTAGTTTAACAAATAATTTTTTTTTATTTAAATTTTAAGTACAGTTTATTACGCCGCTGGTCTCATGATTAATTTCATATTTATCAACAGGCTTCTGTGCGGCTTCTCACATTTTATTAAAAGAAAAATCGACCTGTTCAGCCAGTTGATTTATAGTCAATTAATAAAAATCTTCCAACAATAACTAGTTATATCCCGGGTCGCATGTGAGGTTCCGGTCTACCAATCCTTTCTACGCTCTTGGAGATCTCATGTGTGATATTAACAATTGAAAAGGAAAATCGTTCAGTACATTTATTGCACTGGTGATTCTGCATTGTTTAATTACGGCTATGCACTTCATTTAACACCAGCATACAATATAAATAACCCATGGTTTGTAACCATGTTATTACCCATCGAGTCAAGACGTCTACTGTATTTGACATCATTCATTGTATGTGCTATTGTATAGTAGTTTGGTATGAAGCTGGTGTTTTTGTTTCTGAAACCAAATGAAGATCTTCAACAAGAGCAGAAAGCCAATGTACCAATAGCAAAGTAACATATGGTTAATCAAAATCAGATGATATTGTGCTCCATACAGCCTTTGCTGTTGGTTCAGCTCTTAAAGAGAATTGCCTTTATATATGTACAATTTGAAACATCTTTATATCTTAGCGCAGCACACTTATACTGTTGTACAAATAATTATTGGAAAAATGACATGAGCAAATATGTTAAAGTGTAAAGTCCATTGTCTCATCTCCTGCAAAAGTATATATTTGTAACATATGGCACAAATAGCTCTTTTCTAGCTACTATGGCCTTTGTCGTGCGAGAAATTCCTTTTTTCAGCAAGTGCTTTTCAATGTTGTTAACGGCTTACGGCTCAATATGTACATTACTATTCGACTATTAAATGCCATAGGAGAGTAACGAACAACCGTTCTTGGTCAAGCTCTATCGCATTGCCATTCGTATGATTCAACGAGAATATGTCACGCATTGTAAAGACTACCGACAACTTATTGCAGTTTCATAAAGTGTGATTAGCAAATGTGACCAATCAAAAATTAAAAATTTGCTAGGGGAGGAGGGGTGTGTAAGATTGCGTTACGGCGCCTTATTAAGGATTATTGGGTTAGTCCTATGGAACCATGCGGGATTGGGGGATGTGTAAAAGAAATCGTCCAATATCACGCAAATCTTTGTGGATGGGGGAATTTGTCCATACGATCACAGAACATGCATATTTTTTGACAGAGTGATTGTAAATGCTTATGATTAAGCACCTCCATTTCATTCACTATAAAATAGCATACTATCGTACTTTTAAAATCTTCCAAAAGATCGAATGCTTGTTTGACGATCTGTGTTGAATATTGGTCCGGGGTAAATATCCGGCACAACCAGGCAAAGTGTTTATTTTATGTAAAATTGGAAAAGCAAAATACCCTGTATGAGTCAGTTATCAATATAATTATATCGTAAAGACATTTATGAATGTTTAGATGACATTTAACTAACCTTCAGGAAATGTCCCAATAATGGCAATATGGCATTTCAAACAAGACCATTACTAGCGCTAGAACTTGGACGCCGATTGTACATAAATGTTAGGGAAATTGCGATACAAGAACACGATTGGATTTATGAGGTGTAAGACGAATCATTCTTAACACCACTAAGGAACTCAACTAAGCAGAAATTTAGCATTTACGGGCCGCCTATTCAGCAGAGCAACTGCTGTTCTTGTAAGCAAAAGGAAAAGTTATTGATATATTGCTAATTATTGGTTTGACAGACGAATGCGGTTTTTGTTGAGACAATTTAAGAACTCAGTTCACATATTGTGTGCGTCTTTGTTGTAGTGATTTATTTGTTTTTATTTTCACTTAGAGAATTCAACTGCACCGTGAAGTAAAAAATGTAGACAGTTCCTAATTTACTTACTCTGTGACTGAGCTAGTTGTTTTTATAATTGCGACTGCTAGAACACCCTGTTTTTTGGTGACGATATGTGTCTGTTTCTCTAGAATTTCCGACTGGACACATTCCCAATGCGAAACGTCACATAAACATATTAAGAGAGGGAAAATACGAAATTAATCTGGCAATATATCATGATCAATACACATATCGCGCGATTTTACAAACTTCCTTATGAATCCTTAAGATCCATAGAATACATATTGTTTAAACCCCTAACGTTTCAACAAATTTCTTTTTTGATAAAACTGTTTAATGATTTGTTGGTTGCATTCGAGTTAAGCTAAGAAATCACAAGTATCCTTAGATCACTCAGTTATTCTTTAGGTTAAAATTACTCTTGTTATTCGAAAATAATAATAATCAATTTTGTTAATCATTAGTAGTCTATTTTATGATTATTCAAATACACACGACCACTTTAAGCAATAACTGGGCAATATATATCCCAATCGAGCACGATTATTTTTTGATACAACGTTACCCTACTATGACCACTACAGTAGGAAAAATGTCCACATATCGTGGTCAAAATGAATTATGACTTGGCTTATGGAAAGTTTTGTTTAACAATGTCTAATGAATTTCAAACATTAAGCGCAAACATGGAGCGCCATGACTAAAGGCACTGATGACTGGAGTAGAACATCAACAACAGCAGAGTGCTCTATATCCTTACCAAGTCGTTTAGTTGACTCGAATTATGATACAGATAAGCTAGCACATTGCCCACATTACAGCTAGAGCATAATTTTATCATGGCAATATGAAAGCGAAGAAAAAAAAATGGTCATATACTAGCGATACACCACACCCATATTAAAGGCTAATCTTACACCTTGACATTTTTTATGTAATTATGCGGCACTTTTAAATGTTTATCAAAAAACCGCCAATAGTTGTCACATTGTTATATTGAATGTAATGAGCTTACGGCGTCATCGGTACCCTGATAATATTTCAAGTTTTGCTGGCACCTTATGACTATTCGTCTTCGAAATTATGGAAATCGATCACCGCCAATATTGCTAAATGATAACGTGAGGTCATATAACATACGAATATTCTGAATATTTATTAATATTTTAATGCAACATAGGTCGACACATATATCGTTGCATACCACACAAAGCATATACATTTGTATGTATGTATGTATGTATGTATGTATGTATGTATGTATGTATGTATGTATGTATGTATGTATGTATGTATGTATGTATGTATGTATGTATGTATGTATGTATGTATGTATGTATGTATGTATGTATGTATGTATGTATGTATGTATGTATGTGCATGTATGTATGTATGTATGCATGCATGCATGCATGCATGTATGTATGTATGTATGTATGTATGTATGTATGTATGTATGTATGTATGTATGTATGTATGTATGTATGTATGTATGTATGCATGTATATATGCATGTATATATGCATGTATACACTTATAGTCTTGCTCACATTTTGCCTAAAAAGTTCATTGGATTATTGGAAAACTTTCCACCTAAATATTAGCCTTTTCTGCTTATCTGCCTTGCAAAGTTTGGCGCCGCATGTGTTACAGTTAAGTTGTCACAATGCCTCACACGGGGTTATTAATATCAGCTTTGAAAAAAGTTCGTTGTTTGTATCCATAACTAACGCGTGCTCACTTCTATTCGAAATGTGAGAGCTGCTCTGCATTTACCGTAGAGCTGCTGTACTTCGTCTGAGTGTAAAGTGCTGGATTATATGTCGTCTTTGTGTTGAAAAGGTATGTTTGTCCTTCTTTCAATAAATACAAATCGCGATCAAAATCTTCTTTAACGATAGTGTCTTATTAAAAGTTTGTCCGTTGATTATACGTTGCCGTTCATAAATAAGTGGCCATACTCACCCATGTTTCACAGTCAGGAGGGACGTTTAAAAGTAATGCATTTATCATTACTTCAAATTGATAAGAAATAATTTGGTTAATAGTCATGCTTTTAAAGCAGTATTATCTTAGTTGAGGAATATTCAAGCTGGCATTATTGTATTCATTTGAATACGTTTGACAACGATATTAATAGTAACCCACTACAACTCAGCATTTGCCAAGCTTTAAGGTCAAAGATCAAAATGTCATGACTCCAATCTCGTGTTATATTAGGTCGGTTATGCAGTGGCACGCATCAAAAGGGACAATTATAAAGTATGGCAGGCGTGCGAATAACAATTTTGTCTGTATTATCTTTAGATAACATATTTGTAATACATATCAGTTATATATATGCATATATATATATATATATATAGATATATATATATATATATATATATATATATATATATATAATATATCATATATAAGTATATATATATACTAATATATATATATATATATATATATATATATATCTATATAGATGTATATCTATATATATATATGAGATATTTATATATATAGATCTCTTAGAGATCTAAGATATATACATATATACATATGTATATTAATATATATATATATCTCTCTATAATATATATCTCCCTAGACCCCTATATATATATAGATCTCTTTATCTGTATAGATATATCTTTATATATATTTTTTGATATATATACATATATATATATAATATATGTATATTTCTGTATATCTCTTTTCCATATATATATCGATATATCTCTCTCTCCCCATATATATATGTATTTATATATGCTGCATATATACAATATATATATATATCTCCCTATAATATATGTAGATCTCTCTCTATATCTATTTCTATCTATCTATCGCTCTCTATCTCTCTTTACATCTGTATCTATACATTTACCCCCTATATCTCTGAATCTATTTATATATATATATAGATATCTATCTCTCTCTCTATATATATGCATCTATAGATATCTCTCTATATAGGTATATCTACATTTTATCTATATATATCTCTTTATCTTTCTCTCTCTATATATGTGTATATTTGTATATATCTATATCTCTCTCTATAAATATATAGATCTCTCTCTCTCTCTCTATCTATACATATATATCTATATATATATATGTATATCTGTCTCTATATTTATATACTTATCTATATATATATATCTATACCTCTTTCTCTATAAAATATCTATTCTATCTCCCTCTGTCTATATATATATCCATTTCTCTTTCTATATATATATATATAAAATGTGCAAAAAGATATATATATATATGTCTCTTTATATATATATATATATGTATACCATGTATCTATATATATCTCTGTATATTTATATATATATATCTATGTATATATATTTTCCTATATAAATATAGTTATATATATATGTTTATTTGTATATAAATATGTATATATGTATCCATATATATTAATATATATATATCTATATATATATATATATACCTCCCTATATGTATATATAAATATTCAAATATACATATATATTTGTGCATATGTATATATGTAAATATGTATTTATACATGTATCAATATATTTTATATTTATATACGTATATATGTATATATGTATATATTTTTTTGTAGGTAGGTGTATATATATATATGCATATATATATATATATATATCTATATATATCTACATATATATGCATATATATCTATATATATATATATATTTATTTTATGTATATATATACATTTATATATATATATATATATTTATGTAATATATATAAATATATGTATATATGTATATATATATATATACATATATATATATATATATATATATATATATATATATATATATATATATATATATATATATATATATATATACATATATATATGCAATTGGTAAGTCTTTATTGTGTATCATGGCATAAATGCGAATAGTTTGAATAACCAAGTGCATTCTTATACGATTGCAAATAAATCAGCATGATAACTTGCTATGTCGCTAATGAACCATGCGTTCGCGGTGACCACACCCAAGCAGCACGATCGAAAAACTTCACTGTCTGTTGTGATTGTGTTAATCAAATGGTCATTTTGTCAGAGAATGTTGGGGTTATTTATGTGAGCACCTGCTATATATGCCACAGCATTTGTGTTCTGTCACACGATGCAGGCATCAACGCATGTCTTCATTGGGACAGTCGTATCATGTAAGGTGTGGCTTCCGGTCTGTCTACACTTGAAGCAGTTGCAACATAGGTGTTTAATGACCCTATGGTATAAAACGAACCTGTTTAACTGGGTTGAATATCAGTTGACATTCAATAGTGTCATGAACATATTATTCTGCTACGAGAAATTAAATACAATGAATGTTAAATTGATTGAGGAGATAATTCAAACGCACACACGCACACACACACACACACACACACACACACACACACACACACACACACACACACACACACACACACACACACACACACACACACACACACACTCAATCACACACACACACACACACACTCGCAATCACACACACACACACATGCACTCGCGCACACACGTCCAATCATGATCGCCCAAAGCATACGTTAATAAGCGTATATAGAAATAAAGGTACTTACATACCAATATCAATAACATCACACTCAGCATGGACATTATGACATTCAGGCGAGTTGAGGATAGTATCTTACCATATTTTATCTGAAAATATGATAGATGCATTTATACGTCGCAAACGTTACGACGTAAATAAATGCCACTACTGTCATGTGGTATGTTTAACGTTATATCACACAAACAACTAACAGTGCTAGAAACTTACATCTCATGCTTGGCAAAGGCAGGTAGAATACGGGTCGGTCGAAGATAAATTACCAAGCTGCTTTTCAGGGTGCGCGTTGTAAATTTGCCTGGTACGAATACAGCGCAGCGACCAGGCTATAAGTGGGTTGAGTTGCTTTAACAACTTTTCAAAATTTTGATTTCCCTTATTGATTTGCGCAAGGCGCAAGTTCGTTGTTTGCACAATGAAGTTCCAATATCAATACTGACTGGTGAAAGATGTATTCAAACCAACAGCACATAGATGCACATGCCTTAAACGTCCGCACATGTTCACGTCTTCGGCTACTTCAATCATCGAGTCCCTATGAAATGTAAATGTTTTCTGGGGGTACAATACATTACCGCCTATGGATTTTAACTAACCAAATCGAGCTAGCAAACATATGAAATAAAATTGCATCTAAATAAACTCAATGGCAGAAGTGAAGGGATTTTTATAGCTTTCTCTTCACAAGACCTATGGTATAATCAAATACGACGATTTCCACGGGCTATTTAACGAATGTACTTAGAACATAGAGCGGCTATAACGTCCCTAATGTGATAACATTGGGTTTGGATTAAAAATGTATGCAGTATATTTTACTGGTGCATGAGAGATATTGGTTTGCTTAAATTTGAAATGTATCGCTATGATTCCATGATTGAGATCGTCAGAAATTCCCTTGTTCAAATTTTGCTTAATGGATATCGGGTTTTACAGAAAACAAATGATCTAGTTCAGCAAGTCATGCTTTGTGACAAGATTTCCTATCTGTAAACCTATCAAATGTTTGACCATGGGGCTTTCTTTAATAACTTTGTAGCTGTAAACGATCTCAATAGATTACTTAAATGCGAGCCTTCTTCCTTGGTGTTTTTGCAAAGATACATATTTATATATGGACTGCATCTCAAGCAGATAAGTAATAGTAGTGATAATGAACATTGTCAGATCAGCATATCTGTCTAACTTACTTATATCTTAGTCTCTTCGTAAATCTATCCGCATTAGTACTGGATATTATGATAACAATATTGTGCATGTAACCATGTGATTGCATGACCATTCCAACGTGCTTTATATTCACCATATCAGCCATTATGCTGAAAGCTAGCAGTATATCTGTATAGTGAATCCTCTCGATAGTAGTTTTCACTGTTCTCAAGGATCCGGCTTATAAGCTGCGGTCACCCATCCATCAGGCATAACTAATTGGTCAAGGAGCTAAACCACCATAACAAGCGAGCTTCACAGCCATGCTTTGCTAGCAGTGCAATAAAACGGCTAATTTGCTAGATGTCTCTAGTATTGCTCACTTGGTACCATTTACAGTGCGAAATAACGCTTTTGTGATATACAGTATCTCTTGTATTTGGTCTGACAAATAAATGTAAAATAACCCATGCTAAAATATGGCATCACTAGCATCACTAGTGTTTCATGTGTAAATCCATATGATGCTTAGTTGAGGGACTGAGTTTGTGGAGTCGCTTCCGCGTCATGTTTGATACCGGTGAATGTTATTGGTCACAAACACTTCAGATAAATGTAAATTTACATCTATATCCTGCCCTCAGCTTAGTTGGCTGGTCGGTGTAATACAGACTCGGGCGTAGTCTGTGTAAAGCGACCGATCAAGTGAATATAAGCCTTGAATATGGTCCAATATTGCCCTGCTCTATAGTTTCCCTGTCGTGTTGATATCATGCTATGTTCAGCTTATACGTTACGTGGCGGATTTTGAACAGACAGTGTTCCATGAGCTGTTGTGTGAACCATGTAGAACTCATGTTGGATTTGTGCATCTTGAGTTTCATACAATGGCTAATATCTCAAGAAATCCGTGATAAAGATTGCAAGGGTTATGTGTCATGGCCGTCATATTATTGTGCGGATCAGTATTTCTCCCGGGTTCTGCGTTATTATTAAGACAAATATCTCAAACTATCAAAGCATGTCTGAAGTATAATGTCTTCAAGCACGTATTTAGCTGTATAGGCCAGTTAACGTACAAAAAGCAATTGGATTTCCATACAAATGTAAGTGTATCTGACAGCCAATGAATCATATTATCAATATTTATTAAGAACATGACAGCAGACTAATGCGTTAAGCAATATTGACACTCCTAATCAGTTTTATGTTAGCTCGATCGATTAGCCATATAAACCTCTGGCAGTGCTTGGGATTTGTTTAAATGTACTTAACGCGTTTATAAGCAGCAACGTTGACATGATCACACGTTTATATATCAGAAATGACCGCTTCTGTAGAGTTAAATGTCACGTATAACTTCTTCGATAATCATTGAACCTGCATACTCGACCGGCGAAAAATAGGCTTGGTTTTCCATGAACAATATTTACATATATGTCGTATTCTAAAGTAAGGAGCTACCAGCGGATAATAATTACTCCCAGACGGCATAAAATATAATCGCTAAAGTGCGTATGCAAATTCCAATTGCATCAGTGGGGTACGATCCTTTTTAATGCTTTCAGGCCTCGTACAGTTATAATCAATAAACATAGTTGGGCGAAAAATATATGATCTAAAATGATTAATATAGTGGTATTTATCGTTTTGGTGCCGTTATGTTTATCTAGGATGCCTTCTAAGCGTCGGATAATGCAAATTTTGAATATACCTGTTGTTAAAATTAACTTATTTTCTCGTCAATGGATATTGCTGGCAAGATATATAGGAACAAGCTAACAGACAATCGGAAAAATAGTAGGAGAGCTTATGTCTTCATTCTGTAGATGCCTGTTGTTCTAATGAAGCAAGATAAAGTATTCTTACAGATAGTGTGACCCCCACGGTTGATGCATCAGCTAATGCATTATCCATACGATCATCCCAGTATTGCACAGAGACTTCAGCTGTCGGTAAAATATTAATTCATTACTCAGATTAGTTGGTTACGAATTCATTATGCTCACTAGTTCTCGCTTAAAAGAATAGTTTTCGTCCCCTTGTATGTACTGTGCTTGACCGCTTAAGTAGTATAGAGGGTAGCGGTTCTGGCACACCAGTCTCATATGATTATGACACACCTATCTCATATGGTGCAACCCAGAAAACACACACACACACAGGCTGACTCACATGTGCGAGCGGTACTGGCACACCTGTCTCATATGATTATGACACACCTATCTCATATGGTGCAACCCAGAAAACACACATATACAGGGTGACTCACATGAGCCAGCGAACCGCTCGCACCTCCCCCCCCACCATATCAGCCCAGCCCTTCCAGCCCCTATGGTATAGGTCCACTAAAGAGGGCGTCAGCAATGTCAACCATCTACAAAATGACTCTGAGTAATAAGCTCTTCTAAACGACTCACGCGCTCCAAAAGGTCCTCATACTTCGATTCCAATTCCCTCACCTTCTCCTCTACACCAGGACCCTGAGGAATAAGCTTTTCTAAACGACTCACGCGCTCCAAAAGGTCCTCATACTTTGGTTCCAAATCCCTCACATCATTCTCAAGGTCCACCTTCTCCTCCCATATATGTTCCACATCTGCTTGCAGCTCGGCCACCCCAATATGTTCATCGGTGCTCATTCTATACCTCAGCTATCATATGTTCAACATATCGACGCGTGCCCATAGGCCAGAGTGTCTACACCACCTGGAGCTATCCACCGCTTTGAGTCAAAGGGGGAGAGAGACACCTTGTTAACGTGGAGCCCATATATTTTATGGCAGTCACTCCTGAGCATGTTCATTCTGTGGCGAAACTGCTTCTGGGCGAACAGTGACTCCACGTACTGAGCGTGTCGTAGATGCTTCTTCACCACTACCTTCTTCACACCCTTAGCTCTTTTTATCTCGCCCTCATCAGACATCAGGATAGAGTACATCTTAGGGCGCAAACCAACGTACTCCTTGATGGGCACGCCAGCGCACTCATCCTTCATCTTACCAAGAACCTTTTTGTTTTTGTCACTGTGTAGGGCATGAGAAGGGTCAAAGTTACTAGGGTCAAAGAGATGCCCATCCTCCCTCATATCAGCATAGACGTCAGTGGTACGGATCTCAAGCAGCAGCGAGTCTGTGTCTGTGTAAAGCAGGTTAATATTACTGTCATATCTAGCCTTCATGGTATTGTAGTAAAAGTCATATATCAAGTGCTTGGAGAGGTCCAGAATGCATATGCCAACGTAGACCGGGCGGTTCAGCACTAAGCGAGTCTTGTGCATATGCAGGGCAGCTAGATCATCGTCAAACACTTTTTGTCGAGCATAGGCGGGGCTGGCAACAAGCCCACGTATTTTTTCTTTTTCCGATGAGCGCACAATCTTAACGTCGACTCGCCTCCGGAGATTCTCCATCGTTTTACCAAAGAGCTATTCATAAGTTTATAGAGATCCTTCTCAAAGTCGCTGTTGGCGGCCTTGCGCAGATCTGTATTCATCCTTATGTAAGGCTCCATCCATGGACTCTGGTCAAAGACAAACGCACGATGAATCTTGGTGAGTCTCAACCCCAAAGACAGATATAGCTTGAGATTCCTGTAGTGTACCACATACCTCTCCTTGTTCCGCAGGTTGGGCACCAGCTTTTCAACTCCATTTCCGGTGCTCCCCAATGCACCTAGGAGATCTTTCTGGTAGTCTGACAACCACTCATTTTGCACAAGAAGCCGCTCCGGCGCTAGGGGGTAATCGTTGTGTATGTCATGAAGCGCAGCAGGATACTCCAAGTCAACCTCAAGTATATACCCCGTTTCAGCATCATCGGGATGGTCCTGGATCTCTAGGTTCTCAGGCCGTTCCACCCACTCAATACCCGAAGTAGGTAGGGCTTGGCTCATCGCCCACCCATACAGGTTGTTGGCATCGAGGTACTGGATATAGCTCGCTGGCTTATCCTGCTCAAAGCCCTCCACGTATGGGTTGTTCGCTTTAGCGTGGCGATGTGATACCATGCTTATCCCACCGCGCAGCCCCTTCTCAATAAACAGGTGCTTGTCATAATCGGTGAGAAGCTCGAGTTCCACCCCTGTGCTCTTAAGAAGCACATCCCACGACAAACCGGGGCTGGTATAGTAGTGGGCCGGATCCAACCCGTATTGCTTAAGACAGGTTTTGCGGAATGTTTCAAACACATCGGCCAGGAGCATTACATCCGTGCGTAAGTAAAGGTCATGGTAGTCCCCCATGTTTTTACAACCGAACGTGTTCCAGACTTTCTGGGCGTGTTCATAGTCTGCAGCAGATATACCCTGTTCAGAGAGCTTGCTGTAGAAATCATGGATCGGCGGCAGTGGAGCATCAAATTTATCCCAGCCATCCATGAACTCATAGGGATACACTCCCTTACGCCGCAGCAAGCGCCGCTTTGTTTCATCTGGCTCGTATTCCTCCGGCACAGCAAAGGCATCTGGGTTGTTAGCAGACACAAGCTTGTCGAGCGAGGCCAGGAGGAACTGTGCACTGTCAATGAAGCGCAACTGTCCGACCGACAGGGAGATATACTTCTCCATGTTATTTGGGATGCAGTTGATATTGCCCTCCACTTTGCTTATACCCTGCATCAAGAGATGGGAGTCGTAGCCCCGCAGGTTATGGAACACCACAGGGATGGGTGTTGTCTTGGGACTCAGCCGAAGTTTCAGGTTACACACGTTATGGGCTGGCCCTCTGTACAAGCCTGTTATATGGCAGTGATCGCGAACAGAGTCACAGCCCAGTTTTTTCTTGCACACATGACAGTGAGTTGCAGCCTTATGTGGCCTTCTATCCTCCCGAGTCATCCGCATAGGGACAGGCTTGGACAGAACTGCTTTGATCTTTTGCTCCTCCTGCTGCAGAGCCTGTAAGAACTTCTCCACAACATCGCTTCCTCTATAAACCACAGGGGGTTCTGTCTGCCCATCACATCGGACAACCACATAGCCGTAACCACATGGCTCATGCTCCTGCGTTCTCTGCGTGTTGCTCTTACCAGGATTAGGCGCAGGTCCCGGAAGCTTCACTGTGAGCGCCTCAAAGTCGGCATAGATAAGATAGTGGGCAGCAAGCTGTTTCTGCCAGTTCTGGAAGGATAATATGTTCTTCCCTTCCTCAGGCAACTCGCACAGCAGTCTGCCCGATACCCATGCACTCAGGTTTGTGCGCCAGGAGCAGTTTTTCAGTGGTGTATCCATGCAAGCATCGCTCGCAGAAGAACTTGCGGTGCTCGTACTTACTCTGGTCATACAGCAGGCGGTTCAGGTCTTCGATCTGCGTGTAATGAAACCTACCGTCCTCCTCAATCAGCATGAGGTTTATACATGGACCAGGCTGTCTGCTGATACGGTGAACGATGGTGGCCTTTCCATCCCAGCCAAAGACATTCAAGCCGCCTACTTTAGCATGTTTTTCTATCTTCTCAATCTGCGAGATAGGTGTTGGATAGTCCACGCCTTTTCCTTCTAAGAGTCTTAAGAGCGGCTAATGGTTGGTCCACTTCTCCAACCGCTCTTGGATATTAGCATTGCACTGGTCCAGCTCATCGTTAATATCTTCTGAGGAGAGAACCACCTGCTGCTTATTACGCAACACAGGCTCAAAATAATCAGTGCTGTCATCATCGGCGTGCTTGGAGAGTCTTACCTTAAGGGCAAACTGACACTTGATTCCACCTAGCTCTTCCAGCTCACCAGTCAAAACTTTATGCATCTTCTGACGCATGCCCTTAAAGAACATCAAAAGGTCCGAGCTAAGGGGGTGAGACTCAGGAACGTTCATCACCCATCCACGCAAATAGTTTTTAACAGCCCACTTAGTCTTCTTGAAGGCAAGACGCGCTGTGGGGGGACTGGGGACTGGGTTGCGGGGATGCGTGGGGCAGGGACAGGTCTGCGTGGGGGGGGGGGACTGGTCTGCGTGGGGCAGCAGTGGGGACAGGGGTGCGTGCCACCCCAGCCTTTAATCTAGCAAACATCTCCTTGTATGTACGGTCATATTCATTACGCACTTGGAGTGCTTTGAGTGCAACCTTAGAGTGTGGATAAGGAGGCTTAAAATCGTGAATTGAAACATAATCATTTTGGGCTTCACGTGCTCGCTGATTATGAGTCATGTTTACTATACAGTTCCATTAGTCTAAAAGGGAATTCGTTGATACACAAAAGGCAACAACAATACAGCGAGCGGACTTTGACCTATGCAGTAAACACCCGTCTCTGACAAGGTGCCAAGCTTCGTCGCACATAGCCGACAAACCATGTTGTTGACAGCGCCACAAGATTTCTATTTTTATACAGTGGGGAATCCTCGTTCAGTGGCGCCGACTGGCGTGTCCCCAGCTATAGGCCGTTGTGAAACAATCTTTTGGGCAAGACGAAGACGACTGTGGTTGACTTTATCGAACCCACAATCCATGCACAATCCTACCTTATTATTTTTTATAGTCTTCTGACAACCCGTACAAAGACGATTAATGACACCATGTTTTATCTTATATCTGTGTAAGTTACAAAACTCTTGCTCTTGCGTACAGGGCCTGTTACAGGGGACTTTCTTTCCGAGCAATATCCATGGGCACTTATTGTCAAATACTACCATTGTTATATATATAGATATCTATTAGTCTAATTGGTAATACCGTCTGGCGGCAACTGGGTATCGGACGGTACCACAAGCAACTCCTCCTTTACAAAGCCACGGAGAGGTCCATCCAGCAAATAGTATAGTACAGGCTCACCAGATTTAGTGACAGAGCTTCCAATCCGGTAAACATTGAGCGACCACACAGGGTCAGTGGCCCGCCGCCGGTGGTCTTGCTCTGCCTCACCAGGCTGGTAGAGGTAGCGAACGCCAACATCAGAGGGAAGCTTTTGCTCTTTGACCCCCAGAGGGCGCCCTGGTACGACTGCAGAGGGCTTTTGTGCAACTCGTTTTGCCTTTATAGCATCTTTAGGTTTTTTTTCCAGTCAAGCGGGTCACCTCATTATTTATCGCAGAGACTACAGCCTGCAGTCGAGAAACCCACTCAGTCGATCGTTTTCCAGTATCCCTTAACTCTACGGCATACTGGTGACCAAAGAGTCGTTCAGCAAGGGTGCGGTTAAAGCGTTCCACTATACCCTGGTCTCGATGGATATTCACACGGCCACGCCTGACTGATACTCCATGTTTTACTAACAGCTGATTCGCTGCACCCATAAACTCCCGTCCGGGGTCCACCTGAAGTAGTTTAGGCCAATGCAGCGGTCCTCGTTTGTATATCCTCTCAAGTGCACCTGCGACCTCCTTAGCCTCTTTTGTAGTCAATGGCTCAGCCGCTTTGTAGCACGAGGCCACATCAACCAATGTTAGGACATACTTGTAAGTCCGGCGCTTCACAACGTCATGAGGAAGAAATAAGAGATCGGCTTGGTGAACCTCATTGGGGACAGGGACATCAAACTTTGGCCTGGGAATGTGTTTTGGCACTGGCAGGTAGATTTGCCATATAGCTTGCTTTGTTAGCCACCCCCTGGCAACTTCCTCAGAAACCCTCGCTTCTGTCGCAAGCTTCTTGATAGCAGTAATGCCTTTCCAGTATCCCTTAGGACTATAGTAGATCTCTTGCATGCGACGATCCATATACAGTAAACGTTCGAGTCTCCAAATGACCTACTTAGCAAGCCTGTATGCAACCAGCCCAGTCGCAGCCATACCCAGTATAATGAATGCCACCTCACGCCCCCTCTGTTCATCTGAGGGCTCGTAGAAGTCTGAAAGCTGAGGCTCAGAGCCCAGCCGGTCGACGGTTTTATTCGTAATTAAGGCGTACTCATGCATAGCCTCGTCCGCATCCTTAAAAGTATGCTCGGCGTGGCCCTGGCGGCGCAGTTGCTCATTGATGAAGTCTAAGCGCTCAGTTCTCTTCTTGGCCCATGCTGCCTGAGCAGATTGAAGCTGCTCGATTGCCATATCATGGCGTTTACGTTCCGCGTCCACTTGGCTGCCTCGTAATTTAGAGAATAAAAAGTTGCTCCCAGAGAATGCAAGGGCGTTAACAAGAGCACCCCCAACAAGTAGAGCAAGTGTGGCCATTACTTCAGTATATCAACTGGTAAGATTCCTTGTTTAATTAGCATATCCTTTGTGGCCATAGCTAGTGATACATCGGCAACAGCCATAGCCAGGTCCCGTGGGGTGAAATCAAGACGTGGCACCCCACCACCCAGAGCCATCTTAGCAAGCTTGGCATAACCTATTGAAATACCGGAAACAACTACACCGTGGTACAGAGCGTTGACGAGCATTTTTCCATCAGTAATTGGTGTTGTCATCTTATTCCATATAAAACGGATCCTTTAAATGAGCGTCTGGAGGCTTTTGTACCACAGCCTGTTTAGGGTGTGAGGCTACCTTCTGGTGCCTGTAGCAATATAATGCCAACACGCCAACACCGCCGACAACCAAAGGCACAGCCCATGTTGACCACGTCCACCTTTCCATAGGTTTGCTCGTTGATATTGGTTCCACAGCTTCATCTCTACCATCTGTAAGCGCTGCCTTAGCCTCTCGGAGCTCTCTCAGAAGCTTATTTTGATTGGCTTTTGGAGCTGCTGCACCCTTTCGTCCTGCCGCAACCCTTTTAGCGTTTTTTGTCACTGACGTTATCTCCACCGGTGTTGTCTCCCCTTGATTCGTGTTCGTTTCTTCCATGTTTACTTACTAAATTTATTTGTCCAATTGACAGCTCTTAGTAAGCACCTGTTATAGCGGAGTTAAGCACATGCTATAGCGGAGTTAAGCACATGCTATAGCGGAGTTAAACACATACTATAGCAAGGAAGTGGTGTCTTCCTCTCCACCGGCCCCTGTTGTTTCGGTGCTTGTTTTTCCAAATTGACAGTGCTTAACTGTTGTTAAAGCCGCAGTTAAGGGAGCTAAAAACATACCATAGCGATGATATAGCTCACAAGTGGCAGTGCTTAGCGCGTGTCCAACAAACGGGTCCGTTCCGAGGTCTGTAATTAGCCTTGGCTGGTGTTCTGGTGGGATTGGTAGAAACATACAAGCAATACAGTACAGCTGTAGCAGTGTCTGACCTAGAGTACGTGTCATGCTAGCACCTAGCCGAGCCTCGTATCTCACATACAGCTTTATGATCTCTTCATCAGACATTGATTCAACCTGGTCAATTGTAAGGCCTTTCAAACCAAGGTACTGACGGCCCTGACCTCCGGCTATGACGGCAGCAAGCCTATCTCTCTTAGAAGACATATCTACACTAGGGGTGCAACTAGGTTCAGCTCCCCCAGACTTTGTCTCCACTAAGCCAGTCGAGTCCTGTTCAAGGAGTTTGTCAATAATGGTATCAGGATCCATGAATATACGTATACGCCTTCGAGCTTCAAAATACTGCACCGCTACCCAGATAAAGAAACCTAAATTGATAACTGAGGCAGCGGCTGCTATCAAGGCCAATATCACTTCAATCGACGGCATATGCAGTAGGCTGATCAGTCTTCAGCAGCAGTTTTGCGTGCTTGGTCTTTGCTAGTAGTTGGCGTACTGTGGCACGTTCCTCCTTTGTTGGAATTACATCATTTTCACGTAAGGCGTCTTCAAACGAGTCACGGTCCTTGGTGTGAAAGAGCACCATCCAGCGAGTCTGCTCACGTAAGTCCGTCAGCACAGAGTTGTACTTTTGGGTGAGGACCCAGACACTTTGTTGCGCATGGCGGCCGCTAAAGGCCAGTTCGGATAACATGTCTTTCTTCTTGGTTAGGGCCTTTGTTGCCGAACAGTCATCAATAATGTACAGGGTTGGCTCGCCCTTAAAACAATGGTAGAAAGCCCTCAGGTGGTCATGGAGCCGCTCCCCTGGATCAACCACGTACACCTCTGAATCATCCCACACCCATGACCGCGTCTGATAGGCCTCGTTGAAACGTATGGTAGGGCAGAGGATTACAATATGCTCGAAGGCACCAAAGAAGGGCCCTTCAAGTAGGTCGAGGATGAATGCGGTTTTCCCACATCCTGTCTGCCCACAAACAATTGCCGAACAGGGACCATCTGGAAATGTAAACTTAGTAGACTGCGCTGACGAACCTGCCATCTTTAATGTTAAGCTGTGCATCCATTACAATATACATATAAACGTTCAATGTGCCCGCCGCCTCTGCCTTTTTTGTGATCTGTATGGTGATGCCCTCAGACGCATTCTGCACAGCCCTGCCACTACCGTGCAGCTGGTCGTCATCACTCGTCCTTAAGTCGAGCCACAGAGCATACTTGGTGGTTAGGTACTCTCCTAGGGAAACGTCTGACAATGACAGGTCTTTTAATGCTATTGCTACACTGGGGTCTCGTTTACTCGTTGCTGCACAGGCCTTCTTCACCTCGTCCCACTGCTGGTAGCCACGCATGCCCTGGGCATAGAGCTGATTGGGGATGCCCTCAATGGTCACCTCGACCTTCGTTATCTTTGGGTTGTAGAACGACTCTGTTTTCCTGGCGTATGAGGCGTTGGTCGGGTCTTCAAAGAGCAGTAGGATGCCCTTCATGCTGCGAGCCGGCACGTTCAGGTTGATGTTCCACAGTGTATCTCTTTTATTGTATACAAGCTTCCTGTGACGAAGCACACGGTCATACAGAATCGAGAGCCGACTTGTGTACTGTGTGCGTATCATGCGGGCCAACTCTGTGTGGGTAACCATGTCATACTCCAGCGAGATGCCATCAATTTTGTAGCTTGCAGCGGTGTCGCCTGTTGCGTGAATCACGCGGTTGTAGTCGTTGAATGTGAGCTCGTATTCCAGTCTGTCACAAAGCGCACTTTGGTAGAATGGCATGTGGCTCTCGAGGAGTTCAAAATCTAGCGGAACGTAGAACCTGTTACCATACACATCGGCTACGGCCTTGTCCTCTTCCTCCGCCTCATCCTTGTCTCCTGCCACCAGTCGTATCTTAGTTGCGTTTCTGTCATCTGATGTGTCAATGCCCTGATACTGGAGGCCCTGTCTCTCCTGTGCAGTCCGCCATAAGTCATGGTAACAGTGGTACACATCGCTGTCATCAATAGACATGACCTCATTGCCAGAAATCTTGATTGTCAATTTTTTAACCACGGCGCGGCCCAGGTTTTGCACAACGCTGCGGTTAACATCAGTCGAGGTCAGCGTGATTGTAAAGGCCAGCCGTGCTGTCCCTGAAACAATGACGTGGTCTGCGCCTAGATTGGGGAAGCGAACCAGCAGTTGTTGGTTCTGGTCAATAGTGCTTGGATTGTTTGTAACGCATACAGATTGTCGCACGCCCTTTACCCCAAGGGGTTCGCGTATCCGGCGGTGTGGGTTTAGTTTGCATCCGTAAGTACTCGTCATGTTGAATGTTTAATTACAATTATATCTTTAACACACAGACATGGAGTTTGATAACCCAGCATTTGACGACCCAGAGGAGGAGGGGGGGTGGGAGAGGAATGACACTAACTTTGATGATGAGGATACTCTCCCAGAGGCCACTCTCCCACCTGTTACAGAAGGGGACATTGGGATGGATCGGTCTATACCACCGGAAGGCCGACTCGTTATAGGCGCTGTCAATGATTATTACGATGCATTAGCTGAAAAAGGCCACACACCCTCCCTCGGCCGCGATTATACAAAGTTTGAACTTGTTAGAGGACAGTTACGTTTGAAGGACTACCCTGACTTCAGTATTACAAATTATCGTACTAAAGCCCCGCTTTCACTTGGAACAATAGGTAAAAGTAGAAGGGGGGCTAAGGTTGTCCGTGATGGTTTGGGGTTCACTGAGTGGTCCTCACAAGTGGTGTCACAAAAGGAAGCAACAGCCCTCCAAGGCGTTGACCAAGCAGCTTCTAAAGCCGCAGAGAAATTAGAAATGAGGGGCCCTGAAGCCGTGACAGAGCAAGGTGGTGTGGAAGAAACAAGCTTCATAGAGGACGTTCATAACACCATCCAAGACCTAGGTACACCAAACAGACAACGAACTACCCCTCAGAGAGCTTATAGGGCTTGATAAGGCTATGCAGACCCAGAGGGGTGAGCTGGTCAACAACCTAGCTAAGATAACTGAGTTAGAAAGGGATATAAAACAGCGGGAAGCTAAAATGGCAAGCCTGGAGGAGGAAGGGAGGGGTGATAGTCGAGCATGGAGATTCCAAGCAAATGAGCTTGCAGAGCTGCAGGACCTGCGGAGTGCCCGTATTGAGGCTGCCTCTGAAAACCGTAACCGTCTAAGGACCCAATTAACCGCATCAGGGAAACGATCAACAGACTTCTTAACGAGGACACAACACTAGCTGAGCGTGTACGCACTCTGTTCCGAGAGCAGGGTATAACAATTGCCTTCATACTCACTGCGATTGGATTGGCAATCTCGACCCTTGTAGTTGCTTTGACGGGCGGAGGGAGCACTAGTCCAACCCCGGCACCAACGCCGACACCACCTGATAAGCCCGGTGTAAAGGAATGGATTAAAAAACAGCTGAACTCCTTGGCAAACGTCCTGAAGGGCCTAGCCGGTAAGGCAGCAGCTGCCCTTCCAGGAATCATTGGCTCCATCGTATCATGGCTGCTTACGTCAGCTGCAAAGGTGGCTGGTTGGATGGCAGAACATGTATGGGCCGCAGTTGTGGCGGTGGGGGGGAGTTATCCTCCTGATACTCCGTGACTTACTACGTAGCAAACCAAAGCACAGCTAAGCCTATAGCCATTCCGCCTACAATAAGAGCGGTTTTCTCATCCTCGTGCGCCCCACGCAGACCGGTCTCGGCCATAGGGGCGGGAGAGGAGAGTTCCATATCTGTATCTGTATCTGGCGGAGGGTCAAAGCTTCCTCTATCTGGAACAACCGGAACCGCGTTGACATCAGTATTGCTGCCGATCTGCTGCTCCTCAGTTGCGATAGTAATCAGATTGTTGTACCCAGCAACGTCTCCAATGGCGAGGCTCATATCAGACGGAGCCATGTACAGGCCCATTCCAAACACATAATCAACCTTCATTCTGGAGGACGTTCTGATACCGTCGGATGGATGATGGAATATCCACTGGGGAGTTGATGGCATCCTCAACGTTAGCCTGAAATTGTTTTTGGGCATCAAAGGACGTTCCAACACCTAGTATCTCTGAGCGGGTCTGCGCCTGAGCACTAAGAATGGCCCAGACATAGGTCCGAATGATGTCGTTAATTCGCTCAACGCCGGTCTGTGTAAAGCCCTCAGACGTGTCCAGTATGAAGGTACTCCAGGCCTCGTCTGCTTCAGGTCCCTGTGCTAGATGTAGAACAGCACCCATTTTCTCCTGAAAGGATTGTAGGTTACTCGCGTGGGCAAAACCTGGCTTTGTATCCTTTTCCGCCTCAAAGGCCATCCGTGTAGGGTCATAACGAACGTTTCGACCAGCAACCTTGACGACACTCCAGTAACCATACGCATCATGTGCATATAAGATACCAAGGCCACTATTAGCTAGCCGGTTGCCTTCTGGCGCCAGTCTGTGTTTGGTTGAACACCAAAGTTAGTGCAGAGTCTCTCATATGCCCTCTTGTCATATGTATTGTTATAGGGGTCATAGGCATGATCCTGAGGTAGAGGCGCTTGCAGTTCTGCTAATAGGCGACGCAGTGTGTAATAAAGGTGAAAGGTGTAGAGAGCTTTCATGAGTGGAATCCCAGCCTCGAGGTGGTCCTGGGAGGACACGCCGCAGCCGGCTGATGCACACCACACTGCAAAGTTTAACTGGTTCTGCCAAAACTGCATTGGATTTGTCAACCAGTCTTTTACTACTTTGTCCGCTGTTACCGGCGGCACCTTATAGTTACTGAATAGATCAGGAAACTTTGCTGTGAATGTACCACCATTGTGAACAACTTGAATTGTTTGTCAGGTTAGTTTATCTCCCACACCATATGTGGCTGGATACACCCCGCCCGCACCATATGGGGTAGCTTTTCTATTGAAACTAAAGGCTTGTTTATTCATAGTGCTATGTATCACACTCTGTCAAATGTTCAAAGCGGCGGCACTGTGTCCCTGCAAAAACCTATTGACAACACTGCGGGCGATCTATGTGTTGGCCTAAGGTCAATCACGTATACTGTGGGCTGGTACAATCTAGAATCAGACGAGAGCATTGCATGGCGGTCAAGGAATTCAGAAGAGAGAGGATATGCTGCATTAAAACCAGGCCTCTGGAGCTTAAGCCTTCTTCAGGAGCATATTACACCATTAAGTATCGGTTTGGAGGTTGATGCTGTAAATGGGGTTATTACCCTAACAGTTCCAGACAATGTGGGTGCGCACATAACAGGCGGAGTGTTAACAATATTGGGTCTTGACGGCCTCAGTGGGGGGTGGATACCTTCAGGTACTTACATAGGTGACCGGCCCATCAACTTTAGCATCTTTAACACAATTTATGTTCACCTCGATAAAGTCAGTACCACACACAACATGCTAGATGGTGCGCCCACTACGCTTCTTGAAGTTGTTGGCTTAGAGGGTGGCTCTTTCGGTGATATTATAACCACGAACATCGCTAATCCTGTCTGTAAGCGTGTCACTAGTGGAACAGTGCATGAGTTAAAGGTTCAGTTACGCGATAATAAAGGAAGGCTATTAGATAACCACGACTTACCTGTTAGCGTTGTTCTTAAATTTACAAGATGTCAATAAAAACGAGTATTTATGGACCTAGGCAAAAACCGGCAAGCACTGTTCAGGGTGCCGACCTATCGGAATATGCCACAAAGACCTATGTATCTATTGGTGACTCAAAAAAAATGGATAAAAGTGGCGGTACTATGACTGGAGACCTTGAAATGGGAGATAATAAAATCGTTGAGTTGGGAGACATGACTTCACCGAAGGATGCTGTTCATAAAAAGTATATTGATGCTGAATATAGACAGCAGAACAGGTACCTGAGACGATACGTAGATGAAAAGACGAAACCACTCATTACTATATGGGCAGAAGCAAGTGGCCCCCTTCGCAGAGGATATGAGTGGTCGTTTGGCCATGGGGCTAGGGGTCGAGACTCACAAGACTCAAACTGTGGATATTCCATGTTATGTAATGGCAAGATCATTCGTATGGGGTTGTCTTCGGGTGTTGGTGCTGATGCTGGTCCTATAGCAGTCGTTCCTGTTATTAATGGAACTAATCAAGTGGTAGGAATAAGTAAGCCTGCTAACCAACGGGCTGTTGTAATAACTTTAGACCAGTCTTTACAGCTAGAAGAAGGCAACGTTATGAACTTTTATACAACCACACAAAACAGAGGGGCGACTTGGTCTGTAGCTTCACTCCTAATTGAACTTGATATATAGACTTTGTATACAAAGACAGTATGAAACAACAACCAACGACTGCACCGTTAAATCCGGAGCCTCCTCCATGTGATCTGGGGCACTCCTATCGGCTGAATTAGATCAGTCTTAAGAAGCAATACCTTGAGAAAGAAATTGAAAAACATGGTGCTATGTACAAAAAAATATAGGTGTGCAGTAAACTCAGTGGACGCTGTAGACACTGCTTTAGTTGCTGTGGGTATGTGTCTTGGCGCAAGTGGTGTAGGTGTAATGTCTACAATAGTTGCCATTCCTATTGCCACAGTGTTGGGTGCTACTGGAGCCGCTTGTGGGCTACTTGTAATTGCTGGAAAATTCATCAGTCGGCGGCTGACCATTAAGTTAAAAAAGCATGACAAGATCCGCATTCTTGCTCAGAGCAAATTGAATACCATTGCTGACATTGTATCGGCGGGGCTTGAAGATGTGTATATCTCAGATGATGAGTTTAAGCTCGTTTCGGTCGAGATCATGAAATATAGACAAATGAAAAATGACATTAAAGCAAAAATGTTTGAAAGCGGCAGAATCGCCCCCTAGACTTGCTAAGGTATGACCCTGACAGTCCATTTGAAGAGTTGGGGTTGCTAGATATAATGGAGGCGGCGATAAAATCTTTCTGCAACGATCATACTGGAGTCAAACAAAATACGGACCAGTGGGAGACCATGAGGAAGGGCTGCGTTGGAGGAAATGACTACTCCTCTATCATAGGGCAAAACTACTTCAGCAGCTATAGCAAGAAGCTGACAGAAAAAACTAGCAACGGGGGTGTTCGCTTTAGCGCACCCTGCCTCTGGGGTACGACTTTTGAGGAGGTTGCAATTGCGGTATTGGAGTAGGTGTACGACACCAAGGTCTACGGAAATAATATTTATATTGATGGCGGCGCGACGGCCTACTCTCCGGATGGCTTTTGTGTGCTCCCAATCCGGCAGGCTGGAGTAGATGCTGTCTGTCTGGGGCATCCTGAGGAGGTTGTACTGCTCGAGATAAAGTGCCCCTACACTCGGAGTCCTGGGAGGGTGATTCCGAATATGTATAAGCCTCAGGTTCTGTTGGGGTTGCACCACAGTCCGGTGGCGACCATCGGGGTGTTTGTCGACTGCGTTTTCAGGTTGTGCTCCTTTGAGGACCTGGGGAGAGCTGAGACGTATAACCAGGTGTATCACAAGGATCAGAAGAAGTATAAGGAGACGGTGGCTTGGGGGTGGGCAGGGGTGGAGGGGCTTGAAGACGGCGACTATAGTGCGAAAGGGAGATTTAATAGTTGCCTGGGCTTGGAACAGGAGCATCACGGTCCTTGGTTGGGAAGACCGAGTGGGACCACAGAGAGGCCGACGGGGGCTTTCTACTGTTGGAAGCTCTTTACGATGAGATTGATAACCGCTCGTCCTGATCCCGACTTTATCGAGAAGAACGACGCTAAGGTTGCCCAGTTTATACAGGACCTCAACCACGTGAAAAATGGAACTTACAGCGACGGTCGCAGATATTTATCACTCAATGACCTCTACGGTGACTAACTACTGGTGTGGGCCTATACCATAGGGGCTGGAAGGGCTGGGCTCATATGATAGCATATGGTGGGGGGAGGTGCGAGCGGTTCGCTGGCTCATGTGAGTCACCCTGTATATGTGTGTTTTCTGGGTTGCACCATATGAGATAGGTGTGTCATAATCATATGAGACAGGTGTGCCAGTACCGCTCGCACATGTGAGTCAGCCTGTGTGTGTGTGTGTTTTCTGGGTTGCACCATATGAGATAGGTGTGTCATAATCATATGAGACTGGTGTGCCAGAACCGCTACCCTCTATACTACTGCTTATATAACTGATCACTTTTACATTACTAATAACTCAACGCACCTAGAAGACGATCTTATAGGGTACATTTGGGGTAGGATACAGAGAAGGCATTTATCACTCCTAACTTTATATTGTGCGACACATCAGCAGTCTATGGAAGCCTCAGAATAGATATGGGATCAATATCAGGTCATACGATATTTTTGTTGAAATGTGACATATCATTATTACAATCTACATGTCGTTCGATAACACTTTCTAATCATGGTAGACGGCTCAAGTATTGTTTTAAGGTCCTTGCCATTATTTGATGAAAGTAGCCTTTTCATATTCCTCTATTTTGAGTGCAGTTTATCACACCGTTAGACTCATAATCAAGTCCCTATTCATCAAAAATATGCTGTATGCCTTCCAACGGTTTAAAGAAAACTATTTAACTTGTTGAACCAGCTGTTTTACAGTGTTTGGTGCCAAATTGACAACAAACTACACATAATCATAACGTGCCCTCTCAGTCCTCAGTTTTATGGAGTAAGCCCTACCGCTGATGTGAATCATAAATCTCAGTTTCCAAGATCCACGGGTGTCACCTGCCACTCTTCTCATGCATACCCAATATCTTATAGCCACATGCCCATCCTGCGTAGCCAACACTCGTAGGACCGAGAAACTTCACAGTCCTCATTGGCCAAGATAATGCATGTCCTATGAGAATTGGGTAGCGTGCCTTAGTCGTTGAGGGAAACACTTTTACATTTTTGAATCAGTTCCATCCTGAACTACGAGCTCAACACATCTCTTGCCAGCTTTAAGGCAAAGTTCCATCTAAATTTCAAAATTTTAAGTAAACTAATGATATTCAAGTTTCTTTTCAACCCTGCGCCTCGAGTTCGTTTTCCTATATCAACAACACCTCAAGTGCCTGTCATGGATCGGCATACCACAGATCGCGATACAACAACAGTTGATTGATCAAACCTAAAAACAATAGAAAGTGATGTCATGGGTCGCCTATAAGGTTCTGTTCATTGTATCTGCTATTGATGATTTTGTTCGGAACTAAATGAAGAGCACAAAGAGCTCACTCACTCTCAATAAATAAGGTTGACAATATGCGACGTACTTAAGAACCTGAATTATTGTCTTATTTGATTTTCTATGGCTGGGTGGTTTCAAATATGGATGGGCATGTATTTCAATTGGCGCATTGACACGCTATAATTATGATTATAGACCCATTCAAAAATGTTAACACTGAAGAAGAATTCTCACGTCATGGGCAATTGAGGCTAATGTTGATAAATAGCTTGGCGTTTCTGAATATCATGCACATGCATAGGTTCAACTGATCAATACATTCCGAATATATATTGTAAAATTCGCCTTACGCACCGATTATGCATGCTCATTTCCATACCTCTCTCTCCGTCGGCAGCAGGGCGGTGCTTGATGTGTTATCAAAGCTTTAATAACAATTAAATGGACTGGTATCGGTAGTGGAAATTAGCCGAATAGGAATCAGTTCCAGACGTCAGGGTTGATAAACAAAACCAGCTTACTCTTACTAGTGAGTGTTCAGTGTTCAAATCATAAAGCTACACGCAGGGATATAAGCGACGGTCAAGCGAGATAAAGATGTGAACAAACGACTATGTCGCTTTCGGCAATAAGCAATAATATGCGTGGCAATGATACTTAGCGATAAGGCAATACTTAGTTATACAAGTGCAGCAATGCACATGCGTTTCGAATATGCATAATTGCTAAACAACACAACTCAATTCCTCACTAACATGCATTACTTGGATAGATTGTGGTAGCACGGTATTGCAGGTACAGCACCTATACCGTGAATTAATTTGTTGCGTGACATCCATCAGCTGTTCATAGTTTTGGAGTACTAAGTTTGAGTGATACTATGTGTATTTTGGTGCGTACCCGGGACAGTATTACCTTAGGCATAACATCATCAACGGCATGAATAGAGCCAAACTAAAAGACTCATATTTGTTAAGTCGATAATTTACATGCACACATGCATTCTTTGATGATTATTAGCAGAAGCATATGACATTTTAACTATTGGGTTCGGAGCATAATTCAGTATTTCTCAAATTTGCTTTGTGGTAGCGGTCTAGGTGTTTGAACTAAAATTAAAGAAAACATATCATATCGCACCAGAGCTTTAATGCGAGAGTGGCATCTCGCATATGATGCAGCGTGTGCACTAGCAACACAGAGGGGTTCATCATGCGTTAATTTATGGTTACGAAGCAAGCAAAAGTCGTTGACTTGACTCGATATGCTCAAATTACGCAACAGATAAAGCCCGCCTTGTGCACGCGTCACTTCAGGGACAATTTCATCATGGCAGACTGAAAGCCAACGATCATACACTTGTGATACATGATGCTAATATTAAAGGTTAATCTTACTTTTCGCAATTTCATTTGGAAATTTACACAGCGCTTATGCATATATACTATAGAACCGCCCATTGTAGTGGTAGGATTTTATTACATGTAATGATTCTCCAGCGCTATCGGTTAAACGATAATATTTCGAGACAATTTTATGTATGTATGTATCTATGTGTTTATTAATACAACATTTGCCTATAGATGTGCGGCATATATTTCCGATGTTAGTTGTATATCTCTACGGTCATGAAATCGCATTTTGTTTGTACAAATGAGTTCTTGTGGTGCACAAATGATTCAAAAATGTGCATTTTATTATATTCGAAGTAGAATTATTTGATATTGAGGGATCTGAAATTCTTGCGCGTGTATCTTGTTATTTTACACTATAACCTATAATTACAAGATACTTTCGATTTGTGCTGATTAAACGTTTTTTACGGGATGTCTTTTGGAGATTATGCTGATATTTTATCTATTATTTAAGCATGAATCATAATCCTAAACGCGAAAACATTTAATTAACACCTTCATCGTGACACAGACCGAGGCTCGTGTATCTTCCATGGATGTTGGCTGCAGTTAGAGCCTCGGGCCAGTCTGTTGTCAGATAACTTGGTAGCAGATACTTATGCGGTACTTGTCAATCTCAACTGTGCCGCAATTGTGGTTTTTTTTCTAACAGCACTAATGCAGGTCATACACACTGTGGTTACGTTACGACTATATATATATATATATATATATATATATATATATATATATATATATATATATATATATATATATATATATATATATATATATATATATATATGTATGTATGTATGTATGTATGTATGTATGTATGTATGTATGTATGTATGTATGTATGTATGTATGTATGTAGGTATGTATGTAGGTATGTATGTATGTATGTATGTATGTATGTATGTATGTATGTATGTATGTATGTATGTATGTATGTATGTATGTATGTATGTATGTATGTATGTATGTATGTATGTATGTATGTATGTATGTATGTATGTATGTATGTATGTATGTATGTATATATGTATGTATGTATGAATGGATGTATGAATGTATGTATGTATGTATTCACGTTATCTATTGTAATCGTCTTGGACTCATATACCAAATAACATTTACATCTTAAATACTATGAATGTTACAGTATACATATCAGTTAATCAATTGATACTTTGTACACGACAATTAAGCTACGATTGAATCATTTGCCATTCAAACATAGTTGTCTTCAATTGATATATATTCAACGCGTGACTTATTCACAACATTATGCAAATACAACCATTTATAGGATAGCTGCTTCTTACCTTAACCACGCGCAAGTATTTCTGTCGTTGCGACCAGGTTGCTGAGACCAGTGTAAACAAATAATAAAGGACCTACAGCCGTCATCCAAACATCACAGCCCTGTCGTTGTTTTAGCTCTTGTATTAGATTTAGATCAAACCATTGACAATTATATAGTACCCAAAACTGTTAAAGAATGTTCGCCCAATATTGCTATGGCTACCCATGATATCAGCATTAATCTGCTAGAATTCATTGATGTTTACGAAACGAAGTGCATACATGAGCATCATTTTTGTTGGTATGAACTGCAATTACGAACCGCAGTGGCAAACAGTATATGCGATCCCAGCAATGACTCTCATTAATAATCCTTTAGTGATTGTCGATTGTTTTGTGAATTGGCGATCCAAATATTCGAAGCATCATCATGTGCATTAGCATATAATCGTCTGATGACTTTTTGGTGTTATATAATATATATCAGGTTGGATAAGCATGATAAATTCTGATCCCATCTTAATGTCTTCCATATGATGGAATTTCACTGATTGCGTGCCAATATTGAATAGTCGAGTGAGTGTCATTCACGTTGTCTAATGCTACGAAGGAACCAATCATAGCTTTATCATTAAAATAACGTCATTATTGTTGAATATTGTTATAGCACATACTAATACCACAATGAGAAATAAGCTGCTACGTCAACACATCCGATGAATTGCATGTATAGGTTTATGGTAGACAAATAACTACGCTCTTAAAAGCTTCATCGATATTGACCTGGTCCCCACGAATAAGACACCCTGCTACCTAGCGCATCATCATTTTCCCATTCGTATTCATCCTAGATGTTTACAATTTATAACGGCCTGAGATAATGTAAAAGAAGATGTGGAAACACTGGATTGTCCTTTTCACTGTGCATCATGCATTTGCATGAGCCTGAATGTTGGCTACGTTCCGGTTATACCGCTGTCATTGCATTGGTTTGATCGTTATTCCATATTGCTACAGAACCAACATTTATAGCATGCAGAACAAAGGTATAGAGGTATATTCTAACATTCTTGTTTATCTATTTTATACGCTTTCATGCGCACATTAGATAGCCATGAGAAATAATTAAACTGCAGCTTCAGAACATGAGTGTGCTAATATGTATGAATTCGTATCAATCCGCGAGAGTAAAAAGCTCATTTTCTCGTAAATACTACTGTTAACGCACGTGCATCCAGTCTCTTATTGTGGTGCAGATAATCATTTGGTAGAAAATGCGTAATGAAGAGCTTCTGTAATTTCCTGATGATTGCACCTTTGCTGGCTCAAACATTTGTCTCTTATTATTCACGCAGCTTCGGACACACTATGGAATGCCATGCCAGTATTTTCCTTGCTTCACTCTTAGACATAGAAATGAGAATCTGCACTGTATGTGAAATGATGTATTGGTGCTCTAACGTATTAGATGGACAATGAACTAAATCATGATTGAAGGCTTTGGTAATAGGAAGTTAGGTCAAAAAGATGCTTTCATCTTCATGCTTATGAATATATGCCGTCTGATCTTTAACACGTAATGAATCGGGTATAAGAAAGAAAATATTTCCATAACTTATAGGATAATCTGTATGCAGAGATTATCCAACTTTCCAATCTGCAATAAATCAGTCTAAACAATCAAGGCGCTTTATAGATAGAAAGTGAACGATTGGATGGCCGACAAGAAGGCTATAAAACAGTATTGCTGCGATAATGCAGACGGGGTTCAAAATTTACACTTACAATGACATGGATTTATTTCCTCTCATGCTATATGACTGTATTGGGCATATTACCGATACAAGAAAACGTTTGAGAATATCTATGTTGGATAGTATATGAATTATGCTCTTAAGACAATATAATTCCATTCCTTTAAAAATTCAATCGCTCCGTTCTACAGCACACATTTATATAATTTAATATAATTATGGAACATATTCTAGTATGCGTTATTCAGTTCTGTTATGCGGTCATATTACATTGGGTTCCCTCATCGGCATCAGTGCAAGAAGCTATTGCATAATTCTTGTTTTTTATAAACATTGTGATCAACTCTCGTTGGGGTAGCATGCAATATTCACAGAGCAACTTATAGACCTCATTATTTGCATTTACTCACAAATTGACGAAAGTTATTAACGAGAGTAGTGCAATCTGTGGAAGAGAATGTGGGTTTAGCGCTTATTGAGTCGTAAACTTAATGTTGCGTCAGCCTTCTTTGTTAGTGGGTGGAAACTGTATGAAAGGAGCACAAAATCACGGATAAACCGATTTCTTGTTACATTTTGGCTAATGCACTGCTCTTAACGCAGAGAGCCGATCCAGGTTGTAGTCAAAGTATGAAACTGCACGAATACAAATTCATTGTTATCTTTAAAATGATAATTCTGCCTTTGCAATTTCAAGAGTTATGCATATTTTACTCTGCTTATGCAAGAGATTATTTTGTATCATTCTCTCTGGAGCAGTCGGGATGAGAAACTAAGAAGGAATAAAGTTACAACCCAGTTACTCCAGGTGACTTATATAATATGATGCTCTTGTATTATCCCACAGTAAGTCTGTCTTTTCATAAACAGGTAATTGTGCTACTGCAAGAAAATATATTATGATGCAGGAATATTATATCAGGGACAATGGATAAACACGTGCATATGTGACGTCGAGGATTGGTGTTATATGGGATAGGCCCACCTGGGGCGAGGTTTTACATAATCAGTTACCTATGTGTTTAATAATCCTAAGCAAACATGTGTGTTTTCTCTTGCAATGTTTTTGCAAAGAGACGCGTCTTTAGAATGGCCGGTTTAAACAACAAATAGCATAATAAACGCGCCAATTTAATAAGAATTTTAGCGTGACTCGGCCTGCGCTTCAGTCGTTACATGATCTGCAATTACCATAGGAGCTCATTAGCGTAATTGGGTTTAGTCTGTCTGATGTAAAATAAAAACTCATCCCGAGTATCAACCGATAAATAAATTCCTGTTTGCAAGGTTGAGGTTGAAACCTGAAAGAGCTTTGCCCATTCTCTTGACACTAATCTCTACATGAGGAAAAGGTCTGTAGTGAATATTATCGGCTTTACTCATATTATAGTATTTGGTAGTTTAAAATACACCTGTGCAGCTCGCGTCTGTGCCCATGGCAGAGACTCTGCAACCTATGTAAACACTTGTATGACACAAGATGGAAGGTCATTAAAGGAACAAAATTACCAGGAAAGGCTCTTGATTTTGTTTTTCAAATCGCTAATTGCAACATTACGCGTGCATACAATGAAGGTTGACGGATATTTGCCAAATGTTTTTTTTTTGTTCATGACAAATCAATCGGTAGTCTTGGCTAATGAAAAAATTTGTTTTTGTTTATACATCATATATTTGTCTCATGTAGCCGCACAAAACATGCATGAGTATTACGCGATGGTTTACAATAGAAAAGCCATGGGTTTTACTTTTAAGTATATCTACATGCTTTATACCTCATATTGCATCAATGATATGCATAATGTCAGTAGTTGGGAGTAGTATCCATGGCTGTTATTATGTGCAAATCGTGATCATACAACTTGACATCCAGCATATGAGCTACTGGAAGATAGCATATTTGTTCGATGAATCGTGTGCTGAAAATGAAGACGATTCTAATAAGTTGTCGGCTTGCTAGATACTCTGCCAATTTACTGAGAAATTAACCCATGCATGTTTCGTAAGTGAAGCGTATGTTCGGACAAAATGAACATGTACGTTGATGTAAGCTGTAAAGACGAGCTGCATGTTGACGATTGACACATGACATGTGTATGCCTGGCAAAATTGGGATAGATGGATTGGTAGATGGGCATCTTTTATTGACCTTCTCTAGCACTTCTAGCTATTATGCTAGTATTAAATATTTGAAGATAAAATTAAAGTCAGATTTCTCTTCATTACCATTTTAATATTATCTTTCAAATGTTGGTGCAATTGTATATCATAATTTGGCGAAAACGATGTTGTCAAGATAGGTAAGAACTAAATAGGCACCATAACTAACTACCAAGGTCGCTTATATTATCGGAACAACAAATACTTTTCATCCAAAAAGCCAAAGTGAAGTCGTTTAGTGGCCATGCTTATGTAAAGCGCCTATGAAAGGTTAAAACCTGAAATATATATTTAAGATGATATATGTTCAACTATCGAACGGTCAATCGTACTTATTAAGAGATAAATGTAGCTTTGGAGACCTGTATCCATAAATAGGATATCTTCGGCTGAAAAACATTGTTTGCACACCATAGTTGACATGTGTGACATGAGTTACTGACGAAGCAGCTACTCGTTGAAAACATTTGAGCTTATTATTTACTCCAAGCATTTAATAAAAGAATGTTTTTTTCTTGAATCTTACCTTATTAATGTAAATTATCGTCAGGGAAAATCTATCGTGATAAAGGGTTCACTCTGGGGCAACAGAGGATAAAGATGTGCGAATACCTCACCCAATATAGATTTAATAGGGTAGTTCTCCTGCAAATATTTTAACACTTACTGTTTGTAAAATAATGTTTACAAGATCAATTCATTTTGTTGTTCTGGATCTAGACATTATTGCAAGAGTTTTTGTCCTTATCCCCATACATTGCTTATGTTGCATTGGAGGAGATCCTGACCAAGTAAGTTTGTATTTAACATTGTGTGATGCATTACAGAAAACTGTGAGGTGACAAATCACCTCGTTTCTATTTCTTAATGTGCCGTTCGAAACTGACCGTGTTTGTTTTTGTTTGAACAGTGCCTCCTTTGAGAAGTGACTACCAAAGTTACCTTATGCTACAAACCCTCTCCAGAAAAAGGGTTTAATAATGAGTTTGATATAATGGAGTTAGTTATTACGGCGCCTCTGACACTAATCGGCTTTTAGGGAGACACTATGTGAATTATAAGCGCCATTTTAGATTTTCCTTTGGTCACCCAGGCACATAAATGTCATGCATTTTAATAAAAGCATTTTATGGAGACGTCAGGTTCGCGCGTGTCCCTTATGTCAAGCCAGGAAAGCAACATTATTTTGAACTCCTTATTCCAACATCTAGCTGCGGTTATATTCAAGCAGATAGCATGTGTGAAGGATATTAAAACTCGTTTTTGGTGATGTTGGTATATAACATACCCTGTTATTATGACGGCAAACAGAGTATGGATATGAAATGCAAGAAGGAAAGCTGTATTTTTTTGCCGTCTGATCGTCGTCGTAGACTTCCGGTAGAGATCAAAACGCTAACATCAATATTAACTCGGTTAGAATGCCCACATTATACCAATCCAAATACTGAATTTACATATTATGCCAGCATCCATTTTAAAATCACAAGCTGTTTTCTTCAATAGTAATTTGTTGATTTAACCACATGATATTACAGATGACAGTGAATCGTTTACATATTATTCCGTTGAAGAAGCACATTTTTGTAGTGCGTGCTTTAGACTAAGATTTGAGCTTTTAGGCTATTACTAGACATATTTGTACCACTGATATATTTCACCTAGTCACGGCACTACATGTGCACTTAATAATTCAATATCAAACTCTACAAATTGTTGAAATATCTGCGACCATACATACATATCTCACATGCAGATAAGACGCACATTTGACCTAGAGAAGACATGTATGCGTTTAGAACATTTCGACACTAATCAAGCATTATAGTACTGAGCAATGGCAATTGCATTGACCATTTATATGAAACCGTTGTCTGTTCGTTCCCATAGAGACGCTTTGTACGTCTGCTTTTCTTCTTGACCTGTCTTGACAGAATATACGTCAATAGCTCCCAATAAGGCCAGGATGTTTGCTCTCCAAACCATATTATTATATATTGACTTTTTTCGAGGTCAAATTTGCTATCGGGATTTATCTTGTTATAAATAATCGATTGCACTTTGGGTTAAACTGTGTTTGAATTGCGTTAAATTCGAGGTGCGCACAACAACGTCATCCTGGGTTTGTTGATGAAACTAGTTTAATTAAGATATCTGGTTATAGCTGCTGGTACACTAATACCTAATATTATTTTCAAAATAATCAGATTGCCGTCTCAGATTGCTGTCTCCGATTGTCGTCTCGTAATTATAGTGTACCATCTAATGGAATTGTACCATGATGCAATGAGTCGCTAGGGTTTTCATTATAGGATGCGTATGTGATGCGGTTGAATACTTAAATAAGAACATAAATAAATATAGCACCCAGCAAATACACACAACCAGCCAGTGGATATCATGTTACATATTATATTTGTATTATCATTTATACAAATAGTTTAGACTGGCGAAATTGTAACTTTGGTTAGTCGAATATCCACTTATTTTCATACCATGCATCTGGTCATTACAACCGGCACACAAATGAACCATGCGATCATTACGCTCCTATGTTCTAGGCATGGTCTGGTAAATATTGCTCACACAGCATATTTTTATTCGTTTCTCGGATTTATTGCTGCTGGCAAACGTGTGCTTCCACAAATGTTTGATTACTTATTACACCCAGGTAGTTAAACAACAACATACGCCATAGGCGATGATCCGGTTATACGCGATAGCTTAGATTACATATGTAAAGCACATATTCAGACCGTCTTGGGCTTTGTTCGCTTCAATTATCACGTATCCGTCACAATATGGTTTGCAGTTCAAAGGATTTTGCATAGCACAGCATGATAACATAGATGAGCAACCAGGCAGACATGCCGGACGCCCGCAGAAATTACAAGAAACATAATCTTTTCAATTATGCAATGTACATATGCTACCATTGCTTTTGATATCAATTAACGAATCGCTTCAGTACAAAAAAACGTATACATCATTAAAGACCAAATGAACACCGATGATCAAATTTGCAAAAGTCATCAAAATACATTGTTTATTAAAACGCTTCAGGCAGATGCACAAAAGACTGTTGCAGGAGAGATGAAATTAGCCCAATAGTACACGGAGCGTGGCGATGTCTACACCAGCTCATTACAAAATGCCACCTCACTGAACCAAACAGCTTAATCACATTCGACTCAACGGCGCCCGCTCATTACTTGTTACAGCGCCAGCAAACTGAACTCATCAGCCCCATCTCAATAGACCATATAGTGCCAGCTCAGTTGATCTAACATTGCCAGCTCACTGAACTAAACAACGTCAACTAGCAGGGTGCAACAGCGCCACCTCACAGGGCGCAAAAACGCCAGCTCACTGGACCCAACAGTGCCACCTCAATCGACCCAAAATTGCAAGCTTATTAAACCCATGCCGACCTGTTGTTCTTCGATATCGTTGTGTAAGGTATTCTGGCCGTTCGTTTGGGTGTACAATTTTAAACAAGGTGAACCCCCCCCCCCCCACCCCGATGATAATACCATAACTGTCAATAAATCATTTATTCGACAACTGTCGTATCTATGATTGGCAATCTAATGGAGCTCCATCGTGTCATAACGAGCCATAAGGGATTACAAGATGGCCTGGGTTTGCGACAGAGTAGTGTAATAAAATATTCATGGGATGCTGCTACGGCCATATGTCATGACTTGTGTGCCCCCCCCCCAAGTGCCTAGGCACTTCCAAAGATAAAGTAACGTCGTGTTTAGAAGCACCATATGATTCTATGTTGTCGATGCATTTTCTATTGTACTGCTAAAATATTCCTCTATAGTAAGTAGGAGCGGTTGTTAAATGTTTCGCCTCAGAAATTAATTTATCGTGTATTTGGCCATGTAATAACACCGCAAAAGCTCGTATAGGAACAATTACGTACGTTATATATCAAACATATTCTATTACCAGCCTATTTTTCACTTCTTTCGCCAATAGGTATCACCACCGTTACAAGATATTTGGTAAGAGCGCCCATGACCAATACCATTTCCACCCAGTCAGCATGCAATAACAAATAGTCACCTACAAATTAACTGATGTAACTTATATAATAAGCTGAAGTTTAATGTAGAATCGATGCTATCAGATGTTAAATGGATAACGCAGTTTTATGGCTGTGGTTCGGTGAATTATCATTTGTTAATTCTTAACCCTTTGTTGATCTTATTTACATGGGTCGCATGGGCTAAACATTTGGAAATATTTAAGCATTGGGCATGTATGACTATATTTTGTCACTGTATCAATATGGAATAAGCATCGAAGGTAAACTGCTCAAAAGAATGGCACTCTCAGTTCTCCGGAACTTCATATAGATTACAAACTTAAAAGAATTACTTGAATTTTATTCATGATGGGCTATTTGAGCTTTTAATGTTGTCCAGAAGTACCCATATTTACAACGATGGTCGCTTCATGGGACCGGCAAGGCTATTCAAAGACAATCTATGAGATCACATATAATCTATCGGTATTTGCTTTCGAACGAAATTACTCCTCTTGGAGACGGATTAATATTAGATGGACCTTTTTCATGACCCGCAGTGGTATCCTGGGAACGCTTACGAGACTTAGTCAATGTAAATCTCCAACGGAGACTAGTCGTGTTTGGATATTTGTGTTGGGTATCAGAATGTATGTGGCATATCCACATTGTGATGCTCATATCTAAGTACACAGCTATCTCAAATAAACAGCCCATGCGACTCGTTGGTGAATTTCATTGGCTTTGTAACTGCAATCTACAAAATAATTATTTTGAAAATGACACCACATATTAATGAACTTACAACTATACGCAGAGATCCCTATTATCCCGGTATCATAGATTCACACCGAATGGTAACAGACACTACAAGATTACAAGTGAGTGAATTTATGCTTCTGTATCTGGTATTCTGGTGCATTCGTCGTGTGCAATTACCTAAATAAATAATGCTAATAAGTTGAAGTTTTAGGAGCTCGCGTTTATGATTCATTATTCCATAAGTGTTTATGTCTGTCGTGGCCATGAATCTAGCAATCCCTGAAGATTATTTTGCCTCCTTATCCCAATACATTGCTTTAGTTGTATTTGAGTTGACCGTTTATGGTCATCGTAACTTTCGGATTTGTATTACAGTGAATTGTGTGCTGAAAAAGACAATTGGTCGGTAAATGGGACACCTCGGCAATTTACTGGGCTATTAACCTATTTCACATTTTTAGCAAGAAGAACGCCGATTTGAGACAAACATTAATTTGTTGGTTAATTTTGTCCGTTCAGCTTATGTTCCAAACCTTCTCGAGAACAAACTGAAGAATATAGGTTTGATATGTTGGAGTTAACCATTGTGACACTTCTTGGAATTTTGGTATGTCCAATGAATGCTGGGGATTTCCACTAACTTAAAATATTACTAATCAAGTCATTGTTGTTACTATCGTCAGTGTGAAGATATGACTAATCAAGCATATGGCATAGTTGGGGATTTAGATTGCATGAGTCTTGTCAGCTGTCAGGATACCGCAATGACCTTGAAAAGGTCTATCCTATTTCATTTGAAGGACAATGCCACTGAATAACATCTACTCTCAGAGATTGTCATTCATAGCCATAACGGTCACACCGAGCAACCACCTTTGGCAGTAACAGGTTTGTTGGACTACGTTAACAAATTTGGAATAAAATGGGTCATCGTTAAATCGAATAGGATACGGGTAATCCTATTTATGTTGTATTCTAAATAGAGGTACTCATTTAACCATTCTATGAGCCCTTTACCTTAAGTGTTAGTACCATGACATAATAGAAGTGCATGCATGCTGTCAAGTGGATACGTGATATGTTTTCGTATGACGCGAGTCATAGTCCTCTTAAATGGAACGGCTGCATTGGGTCATGTGCTCTTCGGCTTCTCGACTGTGCTTCCCTGGGCAAATACAATTCCATTACGATAATGCATTCTATAAATAAACGGCCACTTGGTAAGTGGTTACGCATTTGACTGCCACAAAAGACCCCGCACGTGGCCGGAAAAGCATTCTATAAAATGTATTCAATTCTCCAGTGACTCATCTTGAAATCCCATAAGGCTCGTTGTTAGAGGACGGAGCTTCATTGGACTGCCAATCACATATATGACAGCTGTCAAAGATATGCTGTAGTGACAGTAAGAGATCCATTCATCAGTGAGCTTTTATAACCCTGTTATTGAGACTGCTTACCTCGACAAAACTTACTGAATGTTTGATTTACTGAACTTTTTATCGCCCTTTTATTGCGAATATTCATAGCAATGTAGACTTTACTGGTGTCATATCACACAAATACGAACTGTTTGCTTGTAAATTTATGGAGAACAGTGCGTGTTGCCTTTTCTGGTGATATATGACAGAGCAAATCGGCCATTGACTTGCACCTGTACGGTGAGATGCCGGATGATGTACACAGACACACAGGTACCATCAATGATAACTTATAACATATGAATGGATGTCGTAAAGTATTCAATCAACGGGAATATAAGCTTATGATGGACATTGCGTTACCAAGCGGCTGACACCTGTATGTCAGGCAAATATCATGTATCGCTAATATATGGTTATCTTTAATCTAACATTGTATGAAGACGTACAGACATCGTACAAAGATTGGTGTGAAGAGGAGTAAGCCAAACATATTTACTTTAATATAATTATGATATTTTGGGGCGTTTGTTTCCGGATATTTGTATAATTGCACACGATCAGTTCGTTGCGTGCATACACATGCATCTATAAATACGTATCTTGCAATCCCTATACAAACAGACAAGTCTCATTGTTCCTCGACCAAGCTCTAGCAACTCGCCAATTACAAAGGCACTCTTACCGTAAAGAGTTATGTCCTGTGAATTGGTTCCAACATTAGCATAATTGATGAAGGAGATCATTGAAGTTAGGGAAGTTAATCTCCCATATCCAGGTGCTAGCAAACACATTAAATATATAAACATTTTAATACCAATTTACACAGGAAAGGAGGGAAACGCCGCATTTGCACATAATGTATATTTTTTATTTTTCAGAATGCAATTGTATGGCTTCCTCTGCACGTTGATGGGCATTTTAACATATTATATTCCACCAAAGAATCCAAGCATACAATCAATAACTTTGAAGGGTCATCTGTTCCATTGCACCACCTGGTACTTATACAATTTCATTTTGCGAATAATTGACTAGTCAAATTGTATTGGTTAGTTATCAGCAGATGATTATGCTGCCGTCATATTTGATTTGCAAAGTCTGATACACCGTGCAAAGAAGTTGTGCGCAGCTTAACTTTGCCTCAATGCCAGGCTGCATATTTGTTCGAATTTGTTGGGTAGGTAAGTCATGGTCAGAATCAATGTTGTAGTGAATCAAGCAATGAATGCACAATCTTTCCCTCCCTAAGCCAACGCATTGTTGTTACATTGTTCGAGAAGCATGTATGGACATCTTAACTTTCTGACTTTGGTAAAAGTGAATTGTGTGCTGAGACATAAAGACAGCTAACGGGGCACTTCGCGCATATTGTGAACAATAGTTTGTTGCTCATCAATTTGATCGCCGTTTAATGCATGCACAGTTTCTTGCGTTTTATTCAGACAAATTATTTATTGTTAAGATTAATAATCTGTTCAGAGTAACAATCACAAAATTAAGACAGAAGTAGCCGTGGGCTTACCTTCTTTTATGGATTTGTAGTCCTCGATTCAACAGATATCATTATTAACATTGTTTCATACGTTCTGAAAATGTTAGATGATTCATTGTAACGTACAACCATGTATCTGCTCCTAAATCTTCCGTTCGATTCTGGCCGTGTTCTTTTGTTGGCACAATGCTCATTTCATTCATTCTTTTCTAAGACAGCTCCAGAAAGAACTGAAGGGTATGGCTCGAAAAGGTATAAAAAGTTTCCAGGTATTTACAGTGCCCTGGCCCCGTGATAATGTTTGGCTTTTGCGTTGGCGCTGGATCCATTTTTCTATGATCACACTTTCACTGATCATTTACATTGGTGGAGCCGTTTGATATACTTTTGATTCTTTAGTAAATGCGAGATCATTTTTGAATAATCCCAAAACAATGTCTGTTAAAGTTTTTTGATTGATCAAATAAAACAAGCTTTGTATGGTGAGCTTGAACATTCGGTTATGTAGTTCAGTGGCTGAGTACTGAAACAGGCAATAGCTATTAAGGGTGTGTTAACGGGACACTTCATCAATTCGCTGGGCTATTAACCCATAAACACGACTGTATTTTGTAACCATAAATGTAGTCAAAGAAAATATGTTTATATATATGTATATATATATATATATATTGATATATATATATGTATATATATTTATAAATATATATATATATAATATATATATATATATATGAATATATATATACATATATATATATAAATATAAATATATATATATATGTATATCTATATATCAATATATATATATATATATATATTCATATAAATATATATATATATATTCATATAAATATATATATATATAAATATGTATATACATATATGTGACAGGTAATATAAAATAGACATGTTGTGGTTTATTTTATATCGATGCCAATGAAATTCCAGAGTCACAATTACATTCGTGTTTTCAGGCGGGCTCAAAAAGAGCAAAAAACAGATACGGATCATATTACGTTGTCATCCATGTTATGAGTTAACGATAGAGCCCGAGCCCAATTGTCCGAAACCCGTGGCCCTAACCAGGTAGCTCCACGCCATTGCATAATAGAATAGGTAGATAATTTCCTTTGTTGAACACGCATTTTTTATACGCTGTCAAATAACTGTGAGATTTTATTTACTCGTGCGTAGGTGTTTGCTTTGAATTTGGAGGTTTCAACATCGCGCGACTCCTTAGACTGGGAGTGAAAGTATAGGCGAAGTAAAAACAGCTAATTAAATTAGTTTATAGTCAAATTTGCTTGTATTCTTACTCATAGTCTATATGATTTAGGTCTAGCGGGCAGCAGAATTGTATTTGTTTGTTAATTAATACTTTATATCATGAATCTCGAAGCGGTTTCAACCATAACACTACTTTTAGGGTATATAATTGATAATGAAATTATTCGTTATATCACAAGCACTGAAATACATCTTTGTCCTTTACACGATTATATACTTGTCATTATAAATGTATTTAGCTGAATACCATATTACGAATCTGTAACAGATGAATGGCATTACACGATGCCTGGGATATTAATGGTAATGTGTTGTCATTAAAGCGAATTGAGTTGAATCCACGGTGTGTGGTGTCGTATGCGATTGCCTTGCTCGACGTATTGTACAACCAGGTGATTCCATGTTATGAATTGACCCATTAATGTGAATGCTACATGTGACAGAATGGCATTGCTGGCATTCCAATCGCAGGTCTGTCAGACACGCATATGAGTAAACTCGTTGTCACCCATTGTATACCCAGTTGTCCAATAAGCCTCAAGCTTGCACAGCGGTTAAGGTTGTGTCAACAGGCTCTCAGATCAAGAATTAAGTAGCTAAATGAATCTAAAATAAAATCTGCTCGACCAATTATGCTGCCATGAGCTGCTAATACAAGATACCGATTCCAATCAACAATAGCTCAGCCCACCCGACTATGAGGGTATGGACACCTATGAAGCTTCTGTAATTATGGATGTTACGACTTACCACTTTGATCTTTAAGTGAGCAATGGCGTCATCCAGTTGTATGGGTTTTACAGTTCCATGGATATGTAAATTAATGTCCAATGTTCGTGAGTAGAACAGTGAACATGCCTACACAGATCCCACAGATTTCTACGTTTGTCATCTTATTCACTATATATCGATTGCGGCTTGTGAGATTAGTAGGCCATCAATTTATAATCAAGCTCTTCATGTTGTAAGAGGGGAAAACATAAATTTTGATTACTTCATGAAAGTCGCTATGCAGCCGTTGGGTGATAAACAACATAAACCCTGATTTGTATTCCCATTCCGCATTAACTGTACCTTAACCCGATGTCGAAATCATGCAATACAGCTGTTTTATATATCAGAACAGGCTTTCGTAATACAAAACCACAAATGCACTAACGTACCAAGACATCGTTACTGCAGCTAAGCCACCACAGATAACCAAAACTATAGACAGCTCCTGATGTTATTGCATGGTGGTGCACCATATGTACAGCAATACATTGTAGATTAAGTTGTGTTTATGTTTTATATCATGATTGACCACTACCAGTCCAAAATGGGCTTATAATTCCCTCACGCTCAGTATTACGATAAAAATATAGAGTTGCGTAATTAATGCATCAAAATAATATGCCATGTGAAAAAAAAATAGAACAGATTATAATTCAAAGCTGTGAGGTAAGATGTATGCTGGTGTAATGAAGAGCAAATGCACGATTCTTACTGCAAAAAAATCATTCACCAATTCAAGGAAACGCGCCCCAGTTAAAAAACCTTGTTACTCCTAGTGTCGCTGTGGATCGACACAGACATGACTAATCTCAGCTGCATATTACAAAGATATGTGTCATTAATAAGTATGATGATAGGCAAACTTCGGACAAATTTAGTTGATAAATTGGTTTGCTAATATAATGCTGGTAAAAAACGCCTGCGCTGGGTAGGAAATCATGTCCATTTAGGAATAATCAAAGATTATTGTGAGAAAATTGTTCTGATTGTTTATCGCGTTTCAGTAAACCATGATTCGTGGGTCAACATGTGCTTACATCATATAGAGATAAAACCGTCCAGGCTCAATTGACTTAACTCCGCCATCTCTATAGTACTAGGTCGAAATTACCATCGTATATTGTGCTGAAAGATACCACTGGCATAGTCTTCCTTCTGACGGTCTGTTTGGAGTATTGTATCCCTTCGACAAATGCAACACCGACATCATTTTTTCAAGCATCACATTACTAACTTGAAATTATCAATTCTGTTAATGCTCTTTGTCGATGGCTACGTAGATAAACTATGTATAAAAGATTTGAAATAGTCATCCCCTAAGAAAAGAGTCACCTACCGGTGGTTTATAATGAATCGTACTGAGCTTAGTTCTCAAACAACTTACATGATACGCAAATTAATAAAACTGCTTCTTGTAATTGGCATTTTACGTCGCTTTCGAACCCGGACCACGATAGGCGTCAGGAAAACAAATATGGCGTGAATCACTAGCAACAACCCGCTCAAGAGTTTGGTGAAAGATTATGCGACTGTGTCTGAGGTGGGGTATTGATTGGATGTTTTACACTCCTGGCACATAGTTTCTTACATTTCAGATGAGATGAACGATGTTGAGCAGAGCGCTGCATTAAAGCGTTCACCAGAGTACAAGGCACTTATGTCGGTATCCTATTGGGACTATGGTGCTTACAGCTCAGGTGGCATCATTGAATGACCCCAGGTGAAACCTTTGACAGACTCACAGCGAGGTAAGGCTGTCAAGGGAAAAGCCGTTCTTTATTAGTTCATTTTGTTCCATGCTAAATACAACGCGAATCTAACCGAAAGAAACCATTAAAACGGCAGATGTCTTTACAAAACAATGAAATTGGGATTGATTTGATGAAGAGAGGGAACCAAGCAAATATCGTAGCCCGCTTGGTAAAATTGTATTTATCCGGCAGCATGAAACGGCGCTTGATTGCATTCAACATTATAATGCTCGCTATAGAAATAGGCCATGGGACAATAGTTGGGTTTTCAAAATGGTTCTCAAATCCCATTGCCAAGCCAATGGGGACAATGCGAAGCGTGGATATGTGTTAATCATGAGCTTATATATATAGATGATGTTATATATATATACTTGCCATACTAGCCGAGATCAAGATATTGGTTCGTTGTATACAATAATAACCATAAGCATTCAGTACCTAAATAAAAATGTGACAAGAACAAAAATATTTAAAATTTTATAAACATTATACCTCAATAATTTGCCAAATGGAAACTCATGTGAGGTAATCATGGTCTCGATAGATTCATGGATAGCGGTCTACATATCCAGGGTTCTGAGCTTCGTATGCTACGTATAGGGACCACTAAATCTAGGTGTTTTGTAAACTGCCATGTGTTTACCATACCTCGCTGTATAGGAGGCAAAACGTAGAGAACACTGCTGAAATTGCCCTGAAAGCCTTTTATTGCCTAACACGCCCTGATGTTTGTATTTTGTGGCAGGGAAGCCCAAAAAATTACGCTGACACAAATGTTATAAAATCCATTGCATATAGACAGATATATGACCAAGGCACTCTCAGATACAACGCCTGCATGTACAGCATGAACAAGGCAAAAAGTATTCCCTCGTGTTCTTTTGGTGTTTTAACCCTTGAGTACAGGGTTAATTGTTAAATCACACCATTATCAATAAACCAGAACATGAGGGCATTCTAACGTCATAGTTAATCGATACAATATAACAAATGCCTTTCAAGCAGCATCGAAAGCCCAATCGCAGGAAAGTGGCGTCAGACATATTGTCATTTTAACAGGCAAAGAATATCCAATGAAACTTTATGGTAATGATAGATAGTGAATCCTTCAAGCAATTATTTGAATGATTACCCCCACTATGGATAGTTACATATATGATAATGATTCACAAAATTAATTTTATGAATATAGTTATAGTGTATTGTGTAGCGCTTATACTTCATACACCAAATAAAGTTCCACAAAAAAGAATGCTTTCTTTTATAATGTGATTGGTTTATCGTGATTCATACGAAAGCACTCCATGTTACAATCATCATACTATTGTTGGATTCAATAGAGGCATGCTCTTTTGTGTTGTCTTATAAATATGAATCAGCCATCCAGGGTGTGTTGCTTTCTGTCATCAATGCGCTCATTATCGTCTCAGATGTAACGATTTATTCCCTCAGGAATGGACAAAAACACTGAATTCAGTGGTTTTACCTTCATAATCAGAAAAGTCATTGCTCTTCGGATCATGGGCTCATCTATAGATACTTTAATATATGATGTTGTATGTGGCCACATTATCCCCGCGTGATGAGTATGTTAACCAAGAACTAAAACTGCTACAACATGAGGTCATTGGAAGTTCCCCTTATCATAACAATTTCCAAAAGGGCAATCGTGTTTTATATGCAACCAAAATAACACGTATTGTTGACTATTTATTACGTTTCTGTTTCATTCTATTAACTGCTCATCGATATTTTCTTTCAATATGGTGCTGCATCCGAAATAAATGTTGCAAAATCGCTCGAATACTACCAAACCAAACACTGAAAGGCGCACTCAATCAAATAATCAATAATCCAATTACTCCATGTCAAGTGTCAGAACAGACGTTCACTTGATTACTTGCATGCAATCGCATAAATACATAAATGCCATAAATATATTCTAAGAAGAACCGTTACGTCAATTTTTCGCAGCAATTTGTTGAATCATTTGCTCCTTGTGAACATAAAAAGAAATATTATTAAACCGGATGCCAAAAACAGAATAGTTTTATTTGACTTCTTATTGGTTTTTATTTGGTAATGCCCATCAAATGAACTATAGAAGGTTTAAAAATGTCTGGTACAACAGATGTGATCACTATCTGTTCAGCTGCTTAAATACCTTGCATAATCCGAATAGATATGAAAATCTAGCGATTTCGTGTTAGCAAGTTAGAAAATGGAACATAATTGATTTTCTTAAAATGAAAACCCATGCATATCCGCCTTGAGAGCCGTTCTAAACTCAAGGATAACACTTGTATCGTTTGCCTGATAGCGCCGTTAATCCTTAATTACCATGTGCTGAGAATGAACCAAACTGGCTTTAAAAAAGCCTGGAGACAAATACTTTCACATGGTGACTCTATGATAAAAATATATTGCAAATTCTTTTCATAAATAAAATAAAATGACTTATACTTCATATATGTATTCGGTTGGTGCGACGATGGAATAACAATGGGATTATGTGATTCTACAATGGGTTTTTATTGACATCTGATTTAAAAACGCATATGATTATGTGATACAGGGAGTATCAAATAGGAAAAATAATTCTGTAAGTAAAGGATGCAATCAACGCATATAACATTAAATTGCGATGAATGCAATTACTTTCAACGCTTTGCAGGAATTCAGCCCATTTAGCAGATAAATGTCTTGCACTAAAATCGTTTAAAGTATGATAAGTGTAGTTAACTGGGCGACCTTGTTTTGCCAAATTAAATATGTGCAGTTTGAAAAGATTCCAAATGGAAACGAGGCTCTAATTGCTCTCCCGAGGGCCTAGTTTTTAGCAAGATGTACGGATTTCTTAGGACTGCAATGCTGAAAAACCAAATCATTACTTACGTCATATAATCCATTGATCATTAGTGGTATGGGTTGTTATCACAATTATGGATCTATTATGAAAAGGTGTAGTAGCAATACAATAATACCATTATCTATCATAACTGGCTGCTGTTGAGTGCCAAATTGTTAACAAACCTACCCTTCATCTTAACGTAACCTGTCAGTCATCAGTTGATGGAGTAACCCCCACCCCTCCCAGCCCCGCTCCTTTGCCGACTACAGTTGACCCGTCTACAACCCCTTCCAGCCCCGCTCCTTTGCCGACTACAGTCGCCCGTCTACAACCTCCTCAAACAAGCTTCTTCTCAGCCCTCGCGTCGCATCCCCAACTCTCGTGAGACCCTACTTCTCAACGGACATCTGTCAACAGTTTCCCGCCAACATCTATCCCTAGCGCTTCCCGCTCTGTCCCTGCATTCTGGAAGACCCGGCATTGCTATGCAGGTCATGCTCCAGTTGGCTTACTTGGTCAGTACATCTGTTGATGACCTCATTTGATTTAATGACCCGAATTCGTCTTCACATTCACAACAGCAGGTTTAGACTATTGGTAGTGTGACATAGTTGTTCTTAAGATATAGTTACTGTACTTTCTTATATACTGATTCCAGTAGTGTAAGTTGAGACGTCAATTCCACCTCTTTTTAAAAATTCTCTTCGCTAAGTTCTAAGATCGCAAGCTTCATACCCGGGCCTACATTAATAGGAGGTTAACATGCCTGCAAGACAAGACAAGTAATTAAAACACTCCGCCAAATCGCACTGGGCCCATTAGCTAACCTGCGACGAACTTCCATTTAACGATATGCGATGCATGCAATAAATAAACTGACCCGTTCGCGACCACCACTTGCGATAAGCTTATTGACTAGCGCATCCCAGAACTTAGCGCATGCACCCCGCATTAGTCTGACCCGTCCTTTATCTGAGCGCTAAAATGCGCAGCGGCGCATCGGGAGTTAAGCGCGAAATTGAAAAGCTTCTTTAACCCTCCCATCGGAACTGTAGTTATATCTATAAAGAAGTTGTATAATAGTGACGACCTACGCATGTGCCATTTAAATCTAAGTAACGCCTAATGCGTGTTTAATTGGTTCACACACACCACCATCCTCTGTGGCAAGGTCAGCTGAGGCTGCTTGCTCCTTGAGGTTCACACACCACCAGCCCCTGCTGTCAGATTCTGCTGCAAAGAATTATTATTTTGTTCAAATTCAACCCCCTTTGTTAAGCTTAGTGCCTCGTGTATTAAGGTGTGAATTCACACGCCCACAATTAAACAACCGCTCAGTTACCGTGTCGGTGAATGCCGCGCTTATTGCGATATTTAGCTAGTATTGTATTAATGTATTTAGATATAGGATCTAGAATTAGATATATCCTGTTTCCCCTCAATAATCGATCAATAAATCGCTTAAATTTCATGATATGCGTTCCATGGATAGCGATCATAGAATTAAAAAGTTAACATTGGCTTTAGGAAATCTAATTCGTCTTTGAGAAAGTATGTGATTTAGGTTTTATTAACGTGAAGCTCGAATGGTGACCATAACCACGGATCACAGATCTGACGAGATCAGTAAGTATCATGGTCAACATTTCAGGTAGCAGGTAGCCCGCAGGATCTTGTCCCAGAGTATAAGGATGAACGGCCTACTGATTGGTATAATGAGTTTAGAACCAATGCCGTCCCAGATCACAGCTTAGCCTAGGTTGAGCTTAAGCTGTCTGTAAAATGTTGTTAGCCAATCAGAGACACCCTACAGGCGTGCGCCAGGAGGAGACGTGGGGACAACATGCGCCACATTCCTTCTCTCTAGGGCCAGCAGTTAATCCTCAGGAACGCGCTAGGTCAGTGGCTGAAGTTGATGTCCCTTAGGGCCGACAGTTCACGCCACGAGGTTGTCGAAGGAATAGACAAATAACGGCATGCCCTGTCGATATCCCGTCGAGTTCTGCTTCGGGTTATAAGCAGACTACGCATCAACAGTCATGTGTACTTGGTGTTGTTTAGTTATTATAGTAGTTTAGTTATGCTCAGTGTGGTTGTCATGCCGTGCTCTGTTCACAGTATTCATGAGTTTGTACTTGTTCAGCAGCGTCTTTGGTCAAGGGAACAGATCACTTTCAGCCAGGGGAGGCGTTGATGCGCGAATCCTGTCTACGACATGATCAACCGGCCGAGGATCTTCAAGTATCACGTCGCTGCCTGGATCGAATGGACCCACCAATTCGGAAAGCTCACGTCAATGATAATTCGTATTGTGCAAATGATTGAATCACATTTAATTTGTTTTTACGTAAATTTTTCAGCATAAATGCAAGCAGTGGGCATACGCAAGTGAAACGACCATGACTTGTTATCCACCAGCCCTGCTTTGCTAGTTTAGATGCAAGTAAAACGACCATGGCTTGCTCAGGCTATATTTATATTCCAATGGTATAACTTTCTCCTCCTGTAGAATAGTCAGGTTTACTGTGGAATGTCTAATCTTGCTTCTATCTCCTTTGCCACATAAAATCCCACGCCAGGTAGGCCCCCAATGTTAATTAGTTTTAGCGTTGAGGTACACAGAGAGGCCAACTCTCTGCATGGCTCAGATTCACAAGGGTTAGGAGTGTCCCACGATGCTCCTGCTGGCGCTATCGATGCCTCGGCATTAATAGCGCCAGTTTCCGAGTACAGCCGGGGTATCTATGAGTAATTTAGATGCCCTAGCCACAGATACTGCACCATGTCCCCACATATAATTAAAATATGGTTGGATTTCAACCTCTAGAAAATAGGCCAGCCTGCACGACATCTACCAACATTTCACATGTTCAGCAACAAGTATAGTAACAAAAGTAAGATATATAACAATGTAATAATAATACCATAAATATTTTGATTTCACTGAAAAAATAATTAATCGGACTAAGAAAAAAAATTTTACCATAAGATTTAAAAATTCTGATATAATGAACACTGGAATGTGTATTCCACATTTCGACTCAATACACAGTCATTTCCTCACCAACCAACCCGTAGTTTAGAATAACCCCATGATTTTTTTTTCACCCACTTAAAAAGAGAGGGATATGTTGAGTGCCAAACTGATAACAAACCTACCCTTCATCATAGCAGTTACAAATATAACGGTAAACAGTATTTATTGAACTGTAACCAAAGCGTTGTTGGTGATATTCTACTGATCGATGCCAAAAATATGCTGGTCGAGCCAATTGTGAAATAAAAGCACTTTTTAACCAATTTCTACATACCCGCCATTTAGTGTGATCATCCGAGTCAGGAGTAACTAGGGAAGTTGTAGCACCTGTAGACTAAACCCATCGGTATTATTATGGAACTGTTGTTTCTAATCTACGACGTCTACACAGTACCCAGAATGTGTGATATTAGACCCTCAAAACCTAAACCCTTGTGTGACGACCATTGACTGCATGCGGTGTAATGGGTGTCGCAAAGAGTCACGGTTCATCCACGATATCACAACAATGCCGTCATCGCAATATAAGACAAGTTCGGAATGCATGACGCGTAAAGATAAGTGGGGGGGGGGGATACCTACCGTCAAAAATGCCCCCCCCCCTAAACTGATTTCGCGTGGGTTTCTTTGTATGCTTGACATACACAGTAAAGTTATCATTACCACGCAGAGAATGAGCGTACAATAGAAGCCATGCCTTGGTTTGACGATGGTATGAATACCATGCGTTATGTTGCACCAACTTCATGGTCATTTTAACACTTGTTGATTGTAAATACAAATTATACGCCATTAAACCCTCACAGATAGGGAGTTGGGTCAATAAAACAACATAGCTTGATCAAATGAATTGGCTGTGTGAACATCTGGCAGTGTCTGAACGTAATGAGACTAGTAGTTTACTATCATTATTTCTCTTGACAGGCATTGGTTGTATTAATTGCTGTGGGTAAGCCGTAAGATAAATATTCCTAATTTCCAAGCTATCTGAGAAATGCACGGTCTTACGTCCGAAATAAAAGTCCTTAATTGGCAAACACAGTTCAAGGGATCGTACACATGGATCAATTATCCACGATTTGTCATGTTATAGTGAATTTTCTTTAACTTCACAATATGAACAACGACGCCAAGATTCACATTTAGTATTATTGAATATTAAGAAAACAGGCACCAAGTCTACAAATGTATGAATCCACTTCATGATAATATGGCAGATATAGGAAGTGCCCCCCAAAGCACATCAACGACAATGTTTTTTTTTGCGATAAACACTTCGTTTTTGGCGTGAAAGACAAAGTCACGTGATAGACTAATGACGCGCAGTGACCCAGTAATGGGTGAATTCTAACAACAAATTCTGTCCAACAACAAAACTCAACAAGGAGTGCTTATATTTAACGCGGAATAATAATGTTATTAGTGCAAGCCTGGTTGATGGAATTATTTCTCAATCGTGTAGATTAGCGGTATATTGCCGATTATAAGACCTAGTAAGTGTGTAAATCGTATCCATAAGAACCAATGGTTCATTGTGCCGTTGGCGTTGTGGTCACGTTCATGGATAACAATGCCGTACATCTGAGTGCTGAGAATATGCGTTATTGAAACTCGTGGCCGAGGGCTGCACCGTATATTATACTTGATATCATATAATATTGTACAGTCTGATTGAATAACGATGAGTGACATATTCATAAGCAACTAGTTTTAAGGCTATTCCTTTTTTACTTTGTATTGATAAACGATAACGACGGTAGTTCTTGACTATATTATATAAAAGAGTCAGTCTAGACTACGTCTATTCCTTCGTCTAAATCGATCATGCATTTTATTCCATTTTCTGTCTAATGAACACATAATAACATATTATTTCTGTTGTATCTATCGTCTTGCGTCAACAACGATTTGTGCGGCTGCAAGGAATAAATATATTTAGTTTATCAACGTCCGGTGCCAGTAAAATGTCGGGATTTCTGCAAGAGAAATAAACAACAGTTTTGTACATTTAATTGTGTCGGACTATCTTACATTTGGCGACGAGGATAAAAGAAAAAAAAAGAAGGACTATTCAATTGTTTTATGGAACTCCGAGTTGTATTGCTGTCAACAAACTTGTGAATTTCTACTGTCAAAGTGAATCTGTCAAAGTGAATCCGTCAAAGTGTCAAGACTTCAACATATGTGGTGTCTCAAAAATTTGTTACTGGATATTTACAACAGTTTCCATGGACAAGTGTTGATTTGTCTAGGAAATTCACAAACTGTAAGTTTTAAACTGTCATCCATCAAACTTGCATCATGGCTCAGTCGTTGCCATTAGATGCCAATGGAGTAGGCCCATTTGATTATAGTGGACCAGGTGTTGTTGAAAGGCGGAGGGGTGGAAACGGGCACTGGAGTTTTATATTGACAGTAGGGGCATTACCCAGGCAGGCCAGAAGAAAGCTCTTCTTCTGCATTCAGCAGGGATGGAAGTACAGGATATATTTGAAACACTGGCTGACCTACTTTTGAAGATGACAATGCAGCAGATGCCTATCAAAAAACTGTGAGAACATTGGATGCTCATTTAATCCCTCAAGTGAATATACCTTATGAAATACAACAGTTTCGTCAGATTAAACAGGAGAGTTCTGAAACAATGGACCAGTTCGTCACACGACTCCAGCACCAGGCAAATAATTGTAACTTTGCTATTAAAGATAAAACTATTCGTGATCAGGTAATTACCACTGATAAAGACGTGACCAGACAGTTTTATGCTTATGGGCAGGACAAGCCTCTTACCACAAAGGGGGCGTTCACATGTACTGTAAAGTCCAGAGGGGCTGTTCTGGGGGATGCGGAGTTTGTCGTCATACAGGGCAAAGGTCCTGCACTGCTGGGTAGACAGTCGGCAAAGCAGCTGGGAATACTTTAGCCACAAACTCAGGGCTCTTCAGATATAAGAGACTATTCTTCGGTGTTAAAAGTGCCCCAGAACAGTACCAGCACGAGGTACAGAGGGTGCTAAGTAAGCTGCAGGGAGCGGCCAACATCTCTGATGACGTCATAGTGCACGGCCGTGGTCAAGGCTCTGACTACTCGTGAAATTGAAATTGCATCAGACGATGAGGAGCTACAGATTGTCCGTGAGGCCATCGCCACGGGGAATTATGAGAACTGTAAGCAGTATGCTCCCATATCAGGTGAATTGTGCTCAGTGGGAAATTTAGTGCTGCGTGGGACACGTATTGTAGTACCTAACAGTCTGCGGCCCAGGGTGTTAGCCTTGGCCCGTGAGGAACATCTGGGTATCACCGGGTCCAAACAAGTGTTGAGGACCAAAGTTTGGTGGCCCGGAATAGACTGGGCAGCAAAGAAATTTTGCCGGTCTTGTCATGGATGTGAGGTGGTGGATGATGCAACAGAGCCGTGGTGGCCAAGTTGACTGCCGGACGGTCCCTGGCATGACCTCTCTACGTATTTATTGGGGCCATAACCATCTGGACATTGGCTGTTGGTAGTAGTGGACTACTTTTCGCGCTATTATAAAGTGCGTGCGCGGAAGTCTAATTCTACAGATAAGGTGATAGAGTGTCTGAAGAACATATTCGCGACCCATGGGTTGCCGCTGACCTTAAAGTCTGACAATGGACCTTAGTTCAGGTCTGCGGAGTTCAGGGATTATTGTGCTGACAACGGGATTGTACATTGCAAAGTGACGGCAAGATGGCCGCTGGCCAACGTGAAGTCGAAAGACAAAACTCTTCAATCCTTAAAAGGCTCAGGATAAGCCAGGCAGAGGGTAAGGATTGGAGGAAGGAACTCAGGAAGTACCTCGTTCAGTATAGAAACCTGGACCATCCGTCAACAGGGAGAAGTCCTGCTGAACTTCTCTTTAGGCGCGACAAGTTGCCAAGTATGAAACCTGGTCACACTCAGGAGCTCTATCATCAGGATGTGAGGGATCACGATGCTGAGGTGAAAGGTCGTACCAAGCTGTATGTGGATAATCGTCGTGACTCATCATACTCTGAGGTTGCTTTGGGTGATGAAGTTCTCCTGAAGCAGGATAAGACTGACAAACTGAGCTCTACCTTCAATGCTACACCACACAAGGTGATTGCTAAGTCTGGCAATTGTGTCGTGGTGGAGTCACCATCAGGTGCGAGATATGACCGGAATACCACTCATGTACGGCAATTGGTGCCTCGTGATGGTGTTCCTGAACAGGGTGAAGAACCAGAGGTTACCGTAGATACGCCTGTCAATGTTGATAACGGGGAGATAATGGATATACATGCTGACAGTCCGAGACCAACTCACATGAGGAAAACGCCTGAAAAGCTAAAAGGATTATGTTCTGAAGTGATATATAGATTGATTAACTGTGTAGAAAATAGTAAGTTTGAATGCTTGACTGTTTGTGTTTTATTGAACTGGATGTGCAAGCTACAGAGACGGTGAACTTTACATTATATATAGACAGTTGTTATTTCAGTATAACTTGCAGAGGTAGTCTGAACTGATCTGTTATTTGTATAAGTGTATAAGTTTTATGAGTAAGGAAGGGATGTTGTATTTATCGTCTTGCGTCAGCAACGATTTGTGCAGCTGCAAGGAATAATTATATTTAGTTTTTCAACGTCCGGTGCCAGTAAAATGGCGGGATTTCTGCAAGAGAAATAAACAACAGTTTTGTACATTTAATTGTGTCGGACTATCTAACAGTTTCCTTTTCCTGTAAGACACAAAATATGATCGCGATGGTACAAGTGAGAAATTAAAGCCACTAATCCTCTTTTTGATGTTTGCCAGCCCTGAGCTGGCGGACTTACCTGATTTCGTTTTGTTTTGTTTCAATTAGTTGTTGTGGATACGCCAGAGTTCGCGGACTCAGCTGAGCTCTCCAACTCAAGTTAAGACGACTGGATACGGTCCCAGGTCTCGAACGGACGAAACACGGGTCAGCAATGTATTGCACAAAATTAAACATATATCATCACTCAACCAGGTGCATGACTATAAAACTGCTGGTGTTGACTGCGACAACACCATTTGATGAACATGCAATGGCAGTTTGGAACATGATAACTAGGGGATGACATGTGGCGACTGGAACAAAGTGGGTTAAATTCACAGACAAATTTATTACAATGCATTTTACATGATCTCGCAGATGTTTCTTTATGCCACGGTGATTCGTTTCATGTTATTTTCGTAAGAACGTGCAAATGTCGTAAACTAAATCCATTAGATCGGTTTTATTTTCTGCTATGTTAGCATATCATTTCAATTGGGCTGCTATCTAATGCCCTAGCATTTTTTCCACGGTTCTAGTGTAATATTGGATAATGTTCCGAGCATTAGACAAATTGGTATTTTACATGATCTCCGAGCTCTCTGACACGGTGAATGTAAGTAAATCACTAAATCGAATTTTTATTTTCGTTGGCAATGGGCATCTAATGCCCTAGTTTTTTTCATTTCTTGTATACGAAGTGATCTAATCGATATGCAAGTTGATTCTTATATGATTATATATTGGTCAAGTTGACATAAACATTTGCATATAAAGAAACACTTGTGGGCCTATATATATCCTCAAACAACTACAAGGCAAAATACCTAGGTAGATAAGTGAAACCATGCGTTTCGCCACACACACACCAACAGTGTAAATCAATCTTTGCACGTGTTTAGTTTATAGGATCCACCTTGTATTCCATAGATCACATCATCACAAAGTAAACTCGTCCATGTCGACACCATGACTACTGCTCTGTAAGACGATTAGAAATAAAGTCAAGTGGCGATATCTGACTCGAAACAAATCTGTATTGGGAGTGGTGTGAATGAGTGCAGTGTGCACTATCGACCTGCTACCAAGCGAAACCAACTTTCTTGTCTTAAAGACAATTGCGACAGTTCTAAATTCGTACATAGATTTTCACGATTTTTTGCATAGAGTAACCTCCCATATAAAGCTAACGCAATGTAAAATGAAAAGTATAGGTCACTGGGGACGAATTAAAGATCCACATGCTAAGCCAATGGGAAGCATGCGGTTTTGATAATATTTTGGTTATATAGAAAAGTTCGTACCACAAATTACATTATATTTGACATACAGACAGAGAAATATCTGCTTTACAAAAAATCAAGAACAAAATGATGTATCGCCGCACTCAACGGCGAAGTCTATGGGAAGCCACAATGGATTTGTTGTTGAATTTCGATAGTGTGGTCTATTACTATATTCAAATCTCGAAGATCATATTAAGATTTGATCTCATCTTGATCAGTATAGTGAAACAATTTGGAACTTGCGTATCAAAGGCCAGAGACCAAGTGCAAGTAGATTTTGTTTTGTATTTGAACAGCTTGGATTGGGTTGTACATGAGGTGTGACTTTGATCTAGAATCAACGGAAATAATTCGTCACTCGGTGCAAACATATTACTTTGAAGTCAATTCGTTGCAGCGTAGACGCGGGCGCACCGGGTACACTGGGCGCAAAAATACGCACGTCGTCATAGGTGGTTCCCGCCAAAGTACGCACAGTTACGTGACGGTCGCTGGTGGCGCGGCAGTACCTAAACAAAAAATAACATCCTGGTGTTTTTTCTATAGTGGAGATAAGAGTTGAAATTAAAAATATACCCAGGGTCTCTTTACAAAATGATTGGCCCTTTTGACTCAAGTACACATTTGCTGGTCTTTAGAGACGCGTGGTTGAATACGAGAAAATGTACTTAAACATTATTATTTACTTACGACGCATTAAACATTCAGCAGCGTTTGCAATATTCTAATGAGTGCTCTATGAACATGAACGCGGCCATTCATCGCATCACATCGCAAATATACTGAATATCTTAATAATGATTTATTCATTATCAGTTAATCGACAAATATTTGCTGGCATAAAATATTAAAAATATTTGCAGAAGGACGGGTGGTAAAGGGGGAAAAGCTAGGATGGTTCATTAGCCTTCGATATTTAAAGACGTACTCAAGTACTACGCATAAATCTAGTATAATGTTAGCTTTGGCGAGGCTAGCAGTACGTTCGCGCAAATAACAATAATCAAACTGCAAGCGCAAATACTATTCAAATAAATGTTTGATGTCGCTCTCAACAACAAAAGATTAATGTGACGTGCATTAATCGGCCAGTTATCAATATGAAATTGCACCGAGATAGCCCCTGGTCATATGTAGCACTTGTATGGGGAATTTTGTATGGATCAACAGTATCCTGGTTTTTGCGTTGTGTAATCAGAAATAAAACTTGCAATTCTAAGGTAACTTGCATTTAATGTGTCTTCCGACTTGTATTCATCCTTCAATATCAAGCTGCGTCAGTTTATTAAGTGAGCTCTGGTGCTATTGATGACCTTTGCATCCCTACAAAGGAGGCGTGGTGCAGAACAAACAGTTCTGCAACAGGTAGCAGTTCAGTACTTATGATCATGGTGCCGCTTAAGCAATATGCAATATACTCTTATTACAGCCCATTAAAAGACGAATGTATTTGACTAATGGTGGCATATGTAACCATCTCTGAAGTGACGTGCTAACATTAATGACCGTTTGCACGCAATGGTTTTAATCCTGATTTATCTATGCTGCTTACACCTGTCAAACAACATCAATGACACTCATTGATGTAGTGGTTGTTGCATTCCGGCACCACAGCTCAGAACTGTAGAAGCAGCTCGGAAAAATCGTGGCAACTCAAATATATAACGATTTATTGATAAAGCCAGTTATTTAAATAAAGACGGTTATAACGGTTTTAAGGCTGTCAAATATACACGCAACCAGCGGAATTTACCATGAAAATAATATACGTATTGGTCAGCCTTCTATTAAATTTATGTATGTTAGTTTTTGTATAAAGAGCCTTGCATGATAGTTGCGTATTATAATTGAGATAGCATATTGATTAACTGTAGCGAAGCCAAATTAAGGCATATTACTTTTGACATTCAGTCCGACATATATTTGATTTAGCCAGCTGAATCGTGATACTTTATCCGGTACGCAGTAACCACACATGGTCAAAATCATTAACCACATCATACACAGTATTCTAGAACAGCTCGCAAATATTCGACCAGTAGTATATTATTACTGTTGCATCTGCCACAATATTATAAACATTGTTAATCCCTATCTCTAATGCCACAGTCGCGATAGACGATATTTCGTATATCCCCAGTGTTTTCAACAATCATAAAATTAGCATTCTGGGCGGAAATAGTACTGAAGGTCGGCAACAATATTTTAAAAAACTTGCATTTAATCAGATTGTACCATGGTCTATAGCAAATGCAATAACTACTACATTATGTTAGATTAAAATAAACAGCATGGAATAATCTCGTGTGTCTGAATAATGAATGATAAGACCAGATGTGATATAAAATAATATAAATTGCTTCGTCTGATGTCTTGTTTTTTGTATGTTAATGGCAAAAGATGGCTTCAATAGCCTTAGATGTGACACAGATGACTCGCCTAAAAATGTAATATCACCAATTTCGGCCAGCCATCATCTTAATTCACCATTGGGAGAAATCGAAGAGCACAATTGATTCAGCCATAGCAGTTTGATAAGGAACTTATCCAGAATACTCACCCAGAACGATAATGATTCTATTATGGGCCCTTTAATGGTGGTCCCTTGTGGATGCGTTTAATGATACACAATGTGAATGTGACGTTAAAATATGTTCCTTGGATTAAACATTTCGTTCCGAAGACTTCTGCATACATCGACAAATGATACATGGTTATGGTATGAGTACTTTGGGCCAAGACCCTTGCACCAGCCCCATACTTTAAGTACTGCACAATACAATCGTATGTGTCACACCCTGTCAAATGAGAGCTTTGATGATTGACATGTATCATTTATGCATAAGACATTGGAGATACAGTTTTTATTGTGGTACAGTGTCGATTCATTCGATAAGCAACATTTCTGCGAAATGAAGAACGAACAAAAATGGCACTTAACGGCAAATACATATATGATGTTCTGTCAAATTAGTTGCGTTATATTTGGCAGCTGTGAGACTTAATTGATATTCACTCCGCCAAACTCAATCGTTCGCTGTGCTTCAAACAGTTAGCATGGCATACGGGGCCCTGGATACGCAGATAGTTTCGCCTAATAGCACAGGATGTTGTGCGCTCCGTCTGATGAGAATCATATAAAAGGAAAATAAATCCAATTTGATTTCAATATGCTTCTAGCAGCATACATGGTATAAGTGTGTAGATTGTGTGCATAAAACCGCATTAATCATCTGTTACATGAGCAAGAGTGGATTCATTATGTGCGCAAGTTCGTAATTTTGAAAAATTTATATTGAGTCATGGATCGATATATGATTATTGTAGCTTCCTATTGATGGACTTATTATGTTATGAAATGTTCTTGTCAGATACCCGATATGTCAATATTAATAAGATTTCCATACATTCTATGAATGTTATAACAGGCACAGATTCAGCATCATTCAGCTGTAATGGTAACATTTAAGAATGGAATAAGTTTATTTGTACCTTGTCTTCTGTGGTATGTTGGTTTGTACGGTAATTCGACTTGTAAAATTGATCTCATCAATGGTTTGTTTCCTAACCCTATAACTGTTAAACGCGGCCAGTTCATATACTGTTCTCTGTGGGCACCTTCAAAACCATGTTTGTCCATTACTTAAACAGGCCCACTGAACGAGCTGCTGCTGATTTTCTAATACGTTGTTATAGTTCCGTTCGCGCGACTTACTACAAGAGTCCAAGTAAAATATGATAATAGTTATTGGTGCATATTACTATTATGCGTTGATTTAAAGCTGATATCTTATATTCTTCTCCGATTACTTATATGTGTCTTAATTTCTACCATAAGCACGCATATCATTCAATACCGTATCCACGTGCAATCAAAACAGCTACCATCTGGATTGGTAGCAATTTGTTCACCTTATCCTAGAGATCGGTGGACTTCTTGCTGCAAATTTACTACTTGCTGAAAAACATACTGCCAGCGTGGTGAGAATAACGAAGCACAATGGATGTCAAAAAAGGACTGAACGTTGTTGTCATAGAACTTCAACCTTATACGCTTGCATTCATCTTGAAGCAGATCGTCCTCCCTGACAAAGCACTAACGGCGGTATTCAGATTGAACTATTGAACGAGATGCAGCAGGGTGCGAAGAGATGTGCCATCAACCCGAATAGGCTCGTAAATTTGAAAATATGAATAAAACATTTGCCATAACTGCAAAATAAACCGAGGAAAATATTCATGCAGATGTATGTTGATAACAGACTTAATGTATTTAGCGTTCATCTTTAAGAGATGATTTTGTGCAGTTGGCCCTAAAGATTTTGCCTGAGGGATAAATCCGCCACCCTAACCACCAGATATAGGGTCAATTACACAGCATGAATGAATGATAATTTGATTAAGCACAATGAGGTTAACTGGTAGAGAAAACCCTTCTTTGACCAAATTTATCGCTTCAACAGATCGATTGCCCAATAAACGCTATTCTAAAACTTCTGAATACGTAATACATCAAGGCGATGGCAATGATAACCATATATGTGGTATAAGATTCCGTATCTAGACAAGCTGTTATCGAACAATCAAGAACTGTACCTCTATGACGAAGCCTTTATTTTTAAATAATATTAAATTGAATATTATTGTCTTAAGGCGCTTTTGGCGTCGAGGTGATATTGCATAGCTGATACAGGGAATGATTGTCCTAGTTCGGCAGCTCTAGACGTGCCAGTGTTTGTGTCGACGCGATTTACCTGTACTTCTGATTAAAATAAACGCCGTCTGTTAGAACAAGCTCACAGTCATATAATAGCCACCAAACGTTCGTAATCGCAGTACAATTGGAAGTGACGCTTATTGTGTTCTGTCTTAGCTTCCCACACCGTAGGTGGTCTAGCTTACCTCGGTTTTGCCTCAGTTAATCAGGTATTGATACTGCCTGTGTGTAGACCTTAACAATTCAATGTGGTTATGATTCTACATTTGCAGTCAGCAGCAAGGAAATCATACAGCTCCATTCACTGCCACTGTTATTAGCCGTGTCAGTTTCCAGTAACTCTACGACTGTGGCTGTCGGATATTGTTGAATGGCATTCAAAATTAAAGCGTCACATATACGGTGATGCGAAATATACACTGTCAGATCCCTACATGCAATAACACGAGATCATGGCTAACGAAAATAGCCCTATGGGGTACATTAACTACCATCTATTATATCAGCACCAGTGTGCATTAACAATATATTCTGATTATGGTAGCAGATCAGCAAGTAGTTCCACAGTATGCTATCTACCAACAGACTGTAATGACGGTTTGAGGTCATTTAGTCTCATTGTTTTTACCATAATGAGCATATTAAATGACACGTGAGATCAAAAGAGAGCCGTCGTTTTTGGTTAAGCCTCAGTGCTTTGATATCTTAATCAAATATGAATGTGTTACAGTAACACGTGGACATGATAATGCCTAATAATGACATATATCATTACATGACACCGAGTGCTCCCGAGGTTATGTGATCATTATGCGAATCACGAGACACGAGAAGATTAAAAGTATGCTACCTCATCTGTGTAGAACAGTGTTAACGCCATAAGTAACGAGGTAACATCGCATAAGTTCCATTTCAGAAGTGGCTTGTAACACCAAGCGATAAACATCTCATCATTCCTTTGGGTTCATTTTGTGTCTACCAGGCGGGACCACACTATTCCAAACACGAACCAACACTCACCGGATCACTGCTTTACATAGAAGACGAAGGAACACAACGATGGACAGCCACCTGCATGTATACACAGCTACCAATAACGGTCCTGTCAGGCCAAAGACAAAATACTTGACATCAATTGCTGTCATTGATTTATATCACGTTGTGCTTAATGAGCAGCCTTCTCTCGTTTGATTGTTTTTATGTATGTATAAATGCATGTGTGTATGCATGTATGTAACTATATATGTATGTAACTATATATGTATGTATGTATGTATGTATGTATGTATGTATGTATGTATGTATGTATGTATGTATGTATGTATGTATGTATGTGTATGTATGTATGAATGTTTGTATGTATGTATGTATGTATGTATGTATGTATGTATGTATGTATGCATGCATGCATGCATGCATGCATGCATGCATGCATGCATGGATGGATGGATGGATGGATGGATGGATGGATGGATGGATGGATGGATGGATGGATGGATGGATGGATGGATGGATGTATGTATGTATGTATGTATGTATGTATGTATGTATGTATGTATGTATGTATGCATGTATGTATGTATGTATGTATGTATGTATGTATGTATGTATGACCCTTCAAAACATTTTTAGCAATTCATATGTGTGTTTATATATAAATATATATAAACATATATATATATATAAATATATATATTTATATATATATACATATATATATTTTATATATATAGATATATATATATATGTATATATATACATATATATTATATATATAGAGATATATATTATATCTTTATATATTTATATCTATATAACAGAGATATATATACATATATATATATATATGTTTCTATATCTCTACATATCTCTTATATATGTATATATATGTATATATATATACCTATATATATAGATATATATATCTATATCTATCTCCCTATCTCTCTCTCTATCTATATATCTCTCTATATATCTATATCTCTCTCTATATATATCTCTCTATCTATCTATATATATATATATATCTACGTACATGGATTATAAGCCTCTTTCCAGCTTTATTGGCAAACATTCCAGGGCAATATCTGCCACAAACAAATCTCTCTAAAGATATCGAAAGGTCAATTTCCGTTTATGTGATCTGATATCACCGACGTGGATGGAATAATAGCCTCTTTGGATCTATATTGGCAAACATGCCAGGGTAGCAACTGCCACAAACAGTCAAACGTACTCTTTCATAAGATATCGGAAAGGTCAGTTTATGTGATGTGACGTCAAAGACCTTTACATAATGATGTTTTAGATGGCATCGGACTTACATGAGGAAAATTGGCCTCAAGCAATAAAGCTTTGCTGCATTTCGATCCAAGGGATACTAAGAAAAGCAACCTCGCAAACTGTTAAACACATTACCACTTTAAACCAAGCATTCACACACTCCACGAAAAAATATACCACGCACGAAGAAGATGTTAAACACTGCGTGCATAAAAAGTACATAATGCTGTAACTTGTGCACATAATCTTCATTTTGAAAACAAGAGCTATTAGTTATGTCTATGACCACATCATATATGGCATGTGGGAATCAGTGTAACAAGTGCCATTATCTGCCAGAGATGTGATGTACATCAGCCTGGTTTATGCCGAATAAACAAGAAAGCAATTATAACTTAACGTTGATTAATGAAGGATTCTATAATAAAAAGTACACACACAGAACCATATATGATACATTTTGATTGCTTGTGTTTTTCTTTAATGATATGAAACTGTACAATATAATATTATGCATCTTGATCTTGATCTATTGCGATATTGCTCCATATAAAGAGCACTGTGTACTTCGTTACTTAACTAGACGGTGAATGGTGTGATAACCGATACTACATCGTATAGGTTGCATCGAATATCCTCTAATCTAATATGATTTAAAGTGGAGTCTAGTCATCCTTTCAAACAAAACAAAAATACAGGTAAGCGACCTCATACATCTTTCAATGGGTAGAATTTGGTAATATGAAGCTTATTATATTGGTGCAATGTGTTTCGGAGAAATATTGACTGAGCGTCCGATAGCATTATTGAGCCTGATTTTTGGCAGTTAGTCGCGGATGTTATCAAAACAATTACTAACGGTGGTCATCATTTTGTGAAATACATATAATTTCGTTGTACGTGATTATTTGCATTACAATCAGATGGATTCTCTGTCTGTCATTTTGTCGTACAATATTGAGAGAGGACCCAGGCTCCACAAGTATGAAAAGTAGAATCATATTTACCGAACTGCAGATAATAACCACTTCAATGCGCAGGAGAGGCAGTCTGATGAAAAGTGCATTTCTAATTGCCTCATGGCTGGTGATCACGCTATCCGTTAAACCATCGTCCATGTTTCATTTAGACAGAAGTATATATATCAAAGAACGTTTCAGCGCTAATAATCCATTCGCTCTTACACGAAATGTCATTACCCTTGTTTGGTTTGTTTGATGTATATGGGTAGGGTGGGGTGGGGATGTTATTATTAGTGTCAGAGAGTTGATTTTTGTATCTGTCGACCATTGTTTGACAGGACAAACATTCAATGGTGAAAATTGTGTAAAGTCACAGCCTATTGCACTGCAGGTGATGAGGCAAGTAAACCAAAAGAGATCACCTCTTAGTACAAAATTTGTACGTGATTAAAGACCGCTCATTCAAGACAATATATATCTTATTCTGTTGCTGTTTATATGGATATTGGTAAAGAGGCCATAATTTAGGAAATATCAGGAATCTTACCTTCCGCTATATAGTCATGACTATTATTCAAATATTACTGTTTTGCAAGTTTCCGGCGTTTACAAAATATATATCTGGAAACTTGATACTTTGCCGTTAATCACAACTTGTGTATGTAAAACATTATTTGGGAGACCCATATAACGTAGCTCGTGTTGTAAAACAGAGGTTGAAAATATTTGCAATGCCACATACATAAACGGCCCGATTTTATTTTGGGTTCAAGTGATATAAAAATCACCTGGTTTAATATGAATATATGATGCTGCGACACTGGTGGATATAATATATACCAACTCGCTTCTGTGGGATAGAAAACAATGTACGAATGGATTCGCATAATGTTGGATCAATGATGTTCTACATACTTTCTTTTTATCGCAGTACAGCTATTAATTTGCAGCATTCACTAAATACATGTATTGATTAGATGTAGGTATGGGGAAAAGGTAATGACGCCATCAACCGACGACACGTCGTTGAATGGGATTCCACGTAATTAATGTATCCGATATGGGATGTCAAAACCGGCTGATTAGCATAGGAATCTGCGCTTTTAAACATGCACAAGCGACAATATAAACCATTACTCTTGTATCTACATATTTCTAGTTACTTGTTAGCCACAGGCAGTGTGGTGTGGTTGGAATAATTATTTAAATCCCTGAATGTCGTTTCATATTGCAAGGCAAATGCATATGTGTTACTATCAGGATACAGCTCACTTAGTCATTAAGCGGACAACCAATGAAGTGATAAACTTAAAAATGTTAGTCATTGTGCTGCCACGTGTCATAGAGACAATACAATTGCAGTTCTGAAACACACAACCAGGACACAACGAGCTCACATGCACCTCCAAATTATCATATTACATGAGGCATACAGATCACACAAGTTGCGCGCAATATTAAGCATCAAACATTTGATCAAACACCATACTTTTCTGTGCAATGCATGACAGTTTATATAAGATTCGATTTACTGTTTACAATGTGGATAAGCAGAAAAGTCATTAGAATCAATGTAGCGAAATCGTGTAGATGTTGCTACAGATAACGGTCCTGATGATGAACTCAAATAACATCGCCGGCTTATGAATTTGCCTTGTGGTGGTGGTGAGGTTGCTTAGACAATATTTGCCTCGTTCCTTAATCTGTCGTTAGGATGACATGTCAATCAAGTTAATCTAGTATATTAATGTATCAAGCAAACACGTTTGTTAACCCAAGAAAACGATTTCTTACTAAACCATTTAGTATCTTGATATAAATATCCACTGACGTCATAGTTCAAGATGCACTATTGCTATATATTTGTAAATCATATACGACGTCATCAAGTCATAACGCAATCTCTTACAATCTACTGTTGTGAATTAGTCACAATAGTTTGAAAAATTTATGTATGGTTAGATTGAAAATTGTAATTACAAAGGTCGTTTCCAATAGGTAACGCAATGGTCTCTTAATTCACTATTCTATGTAGAAAGACGCAAAGAGGGTAGAAGGTATCATTTTCAATAACCAACCTAATTGTGTAAGCAAACCTTCAGAATTAAGTTGCAACTAAACAAATTCAATGTCACATGTGGATGCACCAGCGAGGGTAGTTTTATCACTGATTCTTCCCTTAAGGCATAATCAGAGAGTAAACCAAATCATCGTCGTTTATGAAGTCTACACCACACACATAGCACGCCAAATACAGGTCGCATCTGCCATTGAACACTCACGGCTCACTCCAGTCAAAGCAATTATTATTCTACACTCAATGGTGCACTACCACCGTGTCAAAGCATTACCAGTTTATGCCCATTTATGAACATAATTACATATATTATGTCGCTTTGAACAACAACAAGCCAGCATGTTGTGCTACCAAAATGCAATTAATCGTAGCACGTTGTAATTAATTTGTAAACCATTGCGTTTGTTTGAGGAACAAGTTTAATGAGGTAATAATCTGTTATTGTCGTGACCTATGCTGTTTTAAGAATACAGAAAAAAGACAGCAAATACGCAGACGATGAATCCATTACCATCTACACTCAGATATCCACTTACATTTGTAAACATGATATATTCCGCAAAGATAGTTTACACAGGGTGCACATATGATATATTAGGTTTCTATAAAAGTAACATTAGCAGAGTAGATATTATTAGAATTTTTATGGTCCGAGGTTTATTCCCATTGCTTTTACCTACAGGCATATCATGGCATGCAATTATATGCAAAATACTAACACACGAACCAGGACAAACGACGCTAGATGTATACAACATCTAATCGCTAGAATACATTTGATATAATTTCACGCATTTTGTGGTGTGCCATTATCTGTTAACACACAGTTGCTTTACCATGGCCCTTCATATTAGTAAAGCTAATGGAAGGTAAGTGTTCACACAATGTGAATAATGGACTAACTCAACAGGAAGCAAGCAACGAACGACTAATGCTAACCAGCCGGAAAACGTTGGTTGCATAATTAAATCGTGATAAATGCATTGCTTCATCTGCTTTGCAACTTGCCATGCGATTTTATAGCACACACACTGACCCGACATGTATACTCTGAGCATCAACGATGAAGTCGAATTAAGCAGCCTTAATCCACCTTCATTCCCACCCATTGCCCAAACCCTAGATGTAAAGCTCAATTTTATTCGAAAAACGAATGCGCTTCTTTGCTTAAGTTACAGTATGATAATGGTAGCCAATGTTGATAGTTGATCATACTCAACCGAATACAGATCATAACTGATGCTTCGACCTGATTTTGCAGCATATATTTTATATCTGAGGCATCACACGGAAGAGCATGCACTTTCAGATACTTGTTTTCTCTCTAGTATCTGACGCAGACTGCTGGCCATTTGTATCAGCATTGAAATGAGGCAAATATGTACCTTGAGACCAAAACATGAAATTCCTTTTAGGAGCATAAATATATTTCTAATGCATAGATTATATCAGAGCTCTGTTGTATTGATGCAAAAGTATTTCTATAGCCTTAGATCTTAATAACGTGCAAACAAGATCGAATTGTAAGATAATTCACCATGTCTATGCATACTTGGTGATGCGAAATCGATCCAAAACAACTGTTTGTATGGGTATTTGTTCAAAAGCCTCGATGAAATAACTGTTGTAGAAATATAGCGCAACCCATAAGACTGATTAACAGTCCAAATCATTAAAATTTGAGACGTAGAGGAACAGATGATCCATGTGCCTAATGGACAGAATAACATTTATGTTGGGTGGTCATATAGTAATAAAATAAAATGAATAAGTTTGAGAGAGTAATCAAAAAACCTTGCAGCTAGTTTGCAGTGGGAGATAAGACATATAGAGTTGACAAATGGGCTTATTTATTAGAAGCCAGGTGCATATATATATATGATAAGGTGAATAACATACATCGCACACAGCAAAGGTGGGGGAGAAGACAACCACCCAAGGCTAGGCTGAGGAGCCTGGCCACCCCCACCCAAAAGGTTTTTATGTCACGTTGAACAAGAAGTTCATAGAAATACAATACAAAGTACATCAACAAAGTAAACATACCCAATGCTATGCACCAACCTCAGTTGAAATGCATAGATCAAGATTGCCACAATGAGTGATACCAGATATCAATACTTGAACAGACATAACTGGCAATTACAAATAACTACGTGACAGAAAAACTCAGGCAGAAGAAAAGACCGAAGTCTACGTCGTGAAACATAAGTCCACTGAAAATAAAGCCCCGGCCAAGGTAAACACCGTTACAAAGAAACAAAACAAAGGAAAAGCTCCATCTTGAAACATAAGCTCACGGAAAAAATTATAATAACCCAGGCTAAGAAAGCTCAGGGAATAAACCAGGCCACAAGCCTAGAAATACAATCCAGAAATTATTAGCCAAAAGGACGAGGAATCATTGTGAGTAAGAAAACTGCAAGTTAATAGCTGTTATAACAGCACCACGTAAGCTGTTGAAATATTTTGCAAGACCTGCCAGATTGAGATGTACTCCATCGTGACGCTAAATATAGTTGCCAGTTAGACCAAACACCACGATGCCACCAAAACAGAATGCGGGGATTAGACGCACAAAGAGATGACAAGGTAGAATTGTAAAGCAAGACACAAGAATTGAAGTCGTTGCGAGTGTTATGTTGAAGGTAGGCACGGTTACACGCCACGACATCGCGAAAACTTTGGAACACGCAACACGAGAGACGCCATATTGATTAACCAACAAGTTAGCGAAAGCAAATACGTCCTCGGCTAATGCGGCGGGAAAGCAGGAGGACGCAGACAAATCATTAGTACCAATATCGATGACAACGATTGCCGGTATCAAGGCAGAAACCATACCCACTTCGTTGAGCAACTTTGGCAAAGTGAGGCCCAAAATACCATAAAAGAAAACCTCGTGGCCACCAGCTAAATTGAGAGAGAGCATCCCGGAATCCCTAGCAAAAGCGGTCAAACGCTTAGTGGAAGAATGACCCATAATAAGAATGGAAGTAAAGGGGGCAATATCAGAAAAAAAGCCGATATTGTAAATAAGCGAAACACAGGATACCGCTTTTACAATCGAGCCAGATGGTCGAGATATAAAGTGACCAAAAAATAAATAGTATAACGAAAACTCACACCGACCTTAAAACTGCGCCAGGCAGTGCAGGGCTACAATTAGATCCCGTTGAGGAATAGGCAAGGCACTGAAAACGATCGAAATGACCTGATGGCGACGGATTGCCAAGAATAAAAAATCGTGCGAGCTAAGATGGCGACAGTCACAAGGAGAAAGGAAGTGATGATTGGCCCTATCGGCAGCTGCAGTAATTAGAAGTCATGTGACATCCTAGCAGGGCGGCAAGCCGATGAGCAACATATCGCATGTACAAGATAAGGCCGAGAGACCGCCAAACACTATGACAAACAAACACTATGATTACAGACACTGCTAAACTACGGAAATAAAAAGCCTGCATATCAATCGCTTAAATAACACATGATCACCACCATAAAACCAATTTAATTATATGCATCTTAAATTAGTATTATGTGCTTAAAAGCAAAACATTGAGACAGTAAGCCTCCCCTTACAATAAACCACGTTCTTCCGAAGTTGAAAGGGACAAAATTACTATTTACCATCCAGGAAAGTGGTGCATAAATCCACCCGCACATGGTACTAATAAGCTACACTGAATATCCGACCCGGTTGCTTAATATTATCGTACGGGACCTTCATCCCAACGGCTTTGGTTTTGTAGCCCGGTCTGGGCAATGGGTTTGTGCTAAGTAAGTGCTGATACTTAAGGGTACATGTCCATCACCTTGTTGTTGAAAGTGACGTAAACCCCAATATTTCCTCCGCCATTGCCATTACAAACTTGAATTAATGACTAAGTGCGTAAATGGCACGGCATCAAAACTTTACATCATCTGTACTGCTCAGAGGTTTGCTTTCAGACAGTTGACATCCTTACAAAGTCCACCGTGGTGTTATAACTATGATGCCAAGTAGTGATTATGCGACAACATACCAAGGTATGTCTTTGAAAGACATCTTCTGATCTGCATTGCGAGGGGCTTGTCATGGCCTTTGTTCGGAATAGATGGTTCATTTCAACGTGTGAGGCGAAATATATGTAAAACAGTATAGAGACGTCATAGTGTGCAAAATGCTACAATATATCATTTTCAGACTGCGAATTCACTTATAGATCGTTTCAGCAATCCACAAGCATTATATATGTAGCTTGAAAGTACATAATAGGTAGACACCATCGAGAGTATTGCCTAAGAGTATAATCACAAAACAATATTTTTTCACATTTATCATTTGTCGTGCTTAATAAATATGCATAAGGAAGTGTGTTTACTTTATAGCAGTCAAAATCAAGAGAATTGTTCACATGACATCTGGACAGGTAGTTTATCATTTCAACATGGCTTACAGTTATTTTACTATCTCAGGAATAATTTCATAGACCCGAACATAATCCCTTAATGCATTGTGCATTACTGTGAATTTTTTATGCCTTGACAGTCCTATTCGAATGATTTGATAATTTTTATCAATAAATGTTATTGATCAATTATCGATGTTATTAATATAAAATATAGCGAATTATTGTCGTTCATTTCTTGCGATTCATAAAAATGCAAATGTAATACTTATGAAAGCGTGCAGACCAGAGCATTTGTGTAAACGATCACAGTGACTAACGACTATAGAGATCATGATAACGACTGCGTTTCACTGATTATTGCTGAACACGATACATCAAAATGCAACACCACCCAATGGAGCTTGGATACAGGTAAAACAAATTACAACCCGCCCCTCTGCCGAGTTACATCTCCCTGCCTGAGCCAGTTTCTATCGAAAGGTTATATTGACATGCATACGTTTAAATGGCGCTCTCTGTTATGGATATTAAATATCTACAACATTAATTGATTTACTCTGCTAATTATCATCAATGTGTATGTGACAACACATTTGTGATGTTGTTCATTGCTGCCTAGAATTTACGAGTTTTAAGATTCGCGCCTGATCAACAATTTCAATAAATAAAGATCTGTGATTATAATCATGATTTGTTTTAACCGCAAATTACTCATGTCTGCGTGGTAGATATTTTTTAAATCATGAAGCATTAATTACAAGTATCCGTGACCATACCCACAGGTATACTTGATGCTATGCATGTGCGTGATTTACTGTTCCTTACAAAGTGAGTCTAAATAGCCTAATGGCGATTTAATAAGATACTAAGGCATGAAATATCCGGTCGGCAATGGAACTGACCTTAAGGGATCCGATTCTGGTATATGATGAAGCATGAGGCAAAGAGGTTTAGCTGCTTCTCTTTTCATCTTTACCTAATTGCAGCCCAAATTACATGCCAGATTAGTGGCAGAGTAATTTTAAACGAAAACTGCTAAAATCATCGGTTAAACATATTATGGTTGTCTCATTTGTAATATCGTTCACTTGAAACTAGATACAAGTCGACTCAATAAATACAACAATAAACAGATAAAGTGATGATCAAATTTATTAACTTCACCATTGTATCAATGAATACAGTACATGGAAATCACATCGTGTACATCGTGTAGTGTCCATCACATGGTGTCTAATAGTTCTTACATACAAGGATCAGTCAGAAAACTATCTGCACGAAGTAGAAGCTTAGTTGTGCGCTGAGCAGCTGCAAATTTCTCGCAGCACTCAAATGTGCGTTCTGGCAGCTATATGTACTCCTTGTGTTGGTATCTCTTGAGTTTCTTCTGAGAAATCCGTTTGGCTTTGATTTCCACTGCCTTAGCCTCGTCGTGAAGTAACCTGAGAATGAGGTAGAATGAGAGCATCGGCATTCCAGCCTTGGAGTTGAGGCGCGTGTGCCTACCCTCCACATTGTTACCACACCTACAATGCTATGTACATGGTCGTGTGCTGAAGGTTCAGTTAGCACCATTATACAATAACGTTTTGCACGAATGATAACCATCACAGTGCTTATTTCCTAGGGGGAGACATACATGATAATATATGATATCAGGGAGTGATCAAATGATCATAAAAGAGTAATATATTTAAGGCATAAATTATGATGTTCACGATTGTGACGGAACTTATTTTTTCTTTGTGTCAAATCTAAGGCTATAGGAGCACAAGTTAGCTCTCTACAATAATCACGCCGTAACACATGCAGTTTGATCATACATCTCTCGCTTATTTGATATAATACATATCCACACCCATTGATTATATACTCAAGTATACTTCTTTAGTATGAAACTAGTATAATCACAGTAGCCTCAGTTTGCTCTGTCAACATACCGAACATTTGCGAGCTTCGTACTTGCATAAAATTGACTACAGTCTATTCCATTGCGGACAGAAAATCACTTTTATGATTATTGGAAAAAAGTGGGATTTCTGTAATCCTTCGTTGAGCGCGTCTGATCTATTTCATATGCGGCATACGTGATGCAGTTACAGGGGGTTGGCAAACGTTCTTTTAGGACAGTCCATCACATGGCGAAGGTTTTGGAACATGATAGGCCTGGCGAATGCCTACTTAAGGTATTACACTATGTAAGTTTTTGAATCAAATATATATCAAATAAGAATACCATTTGGCATCTGATTAATGGTTTTGTAATATGCTGCATCACTGTATTGAGATGTGAATCACGAGGGGCCATGAAACACCCCTGCTAGAATACAGCATCACTTGTATTGTCGCGTGCGTATATCCATTCTATATTATATCGATAACTTGAGCTAGTGGGCTTATTTTCTCGTCATTTTTGCATATCGGTGGATGTTACTAGCAGCAAACACGTCCGATATATGTGAATATGGATATATATACGCCGCTTGCACTACAGATTTGCTGTGTTGTAAACAGTTTCGCTATTCTCAACTGCCATCGAAAACTGCTGCATTTGCATAAGAATTGACATGTGGTGAATTTGTAAACCAACGGTCCGTGCGAATATGAAAGCCGCTCTGTTTTCTTTACAGTGCAGTCGTTTGGGGGATTTTTGCTGTGTTCTTCTTATACATTACATCGCGGATGTTTAAACGCTGCTGTGATCTTTCACTTTGGCCGACTTGCAGTGTTCATGAATGACTTGTGCAGCTTGAGCTGTCATCCAGTGGTTTATATCTCAAGAAATCCATGGTAAATATTCACTCTGGTATCCCCGGGGTTATGGGACTAACCTATATATAATTGTCTGTATTTCGTCTGGATTCTGCGTTATTATAGCGTAGTTGCTGAAAACAGCGATTGTTATTTATTGCATATGGTCCATTATAAGGTTAGGCCATGGGTACTGAAGAAATGAAACGCTGGAAAAACAGTGACCGAGTATAATCTGTCAATCTAATCGTAGCACTCTTATTAAAGATTGCTTTGAATCACTCGACCATTCAACGCCGCAAGGTATGTGAACTGTTGGTCACTGTTCAGGTATCCCTCTGCTATAGCTGCATAGGTCTTTTTTAGCTTCTCTATGAAATGAATTATTTGATTACGCAAAACAAATTATTTTAGGTTTAATCAAGCAATGTTGCCATGGCATTCCACGTTTTCATTTCTTATCCATGCCCATGCGGAAGCAATGGAAAAAACGGCAACTTGGGTAATAAAGAATAAAGATTGCATCGATTGTACTGATAATATTTGATTAACCCGCAAGCATTATATGAGCATTATCCCGGGTGCTGTCACAAACTCATATTATGGGTATTGCTCCTTGATGGCCACCTTATATAGCCTTTCAAATAAGCTGCACGCTTATGATACGTTTTTGACAATTAGCAATGACACGCATATTTTTTAAGGGGCCACGAAAAGGTAATTTTCAACATTATCCGTGGCATAATGGTCCCAAGGCGATGGATAGTTAAATCGCTGATCCTACGCATTTCAACGAGGCTAGTATCAATCCATTACTCAGATTAAATGGGCTGCAGTATGTGATACGATCGCATATTTGCGCTCCAACTGAAATATTGGTAATATTTTATGGTCATAGCATAGCAGATATTAATCAGTTTGCATGTTTGCAAAAAGACACCTCTCGACGACCATCTTATATAACTGATATTAAATCAACGCAGCTAGCAGGCATCACACAGATCAGTGTTGGAGGTGGGAAACGAAGAACAAGGCATTTATCACTCGTACCGTAGGTTAACAAATAAATATTACTTTTTCAAATTTGATGTACAGCTTATCACGTCGTTGGTCTCATAATAAAGTTTATATTTATTCACAGGCTTCTGTGTACCTTCACTTATTCAAATAAAAACTATTCGACCTTTTCAGCCATTTGATTAATAGTCAATTAACAAAACTCTTGGGACAATAGCTAGTTATATCACGAGTCGCATGTGAGGTTCAGTTCTAGCAATCCTTTCTACGCTCTTGGAGATCTAATGTGTGATATTGCCAATTAAAAAGGAAAATCGTTCAGTTCATTTATCGCAATGGTGATTCTACATCGTTTAATTATGGATATTCACTACATTTAACACCCTCATACAATATAAATAACCCATGGTGTCTCACCATATTATTACCCAATCGGGTTGTCAAGACGTCTACTGTATATGATAACGTCCATTGTATGTGCTATTGTACAGTGGTTAGGTATGAAGCTGGTGTTTTTGTTTCTGAAACCAAATGAAGATCTGCAACAAGAGCAGAGAGCCAATGTACAAATTACAGCGTTTTCAAAATCAGATGATATTGCGCTCCATACAGCCTATGGTGTTGATTCAGTTCTTATAGAGAACTGCCTTTAGCAATATACAATTTGAAAACTCTTTATATCTTAGCATATCACTCTTAGACTGTTGTACAAATAATTATTTGGAAATTGACATGAGCAAATATGTTAAAGTGTAAAGTCCATTGTCTTACCCACTACAAAAGCATATATTTGTAACATATGGCACGAAAAGCTTTTTCCTAGCTACTATGACCTATGTCGAGCAGGAAATTACTCAACACATGTATCCTGAGATAACGTAGCTATTCTTAAGGGTAGAATTACTTATACTATTCGAAAATTATTATAATCAATGGTTTTAATCATTGTCCATTTAACGTTCATTTAAATGCACATGAGCACTTTGAGCAATAACTTGGCGATAAATATCCCGATCAAGTACGAGTATTGTTTGGTTAAACGCTGGTACTTTTTTTAACTTGGCTTATTGAAAGGTTTTTGTAACAATATCTAATGAAAGTCAAACATTAAGTGCGAACATGGAGCGCAATGACTTAATGCACTGATGACTGGAATAGAACATGAATAACAGCAGATTGCTCTATATCTTTACCAAGTCGTTGAGTTGACATGAATTATGATACAGATAAGCTAGCACCTTGCCCACATTTCATCTTGAGCGCAATTTCATAATGACAGGCTGAAAGTAAAGAAAACACAATGGTCATATACTTGCCATACATGATACCCATAGTAAAGGGTGATCTTACACCTTGCCATTTCGTAGGTAACTATGCGGCACTTATTAATGTATATCACATAACCGCCCATAGTTGTCACATGGTTTTATTGAATGTAATGAGCTTACAGCGTTATCGGTACCCTGCTAATATTTCAAGTTTTGCTGGAACCTTATGACTATTCGTCACATACTAAAGCAATGGCGAAATTGTGTAAATCATTCTCCGCCAATATTGCTAAATGATAACGTAAGGTCATATAACATACGAATATTCTGGATATGCGTAACACTCTCCAAAATGCATTTTTTGTCTGCCATATTACTGTTCTCAGCTGATTAGAATCACGTAGATTAATGTTCGTATGGCATTACTAAATAATGCTTATTCAAGTACGCTTTCGACGCATGGTAATTTCAGAGCTCGTTGCTATTCAAAACACGAGAAAGATCAACGTATATAAACGGTGACTTACATTTGGTTAAAAACTTAGTCAGATAATCCAATAAACGATCATGACTGCTTACTTTGAAAGCATGTACATAAGGGCCAAGCATCTTATTACTTATAGAATATCGTGACGCAATACAGTTGCCTGCATAGAATAAAGTATAATGTGAAATGGCGTTCAATCTCAACTTCAAAGCAATCGCAACATTTACACCTCGTATCTGGCGGTGACGTACACATAACAAACATAACCAATAAGGAAGGATTCAGTGAACTGGTCTTAACACAATAATTGTCGAGACATATGTCATTGCATACCACGAGAGGCATATATATATATACACATATATATATATATATATATATATATATATATATATATATATATATATATATATATATATATATATATATATATATATATATATATATATATATATATATATATATATATATATATATATATATATATATGATTGGCATATAGATATATGGCATGACTATTTAGGTTGCATAAGACTATATATATATATATATATATATATATATACTTATATATATATATATATATATATATATATATATATATATATATATATATATATGTGTGTGTGTGTGTTACTGGGACCGTTTGATAGTTACAAGGCTGTATGTGTTAGCTAGTTGTAGCTTTCAGGATAAGACCTATAGGGAAGTACAGTTATTCTCGGCTCTTTATCCTATCATTTAAACAAATAGGTACATCAACGATAAAACCTATAAAGGAATACAATTATGTCTCGACTATTTATCCCGTGGACTATAGTTACAACTACTCCTACCGTAAATCGACCGTTCAGTCACATTGCGTGTTTGTTGAGAAATTCCACAAGCATGTTGCCAAACTACATTCATGGTTATTTGAACAATAATACTTTCATAATTCAATGTCATTAACAACAATGATTGACTTTAGTACTGACTCGGATATCATACTGAACCTGTGTAAGCAACATTTTGTTCATTCATTATGTGGCGCAAACCATTATCTCTGTACAAGTTACTCAGGTCGATATATATTAGGAGTATAGTGATTACAGCGCAGGTGGCACCATTGTGCAGACCCACTTTGGAATTTGTGACAAGCTCACAGGTAGGTTACGCTATCAAAGAACAAGCCATTCTTGAATAGTTCATTTGTTCCTTGGCAAACCGAATACCCATTGCGTAAATCAACTTTGTTGTGTAAAACATGAATCGATTAAGATCATTGATGGTAGGTGGAGTAATTTGAGCCCGAAAAGCATCATCCCTCTACCCCCAATTGCCACTGCCATAGCCATCACAGAAGGTTGACAACGACCTCATGATTATCTTGCCAATAAATATGTCGTATATGCTGAACACCTGCCGGATAAGTCATTTCCGTGAAGATCTATTCAAATGCTTATTATAAGACGCGCTATTATTGTCGACGGCTTAATGGTTCGTGATGCGATTTTACGAGAATTGGCAGCATTTAATCAATGCGGGGAGCGTAACTTTTATATTCACAGGGTGAAACTACCCGTTTGTATGGCAATTACACTATAATAATCCAAATCTATCAGTATTGTAATACCATTTGACATTTGCACAACAGCGTCACACAGTTTCAGACATAACAGCAGCACACGCTCCATTCATCTTCCATTCACTACTTTCCCGATTTTCATCTGCCACACATTCAGCCATTCCTGGAGCACAGTGACGGCCAGGAATGCACGTGCCTCACTGGCGTTGCATGGTGGCAAGGAATGGAACAAGAAACGACTTGTTTACAATTTAGCGTACTGCATGCATTTTGAAAATATGCTGAAGCGGTCAGTAATTTAGAAATCAATAGTCAAATATGTATAATACATACTGTATCCAAGTGGCTACTCTTGCATTATACTAGTCTCTTTGCGGTTGACATTCCCTTGCTAGTTTACCAACTAAATATGGGTAACCTGTTTGTCACAGATGCAAATATGTATGTATTGGTCTTAACAGCCCGAGTCACAAATAGACTGCTGGATTATAGGAAAACGTACCACCTAAATAGTCTTTTCTGCTTATTTACAATGTCACGTTTGGCGACGCATGTGTTACCGTTAAGTGGTCGCAATGCCTCACACGGTGTCATTAATATTAGCTGTGAAAATAGTTCGTGTTTTGGATTGATAATTAACGCGAGCTCACTTGTACTCGAAACGTGAGAGCTGGTCTGTATTTACCGCACAGTCGTGCTGGAGAAACCTGCTGTACTTCGTCTGTGTGATAAGTACTGGATTATATGTCGTCTTTATGTTAAAGAATTATGCTTGTCTTTCTTTCAATAAATATTATTCGCAATCTTTAACGATAGTGTCATATTAACAGTTACTCCTTAGGTTGTACCTTGCCGTTAATAAATAAGTGGCCATACTCACCCATGTATCACAGCCAGGAGGGACGTTTGAAAGTTTTTCATTTATCACTACTTCAAATTGCTAAGAAATGGTTTGGTTAATAGTCATGCTTTAAAGCAGTATTATCGTAGTTGAGGAATATTGAAGCTGGTATTATTTTATTCATTTGAATACGTTTGATAACGATATAAATAGTAACCCATTACCACTCAGCATTTTCCATACTTCAAGATCAAAGACCAATATGTTTTGACACAAATCTCGTGTAGTATTAGTTCGGTTATGCAGTGTCACGCATCAACTGGGACAATTACGAAGTATGGCAAGCGGGCGAATAACGAAATTATGTCTGTATCATCTTTAAATATTGATGATAATGTCTTAGATGTGCTGTTAATACCATAACACTGTTGATGTAGTTACCACTACTATATATAGCCATATTTGTATTCCAATGGCTACATAACGTTTATGGATGCATAAAGGGCAGCACGTGGTATCTCCATGGAGTGATTTTTGATTACAATGGATTCTCGATAATGTTAATCAAATGAAGCCGATTTCAGTTTGGTAATACTTAATTGCTGTACATGGTTCTGAAATAAGGCTTGTATCATTAGCAATTTACCAGAAAATCAATAATACAGTGTACTATAAGTATTACAATAAAACCAAAGCACTTATTTGTTAGTAACTCAAACAAATACATTCACATTGAGTTTTCGGCGAAATAATTATTTAATATCAAAGAGTTACAAATAATTTTAATATTGCTAAACAGATATACGGAATATATATGAAACGTAACACAGTAACCAGCATATTTGTAATGAATGTCATTTGTCTAACTGTGCGTAACACACGGACTTGATAAAGAGAGCTCCTACTGTTCCCATTTACTGTAAGGAGCAGCCGATTGCCCAATGAAGGCACCATGATAAATTTTATCGAGGAGATAATACAAACACACACACACACACGCGCGCGCGCAAAAACGCACACACATGCTCACACATGTCGAATCATGATCGCCAAAAGCATACGTTAATAGGCGTATACAGAAATAAAGGCACTTACATACCAACATCAATACCATTACTTTCAGCACGGACATTATGACATTCAGGCGAGATGAGGCTAGTATCTTATCATATTTTATCAGAAACATGATGGATGCATTTCTACGTCGCAAACGAAATGACGTAAATTAATGCCACTTCGGTCAGGTGGTCTGTTTAATGTTGTCACACAAACAAGTAACATTGCTCGAAACTTACATCTCATACTTGCCAAAGGCAGGTAGAATACGGATCGGTCGAAGAGAAATTCCCAAGCTGTTTTTCAGGGTGCGCGTTGTAAATTTTTGACTGGTTCGAATACAGCGCAGCGTCCAGGCTATTAGCGGGTCGAGTGTTTTTTACAACTGTTTAAAATTTTGATTTTCCTTATTGTGTTGCGTAAGGCACCAATTCGTTGTTTGCACAATGAAGTTCCAATGACTCCCAATGTCTATACTGGCTCAGATGTATTCGAACCCATAGCGCATGGAAGCACATGACTTAAACGTTCGCATATGTTCACGTCTTCGGCTACTTAAGTAATCGAGTCCCTATGAAAATATAAATGCTTTGTGGGGCGAAGATTAATTACCACCTATGGATATGAACTGACCAAATCGAGCCAGCAAACATATGAAATAAGATTGCTTCTAAATAAACTCAATGGCAGAAGTAAAGACATAGTTTTAGCTTTTTCTTCACAAGACTAATGGTATAATCGAATATTTTACCAATTTTCGTACGTTGAATTCAATACATGAGATAAACATCACATCGAATACATGTTTGCTTGACAAAACTGTCATTAATCACTCACGACGCACTCCTATACAAGACTTTATGATATTTAACATTTATGCCTATCCTTTAAAAGACTATTGCGTTTCTAGTTTATGACGCTCTATGTACATCGTTAAATGTTAACCAGATGATGCATTTCGCCACAATTATTCATACATGTAGCACATAAGATATATCCGGATTATATAAAAGCAAACACACATCGACGAAATGAGTACATTAAGCATGTTTTATGGCCTGTGGCAGATTGACTCTCATCGCTTTCACCATCGAGACAGGGTAAACATCCGGTAACAGTTTTATGCACAGTAAAAACTTTGAGATTAGGATCGCACTGCCCAGGACAAACACATGTGTGGGATGTTTTGGTACATTTTAGGTATCCTACAAAACTGCATAATATACATAATCACTAGAATACATCTGGTATAAAACATCTGAAATGAATTTCGGCGCGTCATTAGCTGGTTAGACATTCATTTGCAATTGTATATGATATATGAATGGTTTGTTGTTGGTGCGGTGGAGGAGAAATGGTTATAACTAATGTTTTTGCATGCACCTTCAGACAACTGCTTTTGCTTTGGTATCTGAAGTAGAATGTTTGCCTTTTATTTCATCAATAAGCACACACTGGGTACCACACCATATTCGATACGTCTGTCCCAGAGGAAACACGTGAAATTTCAAATTAGCAAAATAAATTTAAAAGACACCTACGATATCAATGACAACAAATCAAAATCACTAGGATAATATTGAGGGCTATCATGTCCCAATTAAATGTGATAACATTTGGTTTGAATATTTTCATTGCACAAGAGAGGTATTGGTTTGCATAAATTTGCAATGTCTCACTATGATATATAACTCCATGTTTGTGGTCGTAACAAATTCTCTTGTTCAAATGTTGCTTAAAGGATATTGGGTTTTACAGAAAACAAATGATCCGGTTCAGCACGTCATGCTTTGTGACAACAAGTCCTATCTGTAAACCTATCAAATGTTTGACTATGGGGCTTTCTATGATACCACTTGAGCTATAAACGATAGGTCTCAATAGATTACTGACATGCGTGCCTTCTTCCTTAGTGTTTTTTGGGTCGTAGATATACATTTATATAAGGACGGTGTATCCAGCAGAGAAGTGATAGTAATAACAATAAACATTGTCAGAACGGCATATCTGACTCACTTTTTTGGTCACGCCACACCGCAAACAGACTTTATACGAAGTTATCACTTGAACATTGTGCGCGTTGCCCAGGCGAATATAATATTCATATAGCATGGCTAAGCGTAAGAAACAAACCAAAAGACCCGTCAGCTCGTCATCACCACTTTATAAACGATAAATGATGAAACAAAGTAGCTCCCTTAGGAATCAGTATGGTTAGTGCTTCTCCTATAACCCTTGTAATAGTTCTTGCATAGTGCTATAGACCAAAACATTATAACCCTGGGAACACTCAGTTACATGAGCAATTAATCTCTGCTAGGACCTATGGTAATATCAACGTTTTGTATTACTTACTTGAATGTGTGTGATTGCATGATCAAAACATTGAAGCTGGATTAGGGACGGCTGCTCTATTTCACACTCTTTGTCATTGAATATATTCATGATGTTAGGTAATAAGAGCCGTCTTATATCTTCAAGTGCAGTCAGAGACTATTGTGCTTGCTATGGTTAATCATTCTTTTATCATTATTTTACTTGATAGTGATGACAGTTGCTAGTAATAAATAAACATATCTTGTCATTAGAGCATAAATCCATGCTTATTTGTCTGTAGCCATGGACTCATGTTTTCACAAATATGGATCAGGCAGAGACTGATGTTCATCGCCACAATATAACACACGAAGTCCACATTGCTGAATCATGACTGGCAAAGTTTTAGGCTTTCAACAACGACGCTTCATGGGATATAGTTTTTAAGACACAGACAGTCTGAAAAGCAAATGCACTGCTATACCTTTATGATTCGGTCGCAAAACCGTGTGTGGCAGCAAATGCTAAATTAAAGAGAACATTTATTTAGTCCACGCAGAAAAAAACCAATAACGCCCTTTGTAACAAATTTATTGACTTAATATACTGGTAATAATCGCAAAGGAGAGCTACTGAAATACACAAGTGTGACCTTTATGTGTTAAGTTACACATGTATGAATCAATCTAGCCCAATTTATTCTGCTTTTATATTGTTCAAACCTGGCCTATTTTAGATAAAAGAAAAGGGTCACTAAAAAGAAAAAGCATTCAGGTCTTAAGCTGAAGCCGCTTATAAAACATCTGTATTTGATATATGGTTTTAGTTTAAAAATGGTTTCGAAAAGAACAGTAGCCGACTGAGCAAACGGATTGTAACCTTTGACGAATTAAATTAATGCACGCATATATCAAGAAATAAATAGCAATGATGAGCAATAAAGCCCGAATGTGACATGCATTGTCATCTGTACTGTTTATCCATATGTAATGTTAATATTTTTGAGGGGACTGACACATTCATCAATAGGGAAAACGCAAAACATCTGGTACATGAGGCTTTGTATTAGCACTGTTGGAGAATATTGGTTGTTTATTTTACAATAGTCGAAATCGAGAAAGTTAACCACATGACATCAAGTTAATAAGATCAACTGAGCCTGCAGTTATTTTACCAGCTCAGAAATATATTCATCGGGCCGAATGAAGTAATACATGTGTGCCATGACAGTCCTATTCAAATATTTTGATCAAATTTATATATCAGTTGTATTGACGTTTATTGCACAATAAGGCAATACATGCGCCGCCATTAATAAACAAACAATTACAAATATAATATTGAATAACTAGCAAACAAGACCGTTTGTGTACACTGTCAATGCGACTGCCGACTGCTGAAGGCGATAAAGTAAGAGGGGATAACTGGCTTTCGTGGTTACTGCCGGACATGGTGCACCCCACAATGCTTCCAAATACTCCACAACTAATGATTGCGCCACCGTCCAACAGCAATCGTGGCTCCACAGATATGTTCAATGGCTTGGAGTCTGGTAAAACTTCAATACAACCAGCGCCACAGCTCAGAAATGTCTGCTTGAGCCATTTTGAACCAGCGTTTGTTGAGCAAAAAGTGTTTGTTTTGTGCCCTGCTTAATATCAACACGCTGCAACGGTGCTCTCTGTTGTGGAAACTGATCCCTATAACATGAAGCGAACCATTGACTTATACGATCTGCTTATTATCATCACTGCATATTGGACAACACATTTCGTAAATTGTATTTCGTATTGTCTCAGTGAACGTTGTGTATTACTGCCTAGGCTGCTGTATACCCCTTTTTAAATAATCGTTTGCGTTTTACTGACTGGCGATGTACTAAGATACTAAGCTCTGAAATATTCTGTCGGCAATGGAACTGACTTTCAGGGAACCTATTTCGGTGTAAGTTGAAGCTTGAAGCAAAGAGGGTTGGCTGCTTCTCTTTTCAACTCGACCTAATTGTTACCCTAATTGCATGCCAGATTAGCGAAACGCGAGCAAGAATTAGAATAAAACTCAGCAGTGGTTTTCTATTCATTTGCTATAAAACTGTCGTACACATCACATGTAAGTGAGCAGATCAGAGTTCAGCTCTTTTTGCCTTTTGCCGATTCAATTTCAAATAATTGAATACGAGTCATGCGTCAGTGATAACTATAATAAGAACTATTTCTTCATATAATAGTTTACAGATGCACACACATGTGTACAATTTGCATATTGTAGTAAAAGTAACCATTTGAATGCAAGCGTACAAAATGCATGATAAATTCAAATACGCACATAGTCACACTATTGTATTCCTAGATATGTGCAATGTTTCGATTGGAAAGCATATTCCTCGAATTGAATAGCATTCTGCCTGCTTCATATTCTATGAATCCTAGACTACTACATCGATAATGCTATATCACTCTTATGTGTTGAAGCTTGAATAAGTACCACTTAACCATGACGGGAGCCGTTTTCACAATTCTCTCGCATCAGTAGTAAATGTCAACCATTATAGGAAGACACAACATATCATGGAGGTTTCAAATGATGAAAATTCATATGATGCCTAATAAAAGTCAAACATAACTGTAGCACACTTGTCATAAACTATGGTGTACGAGATTGTGACGAAACATATAGCCTGCGTTGGGGCGATGTTTGTATTGCAAATAAACGAATTTTCCTATCTGAAATGCGCAACACAGAGAAGCACACGTTTTCCTCATGAAACTCTTTAAATACATGCTTAAAGCTTTGGCACAATACATATCCACGCCCCATGATTATATACCTAATAATATATCCTGCAGTATATAGTATGAAAATAGGTAAACCATAGAAGACTTACTTGGTACTAATATGCCGTATATTTGCAAGCTTCCTTCGTGTATTTTATTTAGCCGTAAATTCTGCAATGGGCGACGGAGAAGGTCGTCTCTATTATTCCAGACAACTAATCGCTTTTATGATTATTCAAAACAAGTGGGTATTCTGTAATCTTTCTTAAAATGTGCCTGGTCTGATTTGTGCGCGGGATAAACAATGTGGAAATGAGAGGGTGATGAATAACGAGCGGGGCATTGATGCCTTAATGTCTCCGTGCTTGTTTATCGGGCGCCAGCTACTTAATGACAACGCAGTGAATGCTCACTGTAGATAGTATTGTAATTGAGGGTTTTTTAAACACATTCATATCGAATAAGACGACATCATTTGCACTAGATTAATGTAGCACTAAGGCATAAGCATACCATATCATCGTACATACCGAAGGTGAAACCTTTGACAGGCATTCAAAAAAGGGTGCCTGGTCAAGGAACAAGACTTTCTAGATTAGTTGACATGTTTTGCAAAGAGAGCGTTAAAAGCAAAACCTTCTGATGTCTATCTGACCACAGCTCTCACAGAACGCCGAATTCGTGATTGGAATGATGCAAAGGAGCAGCTTCAAGTGTGTCGTATGAGTCGTGTTGTATACTAACCGTTCCAAAGGTAAGACTACCAAACGGATGCTACTATTCACCGTAATAACGATGATGCGTAGTCGTAAGAGCGAGGCCTCATTTGAATAGTAGTCAATGGTTTAATACTCGCTTGGTAGGTTGTCTGATAGTCACACACATATGCTGCTTCAGTGTGGTAAAGGGGGATGTTTTGCTCAACAAATACGCAGTTTCTTACAATTCATAAACGACAGTAAAATGCAGCAAATATTATACCGTACATATCTCACAAATATGTTAAGAGTAAGTTGTGTTATAAGGGCATTTAGTAATGCAATATGACGTTTTATAACATCAATCACACTACTATTAGGACTTTTTGGACGATTTAAGACGATTTTGTGATATACAGTATCAATAGCATTTGGTCTGACGCATCAGCATCACTGCCGATGTATTGAATCACTAATAACTGTACAATGACCCATGCTAGAATAAAGCATTACTTGTAGTGTCTCATGTGTATATCCATATGATGTTTCGTTGAGGGACTGAGCTAGTGGAGTCGCTTCCGCGTCATGTATGATAACGAATGAATGCTATTGGTCACAATTACGATAGATATATGTAAAAACACCTCTATATTCTGCCCTCAGCTTAGTTGGCTGGTCGGTGTAATACAGACTCGGGCGTAGTCTGTGTAAAGCGACCGATCAAGTGAATATAGCCTTAAATATGGTCCAATATTGCCCTGCTCCGTTTGGGGGAATCATGCTGTGTTTACCTTATACGTTACATAGCAGATTTTGAACAGCCAGTTTGCCTGAGCTGTTGTGTGAACCTTTCACTTTTGTTAGAGTTGAAGCGCTAATGTCGGATTTGTGCATCTTGAGTTTTCATACAGTGGCTAATATCTCAAGAAATGCGTGATAAAGATCACAAGGGTTATGTGTCATGGCCGTTACATTATTGTGCGGATCAGTATTTCTCCCGGGTTCTGCGATATCATTAAGACAAATATCTCAAATTATCGAAGCACATCTGCGGTATAATGCCATCAAGCACGTATTTAGCGTCAATGTCTCAAACTTCGTTTGCCATTACTCGTTTTACTCCATGCAGTGATGTCATTTTATTATTGCTCAATCCAGAAACCTAAATCCACACTTACAATTAGCCGCTATGCATAAAATAAGCTACGCTGTTATACTTACTTATGGTACACCATCGTCACGTTCATTGCACTTTTTATATCGAAATTGATGCCCTTCAAACGTTTCATATACGTGCTACCCACATCTAATACCCTTCTTTAGTGAACCCTCATCATCACACGATTTCTATTTACTGCATATGCTCGACCATGTATTTTAACCATATGTAATATATTGAATCATCAATCTCGCAGCATATATTGCATGGAATCACACGAGTAGTTAACGCTGCCCCTAAATGAACTGTTAGTCGCTATGTGAGCATCCCACTGCTATTCGACATTAACTATCATCTTGTCAGGAAACAACTTTAAATAAATCAACATTGTCCATGTGTTTATATCCTTTATCCACATAAAGAGGCGATGAGCGTCAATCAAGCTATGGCAATAAAGAATGCTGATTGCATCGATTGTATAGATATGGGTTACATTAGATCACCCCGCAATCATTATGTCAGGGTGCTGTCGTTAACCCATACCATGAGCGATACCATTATGTGCTCTGTATCTGATTCTGGCTCCGTCTGGGGGCGTCTGATAATGGCCATGTTATTGTGACTCGGGGATATCATCGGCTTTAGTAAGAGATAGACCCCTTCATGGCTACCTTATATAAGCATTTACATGATCTGGGCGGGGTGTAGGATAATGAAACGCGTAGTAGCGTAGTCTGTCGTATGCATTTTTAAGCCTCTGAGAATTTTCCTCCAATGAGCAATAAAGCAACTTGCTCACTATTGTCGACCAAGAAATAATATTTCATGTTTTCTGTGGTGAAGCGCTCACAAGATGCGTAACCACTTCTCAGGCCATGACGTCAGAGGGGGCGGTTTGTTACCCCCCACCCCCTACACTCCAACAACAATTTAATTCGCCCCAATGGCCACAACCATCAGATATTGTCTCTGAACCGCCCCCCCCCCCCCCCCCCCCCCCCCCCGCACATACCAACAACAAATTAATTCGCCTCCAATGGCCACAAACATCAGATATTGTCTCTGGCATTGTGCAATCGCATTAATCTTTTGAAGTACAGTAACACTCATTTCAACCATGGAATATCAGAATCATTATCACTTGTGAATCTTATTATTCACAATATTTCAGGTATAAAGATGGTTGTATGTTAACGGAATTACAGATCGTTTACTTATCTGCCCTACAAGCCGTTTCGAGGTTCGTTATGAACCAGCCGTACATTATAGAGCATACTATCAACATGTAACATTTTGAAATTAAAGATACAATTATTAGAACACCATTCAATTATTAGAACACCATTGCCATTTGACACATACACACTTTATATATCACGCTACTTAGATTATTACAAATTCTCGACACTACAATGTGCACTTTAACCGCATGCGAATAATGAAGCGTGAATGTAGGGTCGCATGCAATGATAAGGTTCTTTCTTAAATGCAATCAACCGAAATAGAATTGTCGAATTCGCTGCTACCATCAATTAGCAATTGGAATACAAAAAAATATATATTTAAGATGATATATGTTCGACTATCGAACGGTCAATCGTACTTTTTCAGAGATTAATGTAGCTTGGGAGACCTGTATCCATAAATAAGGTATTTTTTTTTTGCTGAAAAACATTGTTGGATACATTTGACCTAAGAATTATCACCCAGCATTTGATACAAGAATGGTTTTTTTCTTGAATCTTACCTTATTAATGTCAATTAATGTCAGAGCGAATCTATCATAGTTCAGGGTTCACTCTGGAGCAATAGAGGATAAAGATGTGTGAATACCTGGCCAAATATTAATATGACAAAAATATCTTGAAAATATTTTAACACTAACTGCTCGTATAATAATGTTTTACAAGATCTGTCCAATTTTGTTGCTATGGATCTAGCCATTGATGCAAGAGTAGTTTCGCCTCCTTATCCCCACACATTTCTTTTGTTGTATCGAGGAGATCCTGATTAAACAAGTTTGTATTTAACATTGTCTTATGCATTACAAAAAACTGTGAGGTTAAAAATTAAGACAATTGCTCGGCTAACGAGATAGTTCCTCGTTTCTGTTTATAAATGTGCCGTTCGAAACGGACCGTGTCTGTTAATTTGAACAGTGCCTCTTTTGAGTAGTGACTACCAAAATTACCTTATGCTACAAACCTTCTCCAGAAAAGGGTTTGATAATGAGTCTGATAAAATGGAGTTAGTCATTACGGCGCCTCTGACACTAATCGGCTTTTAAGGAGACCCTATATTAATTATAAGCGCCATTTGAGATTTTCCTTTGGCCACCCAGGCACATAAATGTCATGCATTGTAATAAGAGCATTTTATGGAGACGTTCGGCTCGTGCGTGTCCTTTTATGTCAAGCAAGCAATGCAACATTATTATGGCCTCTTTATTCTAACATCTAGCCGCGGTTATAGTCAAGCAGATAGCATGTGTGAAGGATATTAAAACTCTTGTTTGGTGATGTTGGCGTATAATTCATTAGTAAATTGTACAAATTGTTGAAATATCTGAGAAGCAGTTTATACTATGTCATGATCGTTTGTAAAGTACATCAGATAGACATAGCAAATACACTATTTCAATAGTTCATATCGCTTTTGTTGTTGTATGGCAATTTAACAGAGAGGTTCCCATCAAGCTACTTTCACCACGATTTCACCAGCTAAGTGAATTTGACAATTCCATCACTGTAGATGGCTATTAAGAAAAGCTCTAGCCACTGCATGTGACCTTACATACATATCTCACATGCGGATAAGACACACATTTGACCAATAGAAGACTTGGTGCTAAGACAGCGTGTTTCTCAGAGCGATGTTATCAGTACAGGTTATTGGCCAAAAACAGCTAACACCATGTATGCGTTCAGAACATTTCGACACTCATCAAACATAATAGTACTGAGCTTGGCAATTGCATGGACCATTCATATGAAACCCTTGTCTGTCCGATGATGTTGTCCCAAAGTGACGCTTTGTTCGCCTGTTTTTTCCTCGTGACCTGTGTAGACATATCATACGTCAATAGCTCCCAATAAGGCAAGAAAAGCTTGCTCTCCAAACCATAATACTATATTTTGAGTTTATTTGAGGACAAATTTGCTTCGTGTTATCCTCCGGAGCGATTAATTGTATTTCAAGCATCCGTTTTTTATCCATTTTTGTCATCTAAGTAAATTGAGAAATGTTTCAATGTATCGCGTTATATCTTGTTATAAATAATCGATTGCACTTCGGGTAATGCTGTATTGTCGGTGATTAACGTAAAGGTATTATATCAAATCTGAGGTGCATATTTTGATTGGTTTCTCAGATTTATTACAGATGGAATGCGTGTGCATGCTCAAATGATCGATTACTTATTACACCCAGGTAGTTAAACAACAACATACGCCATAGGCGATGATCCGGTTATACGCGATAGCTTAGATTACACATGTAAAGCAGCTATTCAAACCGTCCTGGGTTTCTCTACAAAAAACGTATACATCATTGAAGACTAAATGAACACCAATAATAGAATTTGCAAAAGTCATCGAAATGCATTGTTTATTAAAAAAGCTTCTGGTAGATGCACAGAAGACTGTTGCAAGAAATGCCACCTCACTTAACCAAACAGCGCAATCGCTCTCGACCACTGTGCAACATAACTCATAAAGTAACGTCTTGTTTATAAGCATCGTTTGATCCCATGTTGGCGATGTATAGAGTCAGTACGATCGGTCGTTAAGTGTTTCGCCTCCGAAGTTAATTTATCGTGTATTTGGTCATGCTCTGAAGTTTAATATAGAATCTTTGCTATCAGATGTTAAATGGATAACGCAGATTTATTTTTGTGGTTCGGTGAATTATCATTTGCTAATTCGTTTACCCTTTGTCGATCGTATTTGTATGGGTCGCATGGACTAAATATTTGGCAATATTTAAGCATTGAACACGTATGACTACAATTTTTCACTGTATTGATCCATATGGAATAAGCATCGAAGGCAAACTGCTCGAAAGAATGGAACCTTATATAGATCTCAACTTTAAAAGAATTGCTTGAATTTTATTCATGATGGGCTATTGGAGCCAAACGCTTTAAATGTTATCCAGAAATACCGATATTTACAACGATAGTCGCTTCATGGGACCGTCATGGCTATTCAAACACAATCTATGAGATCACATATAATCCATCGGTATTTGCTTTCGAACGAAATTACTCCTCTTCCTCTCTCGTTTGCAATTACCTAAATAATTATTGCTAATGAGTTTAAGTTTAAGAAGCTCGGTAAAATGCGTTTATGATTCAGTAATCCATAAGTGTTTATGCGTCTGTCTTGACCATGAATCTAGCAATCACTGAAGATTATTTGTCCTCCTTATCCCAACCTATTGCTTTAGTTGTATTTGAGTGGACCGTTTATGGTCATCGTCACTTTCGGATTTGTATTACAGTGAATTGTGTGCTGAAAAAGACAATTGGTCGGTAAATGGGACACCTCATCAATTTACTGGGCTTTTAACCCATTTCTGATTTTTAGTAAGAAGCACGCCGATTTGAGATAACATTGACTTGTTGGTTGACTTTGTCCGTTCAGCTTATTTTCCGAACCTTCTCGAGAACAAACTGAAGAATATAGGTTTGATATGTTAGAGTTAACCATTGTGATACAAATCGAGCTTTATGGTGACATTCAAATTGATTCATACTATATATGTCTCTATTAACCAGGGAATGCCAAGATTATATAGTACAACCTATCGTGCAGGTCGCTTGTGTTACTTTTCAAAAAGCCAGCTTAAAACTTTCTTTAATGCCGGAATGAAGAGACAGCTATTCGATTGCAATAGTCACACAATATTTTTCTCAGTCATTTAATTTTTTCCTGAGGGAATGCGGTAAAGATTCACGGTAACTTCATCTCCATGCAGCTTAATGGCGTCGAAGAGAATGCTTTAATTCTGTGGTCATTAACGATAAGCTCCAAGCGTTGGCAAGTTATTTCGATTACGCTAAGGTCACATTTGCACTCCTTTTAGCAAAACGCCAAACATTTCGCCCGGTAAAACACGCAAGAATGTTGAAATAAACACCAGGTGCACTTTCGTGGCCTGTCGCTTTTGAGGAGGTTCACATCCGATCAATCCAAAGTCAACGGCGAGAATCGGATTCTCTGTGCTTGATATCTATGTACCAAACGTTGCTATGACGAGATTATGGAAGTGACTTAACATTTTCGCATGGTTAATGTTTGATGAGCAAAATGCATATGACTGACCGAGTCCCTGTGGTTGCCATCGTTAGTGTGACAATATGACTGACTGAGTCACTGTGGTTACCAGCGTGTGAAGATATGACTGATCGCATTACTGTGGGAAACATCGTCAATGTGAAGATATGTCTCAACGACTCACTGTGGTTACCATTGGTAGTGTGAAGACATGACTAATCACGTCACTGTGGTTGCCATCGTTAGTGTGACAATATAACTAACCGAGTCAAAGCAGTTACCATCTTTAGTCTGAAAATATTAATAATCGAGTCACTGTGGTTACCATCGTCAGTGTAAAGATATGACTAATCAAGCATATGACATAGTTGGGGATTTAGATTGCATGAGTCTTGTTAGCTGTCAGGATACCGCAACGGACCTTGAAAAAGGTCTATCCTATTTCATTTGAAGGACAATGCCACTGAATTATATCTAATTTCAGAGATTGTCATTCAATGGCCATGAATGTGATGATGAGCAATCACCTTTTTTAGTTACATTTTTGGAAGACAACATTAACAAATTTTGACAGAAAAGGGCCATCGTTAAATTGAATAGGATGCAGGCAATCCTATTCATGTTGTATTCTACATGAAGTAACTCATATATCCATTTTTCGAGCCCATTACCTAAAGTGTCAGTACCATGAGAAACAATGAAATGATAAATGCCTCAAAGTTAGTATAACTTAGTCCATGAGACCCCTGTAAAATTCATTGTTGCTTTTGCAAATAAGATAAAAGAGGGTTAATGGAATCCACGAATAAAGGCATGGTGCTCAAATATATCACTGTTATATAAGCCCACTTAACCCAAACATAGAACAGTGATATTCTTTTTATATCTGATGCTGTACAGTCAACGTCAGCGAATGAGAGTGACATCAAAACAATTATCTGCGGAATAATACATCGGTGAAGAAGAGGAAGTAAATCCAAAGCAATAAATTTCAAACAATGACTCAAACATATGACTGCATTTCCATTTATATGCTAATACTATGCATTATTGGATATTCTGCCCATTATAAAGCTACCTGCCCGATGTCAAACAGGTTCAACCAATTTCGTTTGATGACATAATAGAAATGCATACATGCATGCTGTCAAGTGGATAAATGATATGTTTTCAGACGTAGATCGACGCGAGTCATAGTCCTCTTAAGTGAAACGATTGCATTGGGTCATGTGCTCTTCGGCTTCTCGACTGTGCTTCCCTGCGCAAACACAATTCCATTACGATAATGCATTCTATAAATAAACGGCCACTTGGTAAGTGGTTACGCATTTGACTGCCATAAAAGACCCCGCACGTGGCCGAATTAGCATGCTATAAAATGTGTTCAATTCTTCGGTGTCTCGTCTTGAAAACCCATTCGGCTCGTTGTTACAGGACGGAGCTTCATTGGACTGCCAATCACATATATGACAGCTATCAAAGATATGCTTTAGTGACAGTAAGATTACTTGCATCAGCGAGCTTTAATGACCCTGTTATCAAGACTGCTTACCTCGACAACACCTACTGGATGTTTGATTTATTGAATATTTTATCGCCCTTTTATCGCGAATATTCATTACAATGTAGACCAAATAACGCTCATTTTACTGGTGTCATATCACTAAAATACGAACTGTTTGTTTGTAAATGTATGGAGAACAGTGCGTGTTGACTGTTCTGGTGATATATGACAGAGCAAATCCGCCGTTGACTTACACCTGTACAGTTAGATCCAGGATGATGTACACAGCCACACAGGTACCATCAATGATAACTTCTAACATATGCTTGGTGGTCGTAAAGTATTCAATCAACTGGAATATTATGATGGACATTGTGTTACCAAGCGGCTGACACCTGTATGTCAGGCAAATATCATGTATCGCTAATATATGGTTATCTTTAATCTAACCGTGTATGAAGGCGTGCAAACACCGATTGGTGTAAAGAGGAGTAAGCCAAACCTATTTCATTCAATATAATTATGTTATTTTGGGGCGTTTGTTTCTGGATATTTGTATAATTGCACACGATAAGTTAGTTGCGTTGCACACAAAAGCATCCATAAATACGTCTGTTTACTCTTGCAATCCTTAAACAAACAGATAAGTCGCATCGTTCCTCTATCCGGCTCTAGCAAGTATTACACAAAATACAACAACCCGCCAATTGCAAGGGTACATACATTTGCAAATAATGTATATTTTTGATTTTTCAAAATGCAAGTGTATGGCTTCCTCTGCACGCTTCAATCTTTAATGGGCATTTTAACATATTAAATTGCACCAAAAAATCCACGCATACAATTAATAACGTTGAAGGGTCATTTGTTTCAATGAACCACCTAGTACTTATACAATTACATAGACTAGTAAAATTGAGTTGGTTAGTTATCAGCAGATGATTTTGCTACAGTCATATTTTGTTGCTCGTCGACTTTATCTTTCTAATGTTAATTGAACACCGTTGTATGCATGCTCCGTTTCTTTTTTTTCATTCAGACAAATTATTTATTGATGCAGTTAATGGTAAAAAAATAAAGATAGTGGTAGCCGTGTGCTTACCTTGTTTTTGAATTTGCATTTATATCCAGTACTCGATTCAACAGGTATCATGGTATACATTGTCTCATACTTCAACGTTCGGAAAATGTTAGATGATTCATTGTAACGTACATCCGTGTATTTGCTCCTTAATCTTCCGTTCGAATCTGGCCGTGTCCTTTTGTTGGCACAATGCTCGGTTTGAGCAATGATTTCATTCATATTTTTCTAAGACAGCTCCAGAAAGAGCTGAAAAGTATGACATGAATAGGTGTGAAATGTTTCTATATATATTTTATATTTTTTTTTGACATTATCTTTTATTGTTTTGAATCGATCAAATAAAACTTTCTGAAAAATGAATGACATCCAATAAGTCGCAATATATTGATATTCATTAATTGCTTTGAGATTTTATAATTGTATTCTTTTGAAACGAATTGCGATGTTTTGGTCATGTTCCTGTTATCATACTGTCACTGTATTTAAATCCCACTTGATATGTTTAGCATGTTTTATTGATTGCTGTAAATTAAATCAACGTTTTATATCAAGTTCTTTACATAATAATAGTGAATAGGGACCTGATACTTTTAAATATTTTGCAAAGGTAATCCAGAAGGGTTGATATACTAGCATCCAATATCTAAAACGCATTATTGCGCGAGTGAAAAAAACATGGGTGCCCCCATAAGTGGTAATCATGTGCAAAGTAGTAAATAGATCTATTGTATAAATATACAACTTCATAGCAGTTGGATGCTGAAAATGAATATAGTGACAGGTATGTAAATATTTCATTATATATGCCATGTTATACCAGTCCTTTGATCAAAAATTTCTGCGTAAAATAAAGAATCATTGTTGTTCTCTCTTGTCATTAACGCATTATTGGTTACCACCCATGTCACCGAATGTCACTCCATGTCCGAATGTCCAAAAGTAACTATGTTAAAATGTCATCTCTGGATTGAGCTCTCCTAAGGTTGCGATTGTAACGTGATTCTATGATATCGAATGTCGCATACCATCGTCCATAATGTCATTTGTCGCGTAAACGAATGTCACCACACTCGTGGTAACCGAAGTTGTCACCATCCATGTCACCGAATGTTTTTCCATCCATGGAATGTCAAAATCACTGCTGTATTGAATGTGTACCACCCATCATCTCACTCGTTCTCTATCTAAATGTATTCGCATCATTTAGATTACAGTATCGGTTTATCCCCCAGGGTTACATTGCACCTATTCAAAGCTTAATTTTGCACACCAAGTCATGTCCATGTACGAGCCCAATATCTGTTCTCACACAAGAGTCAGGAACAAAAGAAAACTGGTTGTCAAAAAAACTATTATGGCGCAACGAATGATATCCTACACCGTTAATGTTGTACACACACAATTGTATACATACAAAGAGTCATTCATTCGCAAATCTATACCAGTGCGCTCATGAATTAGCGGTAAAACTGACACATAACTTCCCAGTTGATTAATAAAAGTGCAAGCTAGACTATCGACCTATGCCTATTTGCAGCATTAATATTACCTTATTGCGATATTCTCTTTGCTCATATTAGATGCGTATTTAGGTGTGCTTACGCAGGACAAAGTACCAACTTTTCATGGTTATGACAAGTGGTTGTAACTGATTTCTTTGGGATAGTGCGTAATCCCACATTTTTATTCTATTTCGCTCCAAAAATCATCTGATTGTCTCCGATGCTTTGATCATGCAATCCCGCGTGTTTCCAGTCAGTGATACAAAACTTTGCGATAATCGTGGGTCAATGTTCAGTCAATTGTGTTATGTGCCTCAGTGTTCTAAACACTATCATGGGGCTTTTGGAAGAAGTACAAACAAGAGGGCTACTCTTTTTATCATTTACTGTATGTATAGTGTTGACGACAAGCTCAAGGGTTTTTGTGCGGGTTTTTGTCCTTAGTCATGCAACATGAATATCATGTTCGCCAGGGCAACGTGACAATGTTCTCATGGAAGGTAGAATGATAATGTCGTAACAATTATGTTGCCGGAGTGGCTTGGCACACAAAACGATAAGCGCGTTAGCTCTACCCTTGCATATGGTTTACCTAACTTGTTCAAATGATATCACGGAAACACTCTATTCCAAGCCTCACAAAGCAAAACTCTGGTGTGAGTTAATATCGGAAAAAGTAATAAAGCCAAACCCTTTCAGCTTAGAGGGCAATATGGCGTGACAGGGCATTCATATCGCTGCAACAAATCACAATCAGCAAGGTAATGCTGAGTTAAAAGCGGGATATAATCTGTTTGCTTAGTATTGAATATAAGTTCGTAACAGGTGTATTGACGTGTTTAAGTCGCGTCACATACGACCCATACCATGACATACAAATACCTTGCCATAACAGGTAGCGATACAAATGCAGGTTTTGCACCCATTTCTTGTTATATTTAAGATGGGTAATAAATGCATTTATCATTGTCAATATATACATATTTAGATTTGAAATAAGTTACATATATTTGCTTCTGCCTGGTAATGAACTTATCGTCTGCGTATCCGCTGTAACCTTTCAGTATATATGCCATATTGTAATAACAGCAAAGTTATTGCCTTATTTATATATTATACGCAAAAATAAAAGAAAAAAACCAAACCCAAAAGTTAATTCACCTTACACCATTGTGTGGTCCTTGGTCGCAGTGTTTGTCGGTGTTGCGTTTGTATTCAGTAAAAGAGAATATATGTTCGAATATACTGTCAAGCACCATGTTTAATATGAATATCGTTTAATGGAAAACGATATGACGTCGTCAAATAGCTTGTACAGTTAACTTCTACTCCATTATCCCGGGTTGGCTTGGCCTTATATACAAAATTACTCAAACAAGAGGAATAGCGTACAATTTTATTTCTAAGCGTTACATCGCGATTGATGGGTTGCTGGTGTGTCGTTGTTGAAAGCGAGATAAAACCGAAGCACTCTAATGTTAATGCACATAAAGCATCATAAACTGGGTACGCTATGGTTTTTTTAAGTGGCAGGAGTGAGTCGTGAGTGATTAATGACAGTTTTATCAGCAAAACATGCATTTGGAGCCTACGTATTTCATTGATTTTATTTAATAACTGGCAATGGTTGGTGTTAGCTACATTTTGTTATTAATCTTAATATTATCATAATAAACACCCTCACTGATACTTTGAAATATGGTGCCTCCATCTGTGATATTGAGTTTATGTAGTTGCAAATTAACTCTGCGTGCTTCCTAACACGGTTGGGTCCGTATTGTTCTATTTAATACCTTCTGCCCTCAGTAGGTCTTTCCACATTAAAAGAGCGTCAACAATGGCCTGCTCCACTGAATGTCAGCTTTTTATGTAACCATATGTAAGTTTTGCAATATATTTTGATTAATTCACAACTGCAGATCGTCAGTGATTGTTTTATGGCCTAATTATGTTTTAACAAATAAATAGCATCTTACGCCTTTTGAAATGTTATGTCAGTAGATATGTACTAAATGGGTACCAAAGCATTAGTGTTCCAAAGTATCAAGCGTGTGTTTGCTCAACATATAAGTCAATCATATTTGCCATCGCAACCGTAAATGACAGATTAAGGAACGAAGCCAAAGTAATTCAAACAATCTAAGCAAAACTATTAGTCCAATTAATAAACAGGTGTTGCTGTTTCAGTTCATCTTCAGGCCCGTCATGTGCAGTAAGGTCTAAGCAATTTCGCCCATCCATATTCTTAATTGAGAAAAAAATATTTTACATAATTGCTGTTCATTGCAAAAGGAGAGGGATGTTGTAAGATCCTGCGTTTGGCATTTAATATTCAGGGCAAATAGTTCTGAACCTAATGCCTTAAGTTATATGATAATTGTAAAATGTATGTCAGCCCAACATTGGCCGAGCATATCAGAATTTCTCTACAGATTATACCTTAAGGGCTATAAGTGGTGACACGTCTCAAAGGTTTATAACCAAGCACCTGTTTGTGTTAATAATACAGCAAACTCACTGACATGTGTATTCGTTGCAAGGTTGTATTGCCAGTAACCCCCTGGTTCGGAATGAAACAAAGCCTTAATAGCTTTGAGCCGATTTATTCCGATGCGAGCTAAGCCATCATTATGTAAAGGCCCTCTACATTTTTGATATATTGTTATGTATCTATCATTCACAGCATAAAGTTCAATACAGTGCTATTCACTACATCAACAGTGCCATGGTTTAATGAGCCAAATACTGATTGATATTTGTCCGCTGGGCATACTTCATTATTGACCATTCTTGTCACTGCATATGCTATTCAAGCTACTGCAACATGAGATTAGCGTCAATAATCTAGGCATTTGACCTGGTTAAGATGGCTCAAAACATTTGAAATGTTAAATGGTAATGAATTATGTTTAATATCCTTGTCATAGGTATCAAAATGATCCACTAATACCAACTGTAATATTCCTCAACTTCCATAATATTCCTTTAATGGCATGATGATAAGTGCACTGTGTGCAACGTCACATTATGATACATGGGTGCTAATGGCAACTAATTAAGCAGCAACGATAATTACTTATATATCGACAAAGACACCTTGACAAGATGAAAATTTTAATATGATTTCTAACATACCGTAGGGTTTTTAATGGGCATGTGATAAGTCACAGTTGTGTGCAGTCGATTACATGGGTTATTAATTAACTCAACGCGTAATCCTTAAGACAAATTGTAATTTTGATCATGAGGCTTTCCGATTGTTTTACAAAATAGCATTTATTGACAGAACGACAAAGAACCCCATAATTTCTCAGCACAATGATCTGCTGGTAACAAATAGCCGAAATACGGAAGGTTTCCCCACAACACCTGTGCGGTGCATAACAAGCAGCTGTCACATTCCATGTACACGTGATCACAGAGAGTTTGCGTTAATAAATGATCCATAACATCTATAATACAATGTGCTCCCAGTGCTAGGGCTGCGATGTTTTTAACAGATTAGTGAGATCATATGAAGCATTGTGACCACCTCATTGTAACAAATGCGTCGCCAAACGGAACATTGCAAAACAAGTTAAAACAACTGAGGGTTAAGGCAAGGGAAATAATATTGTGTAACTAGCCATGAAATAGCTAACTCATTCCAACGTACTTAAGATTCACTACATTAGACTAAGAGCTTAGGCGAGCTGTATATCAGCAGTCTCTAGCTTGTCACTTGTCTAATACATTCGGGTGCAGGTTAGTGCAAGAGAAGGCAAAATCCCGACCAAGTACTTCCGCACATATATATAAAAATACACACACACACACACACACACACACACAATATAGTGCTATATATATATATCATATATATATATATATATATATATATATATATATATATATATATATATATATATATCATATATATATATATATATATCACTATATATATATATATATATATATATATATATATATATATATATATATATCTATATATATATCCTGTCTTGTCTGTTTGTTAAATAATATGGCGCAAGGTGAGAGGCCAGTGATGTATTCCAGAAGTACACGGAATCCGGCTTATTGTGATGCATCAGCCGCATTAAACTTACTCGTTTTTTCCAGGAAGTGATATGATGATGATGCTTTTTAATGAGTCCAAGGTAAATAAATAATATCGTTTCCTTACTGCTTTTTGAAGTGCGCGGTATTTTCTAATTTTTGGTTTTTGTAGAAGCCTTATCGACCATTTCCGCGGCATAAGCTAACTCGACCATTCTAGGTAATGAGAGTCATGTAAATAAGCATCCTATTATGGTTAAAACATGATATGTATGTATAAATTTAGAAATCTGGTAAATCAACACCACACAAAATCATAGTATATGAATTGATGCCATAATTAAAGATAAAGTTTATATAACAATGCACCTATTTCTGTGACCAAAAAAAAGCACACTTGGCAACGTTGATATATTCGAAGGGAATGAGTAGCAATTTTATTAATGTCATGCGTCCAAAGGTTGTTGGGCTCTTATTGCGACGGGCCAAGATATGAGTATGACCTTCAACACTGATAGCAATAAACCAGTCATGCTCATAATGGATAACTGTTACAGTGACGGGCTATAAGAATAAACGATACCTGTGTTGATGAAAAGCTGTCTGTGCAAAGAAAGTCGGTCTGTCTCCCTGTTGGACATTACCGCTTATATATAATCCAGTTCATCACAAGTGTTGATATCGTTACATTGCATTTAATATCAAAAAACGCTAATCATGATTGTCAAAGTTGTATTGTTCTCGTATCAAATGATAAGCAGCCTTTCATGTAGCGACTGATCTTTTGATGAGATGCTGCACCTATTCAATATAACGCCCCCCGACACGTCTATGGTCTTGGACTCTACTAATCTATTTCTTACGGTCTGGCCCCTGTGGCTCGCTATTTGCAAAACCTATCACACAGTCAGGCAAAGATTGGCAGGATACTCTCCCTCCAAGGACTACCATGAGCCAATCGATAGACGTCGTCGAATCAGGCGACTCTCAATGATACCAGACAAGGTAATAGTTCTGGCTCATGCATATGTGAGTCGTCATGATTGACTCTGTTGTGAGGGTATTTCTTGTTTCTCTTCTGTAGTGGCCTGAGCAGTATACTCAGATATATCAAGACTTCACTGCGTACGAGATATATTTATTGACTACGATACCAACACCGCGTTATAACCGGTCTTATGCTGTATATATTGGAGTCGCGTCCACCCGCTTCGGATCCTGGGGGTAAGCTCCCGAAACTTGGACGCTCCTTCGATACATACCCAATCCCATGTCCCCTCATGAGACCAGCTCTACCTGTAATTGGCTGACCAATCACAGGCGGCCACTATACTGACCGATTACAACGAGGCCCATACATATTACGTCACAGTGGAGTATACCTTTAAGGGCATGATGTGGAGTTTAAAAATAAACGGATTAAACCATACAACAACTCTCCAAATGAATTGCAATTGTGGAATACCTCCAAATCTCTGGGCGATATATTTAAAGTTAGACATAGTTCAATTACCTCAAAGGCGCAAGTATACTACTAAATCCACCAATATGGGCGTATAATTGTTTTAGTATTTATTAGCAAACGATGGTTAATTGTGACTGCAATTTGAGACCGCATAACGCATCAGTGTTTCGAGGAGAAATAAGCTCATGGCGGAGGGGTCAATTTGACATATGTTTTTTGAAAAATATGCACCCGAAAGGCTATATATCACTGCAAAATTGCTTTCGTTAGACCGTCTAATGCAACTGCCGGCATATCAATATGGATATTCAACCATGTGATGGGACCACGTTCAATCTAGCGATCTCACACATACACAACCAGCAAATGGAAGAACATATGTGCTTCTCGTTGTCGTTATCATGTATTTATGTGACATCTATTACAGCCTTAATATAATGACAGGATTTCAATAAAATGCAGCTTAGACCCACGTTGCCCCAGTTTACATAGTGGTTAAAAATGCATTGATTAGGAAAAAAAGCTAAATATTATCAATATTTATGCAAGACCAAACTGCAAGTTTCTCAATGCAAACATATGCATTATCGAATGTGAGGACCTCTCCCTGGAAACCAATTTACAATCATAGAACTTTGATTATTAAGCTTATCATATTCCCATGCATGCCGATCATTTGACATTGAAGTATTTGTAAAATGATATGTGGCGCTAAATGATTGTTTTTCTTATAACGTTTCAAGGAAAAGCATTTCATTACGCCAGAAGAAAAGTTTCGCACATATATGCTTGTGTGTTTAATCGCTAGACGCAATCATTCGTATTAATTCAAACATGCATAGTGTCAGGTCATGACCGTTTTTCGTCATATCTTAACCTCTGTCTACGTTGAACTGAAGCTTTATAACGACCTCATGGCAAACTACGATAAAAACATCAGACCAGTAAGTTATACTATCACATCCTTGAACTTTTATAACTCAATGAGAATCATTTAATGAAAAGACGGCTTTCGAAAGCATTGAGTGGGATAAAAGCAATGAACATGTCTCTTTTTTCTTTTCATAGAGGGTATCGTAGTCATAGTATAGGGAATAACGACACCCCAGCTCTAACGCGTTATACGGTGTCTAGAAAGGTGAATAGATGAGAATGACCTGATTTAGCAGCTACCTTCTATGATAAATGATGTCGGGGGAAGAAATGGGAAATCGATGGTGATGAGGATGCGCTGGAACAAAGGAGTATCCTAGAACATGCTACTACGAGCTGATTGAGTGGACCAGACCATTCCAGCCTCTTGTCCAGGTGAAATCTGGGCCCAAGTGGAAAATTGCAGATATGGCCCTCGAAGGGCCGGCTCAACTCAACCATCAGGAATCAGCTGCCCACCGACACGAGTCGCATCCTATGTCCAACAGTCGCCTCTTACGACATGCAAGACGATATAGAAGACCAGCACGTGGCGCTTATAGTCTCTCACAATTGCATAGAACGAATTAAGAGATCATTTAACCGTTAAAAGTTAATTATAGAGTATACTTTTGCGCCTCGCTAACCTGGGTGATGAGATTCGCCAAGGGATCGCGGCTCAACTGGTGTTGTTAAGAAATTTAAAGCTGAATATAGCTGAGTTGGCTATGCTCAATAGTGTAGAGCATTACTCATATCTCATGCTAACTTTGTGTGGTAATGCTGTCAAATTGACCAGTAAAAGCTTACTTCATTAAACGAATTATTGCTACATTGTTATGAATATCATATTCCCATTCACTGGCACAATGCACTCAGCAGGGGTGGTTTCTTGGACGCCTAGCTTTTAGCGGAAATAGTTTTGTAGGGTTACCTTTCGCTACGTTTCGTTCCACAAATGTGCCTATTTGTGTGACTAACGCGATACACAGTATCTAAATTTGCGTATTAGAATTAATGCCACAATTAAAGATAATTCTTATATAGCCATGTACCTATTTGTGTGACCAATAAAGCACACTTAGTAACAGAGTTATATTCATCGTGAATGTGTAGTAATCCCAGTAATGTTTTGCGTCGAATGTTATTGATCTTATAGTGAAGGTTTTTCTTCTTAAGATATATCTAAATTTCATAAATAGCATTGCTAGGAAAGGTGCATCGTTCTATTTCCAGCTCTTCCTGACATGTCATACTTCTCGATTTCTTATAGTTGCATCCAACATCGGAACCATTAACGTGTGCATCACAAGAATCCAATAACCGACATTTAGATAATGGTGTGTCTGGACAATGGCGCACACGCGAAACCTCTGTCATTGATGTACCTACCTACCTACCTACCTACCTACCTACCTACCTACCTACCTACCTACCTACCTACCTACCTACCTACCTACCTACCTACCTACCTACCTACCTGCCCACCTACCTACCTACCTACCTACCTACCTACCTACCTACCTACCTACCTACCTACCTACCTACCTACCTACCTACCTACCTACCTACCTACCTACCTACCTACCTACCTACCTACCTACCTACCTACCTACCTACCTACCTGAAGGAACAAAAATGACAATCACAACATTGGTGAAATGTTTATTGTGACAATCTACTTCTTAAATGGAATTTATGAGACAATATCTAATTACTTCCGGCACAAACACAGTTGCGTTTTCCCTACAAACACAACATTCATTATGCATGAGTGGATGCAACTTAAATCATTAAAAATACACTACGATAAAAGCAAGTAGTGAATAGTCCCCTCTGGAATTTATATTATTCGGGATATCCCAGATATTGTCCTGACTGTCTTTGCATTGTCTGCCACATCGCATAATCACAAAATCACTTCGGCAACACTTTGCATTATACAAAAGCTAGTTTAATCAGAATATATGGATAAGGCCGACCTACTGGTGTTGACTGTAACAATGGTTAAATTATTGTAACCCCATGCTGTTATTTCCGTAGCCATGATCTCGAGTATTCCCATGCATGGATCAGACAGAGACTGTATTTTATCACAGGTGTCATAAGCTTTGCGGTACCACATTAGGGTCATGTATGATCTTTTATCGCTTTGAATCATGTTGAACAAAATAGAGGGGTGTATTAGTTGTGATCCTTTGTAATAATTACGAAAGCACAGCAAGCGAAAGAGCCAACGTGTTCATAGATAAAATCTGCAGCTGATTTGCAAAATAAAAGAGAGGTGTGTTTCTATATTAAGTCTCTCTACGTCTCAATACAGTTCGATTAACTCGATGCAGATGCCATTGGCCATTCCTTTTACTGACGCAGAACAACCCGATAAACCGGCGCTGAACTATGCTTTATCTACCGTTTGTGCTGGGAGTTGTATATATAAGTGTTTGTTGTAACGTGTATTAAATTATGGCTGGAATGTTGGCTTTAATGTCATTCAACAATATCAGACAGCTGCAGTTATTTGGAATTGGGGCAGTGTAAGCCCAGTGGCATTGTGTAGAGATGTCTGGCTTCGTTGCTGCTGCCTGCTAAATATAGAATCGTAACCACATTGAAATTGTTAGGTATTCACTTTGAACACAGGCAGTATGAATTCGCAATAAAACTAATTAACTGACACATACGCCGAGGTAAGTTAGGCGATCTACGTTGTGGGAATCTAAGACGGAAAATAGTATGCGTCATTTGAAAATTGTACTGTGATTGCGAACTTCGAGCGGCAATCACTCCTTGGCTAAATCAACATAGCACATTTTGTGTCATTAGAAGTTAACACGCAAAGTAAATCGCATTGACGCAACCGCAGGCACTTATAGAGCTGCCAAACTGAGACAATCATTTCTTAGTATAACCTATGCAATATCACCCGGACGCCAAAAGCTACACAATGTTCAATATAATATTATTTGCGAAAGAGTATTCGTCATACTGTTCAAGTCTTTTATTTTAGGATGGCATTATTGCCATCGCTTTGATGCCTAACGTGTTAAAATCAGGTGTCATTAAACGAGTTTGTCCGCAGCTTATAATAGTAGCAGTGTGTATTGTACAACGTATTTGCAATTATCGATTTCTACAATAATTAACTTCAATTCGTCACTAAACTGTCCTATATGCACGCTGTAAAATCATATTATCATCCGTCTGATTCATTAACACAGACTATGCTATGTTATTGACCAAGATCAAATTTAGGTTTCCCTATCTGTGGTGGTCCGGATGGCATGTAATTACTGAGCGTAGATATTGCAAAATCTTTTGGACCAACTGCACAAATATTCCGCCCAAATATACGCAGGTTACATGAATCTTTACGGGGTGAACGCTACATATATGACGTCTGCTATTTATGCAGTCAATAAAACAACACATGGTTTTTTCTCTATTTATTATGCAGTAATTTATATTATATATTATTCTGGCATAACAATGTACATTACACAAATGTAAGGGACCATTCTGGTTGACAAGATCTGATATAATGTCATATACATATTCGTCATGCTCTTGACGCCAAATTTGCTCGCGACCTTGTGATAATTCACTTGGACAATATAGCTGCGACAACTTCGAATAGTTTCTGAAGCAGAGATTGATGACGTCATATGTTGGTGTTAGGAAGCGAAGTATGGCTCTGTTTCCCGGGAAGTGCAAATAAATGGATCATTCCTTACATTTGCGGAGATTGCATCATAAAAAGTAATGACACACAAGTTTTCCTTTAATATCATGACCTTTTCGTCTTGCTAAATATTCGCCATATAAACACTTCTTACAGCTTACAGTATAAATGCTGCGGTGTTGTACTGTTGGCAAGTTGACGCCCCGTTTGGGAATCCCATTACTCCACGTGTGATCAGAGACGGTTGCCATCGGCTTAAACCTACAGAGTGACCAGTTTTGCTTAATCGATTTGGGTATCTGTAAGAAAATAACCAAGAAGTTAGAGGCTGCAATAAGTGGAGCCATATGAGAGATAGACACGATGTTTTTTACGTGCATACCGACGTAAGAGCTTTATCAATGCAAATGCTCTGCTTCATGTTGTTTGCAAACAGATAGGTTGCCGGTGCGCGATGTTAACGCTGCGCCACAGCATTTCCATCATGACATTCGAGTGTGTATTCAAATCATTTCTTGTGATTGCATATATTTTACCACACTGTCCGTTATGATTAACAAAGCAACATGTCTGCTATAAGAATTCTTTAGATCGCAGAGATACCATAAACAAATTTGTACCAAGCTTAACATTAGCTCATCACTATATATCATTAGCTTTGTTGGTTGTGTCACTACATATTTAACAACATATCAGTGGCACTATATACCATGAAGAATGTCTAAATCAGAGTGAAAAATGAAGATGGTTTGTGCGAATTTCTATTACGTCCCAATTATCCGGAACGACAAGATCAAAGTGAATGCCTTCCCAGTAAACGGAGAAGCGACAGTGTTTTGTTACGTCGGAATTGATAATCATGGTATTATTTCGTAGTGATTATTGTAGCATTCAGTTATAACGGCGCAGTCGCAATAAATTGAATACCTATTATCTATGGTGATATCCTTTGACGTCATTTTACAAAGACATGTGGAATTATGTCGTCAAATTGCGGCATATAGGCCGTTTTAGCAACGCATTAAAATCTGCAATATTTATATGAAGCATTAAATTATTTTCTCAACTGACGCCATCATGTATATTTCCTGGACCTCGATGTTTGGCAACCAAATCTCCGTATCATAGAGCGTGTCTAATTGCTGGTTTATGATCAATGAATCGACCGGGCTCTTAAATCGGTTAGCCGTGGTTTGCCTTATAAGGTAAGATGCCATGCGCAATGACGAATGTCCTGCAACACCCAAGGAAAGCGTAACATTTGGTATTTATATAGGAATCTGAAAATATTGTTTAACTGTAGAACATGATTTTGTGTTTGTGTTTCATGCTGAAATCTTTGTGCAGTGTCTGAACTGGAATATTAATCGTTTACTATGTCAAAGAGATCTGACTTCCAGAAGGCCTGCATTGAGGTAAGATGAAGCTTGTGCGAAAAACGCTCAGCTGATTCGTTTGTCATCTAAACCTTGCTCTAATCCAAGCTTCGTTACAGATTAGCAAATATGACCAAGCGTTACCAAATAACTCAGCCGTGTTTTTGTTATTTATCGCTTATCACACTGCCCTACATATCAAACCCAACAAGAATGATAAGGGAGTTCGCCTACTCCTTTTTTTAATTGCTGTCGAATTCATGTCCAGTATTTGGCCAGAAACGAATTGTGCGTTAATGATATCGTTTATGAACTTGTTGTGCTGCACTATTGTAAAATATGCGAGTACAATTCTTCGCGCATTAATTGTCGTTTGGGTTGAAGCATGCAAACCCATTTGAATAAACCTATCAAATTCACGCTTTGTATAAATATACCCCTATTCAGTCATAATTTTGTTAATCAGTTTAGGCGTTACTTAATGTGACCAACTTGCTTTCAATGTGTTTCTTGAAGCATATTCCTTCAAGCATATTCTATTACCCGGTTGATATTCTGTGTTTCACAATCTTCTGCAGTTATCATATTACGTCCTTCTGTGAGTGGTGAAGATGCAATAAACGTCACTGCACCTCGATAAAAACCGTATCTATAATTTCTTGAGCATGAATAAATGAAAGCAATCATCAAACGGCTTATTGGTTAGGGTGTGACATATGCGATAATTTAAATAATACTGAATCATCGAATTACGAACCTGGTGAGCGTGTCCCACGGATGTAATTACATCATCCTTTGCATCATTCATTGATGAGTGCAAGCTGTTAACGGAACATTCAAATTGTGTATCCGTGAACACACGTATTATTAAGGATATCTTTTGTCTATCAACTACTGTTTTCTCTAATCATGTATATTTGTTACAGTTACATATACAACATCACTTGAATGAGCCATTAGAATGTGACATATATGAGGTACTATATATGAGGTCCTATAATTGTGCTTTTGCAAATTCAAGATGCGTAAACAGCTCTGCGACAATTCAAATTGCCGAGGATGTATTGGTTCGTTTGCTATATGATATAGCTATTTATAATTAAATAGCATATTGTGCTGGAAAACAAATGCCTCTATAGGGATGTTAACACAATACTGGGAGGATAATCCAGACGTTCGTGACTTTTTCCACGCACACGAATGTCAATGAAAGTCAGTTAAACTATGGCTATCAATTATCCTGATAACATTGTTCTGGTATGTGGGATTTTGGATAAACCTTCATGCATCAGATGTGTATTTTCATCTGAATTGCTGTCGTTAATCCGTCTCAAATATTTAGCAATGCCCGTTTCTATAGCTTAGTGACATCATCGACTACACAGTTAATCAACTCCTCGATGGCCACCTTATATCACCAAGCTCATTAAATCTCAGCGATGCTAGCAGTAATGTATTGTGTGGGCGGCCTTTACTGTGAACGCTTATAGCCTCTCTTGGGCAATACGAAATGCAGGTTACCACTGTTGTTCAACAAGGATATCACAGGAAATGTTATCTACGGCCGAAAGCTCCCAATGTGTAAGCATGATAGCATGTCAATAGTAAACACTGCACTCATTCAGACCACTCCCATTACAGATGTGTTTCGGGTCAGATATCGCCACCTGATTATTCTTGTAATGGTATTTTGCGTCTTACAAAGCAGTATTCGTGGTGTCGACATGGATGGGGTTACCATATAATGACGTTATCTGCGGAATAGAGTGTGGGCCTTATAAACTACACACGTGCAAAGATTAATTGAAACTGTTGATCGAGAAGAAGCAGTACGCATGGTTTCATTTTCACATTTTTGTCTCACGAGATGTGTATTGCGGTACTATACGTAGGCCTTCTAGTTTTTATTTAGATGCAAATGTTAATGTCAACTTGACCAATAAACATATATACAACAAATCACTTCGTACAATAATGTAAACAACTTGCTCTGCCACCGAATTCAATTAGTGGTACTTACTTCTCAGAGAGCTTGAAGCATTATCTAATATTGCGCTAGAGCCTTGACAAAAGAGCTGGGCCATAAAATAGCAGCCCAATTGATATAATGATATGCTATCACTGCAGAAAATAGGATTCTGCCTTCAGGCCTAGGCTGTATTGACTGATCGAATGGATATAGCCCACGACATTTGCACGTTCTTACGAAGATAATATTAAACGAATCTCTATTTCACGGTGACATAAAGAAACATCCGTATGATAATGTAAAATGTATTCTGGTGAATTTGTCTATGAATTTAACCCGCTTTGAGCCGATCGCCATCTTGGCATCCCCGAGTTATCATGAAAAAACTGCCACTGCATGTCCATCAAATGATGCTGTGGTAGTCAACACCAGCAGGTGTATAGTCTCGCATTTGGTTAAGTGATACAAATACATCAACCTAAGGCAGCATATAAGGTTAGCAATACTCTTGATATATGTTTAGTTTTATGTAATACCGTATATTCCCTAATTAACGCCCCTTCCCCAATTAACGCCCCCCTTTCGTTCTAAAGAAAAGATAAAATCATGACTTATCATAAATGCAGGAAAATCATGATATTCTCATATTTCAATCAACGATTGCCGTACTTGTTCTAATAGACGTATGCGATGTTTAGGGAGATGGAGCTTGCTCCGTACGTGTTGGTTTTTTACGCATTAAAGACATGGACATGATGTGACTATTGTTTTTTTTTGGTATATAAGACTTAAACATGAAGTAAATTTTATCTATTTTTGACGCTTTATAAACGTCAACCCCTTTCCAAAATGTAACGCCCCTGGGAGCGCTAATAAGGGAATATACCCGTGTTTTGTACGTTCGAGTCCTAGCCCAGCGTGTTTGTTCGGTTCCAGATATATTTAATTACCTCAAGCAACACAACCTGCCATATCATTGTGTCTACACTCCGATATTTGTGTGTTTGGCATGGTCCAAAGCAACCCTCAGTGGCGACGTAGATTAGCAAAATACATGAGCGAGCGTGGGGAATAAACCTCGCCTCTAATTGACACCACTTGGACCAGCTCCTGGTGCGTTTTGCTAATCAAATAAGGTTATACTGCATTGAGCCATAAAAGGCTGAGATCGTCGTGGTCTCTTTAAAGCAAACCAAGCTAAATATAGTTCTATTTTGCTAAGTGCTACCGAGGTATACTTGGTGTTCATTAGATCATCGTGTCGTTATTGGGTGTAACTTGTTAATCAAGAAAGAAGTGTGGGATCTGCGGGCGAGTTTCGGAAGTGTCATCGTGGACCAGGGAGCTTGATCTTGTATTTAGAAAAGACCCATGTTCTTCTTAAAAACAGTGACTCACAGAAAACTCCCAATTGTTTACAAACCACAGCAGCAGAGAGAGCATACCAATTGTTAATTGCTATGTATATTTACACCTTTGGGAGTTGTTATTGTTACCAAAATAATTTAGAGTAGGATTGCGCATCTCTTTTATCTGCAGCTCTTAACTGATTGTTAATTTTTTGCATATTATGTCCTTTGCTAGTTGTAATTATAATAAAACCAAACCAAACCAAAAGATAGCTTACGTGGGCTTTGGAAATAAGCTTAATTAGATATTAAATCATGTGACGCCCCGACCCAGACCGCGACAGTGTATATAGCTAATTGAAGTCGTTACTGCGGCTCATATGATGAATAAGGATGCTTCAGTTACACAGCGAATGTGAACTAGGATCGAATTGCAACATATACAGAATGCACACTGACAGTACGCATTTGCTGTTATGAAATACGGGGTTACATTCGTTGAGTTATGCACGATGCTGTGGTAATGTTGGCAACGTATGATGTGAAACGTTAATATACAGCTAAGCATCAGTACAAAATATGCTGCTAATGTTGAGCCACTATCACGTGCCTCTTGCTCTTGATCGCAAGGAGAACTCATTAATATCACATGTTCAAAACTATGAATTGTACCAAAATGTCACATCCGTATTGCAGTATGACAATGAAACTCATCGTCACCACCTCACGACATCACCTCAACCTGAGGAATACACCAAATATCATTGTCATAACGCAATATCGTGAAAGATTGTAAGTTATAGAGACCATTCTGTCTTGTCAGTGATTTGTTCACCGGCTAAATGATCAATATTTACCATCTCATTTGGCTGGTCAGGATGTGAGATTTTCGGACAAGAGCCATGCATTTCACAAATGGCTTGGAAAGTAGTAATATTTATTACACGGCCTTTCAAGAACCAATCCCACAATCAATGGCTGCAAAGAGAAATCAATACCGTGGACATGGCGATAAACCAATCAGATCTTTCTACCATAGAAAGGGGATGCACACGACCCTTTACTTTAGCTAAAATTGCGACAGCCTAATCCCTCATCACAACTTTCTCAGCCATCACCATCACGATCTCACCATGTTATCAAAAGAGAAAAAAAAACCAGTATTACATTACATTAAACGTAATATTAAAAAAAAAATGATGTAATTTTTATCGATATTAATCATTGTGTTTCACGCAAGCAGCAAATCTGCCAGATGTATAGAATACCGCAGACAAATTAGTAAAGATACTGTAAAATTATGCACTTCTATCTAACGTGCGTGTATAATTGCTGGTTTCAATCAACACTGAAGACGAATATGCGAAATATCAGGTTACAGGAAAAACAGCAGCCAGTTATAGTAGATAATGTTATTAATTCATTCAACTACACTTTTGTACACTCTCCAACTCTATATGCAATATCCATGTAGTCACTACACAATGTCGACGATACTGTTGTCCTTGGAATCATGGTAAACAAATGTGCAGTCGTATCGTGGAACGTAACCGATGATTGATTGATGACAAGTCGATCACAGTCCCTCTTTGGCCAGTTAGTGGAGGGTTGCAACGGATGGTCCCGTGCTATGGCGTTACCGGTCAATTCAGTCGCGTTGCCGCACCAACAGGCTGCGAAATATTCCAGACTCTCCAACATCCTGAGATTAACAACCCAAATAAGGACATAGTTAGTTTAATACTCCGTCAACACCTCTACAAGCTACAACGAACAAAACCTCTTAGATTGAAATGTTCATGCAATTTTATATGATATGGATATTGTGCGCTTCAGCCATCCCCGTTTCGATCAGGCTGAGTTATAAATACGTCATCGCGTTCTAAGATAACTTATTTCAACCAGATACGTGTGTCACTTAAATCGGTTTCTCGTCAATGTTGACTTCCCATCATCTTGTTTCCCTTTCGACGCAAACACATGCTGCCATCAACTTTTATCGTCGCCGCCATGTGCGATAACCTCAGTGGTGGCTGGATTTGAAATATTACACAGCTGTCGTCAGTGGAAGGACATCGACACCGTCATCCATAAATTCTTCTAAACGTACAATAGACAATACACGCCGCCATTTTGAAACGTTTCGATTCGCCAATCATTCAGTGTGCATCATTATGTTCTGCGCGAATGTTTCAGAACGTTGTGGACAGCCAAACATCAGATATCATAACGTTTCATCTACGTCCAAATAGATGTGCTATTGATTGAAAAATTGTATGATTTAATGATATGCAGGAGCTTGCTCCGACTTCCCCTCGGGTTGGCCTGGTATTGCAGTACCTCTACGATCGGCTCACTCCCTCTTGATGGAGTAATAAACAATAAATAAGCTTAACAACGTTTTCAGAACGTTGTTGTTAACTAACTACCGAGAAACCGATAGATATATCCTGATTAACCAATATTAATTCCGATGGAAATGACATCCTTCGGTCCATTAAGAGGAGGATACCCTGTCAGATTATACAAACCCATCGAATACGTAAAATTGCTTGCTGTAATTCCCCTCTATACGGTGGTAAGTTTTGTTCTACCAGGAGTTACATAGGTATCTAATATGAACAATATCTGTGGAGCCATGCCATACAGACTGTTCAAGTAACTACATAATCCTTAATGTTCTCTGCTCTATGTAATCCTAGTGATGAATGGGGAGGTATTGAATGGTTCCCTCTGCTTTGTAGCAACAAGAAGGATTGACTATGAATGAGCATTGATGTCATTGGTATTACCTACAAACCTATAGCTACGCCAAGTGGGCTCATACCGACTAGCTTTGTGGTGAAAATGCAAATGAATGATATACCGACCGTCGTTAGGTGGCGCTAAAATAATAGCAACAACAGTTCGTTGCACTGTTGATCTGCCCCTTGAGTCTGTTGAGTGGTTGAGGTGACCACGTCCCCGAATTTGTCAGAAAATTCAATGTGATTTTTAGAAACGCTATGACAAAGCATCGTGTTGCACACTGGACTCATATTCACATATATTGTCAGACAGAGGCGCAAGTGAATCCTCTTATCATAGCTTTAAACTCTTTGGTATTTAACAAAGGCTCTTGCAAGTGTCTGTTTCAGACAATTCATACCATGTAGACAGAATATTAATCAAAAAGGGATATGCTGCGTTGAGCTGCAAAGTGAGGATATAACATCGTGGACTCTCAAGTGCATAATATTATATGTAAAGTAATCTTTTGTCGAGTGCTACGAATGGAAACAACCCAACCAGTAGGTGAGTTAAACTATATCGTGTGACAGCAAGGCAATGGACAACATAGACTTAAATGATTTGTTAATGAATACGCCGTGAATTATTCTGTTTTGTTGCACCTTGGTTACACTATTAAACATTATCAACAAAATAGACCCCAAGTCAGATGTACATTTCCTACACAATCACTCCAAAGTCAAATTTCACCTGGTCGATGTTGTATGTAAGCTCACTTAATTCCGTGCAGTGACGTAGCAAAAGTATACACCTATTGGCACCTTCTGCACAAGACAAACATGCATTGCAAAAGCACTCCCTTCGATGAATAAAAACTTCACATTTCAACGTCAGGTGTTCTGCATTGTAATTTAATTAAAAAGGGAGACTAATCCCATATGTTATACGAGGTTGCCTAGCAACCGCTCCTTGGAAACCAAAGGTGTAAAGTTTGCGGTGCTGTAGCTACTGAAAAAAAAGCTCCATCTCCATCGCCATTGTTGGAAATTACGCTTGCGTTCTCGATGGTCTCATTTTTGTGTAATGTGGATGCTAAGATGAAACAACAATGACTCGACCTTACTAACCTGGCAAACGGTGGCCAGCCCACCATTTATTGAAATTTTCATGTACATAGCAGTCGAGTTGTGGCAGTGGAGCGAAGACGCTCGCTGTCAAATGAGGACGAATACAATGCTCCAACTCCCATTTTATATAATAGGGTACTGTATGGTGGGACACAAGTTACTAGTTCGCTTGTGGGTGTAGCCCTCAACTTTTACGAGTGACGATTTGATTAAATCTACATAAAATAACCTACATTAAATCTACATAATATACTCAGCAGTAGTGAGATAGTTATTGAGCTAGTGGAATAATTTACAGGGATATGCCGTTTTATCGATGAACCGACATGACTCAATGGAATATATATTTTACTGTGCATAATGAGTATTCCAGCCTGATAATATTGTTGAAAATTGATCATTATGTTGTTCGGCTCAGTAAGATACGCCAAACACAAAATCATACATTATTGAGTTGCTGCGTTAAGCGTAGTAATGTGGAAACAAAATGATCGCCGATTGTCTTATATTGGGGTGGGACCCCTCTTTAAATAAGTTATCAAATCACACACATTGGTATATGATTGTCGATATCTGAAACTAAACGTCAACTTTTTGCTATCGCTTCATCTCTTTCAGTTTTAATTATCATTCACGGTCATGACTGGTTGATAAACGTTTCATCTCATGAAATTTTAACCATAAATTAGTTTTTTTAACCGATTAAGAGCAGCCACGGGAAACTATTCACTAGCAACACTATAAACGTGATTGCAGCATGTCTATTGTATTACGTTTGATTATTGATATTGCAGATATTATGCTTAGCGTTGTGGGAATCGGTTTGAAATCAATACGATGAAATGTTTAGGTGAAAGTAGTGCGTCATTAGTTTGTTGTGTAGGTGCCTTTACCATTGTGTAAGCACAATTTACCACGCCACAAACATATTTTCAGATTGTAACGACCAGATACATATACTTAAACTTAGGGGGTCATAGAATTACAAAATCGAAATATTCATCAGACCAGTATATAAGTAGTAATGATAATGCACATAAACATATATGGCGGTATATCCCCAGATATATGACACACACATGAAAACAAACGAGCATTGTCTTCGAAGAATAGTTGACCACATTTGTGATTTATAGTACCCATCGACCCTTTGCAGCACCGTTTCCCGACGTACAACGACTCTGTAGAATATTGCTTTGCATGTGTCGATATGTTCTTCACGCGCTCTTAGGACGGACGCTACATTAAGTACAATCAGACTTTTAATCGCCTTATCAGCATTGGATTGATGAGGCGTACGTTTATGGTCGCGTGCAATGGTTCACTAAATTGCAATCAACTTAGATGGCATTTTAACATTCACTTTGCTGTTTCAATCAAGTAGTACTTCTAGCAGTTATTAGCAACCATCTTAATGGAAATGCAAAACATTAGATGAATGGCCAGAAACGCCTACGTGATTCCCTGTCAATGTTCTAATAAAGGGTCAAAAATAATTTCATAGCACTAACCCCAATATTGTCGAGCTTATGATTGTGTTAAAATTGAATTCGTCAATTTACATGCGGTTATAATCACACACCACTGATGCATTGCGCGGAGAAGATATATGTTACCTTAACCTTCATTACGACCCTTACAGCATATATTTATTTACCAAAAAGTCCGACGAAGATTGTAAATATATAATCTGAAGCAGAAAATATTTCAACACGCACGTTTAATGGCTTGAACATTAGCACTAACACAGTTTAAGGTCGGCTACGCTTACTGTACTACATGAGGCAATGTGCGACTAAGATATGTTTCAACACAGTTCGATAAATGTCTTTTAGCATTACTTAGTTACTAAAATGTATCCAACCGTAATTCCTACGGCTACAGTAACAGTAATCTACCTAATCTAATGCCTCGTCATAGAATTCAAATGCCGACTGGACCATAGAATGTTATCGGTCTAAATTCTAATGCTGATTGAATGGCAGCCGATATTTTCCACTGATTCAACCAATATCATACACCGGTTGACCAATTCTTTGCATAATTGAACAAACTTGTCGAAAAGAATAATCCAATCGTTATTCACATCTGCAATATTTCGGCACAAAGTATAAAGGATAGGGTAAGTGACAAATGAACCATCCAAATGAACCATCCACGTTATGCGTAATATTTCACCGCGGCCTGTGTAGATCAAAATAATAAATGCAGAAGGCCTCACCAATTTCTACGCATCATATATCGACAGTGGCGCATAATGGCATGCAATTCTAGGAAGCCATAGTATATCAGTCTTACGGTCAAACAATTATTTGCTAACTATTTGTTAGATCATCAAGTGCATATTTGGGTGCTATTAAACACTAATATGTGATGTTTAATTCTGCATACAGCTTTTTGACAAAGCCATGAGATCATGTGATACCGTATACCGCGGATGTATGTTTCGCTTGCTGAGTCAATCCATAGCATATAAATTATTCATAAGAACGACTTCGCAAATTAATCCCTACCTAGCAAAGGTTATATCGTGTTATTTCGACGCTATAACATGTTAAATATGCCTAATTTCAAATCGCTGTTATTCAAAGCCGATAAAGTTTGGTTGTATTCACGTGAATCACCTGATGATAATCATTAACTGTGTTGTTCTATAGTCATATATGTCATTGCTAATCAAATAGACATAAGAAATAATTTCGACAAAACCTACCTGAATTCGCATTCACCTGGAGTATAACCTGATTCATCAGACATTACAGACGACAAACTTGCCTTGTTTGCAGGGCTTATGAATATGACCGAAGTACAAATTCCTCCTCCGACATTAACATTTTGGATCGATGTATACTTGACCTAATCCGCCCTATGTCTGTACTAGTTAATACAGCCCCATCTTGTAATGTAACATTGTAGTATAATGTTGTTTTCTTAGTAAATACGCACCATCAGTGACGAATTGCTTCACATCTATCTTTTTGACGAACCATTCACAACTCCAGTGGATATCCATTCAAGAATCCGTTACAAACTGTTCACGAGAAGATATATTATGACTTGTCGAATCAGTTTGGTACGACCAACAAACAAAGATTGATTTTGACAAGCACAACAGTCAAATGCTGTTAGGAATACTTATTCAGCAACATAAATTTTTCTGTTAATGAGTATACATTGAGTCATCAAGTGCATACATTTTGTTTGATAATTAACTCAAACTGGACATGAAGAGACAAAGTTTATCCTTTATGGCCATCCAGTGATCTGTTTCACTTCAGTACGCTATGTTAACTCAATCATTCCCATATTAAATGAATATTGTAAACAAAAATAACTATTTCATAGCTCATTCTTACGCTACATAGCTGATGGTTAGAATCACTCTCTGTCTGTGTGTGCCAATACGCTAATAAGTTTGCTATGACACGACCATATATATATAGCTGTCAGAAAAACAGAAGAGATAGAATATATATAGAGAGATATATGTCTGAACCCTTTGGGTGAGTAGCATTATTATAGATGTTCTGCTACGAATATACTGCTCTCTACCAATATATATACCTAATGATATATTATATGTATATCTTTAATCTAATATATGTTTAGGATATCGAGTCAAAGGTCAGCGGCTTTCGCTCACTCTGTTACCAAAGATTAATACATGATGAATTCCTCTGATATGTGCTGCTGGTACATTCGCTGCATTATATGCCAGATGCCATTATAGCATTAAAGCTCTTTTGAAAAATGATATATTTTCTTCTCTTTGCGTTCAAAAACCTAGATAGCTACCACAGTCCAAATGTGAGGAATGCTAAATAATGCCCCGAACCAAACATTTTAAGTACTACATACTTTCATTGATAATCATACTTAAAACCCCTGCCCGAGAATATTGTCATCTAAAACCGCATATGCGTGTTCGCTGATATAAGCATGTAAATTATCGTCTTTACAAATATGCGCCCTTTAATTTGGGTCCATCCATGCCGTTTATGGTGTAATGTCTAAGCTAATACTGTCCTATTTACGCACCAAAATACACATCGTATCTTTTAAACCAAGTACTCCAGTGGATATCCATTCAAGAATCCGGCCAAAGCAACATAAATTTTTCTGTTAATGAGTATACATTTCAAGGGCTATCAATGAGCAGCCAGCATGTTCAAGTAAATATATGAGAATAATACGCACCAAAATACAAGAATCACAACAGTCAAATGCTAATCCCCAACATGTTAATGAGTATACAAGGGCTATCAATGAGCAGCCAGCATGAATTCAATAAATAAAATGTGTTCATTTCTGTCTGACAAAGCAGCAAACACAAGTCTGTCAGAAAAACATAAAGTAACTATGTCTAACCCTTTGGGTGAGTTGCATTATTATAGATGTTCTGCTACGAAATACTGCGGTACCAATGACCTAATGACTTGACTGTTGTCTTTAAGTAATACATGTTTAGGAGTTTAGCTGTTGCTCCTGAATAATCGAAATTAACATTGCATTCGGGCTGTGTTTCAGAAACAAAACAACGAAAAGACAAGTCGATGACACGATTTTCTTGACAAAACATATACCTAGTTCATGCATCGAAGTCATGAGAGCTAAGTTTCATTGTGTATGCAGAAAAAATTATAATGGCTAAAATTTGAATTCATAAATATGTTCATTTGTGACAAAGCAGCAATCAAGTCGATAATACATGTAGCCTCTTAGCTTGAGCAACTGTTTATGACTTTATGCACTTGCTTAACTTAGTATAACAGCCACGAAACATCCTAGCATATTCTTAGTCTCGTTGACTCACATATTATTATTTATTCAGCTAATTTCCAATACCAATAACACTCTATTTCGTTTCTATGTCTGCTTTGCGGACGCCTCAGGTACCGCTCAGCAGTAACCGCCTAACAGGCCGCTGAGGGGGAAAAGGATTTGAAAATAGGCAAGCAAAATCGGAGAAAGCAGAATATGCCATTATACACTTTTATGGAGCTAGAGTAATGTCCTTGGTCTGTGATGTGAGAACGACTGCTCCTTTGTCCCCTGCTGTTTCATTGAATAATGGCGTTGTAATGATAGAATTGATGGCAGAAAGAAACCTGCATGGTTGATATTTATTTACGTGAAAACACATAAAAGGGAGAAATTTGTGGTTAGTACACTGGTCTAGCATCGCACAAAGGTTTGATCTTTCCTATTTACAGGGTCTGGGATCACTGACGTTAACTTGGGCAGTAATCAACGACATTCTCCCACATGAAAATGTCCAAGCTGTTTGGGTAGCGATGAGTGGATTAGGTAATCATATATCACACTTGTGGGGGTGTGAAGCCTACTGTGCCTTGTTCTCTGTATCCCAACCGAAACGTCTTCTATGAGAACCTGCAAGATGCGTTGAGTTATTATTCATGCTAATATAAGTTATATAGTTGTCAAGCACTATGCAGGCACAAAAACGAAACCAATTGACTCATTGATTTTACTTGCATTTCATGGGGCTATGGAATATAATAGCGGCCATTGAATATCCAAACTAATTGTTTTGGAGTGAGAAAAGTGAGCTCACTAAACACAGTCGCCCCTGAATCTGCTTAATGGATTGATATATCACTAATTGTTTAGCTGATGCATCGCCCATAGGGATAACACAATTTGTTAGAATACTTTCTCAATACTTTAACCAATACGAGTCTACAGATTTACGCCAAAAGCACTAATATTCAATTTTGATTGCAAGTGCCCAGGAATTTGCTCACCATGTCCCTGAAAGGCAGGTACGCAGTAACACATATTTGATCCTTTTGCATAATCGCCAGTGTGACGGTAGTAAAGTTTCAGGAACAGTTAAAAATTGGTTGTCATTGACGCAAATCCTATGAAGCACCACTGTTTTCGTGTGTGTATAAAACCTGAAGCAGATTGTCCTCATTGACAGATATAGAAACCTTAAACTGATTTCGGGCAATTACATAACACCGTCTGTGTTAATTTAATTGATTAGACGATTGATTTGGCTGCGTGTACATTATTATGCATTGATGAGACTAACTGTTAGAGGTAACTTCACGAGGGAATTTCCCTTCAAATATACCTATAACTTCATTCTATGTGTACACTAACTACTATTCTCAGTTACAAGAGGACCTTGTTGTCGATTGACTAGGTTTACACTCGGAAATGGTTTGGAATAGAAAAGGCGTCAAACAAAGGACTGTAAAAATAATGTTTAAGCGAACGAGACACTGTCAAGTCAGAATGCTAATTTTTAATTAAAGACTGAGACTGTATGATGTGGTTTATTTTATGACGCTCTCAATGAAGGGTTGATTTTGCGAAGGTGAATCTTTGTCATACTTTGACATTTTGGATGATAACCGTGTGACCTATAGAAGAAACTAAGTATATATATATATATATATATATATATAGATATATATATATATATATATATATAGATATATATATATATATATAGATATATATATATATATATATATATATATATATATATATATATATGTATATATATATATATATATATATATATATATATATATGATAAAATCCCTGCTACTACAATGGGCGGTTAATTTATATATATATATATATATATATATATATATATATATATATATATATATATATATATATATATATATATATATATATATATATATATATATAAATTAACCGCCCATTGTAGTATATATATATATATATATATATATAGAGATATATATATATATATATATATATATATATATATATATATATATATATCTATATATATATATATATCTATATATATATACTATATATATCTCTATATCTATATATATATATATATATATATATAAATTAACCGCCCATTGTAGTAGCAGGACTTTATCATATGTTGTCACTGGACAATTTTACAAATTCAGCTGCATTGCTGAATGATAGCATCAGTAAACGGAGGTCATGTAACATGCTGTTTGAAATTAGTACCAAGAGAAAGCGATAGACATTCGTGATAGGTAGCGTACCTTAGCTGAACAATATACACTGCTCATACTCTCAGTATATGAATGCCTTGCCTTTTCATGACTGCAGGATATAGTGAGGAAAACTAATTGTCTGCATATGTATGTATGTATGTATGTATGTATGTATGTATGTATGTATGTATGTATGTATGTATGTATGTATGTATGTATGTATGTATGTATGTATGTATGTATGTATGTATGTATGTATGTATGTATGTATGTATGTATGTATGTATGTATGTATGTATGTATGTATGTATGTATGTATGTATGTATGTATGTCTGTATGTATGTATGTATGTATGTATGTATGTCTGTATGTATGTATGTATGTATGTATGTATGTATGTATGTATGTATGTATGTATATGTATGTATGTATGTATGTATGTATGTATGTCTGTATGTATGTATGTATGTATGTATGTATGTATTGTATGTATGTCTGTCTGTATGTATGTATGTATGTATGTATGTATGTATGTATGTCTGTATGTATGTATGTATGTATGTATGTCTGTATGTATGTATGTATGTATGTATCTGTATGTATGTATGTATGTATGTATGTATGTATGTATGTATGTATGTATGTATGTATGTATGTATGTATGTATGTATGTATGTATGCCTGTATGTATGTATGTATGTATGTATGTATGTATGTATGTATGTATATGTATGTAGGTATGCATGTATGTATGTATGTATGTATGTATGTATGTATGTATGTATGTATGTATGTATGTATGTATGTATGTATGCATGTATGTATATCACAAATATCAATTTGGCAAACTGAATAAGTAATGATTCATCACTGCGTAACTGCAAACAGATATTTATCTGTTTGTTAAATGCTTATAAATATGTCCATTTGTGTCTTACCGGCGTGTCACTTAAACCCTGTTGAATGATGCTGGTATCATCAAAGACGGCTTCAATCCGTTGACACGCGTAATTGCACTTGCATGGTTAAATAATATCCAACTTGTTGGGGCCACTCGAGCCATTTATTTTATACGTCTATTTTTTAGTTTCTTCTAAAAACCTAAGACAATGTTTCCAAACTCTTTCACTTCTCACTTTCCTTTTTGATTGGAACACAAAGCAAGTTATGATAAATAAAATGTCATCTTTAAGCCAGGGAAGTCAACACTACATAAAGGTGAAATACATACTTTGATTTATTATTTATTTGTGATACACTGTAGTGGTTTGGCAGTATCCTAAAGGGTTGTGAGACATAGTGAGAAAGCAAATGGAAACTATATTATTATTCCGTATATTACATTTAGTGTCACTGAACCTAACTTATGAGCAGAATGTAACAAGGGGACTAGCTGTGTGCATTTAAAGACATCGTCTTTATGTCAGAATCCGGATTAATCCCATCTATAAGAGCAAGCCAGAGTAGCTATTTCGTCAAAGTAAACGAAACATACATGACAGTAGCCATATGTATGATAGTCGACAATTATCGAATAACTTTGCAGCTGTTCGAATATTATTCTTGACATAGAATACATCCTAACACTTATTTTATTGCTCTTTGATGTGTAAAATTCGATTTCCATATTTTATAGGATAATCTGTATGAAGAGATTATCACGGTTTCCAATCTACAATGAATCAGTCAAAACAGTCAAAGCGCATTATTGATACAAATTGAACGATTGGATGGTCGACTAGAAGGCAATAAAACAGTATTGCTGTGATGATGCAGACGGGGTGCAATATTTACACTTACAATGACATGGATTTATTTCCTCTCATGCAATATGACGGTATAGAGCATATTACCGATACAAGAAAACGTTTGAGAATATCTATGTTGCATAGTATCGATATTATGGAGCGTATTCTAGTACGCGTTATACAGTTCCAGTATGCGGTCAAACTACATCGGGTTCCCACATCGACATCGGTCCAAGAAGCTATTGCATAAATCTTTGTTCTTTATAAATATTTGTGACTGCGATCAACTTTCGTTGGAGTCGTATGCAAGATTTACCAAATATATCACGATACAGAATTATTATATCAGGGCCCATTGATAAACACGCGCATATGTGACGTCCAGGATTAGTGTTATATGGGACAGGCCCAACTGGGTCAAAGTTTTACAAAATCAGTTACCTATGTGGATGAATAAGCATAAGTAATGATGTGTGTTTTCTTTGGCAATGTTTTTGCAAAGAGACGCGTCCTTATAATGGCCGTTTTAAACAACAAATAGCAGAATACACTCTTAACATGATTCTGCAATTACCATACGAGCTCATTGGCGTAAGTGGGTTTAGTCTGTCTAATGTTAAATGAATGCTAACCCCGAGTATTAACAGATACATAAATTCCTGTTTGCAAGGTTAAGTTTGAAACCTGAAAGAGCTTTACCCATTCTAATGAGAGAAAGGAGCAGAGTGAATATCATCGGGACTGGCTTTATTCATATTATAGTATTTGGTAGTTTAAAATACACGTGTGCAGCTCGCGTCTGTGCGTATAGTAGATACACTGCAACCTATATTAAAACGGTACCAAATTAACTGGTACGTTTATGTGGGCTGTCTGATATAGGTTGCAGGTTGTTCTATCTTAGTGCAGACACGCTGCATGTTGACAAAACTCTGTGTATTGCTAAATAAACACAGCAACGGGACGATTGACACATGACTTTTGTATGCCTGGCAAAATTGGGATGGATGGATTGGTAAATTTGCAGGTTTTTTTACCTTCCAAGCCATAATGTTAGTTTTAAATATTTGTAGATAAAATTAAGGTCAGATTTCTCTTCCTTAGCATTTTATCATTATCTATCAAATGACTCTTTATGGTGCAATTTTATATAATAATTTGGCATGAGCAAAGTTGTCACATAGGAAGGAACTAAATAAGCACTTCAATGCATGAGTAATTGTGTTTCACATCAATTGTTTAAGCCGCTCTATGGCTGAAGTGTGCATGAAGATACAAATATGCTTATTGTTATAAATGATCGATTAATGAAACACTGTGTCCTTAGTAGCTATTTACTATTCATTTGATACGAAAAAAGTTGCCAAAACGATATCCCTCTTCATCATATGTCGACATAATAATACCTTTACAGGCATAGATTTAGGGAGTAGATCATATTAAAATACCACCAAATGTGAAGAATTCCACTGGTGAGTCTGACTTGATGTTGATATATGCAACGTCTCGGTTTCATATAGATATACATACAGATAAAAATCACTAAATTTAATTAAGTCGAAATTGCCTCGGCCGATGGAAAGGGGTAGTCTCCGAAATGTATATACATGGTTATGCGGCAAAGTAATCTTACGAATATTTTCCTGCAAACGCCTTACCGACGTTTGATATATTTGATGTTTCAGTGACGCTATACAGGCAAGTGATGAAACCAGTACACATTTACCTTATGTCCTTTCTATGTTGTATTGTAAATGAGATTCATGATCAAGACCTTTGTTACACAATGGTACATATAACATTGTAAGCTCTTCATGAACTGTCGGCGTTTTAATTCACATTCATGCCTCACCATAGCTAACTACCAAGGTCGATTACATCAGAACAGCAAATACTTATCGTCCAAACGACCAAAGTGAAGTCGTTTAGTGGTCGTGCTCATATAAAGCGCCTGTGAAAGGTTACGTCTGAAATATGACGTTATGGAAATTCTTTATCATTGTTTTTATTATCATTATTACTATTATTATTGTAGATTTAATGAATGGTCGTAAATAACATTTTGCATGCATTCTTCACTCATTTGTAATATTTAAGAGCAAACATTTTCGTAGCTGTGTTGCGTGGCATCGTGATGAAACTATATTTTACTATCGGCAACTTAGCCAGTGCTTGTTTTATTAACAAAGTGAATTTGCATTTCCCGATATGTTTGCCGACTTTCTTATGTTCTTTGGCGATTTCAGATACGGTCGTATTGTGCTATGCTTGTTAAGTCATGGAGTATTAAGATATATATTCAACAGACTAGAGTATTTGCAGAAAAAGGTGATGCATGTGAAATATACGACGTGATATCTTCTCAGAGCGATGTTGTCAGTACCGGCAAAAGCAGCCAACACCATGGATGCGTTACGACAATTAAGATCTGAGTTGATATGTTTCCCAATAAGGTAATGATGTTTGCTGTCCAAACCATAATATTATTAAGAGTTTATTTAAGGACAAATTGGCGGTCTAAATACTCCCTGCTGTCACCCGAAAACGTTTTGTATTTCCAGCATCCGTTTTTAAATTGCTTATTAAAAATAATCGATTGCACTATTGGCACTTCGGGTTATACAGTATTGTCGGTGATTAAAGGAAAGGAATTATGTAAAATCTGATGTGCGGAAATCAACGCCATCCTGGGTTAGTTGATAAAAACAGTTCAATTGAGATCACTGGTTAAGGCTGTGGGTACTCTAATACCTAATATCATTTTCAAAATAATCATTTTACACATTGTCGTCATGGAATTATAGTGTGCCGACCTATCCGAGGGTACCATGAAGCAAGCAATGAGTTGTTGGGGTTTCTATCATAGGATGCTGATGTGAGGCAGTTGAACACTTAAATATAAACGTGTGATTAACGTGTGCATTAGTAAATGTAGATCAAAAGAGTATAAGCAACTGGCAACATTGTGGAGCAGATAAAACAAAATCAAGACTCATTCCTTGGGGCTTTATTAAAAGAGCCAAATTTAAGTTTAAACTCTTTTATGTACATCAATAATAATGGATCAAAAAGTGGGTTCATTCGTTGAAATATGTGTGTCAATGGGATATCACGTTACATATCATATTTGTATAATCATCACAAAGAAAAGTATAGACTGCTAAAACGTTTAGCATCTGTTATCCGAATATCTATTTATTTTCATACAATGCATATGGTCGTTACAATCAGCACACAAATGAATCATTAGATCATTACGTTCCTATAATCTGCGCATAGTCTGGTAAATTTGGCTCGCACAATGTATAAATAAGATTTAACTTGGGACAATGACACAGTTAACGCTGCTCAAGTTTATCACTATCATGAATATTTTGGCAGCATGTGTAAATACATTTTTCCGATTTATTGCAGCTGGCAAACGTGTGTTTGTTCAAATGTTCGATAACCTATTATTACACCCAGTTGGTTACAACAACAAACGCCATAGACGATGGTCCGGTTGTACGCGATAGCTTAGATTGGACATGTAAAGCAGCTATTTGATCAATCATACCGACCCGGACTTTGTTCGTTTCAACTACAAAGTAATTATTTGATATGGTTATACCCTTCACACTATGGTATGCAGTCGAACTCTGTTTGCATAGCACAACACGATAACATAGATAAACAAGCGGGCAGGCATGCCTGACGCCAACAAAAATTACTATTATTTTAATTATTTAATGTAATTATGCTAACATTTGTTGAAGACCGATACCTAAATTTTTATAATAGTCATCTAAATGTTAATAGTCATCTAATTGTTAATTAGAAAGATTATGGCAGATGCACACAAGACAGTTGCAGGACAGATGAAACTAGCTCAATAATACGCAAGTTTTGGAAGGCGGCGCTGTCAACACCAACTCACTACTTTCCGAATTGCCACCTCACTGAACCAAACAGCGTCATCTCACTCGACCCACCAGCGCCAGCTCATGCGCTATATCAGCCTCATCTCAAGGCCAATATAGCGCCAGCTCAATTAAACCAACATGGCCAGCTCACTGAACTCAACAACGTCTGCTAACTGAGCACAACAGCGCCACCTTACAGTGTACAAAACTGTTACCTCGCTGGAAGCATCGGCGAGATCTTACTTGACCTGAAATCGCAAGCGCATTGAACCCATCACAGAACAATATCATAACTGTCAATAAATCATCTATTTGACCACTGTCATAAATGCGATTTGCAATCTAATCCTGTTTTAAGGAGCCATATGGGCTTTCAAGATGGCCTGGTGTACGAGCGGTGAAATAAATCTGTTACGGAATGCCACTCCGGCCATGTGCCAGGGCTTGTGCGCTACCCAATTTCTGAGGTACTTCCTACTGGTCGTTTATATAAATCATGCGTTATCTTAATGATGGTGTGCTGCTCAAGGAAGCACAGATGAAGGTTGCGAAGCGGACCAACAAATATATGACCAAATATGATCGTTTCATTTAAGATTGCTATGACGAAAATAACAGAGAACTGGTGTCACGTTTTAAACACATCACCTATTCATTTACAGAGCATATTCACTTCTATTCGGTCACTAAATGGAATTGGTTGATCATATTTGACGACATGTAGCTTTACAATGGTGACAGATATGAATAAAATTCTTAGATATTCGATCCGAACAGGGACCATATTGCTATGTTTAATTAATGGACCATTTTGATTGATGACTCATGAAGTAATATAGTGTTTAGAAGCATCATATGATCCTATGTTGTCGACAATATCAGTAGGATTGGTCATTAAATGTTTCGACTCAGAAGTTGATTTATCGAGTTTTTTATGCATGTTTTAACACCGTAAAGGCTCGTATGTAACAATTACGTACGTTATATATCTAATATATTCTATTACCAGCCTGTTTGATACACCTTTCGCGACCAAAATATTAAGTAGCGCATGACCTAAAGCTAAATTCTAATTGATTTAGTCAAAATAATTATTGATGTCATTAATATCGTAAGATGAAGTTAAATGCAGATTCTATAGTATAGAGGATGTTAAATGGATAACGCAGTTTTATGGTTGTGGTTCGGAATTGAGCATGTATGACGACAATTGATCACTTTATTGTTTCATATGGAGTAAGCATCGAAGGTAAACTGCTCGAAAGAATGGCAGCCTCCGGAATTTCGATTTAGATTATAACATATAAATAATTTTGGGTATTTCATGATGACTACTTTAGCCAAACGCTTTTCCCAGAAGTACTGATATTTAAAAAGATTGTCGTTTGGTATGACCGTCATGTCTATTCAAAAACAATCTATGAGATCACAGATTATTCATCAGAGACGGGTTAATGTTGGACGGACCTTTTTCATGGCCCTTAGTGGTATCATGTTTGCGAGACTTATTTTGAAAGTGGCACCAGATATCAATGAACTTACAGCTATATTCAGAGAGGTATATTCCGGCCTGATAAATTTACACAGAATGGCAATCAACTGAGAAGGGGTGTGGTCAAATAAGCAATGTTCTCAAAATCATTTCGAGGTGTTTTAAAAGCAGCGTGATTGGACCCTTTCAGATGAATTGCGGTACTGGAATATTTATTTAAATATCGAATATTTGATGGAACACATTTGGTATCAAATTGTGAATAGGAGAGACATAACATTATTCCACTAATTACAAACAGTTTTTATCTCAGTGTTAGACTTTATGGAATAACGCGTCTATTAAAAATGAAAAGTGCACTGATCAAGAGTGGCCCAAAGAGTGTATTTGATCAGCACACTGCAATTGTACAAGGCGAGTACCCTTTTAAATGAAAAATGAGCTAGAGCCTCGGGCGAAGTTAAGATTAGCTGGGTCAGTTGGGACCTCGTTTGGGAGCCGATCAGCCACCGCCTCGTCTCTATATTACATTGTGGGCACAATTTTATCACGACAAGAAATCAACGACAATGATGAAACGACAATGAAGTCATAAACGATATCCGTATGAAAGTTCAGTCTTACTTCTTGTAATAACATTACATATATGTTTGCGTATCTTTCAAGTTTGTACTCTCTTTGTCGTCACATGGATAGTTAACGTGATGTGGTTTCATTGAATATTCTTAATACAAAAATAGGCACAAATACGGGCGCCAAAAACGAGTATAAATTTTGGCCAATTCGACCTGCGAGGCTGACTGGATGTTGATATATGTGGCGTGGCACGCTCTGATTGATTACTAATCCGACATCACAAGACGTTATTTAGCCAATAAAACTTGACAGGTTGACAAACTAAAAATGTTATAACTCTTTATTGTATAAATGTAACTGTATGTTGTCAGGATAATAAAAAACAATATTTTCCCATCACTTGTCCCTTAAAACCTTGTCATAAATGGGGTATATCAAACAACATGATAGATAAAATCATGCTTTCGTGTCTTTTATTCTGGGGCAATTTTTATCAGCAATGAACTAAATAATTATTGCCGATAAGATACTATTTTATAAACTGTTACGAGCACTTCTGTGCTCTGCTGTGGCCGTGGAACTTGCAACGCATTGATGTAAGAGTGGATTCCAATAACATTTGCATTTACGATCATCTGTATTGCAATGAATTGTGTGCTGAACAAAAAAAACAACTGGTGGGTTAATGGGACAAGTCGTCAATTAACTGGGCTATCCATTTCACATTTTTGCAAAAAGCACGACGATTTGAAACAACATAGACTTGTCAGTCGGTTTGATCCGTTCGAGCTTATTCTCCAAACCTTCGTGAGAAAAACAATGAAGATTATAGTTTGATGTGTGGAGTTAATCATTGTGTACCAAAATGAATAACTCCAGCACATCAAACTATAATCTGTTTTTTAATCAGAAAATGTATATGTCCCGGCATCGACGTATTGCTGTAGTCTTGTGATACTTATCGGCTTAAATGGTGACAATCAAATCCATTTATTACAAATCATCGTTCTTTATTTATCCAAATGTTTTTTTTTGCTCTATGTTAGATAGCTTGCGATATTTTATGTGTCAAAATAAGTATATATGACAATGATTGATCCATTTAAATAGTACGTCAGTGTTATATATAACCAAGCAGATTAAGCAGAAGAAATGTATGTGAATGAACTGAAACACAGAAGCTCATAAGGGTAACTAAATACAAATATGCAACCCCCTATAGATGATTGATCGAAGACAAACACGACGCGGTTCAAAGACTGTGGGTCTGAATTGATGTTGATATAGGCTGCGTCTGGCTTACGGATCTTTTATCAGTTATTACAGAACGTGATTTCGTCAATAGAGCCGTAACAATGGGCAAATAAAAAAGGTCGCAACTTCATGTTGCCTTTTGTTATATTTGTGCTATTCGCTTTTGAATTAGATGAATCATATCTTCCCGCCAACGCCCTATAAAGTTCCCAATATACTCGATCTAATCGGACGAATTGTAATCTGCGTCATTTATCCAGGATACCATTACCTCGATTATCGTTACACGTTTTGCATCAAGGTCATTCAGTGCCTCTATTCGCCAGTGAATTGTCCGGATTCTGTAGTGAACCTACATGTGCAGGTTGCATGAGTTATTCAACAAAGCCCTCTTAAAACGTTCCTCATTGCTCGATCGAGGAGACGGATACTTAATTGCAATAGTCACACTATGTTTGGTTCAGTGATTTAGTTTTTTGCTTTGCAAATGCAGGAAAGATTCACACCAAATTCATATACATACGGCTTCATGTCGTTAAAGAGAATGCCTTGTTCTAAAGTAATTAACGGTAATTTATTCCCACAGAAGTCACTTACATAAACGATACCTCAGATTTTCAACAACTTTTTTTTCTGAAAAGCACATGGTCAACAAGCTTGTTCCTAGGTTTGTCAAGTTACTTTGTGTAAGCTAAGACGACATTTAGGCACCTTTTGGCGAAATCACATTTCCACCTGCTCAAATGTAATGTGATAAGTAAAACACTATATGTAACCGTACTTTCTCGCTTGATGAGGAGTCAATATGCTTATGAACATTTTACTGAACGTTGCTGCGTCTATATTATGGAAGTGACTTAAACCGTTTCGAAAGATAATGTTTGCTTAGCAAAATGCATAATACCCGAGTCACTGGCTAACCGAATCCCTGTGGCTACCATAGATAGTGCGAAGAAATGCCGTACTGAGTCACTGTGTTTACCATCGTTATTGTAAAGATATGACTAACCTAGTCACAATGGTTACCGTCGTTAGTGGTAAAGTATGACTAAACGAGAAACTGTGGTTAACATCGTACATGTGAAGATATGACTAACCGAGCATATTGCATAGCTGCTGATGTTCCATGCACATTCTGACTCACAATACACATCATTCTCTACACGACCAGTCTCCATTGAAGATTTAGAATAAATGTGTCTCGAAATGTTTCCCAGGATACCACAACCGACCATGACAAAGTCTGTCCAGTACAAACCCGTCTCCAGGAGGAGTTATTTCATTTTCAGGCAAATTATTTATTGGCGCAACTAATCGTAAAAACAGAGTAACGGTACCAACAAAAAGAAAGCGGTGATAAATAGTAACTGCATTTATATCCAGTTCTTACAGATTCACCTGCTATCATGGTGAGCATTGTCGCATGCTCTGAAATGTTAGATAATTCTTTGTAACGGCCATCCTTGTATCTGCTTCCGTTTGAATCTGACCGTGCCCTTCTGTTGACACAATACTCGGGGATTTCATTCATTCTTTTCTCAGACAGAACTGAAAGGTATGGCTTTAATAGATAAGAAATGTTAGAGCGCTTCTGAATATATTATCATGTCCTAGGCCAGTGATAATTTTCGCCCTTTGCGGCGACGCTGGATCCATTTGGATAATATGATCAACATACAAGAGCTTTTCTTAGGTCTCTATAGTGAAGTGATGAATTTTAACATGGGCAATGGTGGAGCCGTTTGATATACTCCTGACGCTCATATCTCATTGTTATCGCGAGATTGTTTTACCTCCTTATCCCAACGCATTTGCTTTTGTTGTATACGGATTGATCACGTAAAATAAACATTTATGGTCAGCTTCAACGTTCGGTTATGAATTTCAGTGAATTGAGTAAAAATGAAGGCAATTGCTATAAATGGTCGGTTTACGGGACACTAAGTCGATTTGATGGGCTATTAACCCATACAATACGGTCTGTGACTGAATTAGTTGTTCTTATTGCATATCGCCTTTCAGAACCATGCAATAGTGCCTCAACATGTCATATGTGGCTTCGTCATATGATTAAACATTTTCTTCGATCAACGTACAGGGCGACTCCGTTAACTCTGCTATCTCTATGGTAATGAGCCCACACGCTGAACAACACGCCAAATCACCTGTTAAGTGATTCTCAGAAAACACCCGTTCTACGAGCTGTCGTTTTAGTTTACTTGTGGTGCGTTGTCCTTAACAATCGAATAACTCTATGTTGCCAAGGCAACCTAGTACACTAAGTTTACCTATGCAACTAATAAATATGGACGGAACCTGCCTTGAGCAGGAATAGCTATTAAATTGCAAGGATAACTGAAAGCTAAACATCGGTTTACAAGATTTGCCATTTATACTCATACGACCCAGGGATATTCCAGCCACTTGTTCACTGGTTAATTTAGATTAATGGCATTCTGCCACCCTGATACTTCTTCGTTGATATCGACAGTCCGCGGTTCATTGGAAAGCGTACGTGGAAAATAAGAGGTTTTTAACTTCATTTTTTATGTTGGCTCGAAACGTTTTGTGGCATATTCCAATAGTCAATATGGTGTAATATAAGATTAATTGGTAATAAACCATTCACCGACCCCTGCACAAATATCCATCAAGGACATAGCTTCTTACAATTAGTACCTTGCGCAATCTGTTCTTTGCATAGATTTTGATCCTATTGTGAATATGTTAAGATAATATTCACCCAATCTTGTTAAGCAATAATATAGCACTTCCTTCTCCAAGATCTATTATCGGGTATTCGTTAGTTACTGGTTCCCGTTTACGTAAATAGATAAATGATTTTCTCAATTTTATCCTCACATCTCAAGAACTCATTTCGTCCTGGATAATAACCCTTTGATTCTGTCAGTTAATTGGTGAATAACTTCTTGTAAGCATTAATGCTCGTAACTTTATAATGGGTGTCCTATCATTCTAATCACAGATTAGAAGAGCTGTGGCCCACCCGGATTTGAAATCTATGGTTGCATATTTTGATGCCTTGTTTACTATGAAGTTGTAGTGCGTTCGCCTGTACGATTACATATAAACAGTTTCCCGTATGATAGTGTGATGCAATTTGGGGAAAGAATGATATGCTTATTATGTCAATACAAAAGTGGCTCCACTGCAATTTTTATGCAACTATGGTTTGTGTCCTTGCCTCGTAAAATGTCTAGCGCAGGCCCAATAAAGCCACGGAACATCAATTTTGGCATTGATCTCATATATCACATCAAAGATTGCCGTATTGAACAATTGCATTTTGAGACAACAAATCAACATATTGGGAGCGCTTGGCCGCGGATTACATGAGATGTCTCTTCGTGGACTTACAATGATGTTTCGTTGTTGCTCATTGGCATGAATGCTCAGAAGCGTAAAAAGGAATATGACAGTCCACACGATGACACGTTTCATCATCCTACATTCCGTTCAGCCCATGTGAAATATAAGATAGGCATCTTGTGGTTTATCTCATACCAAAGCCAATGATACCCCCGAGCAACAATAACATGGGTATTATTGGACGTGATCACAAAGAGCCAAAAACAGATACGGAGCATATTACGTTGTCACTCATGGTGTGGGTTAACGACAGCACCCAGAAATAATGCTTCGTATTCAGAGACAGCAATTGTCTATGGTAGACGAGAATAACAACAATGTTTGATACACTTCAAAGTGTATATCTGTCAGTGAAAGTGGGCAGGGGATCTCGAAACCTTAAGTTCCGTTATGTTGCAACAGTGTTCAATATTCAAACCTCATATCTACTTGATAGGGTGCTTGCAACAGGCTATGCAAAATGTGCGGAACAAGTCAATATTACACCGACCCGCCAACTGATCTGAGGGCGCTATATATGTGTTTATATACATATATGTAAGGTGTTTGTGGCTAACAACTTTCACCCATTAGCAAAACTGGCGAAGAAATAACTCCACTGGTTCCATCCATCAACATAACATCATATGGATATACACATGAGACACTACAAGTGATGCTATATTCTAACAGGTGTAGAAAATATGCCGACAATGTGATTTAAACCTCAGATTACACTTATAATATGCCGCGGGTAGTATAACAGTGACTCATATTACTTGTGCGGTTCATCGTAATGTTGATTTTGGTCGTGTCATTCCATCAACAATAATGTGGTGTATAGTAACATCCATCAGGATGTTTTAACTTTATAACGTTCTGTGTACAACACGACTCGTACGACACACGATATTGCTTCTTTGCATCATAATAATCGTGAACTGGTGGTCTGTGAGAGCAGTAGTAAAAGAGAGTGATTGAAGGGCCGACTTCTACCTTTTAACGTTCTCTTTGTGAAACACTTATTCCCGCATATCGCCAGTTTATGTCTTTGCACTTGGTTTTCTGGAATGTTATAGACGGTTGTCTTTGTCGCTCCTAAACGCACATAGCCACACGCGATACGGAATTCTCGACTAAATAAAATGAACGCATGAAGCCTGCCAAAGTCTGCTACGATTATACTGGCTGCAGGAAATAAACGTGGGTATATAATCGTGGGGTATGGGTATGTATTGTGACTAAGTCTTTTGCAATGAATTAAGCGAGTCGTTTCATGAAGAAAGTTTATGCGTTCAAAAATGTTAATAAAAGTTACGATTGACTTTGTTCGGCATATTTTGCCATTTTCATCATTTGAAACCGTGATACCTTATGCCATCATTAAATTTATGCGTGATACATTATGCCATCATATATGGCGCACACTAAGAAATGAGCGCCGTGATTGTTAATATGTATCATTCATGCAAACGAACTGTGAGAAACGGCTTTCGTCATGGCTTAATGGTACTAAACGAACCTTCAACACACACAGAGTGACATGGCATTACAGCTGTAGTAGACTCATAATCACAGAATATCATGAAGGCAAAATGGTATTGACTTTGAGGGATATGCTTTCCAAATGAAACATTTTGTACGCTTGCATTACAATAAGCAAAATGGGAAAATCTTTCTGGAAATTATATGAATAGGCAACCATTATATAAAGAAAGACCTATCCATTATAGTTATCCCCATCGCATGATTCGGATCCATTGAACTGTTTGACGTCAGAGCTTATGCGGCGAATCCACTATTCACCAAGCTTAAACTTGATGTATACGACAGTTTGATACCGATGAATAGCAAAATCACGGCTGAGTTGTATTACATTCCTTGCTCGCATTTCGCTAATTTGGAATGTAAATTGGATTACTATAAGGTTGAGATGAAAAAAAGAGTAGCAGCTTAAGTTCTTCGATGCAAACTTTATCTTAGACCAGCATATGCCCCCTGAAGGTCATGCCCATTGCCGATCGGGGATTTAGTATCTAAGAAAATTGTCGGTCAAATTGAAAAGGCTATTTAAAACCCACTTTGTAAGGACACATAGCACCAAGTGTGCATCAAACAAGCATGTGTAAAAATAACAGTGGTCATTGTCGCCGTCGCCGATATGTAATAGATGCATTATGATTTGAAATCAAACGTAGACATGAGTAAATTGTGACTGAAACATGATTATAAGGAGATGTCAACTATTGAAAGTGTCAGACACTTAATGGTGAATTAAATGTAATAATATCTTATTGTATCCCATTAAGTTGTGCCCGACTTTCACTGGGATCAGGAAAAATACACTATGGAAATGTGTTATAATATATACAGTGAGAATAATTAGCAGATCGTTTAAGTAAATCTATCGAAACGTGTTTTAGGGATCAACATTACTCGGGATACTAACACTTCTTGTCCTACAAAGGTGGGAAGACAAGGGCGCATGGAGTAATTGAGCTTTGGGTTAGGTTGTATTGTATCATTTACATACATAAACGCCATTAGGCATAGCTGTTGAATGGTGGCGCTGGGATTGGGTACTGACGCATTGTACATCTTCCTGCGGCATACCTCGTTCATCAATAACCATGTTATCCAGTTGCCCCCTCTGATTTGTTGGTATGAACCCAATATCCGGTCCTGTCGTGGGCTGCTTCATACATGTTTATTCAATATAAAGAGTCAGGAACAGCTTAAACCTGGTTGTCGGTGAAGGAAATATTATGGCGCGACTTTGATATCCTTGATCGCGCGTTAATGTGTTTTTGCATATGAACAGACTATCCCCATAGAACAAACACTGCGAATATTCATGTCCATCTCAGATGGCTACATCGAAAGCATCCACTTGATAAGTTTCATACAAAACTACACATCCAGTTGATAATGCTTGTGACAATAGTCATTCATACGCCATCTTCCCTTGGCCTAGCGATTCCCAGTGGATCTATCACTGACGCCGTCTGATATTGCAGAGTGACATTCGCCTCTAATCAAATCCACGTTGGATAAATATACACACAAATATGTAATAGACTCATCATTAACGGTAGTTTAAACTGTCTTAATAAAAGTGCAAACTAATAGTCTGTTGCAGTTTGACCATCGACCTATGACATTCGCCGCATTATTATCACCTTATATTTGGGCGAAACGGGACTTTAGTGAACAGAGCGCCACACTTAAATTTTCCAATCAACTCAGGACATTTTCTTTGCACATTAGATGCGTATTTAGGTGTGCTTACGCAGGACGAAGTACCAACTTTTCATGTTTATGACAAGTGGTAGTGACTGATTTCGTTGGGATAGTGCCTAAAACCTTATTTAGTCTATCTCGCTCCAACAATTACTGACAGCCTGATCCATAAATGTGAAAACGAGAGTTCATGGCTCCAGACATATCAGCATTAGTTTATGATAAATGGACTATCTAAAAAGTCGGAACCAGTGTGCTTTTTTAATTAGTGTTCATTGGTTGCGAGCAACTGGCATCCACAGCGTCGAAGATAATAATGAAATGAGTGTGCAAAGCAGTATGCGCTAGCACTGGAAGATTTAAGGCATACATAATCAATTCAATGACGAAGAATCTACAAATAGGGCAGCCGCTCCTGGTCAAGCACTTATGCTTAAATCATGCAATCACGCGTGATTGTGTTAGTAATGTGATCAGTCAATAGTTTTATATGACTCAGTGTTCTCAATTTGAGGATTTAGTGATCTGAAAGACTATCACGGGGCTTGTGAAAAAAGTAAAAACAAGAGGGGCTACTCTGTTTTATCATTTACTGCATATTAGTGTTGACGACGACGACAAGGTATTTTGTGCGGGTTTTTTTCCTTCGTCATGCTACATGAATATCATGTTAGCCAGGACAAAGCGACAATGTTCTCATCGAAACCAGAGTGATAACGTCGTATCAATTCTGTTGCCGGAGTGGTTTGACACACAAAACGGTAAGCACGACAGCTCTACACTGTTTTACATCTGGTTCACCTCACATGCTGTAATGACCTCACAGGGACACTCTATTCCATTTGATACAAAGCAAAACTGTCAGTTGATATCGGAACATTTGGTGAGGTGAGGAGGTGTAAATAAGTCATATCAGTATATCCAAGTAACGAAGCCAACAAAATCACAATCATCCAGGTAAGTTAATAGCAGGATATAATCTGTTGGCTTAGTATTATTCATAAGTTCGTAAAGGTGTATTGACATGTATAAGTCGCGTCACATACGACATACAAATACCTTGCCATAGTAGAAAGCGATAAAAATGTAGGTATTGCTCCCAATTATTGTGTTATTTAAGATGGCTAACAAATGCATTTATCATTGACAATACAAGTTTAATGCATAACATAAAAACAGCCAACGTCAGGGGTTTTGGCATTTGGTGGGAATGAAAATGGATTATGACTGCCTCTGGAGGTTATGGGCTCTGTAATAGTGCGAGTTGCAATACAGAGGAGGCAATACATTAATCACGATTTAGTTATGCAACCTGCTGGTTGACAATAAGCGTTTGTTACTTACTGCCATTTGAGTCTGTCAATGATTCACGATGGGTTAACATTTTCCTTCCATTAGCTTTATTTATGTTAAAGGTCATGGTAAAGCCACCACCCCTTTTACCACACCAACATCCATTTATTCTTATATCAGAATGTCCAACCCGTGGTCCAGGCCACAACATGCAGGAAACAATATCAAGTGCATTCAAGGGGTTATATATGTTATTCGAGAATCATGGAATACATCTATCGTCGTCTCTGGGTACCCATACAACCTAGACATGTACTGATTTGCCCTGTAGTTCCAGATAACAACTACGACCTTTTTATTGTGCATATAGCTTCGTCCTATGTAGCTATGACAAAATATGATATGACTAGTGGGTAAGCAATGACAGTTAGACACCCACAGGTCGTAAAACATGCTAATTGTATTCATTGTGCTGATGTGGCTGTATTTCTATATACATCAGATATATCATATGCGCAACCTATGCGAACTATTGTCGCAAAATATATCCTATGTACAACTGGTACTGGTCATGAACAAAGTGTTTTGTTTCGGTTTCATATATTTGTTTCTGCCTGGTAATGAATTCATTGTGTGCGTATCCGTTTTTATTCTCCCAGTATTTATGCCATGTTGTAATAAAAGCATAGGTATTACCTAATTTATATACTATACGCAAATATCAAGTAAATAACACAAACGAATTTTTCACTTCACACCATTGTGTGGTACTTGGTTGGAGTGTTTTTCGATGTTGTGATTGTATTCAGTAAAAGAACATGTATGTTCGGAAATACTGTCAAGCTTAATGTTTATTTTAACATCATTACATAACTTGGATATCGATATAACGTTGTCAAGTACCCTGAACAGTTAGCCTCGACTCCATCATCCCGGTTGTGCATGGCCTTAAATACATGATAACTCAAACAAAAAAAATAGCGTGCAACTATATTACTAAGTGTTACTTAATGATTGATTTGTTACTTGTATGTCGTTGTTGAAAGCAAGATAAAACCGAGATACTCTTGAATGTGAATGTACATATAACGTCATAAACTGGTCTTTTAAAATGACATGCCTTTTGTGCGCTACTTATTTCATAGTAAATACCCACTACTACTCTTATATCTTGTGCATCCACCTGTTACATTGAGCAGATGTAGTTGTAAATTAACTGAATGCTTGCTTATACGATTTGGTCCTTTTTGTTATATTTCATTCCTTCCACCGTCAATACGTCTTTCAACATTAAATTATACATCAACAGTGGCCCGCTCCACCGAATGTCAGCTTTTAATCTAACAATATATAAGCTTTCAACAAATTTATATATATATATATATATATATATATATATATATATATATATATATATATATATATATATATATATATATATATATATATATATATATATATATATATATATATATATATATATATATATATATATATATATATATATATATATATATATATATATATATATATATATATATATATATATATATATATATATATATATATATATATATATATATATATATATGTCAATCCTGTCCTTTGGTACAATAATGCAACGCAAGGTGAGAGGCCAGTTATGTATTCCATAAGCACACGGAATCCGGCTGTTTGACTTGCATTAGCCGCATTAAACTCGTTTATTCTAGGAGGTGATGTAATGATGATGATTGAGCCTAGGTAAACATTAGGGAGGTGTGGTTTCTTAACTGGTTTTTAAAGTGCGCGGTATTTTCTTATTTGTGGTTTTACTGAAACCCCACAGACCACTTCAATGGCATAAACTAACCTGTGCATTAGTGGTAATAGAAGTCAGATAAATAAGGATGATATTTATGTATAAATGTAGCAATCTAGTAATGACGTCTCCTTAATACGTGCTTGGTTAACAAAGAGAGAGTGCATAGCTAAGAATGATACCGAAAAAACCGTCACCAACACGCATACAGACAGTGCTTTTTACCATAACTAATGATTGATACAAATCAGCACAAGGGTACATAATGCTTAACTAGACATTAACTGACTAATCCATATTAGTCATAAAATTGTTATTTTCACATTCCTGTGACAATCACGGTTTCGTGAAGTAATGTATTGATTTTTAATCAAATGAAGACTTGAATATCAAAATATTTTCCCGTATTCCGATTGAACGTTGGGCCAAATAAATATAATTTAACAAGCAAACGCATAATATTTCAGTAAGAGAGTTGACGCACATTTATGAACATTGATTTTTAAGCTTATCATATTCACATTCATGCCGATAATTTGACTTTGAAGTATTTTTACATGATCCGTCGTGCTCAATGATTGCAAAAGTTTCTGGTATACATATATGTGTAGGTTTAAAATCTTTGTGCCATCACTTTAGTACTTAATCGAACGTACACTTGGTCAAGTAATACAGCTTATTGTTATGTTTTTATATCTGTCCACTTTGAACTGAAGCTTTAAAACGACCTCATGACAAGCTACGATAACAATATCAGACCAGTAGTAATTGCCTATTAGCAATTCACGAGCAACCCGACCTTTCCGTTTTCATAGTTTTTCATTAACTGTCATGAGTAACATCATCACACACTTGAAATGTTATAACTCAAAGAGAATCAGTTAATAAAAAGACGGTTTTTGATAAAATTTTGCGGGATGAAAGCTGTGAGCAAGTCTCTTTTTTCTTTGCATAGATGTAATCGTAGTCACAGTATAGGGTTTAACGACACCCCAGTGTTATACAGTGCCTAAAAAGCGAACAGATGATAATGACCTGATTAAGCAGCTACCTTCTAGGATAAATGAGGTAGGAGGGAATGGGAAATCGATTCTGATGAAGATGCGATGGTACAAATAATTATCCTAGAGCATGACTGAACAAGACCATTCCAGCTTGTTGTCCAAGTGAAATCTGGGCCCAAGTGGTGTATTGCAGATATGGCCCTCGAAAGAACCGATCCACGCAACCACTAGGATCAAGCTGACTTTCTCATGTATCCTCATTGAGATTCTGTTATCGACCGCATACGCAGCAGCACAGCGCTTAGTATGTGTTGCTGCCGTACGTCATGTCATATTTGTCATTTCCATTGCAGACTACAATTGACCGTTGCTATAGAAATAACTCGGGGGGTAAAAGCCGATTCAATGATATATCTGGATATCAAAGCAGATGTTTCTACGAGAGCGTGCTGGATTATACATGTGCTTAAGGTAAAATATCCTTAATGATATGCTAGCTATTACATGTTACGGTCAAATTCAACCAAGTGTCTGTGTTGCGTCGTAACCTTCATCAGCTTAATATTCGTCTATTAGCTGCCAATGAGCGCTGTTGTGGCCTGTTCTTCTTGCCTAGTTACCTGTATTGACGACAACTCGGCAAAACACAGACTGATGCAGAGCTTGATATAAATATGTGCGAAGTAACTAAGCGTTTGCCGGGCAGTTAGGCTTTTCTGTCGTGTCTTTCCTGTTTTCCATAACTTGACTTCCGCAATATAAATATCAATAATTTAGACTTGATCATTACTAGGAAACAATGACTGTATTGTTTTTTGCATAATGAATGAAGGATTCCACCAATCGCGTATGAGCTCATTTCAGCTCATGAATCTGATCTATTCAGATCTGAAGTCAATGTCCCAATTATCAATTACCTTGAAATATATATCAACCAAAAACACACCCGTCTTGTGTATCTAAGGGTATATTTTCGTCTTGTCTAACGTTGCATATTGACGCACAGACTATTTGGCGAATGCGCGCAACAATTATATAACTTTTCCCGCTGCACAGTCAATCATCACGAAACATATCAAACAAGTGCTAGAACTATATCCTGGCCGGTTTTGTTGAGAGCGATCAGATTCTTCTTCATTCTCTTACTTCACAGAATCCCACTGTTGATTTTCGGTGTGGTAAGTCAATCAGTCCATGTATTAGTACACATTTCTCTGGGTCATTTAAGGACCGAACATTAATTCCTTTATGTGTTATCAATCACAATCTGTCCCATGATCACAGCAAATACCTGTCATTGTTAAATACTGTGCTATTGATTGTGTTATAAGATGCATGGGGCATCACACATTCGCTAGTAAATATGTATGTTGGAAATGTATAGCTCTTTGCAATTATATCGTGCCTGATTCCCAATGGTCGATCCAAATTTGATGATTTAACGTCTTTATTAACAAAAACGCCTCTCGTTGTCACAGAAAGGGCAGTACATTGACATAGTTTAATTCATGATCGATGAAAATGGAAGCGTCAAACTATCACATCCCAAAGCATTATAGGAGAACAGAGTGGATGGCAAACAGCTGTCTGTCAACTAACCTGGTGAAACCTTCAAAATATCAAGTAGTCACGTTATGATTGACTTTACATCAACAACAGCAGGCGGGAAAACTGTACAAAGTAGAATTTGTTTTTAAATAAGCGATAACTGTTTGAACTTTCTATTAAAGATAGAATTCAATGAAGAGACGGGGGTGCATGCAAATGGAGGTGTCGAAAATAAACTACCCTCGGATTCTTTTTAGTCCATACGGTCCACACTATTTAGCTCATGCAGGCTATCATGTGTTGCTTCAAGCTTTTCAAACATCCGCTGAAATTGAATTATGCTTTTAAACGTTTTCCTCTGTATTACTGGCAACAAGATTGGCTTGCATAATGTCATGGGATGCATTATGGCTACATTGCAGAGACGGACCAGCACGATGAGGACCAATAAACTACATACGAATATTTTGATGCAATCTGCCCTACACGACTACCATCACTGACCGACTTTCAGGATCATTAGAACGTATGTCAATGCAAATGTACTTCACATTCTCGTGGGATCAATGTGGGATACCAATTCAATACAAGTGTTTCCTGGTGTCTGAGCAAAACTTTACACACTCGCCAACCAAATAAATCAGTCATTTGATGACGCAAGTATTATACTAAAGTTGGCCCCTTCCCTGCTCCCTAAACAAACGAATAAATAACGATTGATTCATGCTCTCGTGTTTATATTGGCTAGTACAAATGACATACAGCGCTGTGTCTTTGGGTAGCGGTTCTGTATTGTCACACCCGTGAGATGTCTGCAGCTGAGTATATAGCAATGCAAAGATACCTGTAGCTATACTAACGACGGTGTTGTCGTATCGCCTGAATTGGCTATACTATACAAATATCGCGAGTCCCAAGCAAACTTTATCCGGCAGTGCCACATTAAATATTCATAAACACGTACATATTGGCTTACAAGTTCTTCTTGGTGGTCTGAGCAAAATTTTACACATTCACTCCACCAAATAAATCGGCCAATTAATGATGCAAGTATAATACTAAAGTTGGCCCCTTCCCTGCTCCCTAAGAAAAGGAATAAATAACGATTGATTCATGCTCTCGTGTTTATATTGGCTAGTACAAATGAAAAACAGCGCTGTGTCTTAAGGTAGCGGTTCTGTGTTGTCACACCCGTGAGATGTCTGCAGCTGACTACATAGAAATGCAAAAATCATTGTAGCTATACTAACGAGTGTTGTCGTATCGCCTGGATTGGCTATGCTATACGAATATCGCGAGTTCCATGCAACCTTCACTCAGCAGTGACACATCAAATATTCATAAACACGTACATATTGGCTTACAAGTGCTTCCTGGTGGTCTGAGCAAAGTTTTACACACTCACACCACCAAATAAATTGGCCAATTGATGATGAAAGTATAATACTACAGTTAGCCCCTTCCCTGCTCTCCAAGAAAAGGAATAAATAACGGTTGATTCATGATCTCGTGTTTATATTGACTAGTACAAATAAAATACAGTGCTGTGTCTTTGAGTATAGGTTCTGTATTGTCACACCCTTGAGATATCTGCAGCTGACTATATAGAAATGCACAAATCATTGTAGCTATACTTACGACGGTCAGTCGTATCGCCTGGTTTGGCTACACTATACAAATATCACGATTCCCAAGCAAACTTCATCCGTCAGTGCCACATTAAGTATTCATAAACAGAGACAGCACATTAGTGTCTGTTCTCTACCAATTCATGGTTGTCACAACCAACACCTTCAGTAATTCATCAAATATTAACTTTCAGCGAATGATGATTAAGCAATTGTAGATGAATGAAAATCACTTTGATTAACCCAAATTTAAAACCTAACACCACATCCCAACCGGACAGTATGTCATTTTGACAATATAGAACGGTTATCATTGGTGCATATCTGCAGTCCTTTTACTCCATATTTACATACTCGGGGTAGCTAATCGTTTGCCAATCCGTTTAACTAATTCCCATCACGACCCTACCCAGCTGCTCTGATAACTCATGCATGACTAGAACGGTAACTGCCTACATCAATCAATAGACCCCCGGATGAACGCCAGGAAAAGTGTGCGGTCACGTGAACAATCAGGTTGGTGCCCAATGCTTTATAACGAGGGTGCTAGGATCATGAGGCTGACTCGCTGCTGACCAACAAAAAAAGTGCAGGTGCACAAACTTTCCTGAATCAAATCTTACAGACCATGGGTAGTACCTGTTTGTGGATAACCTTGTTTGTTAAAGCAGTCTGCTTATCTTTGTCCGCCTGTGGGAAAGCCGATAACAGTAAGTAGGACTTATTGAGAGCATTAATCTGACTCACTGACACCAAAGGTCCTAGAACTTAGCAGACACATAACAGACATCTTATGATATTATCTTTATTTCTGTAAATTAGTAGACTAGAGGAATGTCAGTTTATTAACCGGTAGTTTTGAGAGGGGTCGGTGTCAGGTGCTTTTCTGAGAGATAACTCGTTAAGCGACAGCAATATGGTTATACCAAATCATTTGTGGCGAGCAGCAATAGGCTCAACTTTCAAAAGTCATACCAATTCTGCTGTGAAAATAATCTTTCGTTGACTGATTCCGCTGTACTATTGGTTATGATATTAATTTAATCAGTGACCACGGCTTTTTCCATGGCACGTTTAATATGGTCTACCTTTTCGTTGTTGGGACGTTAAGAATTTAACAAATACGGTATTTGGTGGACAGTGTTAATCATTCATACTGAATGTTATCGATATTATTTGTGACAGACAAGTAACTTGACACATTAGTTTACTGATTTACATACTTTTTGTCGACAAAATCCGCAGGCTGTTTTCCTAACTCTAATGTCAATAAGCTATTTAATAATTGATTTATTTAAGTGACCCAATACAAAGGAAAAGAACATTCTTCAGAAAAGCCGTTGATATGACATTAAATTGTGCCGACATATTATGGCTCTTTCATTGAATTGTCATTCGCAAGTAATACACAACAGGATCCTTGTTGTGGTGATGGAAATAGGATGCTGGCACTCAGTTATTGATGTTTGCATGCGCCATTATATACCTGTGATAAATACAAGCTACTCGGATATATCAATATGCTGTACTTGCGCATACAGCATGGTACTCAATGACATTATACAAATCACACTTTGGGGAACTATCAATTACATGAACACGTGCGAAGTCACTTCATAATGGAATGCCATAAGCGAATTTGCTTGTATTCCTGTAATTCACGAATTCGACAGCTGCTTTCGAGGTAGCCACAAGGTACATTAACATAATGCGTTCATTACACTAAACATGGACTGACGACAAGACATACAACTGTACAAATATAAGACGGAAATGAGAGCGACGTTCCTGTCATGACATGGTATGCGTCGTTAATGCTTTTCTTGGGTATTACATGTTTCGCTTGAAAAACCCTACTTGAAGTGAATTTGCTAACTACGTGCATTAAGACAAACTAACCTATGTAACATTCCAGCCTCTGTCCACTGGGAACTTAAGCTTTATAAGGACCTCATGGCTAACTATGATAAAAATATCAGACCAGTTAGAACACCAAACCAGCAACTAACGGCAACTCTCCAGTTCGCGTTGTCTCGTATAGAGAGCCTGGTGAGTCATATACTTGATATATGCGGCGTCTAAAGTGTATTGCAAATGTATACATCAAGCGCACTAGCAATTTTTTCAATGTGAACATGCAGGATGAGAAAGCACAAGTCATGACAACGTTTGGCTGGATGGGTGTTGTAAGTGTTTTATACAATTCCTTATTTGATTCCCGTCTGGAAACTGAACATAAATAATATGAACCGTTACCTGTTTAGAACTACAGTATCTGTACAATTTGCGGCCAGTTCAGAGTAATGCAGGTCATTAGTAGACCCACAATATCCTCGTATGAATAATATTCATCATTTAATTCTCAACCGCCATATTATTGTTTCAACAGCGCTGGGTCGATGAGATTCTCCAGTGGAACCCGGCTGACTATGGTGGAGTGGGCAAAATGACGGTAAACAGTGAACAAGTGTGGATACCTGAGATTGCCATGCTCAACAGCGTAGATCAGGGCTCAGATCTTACTCTCGACGCTAACTTCAGGTGATAATGGATATTAATTGTTAAGTAAAAATGTCCTTTATTAAGATAATCATTTTCGGATCTTATTGTTGCCATGTCCCCGTTTAGAGTGACATTCCACTCCACTGGCCAGGCCAGGTGGGTTCCTGGCTTCAAATGGAAAACCTCCTGTAGGGTGAATCTTCGCTACTTTCCCTTCGATGGCCAAATTTGTGAAGTGCAGTTCACGAATTGGATGTATGGTGCAACGGAAGTGAATCTTACATATGCAGAGGGTAGAGTGGATGAATCAAATTATGTGAAAAATGGCGAATGGGAACTCACGTCAGCAGAGGTTGGGAGAACAGATCTAGTTTACAATGATGGATCCGAAGATTTTGCGCTGCCGAGGGTGGCTTTCCAACTCAGACTGAAGAGAAGACCAACCTTTCTTGTTCTGAATCTTGTCGTACCATCCTTGATCATGACTATTATGGCGATTCTGGTGTTTTGTCTGCCGGCAGAAGCTGGCGAAAAGGTGATGTCGAATTCGATGGACAGATTATTGGCAAAATCCGCATTTTCTGAATGCGACTAATGTACTTATTTGATTGTTATGTCAGATATCTTTGGGGATCACTGTGATGCTGTCTTGCTCGGTGGTTCTACTCATGGTGTCTGATATTACACCCAGAGCAAGTGACACTATCTCCATACTAAGTGAGTTAATTGTGAAATATTCGATGAATTTAACATTAATATTATTGATTGAAAGGGTTGATGGATATTCTGATTATTGCGTCTACAGCTGAGTTCATTGTCATCAGTATGGGACTGACTGCTCTGGCACTGGTCAGCACCATCGTAGTGCTGAATGTTCATCATCACTCCCCTGACAAGCCCGTGCCTGTCTGGCTTCATACCTCCATTCTCCGAGTACTCGCCCTCCTCCTCTGCATGAGACGACACCGTGACATGACAAGCAGCGATGGAACAAAGTGTGCTAAAATCGTACACCCGATGACGACAGATGCCGTTTCCGATTTCAAAGTTAAACCAATCGATTCACAACTGAAGGGATCAGTTGATTCCAGTGACGTCTTAGATATACTACGAACCCAGGAGGCAGAACGTAAAGAGCAACGGAGGAATGAGGTCCACCAAGGCGACTGGAAAGCTGTAGCTAGGGTGATTGACAGATTGTTCTTGGTAATCTACAGTGTTGTTATCATTATAACATCTTGTATCTCGATGGGGGTCATGGCAAACAATAATGAGGATGGCTTAATGGATGGCGTTTCTTACATTGTCTCATAGTTAATCTCAAAAGTCACTGACACATGTGCAGCAAGTTGTAATACTTGCTGAAAATGTCAGCTCTGTCCACATTTATTTTGCATTTGTAACCAGTCAATGATGTCTGATAAAGTTGAACTGGGATGCACCTACTTTCTTGCTTCCATGACAGTATATTTAGTTCATGGTGAATTGTTATTATCAAGCTGTAAATAGTCATAGTCACATTATGGGTCAAGGCACATAATGATAAGAGTGTTAGATCCCGCGAATAAGTTTTGGCACGAGATTTAAGTGAAATTAAATAGTGTTGTTGATCACAGGTTTTACAAATGCTAACGAGATTTACCGATAAACAAAAGTCCCACTTATGCTTAATGAAAATATTGATAAACATTTTATTTTGTCTTAGGTTGGTTGCTTGTTGTAGGACTATTTGATTAACTAAAGTACTGAATGCCACTGTACCGATAACCCCAGCCGCGCTTGGCTCTTGCTTTCCGAAGAAACATGTTTAGGTAGCAAAGGTTATCATAAAATATTAATCTGATATATTGCTGCGCGCACTAAACAGTTTACAGTCTGTAAGGTCATCGTTTTAAATAAGATTTTGAAAAAACAATATATGTTGGATAACCAAAACTATATTTTACAATGCTTACGTATATAATGTGCATTTTCGGTGTCTTACCTTAGAAGTAAAACGGCGTATTTGTTGTCAATAAATTTATCTTGGGACTGTAATGCTACGTTTAATCGTATCGCCACAGGTGGCCTATTAGCCTATAGCATATATATATATATATATATATATATATATATATATATATATATATATATATATATATATATATATATATATATATATATATATATATATATATATATATATATATATATATATATATATATATATATATATATATATATATATATATATATATATATATATACATACATATATTATTGCAACAGTAGTAGGTGTAAGTGTTTTACGATATATGACAAAGAAAACATCTTTAGTCGTCTTGTCGTGGGACTCCAGTCCTGCTTAATCTGCAAAACTAATAACAATGAGCAACCAATCATCAGATAACTGAACCTGAGAGATCTGAAAAGGAAATTTACCCGATGGAATTGTTTAATGGACACAGGTATATAACGCAATGGAAATCATGAATAGGTGGAACTTAATAGTTCTGTGACTTGCCTTTCGGGATCTCCTAGATGTATTACATCTGCCGTCACATAATCTCACGTAAAATCATCAATGAATAAAAACCTCGATTATCGCAATGCATTAATGATCGATAATATAGTCGCATTTGATCTAATTTAGTGTTGATAGTGGCCAAAAGCTGCTCTAAATTGACCTATGCAAATGGTACTTACACTGAACTAACCACATTTATTGTACTTGCTGTATGCGTAAGACGAACACTTGGAAATCTGCAATGATGTAAATAGTTAGTCAGTATGACTACGCACTGCATTATATATCCTATAACATATCCCTGGGCATTTCTCTTCAATAGTCGGGTGTAACTACATCTAGTGTGCAAGAAATGACGCACCTGTGAATATTGCTAATCAATGAACAACAGTAAAGCAATGCCAATGGTACAAGCCATATGTACGTTGTTAAGAAGTCCGGTAGTCAGAGCTTGATGCATGGCATGTAACAAATTATATGATGACACTGTTCGCCCTATGACATTCACTATGATGACACTCCCTTTGTCATATGTCATTTAGCGTGATGGCATTACCAGCCATATGTCATTCAATGTGATGGCACTACCAACCATATGTCGTTCAATGTGATGGCACTACCAACCATATGTCGTTCAGCGTGATGATACTACTAGCCATATGTCACTCAGCGTGAAGGCACTACCGGCCATATGTCGTAACAGTAAGACTTTTGTCAGTTTGTTCAACAGGCAGTATACATTTACATTGAGTGCAACTTATCAACAGGTCCAATAATACTAAAACGATGTTTGGTTGCATCAGATGATCGCCTCACTCTCTGATGCAAATCACATGGTTGTGAACATTTCTTGGAAGTAGTGAACAAACCAATCGTCAGCAAAATGTTACATTGCAACTTTAGCAAACTTAAGCGTGTAAACTTTGCACATATCTCCAATGTATTTTCTATACATAAAATGAATTTAAATTGCAGAATGGTATGGGTTGTTACATTAAGATTACCGCAGCCATATTGTGGTTGGGGAAATAGCTCAGGTTCGATAGCGTCATGTGTGTTCATATATTTCCAAACGTGTAGCAATCACAAATGCAGATTAAACTCTCAATAATTTTTGATTGCCGTACATTGTATTTAAAACTACGCAATTATAACAAATAGAGCCGCGAGTTTTGCAAAAGCCGTTGATGATTGATATTGGTATTTCGGAATTTATGTCATACGATACTTTTGGGGCCGATTTATTTATAATATCAATGTATCTATCCTAGTAACATCTTGTGTTGTGGTTTATTGATGCCCCCATTGCCCTTTATGTGACAAAAAATTATTGCCTCCATTGAAAACTGTCACTGTGAATCATAAGCGGTAGAATCTTCCACTGACATATCTGTAAACAAATACCAATGTTAAATCGAATTATTTTGTATACTCTATATCAATTATATTACCATATCAATATTCGACCAATGCATCCTAAATAAGCATCTGTTGATGTGTGAATTATTGCCTGCTAGTTCTGGAACAAATATTTAATAGCGTTTATTCTAATAGTTTCATATATTTAAGATGACTCAGGTAACCAACGATCAATAATTGTGATTCAGCAAATACTGAACCTATTCCGACCCTATAGCGATAACAACGAGAATATTTTGTGCTTGCAGAGGATGGATAATTCAGAATACTTAAACGGGAATACTAGCTCATCGGTATTGTTGTCTGGCGCTAATCACTGACAGCAAATCCGTGATAGTTATATTGTGATAACAAACCGTACAAAGGCGAAGTAATAATATGTCTGCTATAGCCCTTCGCTTCAGGAGATGATAATAAGGCACTTCATGTACGACTTGCAATAGCAAATTAGGGTCTAAAAGTTTCCTATGATTGTAGCATGGTGAAGCATAAAAAGGATGAATGCCGTGGAATATGATAACATGATACTAACATTTGATGTTTTATGTCTGCATACACCTCTCTATAATCATTACGCCCAAGGTAGTAGCCCGGCCCCAGAACATTTTTAAAAAACGCCCTAAACTAAAGGACTTTTTTGCTAAAAGAAAGCACACTTTTTCACATATCAACGATAAGAAGCATAGTAAGACTTCAGATTTGTTTCTCATGGTCATGTGGACTGCTGCTTCAACGCATAGTGTTGTGTAACACAACGGTTCGCTGAAGCAGAATTTAGCAGCAATGGCTGTGGTAAAGCAATGCAAAATATGATATTTTATTCTTAGACCCTCTTAATGTACCTGACGGAAATTTGATTTCCTGGAACATAACAAAATAAAGAACCAAAATAAAGCATATTCCTTTACAGTAGACTCTCGTCAAAACACATTTGGACCTTTATAATATTTATGTAACAATAATTATTGTCGGGTGAATGGTCCTCCAGGAATCGTTAATTTAGTTTACTTTGTAGGTATATTGTGTAATATTTGCTCTCTCATATACAAACTGTTTGTCTAAGGGGGGTTCTCTTTAGTTGAGTGTTATTCCATCTACTCGGTCGGAATCAAGTCAAAATATCAACGATGCCCTGGTTCTCAGAACATACATACACGGCGCTGATAACCGTTGATAATTTCGCCTTATACACCGCCAATCCAAACCCCTACTTAAATGCATTGATCACTAAGCAAGGACGAAACTTCCCAACAGGTAAAACGCAAGATCCAATCGATAAACCACGCATCGTAAATTTTAGGATACAACGTTGATCAGATTGAAGGGGCCTTCGGATACCCACTAAACAGACGAAGGTGCGACAGTTCAGAATTATCAAGTTGGTGGATGTGGGGAACGCAATCAATATCACCATGGAGATTTTATTTGTGATAACGTGAGGCGTGCTAATCATAATGTCGGGCATCTTAATTCGATCAACCAGTCTCTTCCCTTAGCGACGTCCTCTAAATCGGATTATTCTGCATTTAAGGAACGCGAACTAATCCAAGCAAATACATAGTTGAAAGGTGACAAGACATTCTAAATACATAAAGGCATCTTAGTCATCGATTTAGAAATAATAACCAGTATGTAATGATTTTGCGAAGGCCATGTGCGTACGAAAAACAGGAAGTGAATTGTATTCCGCTCTCAGAATACGATGGCGGTTCAGCCTGAATTAGAACAGTTACAACGAGCGCAGAGTCATAGCGTATTGTTAGCTATTTGACTACTACACAGCATACCGTAACATTTGATCAATATTTGTCACCTGCAAAATAGCTATAATTTCAAATATACATATATACATGTGTACCCAACGAATGATGTAGGTTGAAACCATTGTGTTAAACAGAATTCGACTCCCTGGAATGAATAAATTGTTTGTTTTGTAAATAAACTCGAGTGAACATATTATGATATATATACACATTCTTCATGAGAATTGTAAGAAGTGCATATCTAGTAGCAATATCAAGAATTCTGCTGCAATGCAATGTAGATTTTAAGAGCCCACAACGCAATTTCAAACAAAAAATCAACTATCAATAGTGAGACACAATAGCCAAACCTCGCTTTGATTGAGAGGCCATTAAACTTCAGGGATCACGAAACATGATACTTGTCATGAAATCGACTTCCCTGCAAGTCTATTAGACACAGTTAATGTACTTATGACGTATGATTTCATGTTAGGGCTCTCATATTTCATTGGCATCAGTTAAAGTGCCAGCTACTTGATATTTAGCGATTGGTAACAGGTAACAAAGAGGCGGGCATTATTCATTATTGATAAACGATCAGTAAACCAATATGAAGCGCGTGATTTGGTTGGTTGCCACAGCAACTGGTCTCTTGGATGTCACGAACTCTAGATTCATTCAATTTGTGGATGTACAACTAGCATGAACAAACCTATAACCATAAGGGGAGCGGTTGTTGTTGAGGGAGATTGGTATGGGTCGCCTGTAGTTGATACCAATCCATATGTATTTTTCTTGTTAATGGAAAAGCATCGTAACATTGTCAAAACTAGTGTGATCGACTGCATCTTTTACAAGGCGTCGTCTCTGGCGCATTTGCCTTACAGCAAAGAACATGTCTTAACACGTCTGGTGTTAGAAGAGTACCACCTCAGCTCTTGCTTTTAACAGGATGATTAGTTATCGGTGTAACGCTATTGTGTAATAAACCACCACATTCTTGTGAGTTATGGTGGGAATTTCAAATGATTAGTGTTTCATGAACCAACCAGCGAATGCTATTGCTTGTTGGTTGACCAATCGTCCATGAATGTCACAAATATATATATAGTCGTGAGAGACCAAAAACATTTAATCAGACAGAATAACAAAATAGTAATCCAAAACTGTCTTTAAAGTAGGCTATATCACAACTATACCATGTCCTACAAGCCTCTCGTCTTGGCAATAACCGGGTCAAAGTGATGTGTTGCCCTTGCATGTATGTGTGTATATATATATATATATATATATATATATATATATATATATATATATATATATATATATATATATATATATATATATATATATATATATATATATATATATATATATATATATATATATATATATATATATATATATTTATTTATACATATTTATATATATGTATTAGTCGACAAATGATATTAGTTTGCATTGCAAAGCATGGGATATGAATAAGAGTTAATGTTTTGCTTAGATGTGCTGCATTATAGAGTAGCTTATATTCTAGACGATCTATATCAATCCATTTTATCCACGGCAACTACCTACCATAGCCGGCTCTATCAAACTGATTCTTTATCTATATCGCCTCACACTGTTTCGGGTTTTAATGTGGTGCAAGGTTAGAGGCCAGAAGCCCACGAATTGAGACGCATTGGCCGCACTGAAGTGGCTTGTTTATTCTAAGACGTCATAAGGTGACAGAGTTTTTTTATTGATGATAGGTTAACATTGACGATTTGTGGTTACTTAACTGCTTTATGAAGTGCGCGGCATTTTCTGATTTGTGGATTTAAAGAAGCCCCTCATACCATTTCAACGGCATCAGCGAACCTCACAATAAGTGGCACTATGAGCCTGTATGTATAATATTTGATATCTGGTTAATCAAAAACGCCCATAATCATTGACATATTCTTGAAATAGCTTGGTTAGCTCTCTATGAGAGTGCATATGTCAGAAAGACCCAAAAACACTCACCAGCAAGCACACAGACAGTGCCTAAATCGGCACAAAGGTATGTTATGCTACTGTCAAATTCCCGTGACAATCACGGTTTCGTGAAGTAATGTTTATATTTTTGATATAATGAGGACTTGATTATCAAACCGTATTCAGACAAGATGCAGGGCCAAATTAATATAGTTTGTAGCAAATGTCCAGCATCACTGAAAACACATCTCATACGCCAACAACAACAGTCGATCTACGATACGAGAAGTGGACACGTGATAAATAGCCCAATTGCATTCCTCTATGGACGTTATCCCAAATGTTGTAATAAGTGTTATGCCTTAAATATTATACCACCTCGTGCTTATTTGTGTAACCAACGTGATAAACAGTATTTAACTTTGGGTTTTCAGGATTAATGTCACAATAAAAGATAAATCTCATATAGCCATGTACCTATTTGTGTGACCAATAAAGAAGACTTAGTAACAGTGACATATTCATCGGTGATGAGTAGTAATCCTTTTAATGTTATGTGCCGAAAGGTCATGGGGCTATTATTTCAACAGGTTAATTTTCTCAAGGTAAATCCTGCGCCATATAAATGTTCATAAATACCAATGCTACCTAAAGGTCATCTTTCTAGTTCAAGCTCTTCCTGACAAACCATATATCTAGATTTTCTTACAGTCGCATCAAACATTAGAACAATTATCGTGTGTATGACCTACCTACCGCCCGACCTACCTAGCTACCAACATACCTACCTAACTACCTACCTACCTATTTATCTACATACATACTTTCAAGCGTACATACGCCCATACATAAACCACAAAATCATTTCCGCAACACTTCGAATTACACAATAGTATATGGCTTTATCAGGAATAATTATGTTCACATTTTGTATTACTAACTTGAACATATCCCTTGTTTATTAAGATATCAACGCACCAAAGCTAAACCAAAAACTACAGCTCTCTTGTGATCGCCTGTGTCGTTTAATAGTATCATCAAGGTCGATATAATGAGTCTAAAGACCTCATATCGATCAGTGCAGCAGTAAATTGCACATTGTGAATATATTGATAAGGCCGACGTTCTGGTGTTGATTTTAACGATGTTCTAAGTGATGTAACCCCACGCTGCTATTTCTGTAGACATGATCTTGTGTTTTCCCATGTATGGATCAGACAGAGACTGAATTTTATCCCATCATGTGACCCCGAATATATTTAAACCACCTCTCAAGTGTCAATAACATTGCCGCAATATATTTAGGTCATATATGAGATTAAAAAACATTGACAGCTGCAGCCAGGCCGATTATGTTAGTAGTGGATAGATATGTATACTTATAAGTGTGAAATTCAATACATCTGTTGGAAAAAAAATTATCCATTGCAGCATGTTTTATTTCTTTTGTCTGCAACTAAGTTGATCTTTTATAGCTATTGAATTATTTTGAACAAAATAGACACATGTATTTGCTGTGGTCCCTCGTAGTAATTATGAAACCACAGCAAGGAAAATGGCCAACGTGTTTATAGAGAATACCTGCATTTGATTGGCAACTTAAAAGAGAGTTGCTTTTGAATATCAAGTATCTCTACGTTTCAAATAGTTCGATTAACTCGTAATTAGAAATTTGCTTTATTGACACAGACCAACCTGATCAATCGGAACTGCGCTGTATTATGCTTTATCTGCCGTTTGTGCAGGGAGATGTATATATAATAATTTGTCGTAAAATGGCATGAAAGTTAGCTTTAATTGTCAATGTCATTCAACAATATCCGCATTTGGAATATGGGCAGCATGAGCCCATTTGCTTTGTATAGAACTGTCAGGCTTTGTCGCTGATGCCTGCTAAACAGAGAATCATAACCACATTGAAGTCGTTAGGTTTACACTTTGAACACAGGGAGTATGAATTCGCAATAAAACTAATTAACTGACACAACGCCGAGGTAAGTTAGACGATATACGTTGTGGGAATCTAAGACGGAACATAGTATGCGTCACTTCAAATTGTACTGCGATTGCGAAATTTGAGCGGCTATCACATGACTCTTGTACTAAATCTAACATAGCACATTTTGTGATAACAGAAGGTAACACGCCAAGTAAATCGCATCGACGCAACCGCAGCCACTTTTAGAGCTTCCAAACTGGGACAATCATTTTCAGTATAACCTATGCAATATCACCTGGACGCCAAAAGCGACACAAATCCACAATGTTCAATCAAATATTATTTGCGAAAGAGTATTCCTCATACAGTTCAAGTCTTTGATTTTAGGATGACAATCTGTTTTGATATTGAATCTGCGCCACATAAATGATTTGTATTGCCATCGCTTGATGCCTAACGTATTACAAACCGGTACCATTCAACGAGTTTGCCCGCCGCTTAGAATAGTAGCAGTGTTAATTGTACAACATATCTGTTATCATCGATTTCTCTAACAATTTATCTCATTACGTCACTAAACTGTCGATATACTAGCTGTCAAATCATTATATTATTCGTCTGATTCATTTTTACAGACTATGCTATGTTATTGACCTGGATGGCATAATTACTGAGTGTAGATATGGCTAAATCTTTGGGTCCGACTGCACGGATATTACGCTCAAATATACCCAGGTTACAGGACGTCTGTTATTGTTGCAGTCAATACAGCAACACAGGGTTTTTCCCGATTTATTGTGCAGTTATGGCAAATTTATATTATATATCAGTCAGGCATAATAATGTACATAACACAAATTTAAGAGACCATTCCTGACGCCAAATTTGTTCGCACCCTTGTAATAAGGTACTGAAGGAGAGATTGATGACGTTATATGTGGGTGTCAGGAAGCGAAGTCTGGCTTTGTTTCCCGGGCAGTGCAAATAAATGGTCTTAAAAGCAAGACTGCATATAGATCATTCCTTACATTTGCGGAGATTGCATCATAAAAAGTAATGACACACAAGTTCCGTGTTAATAGCATGACCTTTTCGTCTTGCTGAATATTCGCCATATAAGCACTTCTTACAGCTAACAGTATAAATGCTGTGACGTTATTCTGTTGGCAAGGTGTCACCCCATTTAGGAATCCCATTATTGCACATGTGATCAGAGATTGTCGCCAATGGCTTTAACCACAGGGTATCTGTAAGAAACTAACCAAGAAGTTGAAGGTTGCAACAAGTTGAGCCATCTGAGAGATAGACACCATGTTTTAACGTAATACCGACGTAAGAGCTTTATCAATGGGATGTTCTGCTTCATGTTGTATGCAAACAGATACACGCATTTTACAGAGACGTGTGGAATTATTTTGTCAATTTTCAAATTGCGACATATTAACTGTCTTAGCAACGCATTAAAATCTGCAATATTCATATGCTGCATCAAATTATTGACTCACCAGACGCCATCATGCATATGTTAATTGTCACGCATTTGGTTAAGTGACACAAATAAAACAACCTAAGGCAGCATAAAAGGTTAGCTATACTCACTGTCTTGATATATGTTTAGTTTTTATATAGTACATAACTGCTGACCCGTGTTTCGAACGTTTGATTCCTAGCCCAGCGTGTTTGTTCGGTTCCATAAATATTTCCTTACCTCAAGCAATACAACATACAATATCATTGTGTCTACACTCCGATATTTTTGTGTGTGCAGTCGTATCGTGGAACGTAACCGATGTTAGGTTGATGACATGTCGATCACAGTCCCTCTTTGACAAGTTAGTGGAGGGTTGCTACGGGTGGTCCCATGCAATGATGTTACCGATCATTTCAACATCTTGACATTAACAACCCCTAATAAGGACAGAATTCATTTAAAACCCCCTTTCGAGTTACAAATACATCACAACATTCTAAGATTCGTATTTCATTTTAATCTGTTTTCATAAAAGTTGACTTTCCATCGTCTTTTTGCCCCTTTCGACGACAACACATGCTACTAGCAACCTTTATCGTCGCCGCCAGCGCCTCGATTTGAAATATTAATAAATAAGTGGCGTAAAAAACATACATACACACATGATTTTACTAACAATATGATTGAATATAGACAATTGAAGCTTCAGTGTTAGTTATCGCTTCTCGGCCTTTTGGCTAAGATCAAAGTGTAGTATCTGTTCTTATCAGCTTAATATCTGATACGACCCCCATTGGGGGTCTACGATATTAAACTGATTTTTGAACTTGGGGGAGATGCATGAGCTTGCTCCGACTTCCCCGCGGGTTGGCCTGGTATTGCAGTACCTCCAGGATCGGCCCACTCCCTATTGAGGGAGTAATAATCAACAGCATAAGCCGAGAAGCATAATTTGAACATCACAGATACCAACATAATGGGAGCACAATTCGACAAGCCACATACTTAATGCCATCGATAATTTCAGCGTCGATTGTAACGACCATATATATAGTTAAACTAAGCAGTTCATGGACTTCAAATATCGAAATATTCATCAGACCAGTATATAAGTGGTAATGATAATGCACATAAACATATATGGAGGCATATCCCCAGAAGGATGACACAAATGAGAACAAATGACCATTGTCTTTGAAGTATAGTTAGTGATTTATAATATGTATATATAATCGTTAGACGCTAGATTTACTCATAAATACGAAATTGCTTTCACGAAAATGTGATGAGGTCAGTGTTTATCAGGCGGAATGATGATGCTCATATTTATGTTTACAACACTCCAGTTACCCGATATCAAGCCATAAGCACATTGTGGGCGAGGTATACCGCATCATGGGACCTGCACATATAGACATATAGGCTTATAAAGGGATACATTTACCAGTGGTTATATTCACGAGAATCCCTGTATGATAACGATGCATAGCACTCTCCAGTAGTCCTTTATGTTAGAGCCGTTCCGTCCATGACAACTCAACAAATCATCAACAGGATGAAATCTCACCCATCGCTTGCTGCATTTGTATTCACTTTGGGTATTACAGACGGCAGTTTGATATTGATTGCCATTTGGGATCACTGATATCGTAGTATAAAATCCTTTGACTTGATTAAGATTAAACATTGCTCTTATCTGCTGAATAACCTAATACGCCTAATAATCTGTCTTTGCTTTAATATGCAACTTGTTTTGTGGCTTAAGGGTTTATTAACCACAAACGAGGCTGCAATCTACTGATAACCCCACGTAGGTCATTCTTTTCTTATGAAAAGCCTCATATTTATTGAAGTCTTTTAAAAAATGTTAGAAATACTTTTATTTATTTTGCGCGTAAGATGAGCAAACGCTCTCTCCTCATATGTACTCATAATCTGGTTGGATTCAACAGAACACGATGCAGATAGCATTTCGTGGCATTATAACTCCTCTTTGTAACAACTTATTGCCACGCACGCGCACTCGTCTAAGATAATTACATGCGCTTATTCTTCATTAACTCGGATTGACATTCATTTTTGCCACTCTGTGTTGCTGATTTATGCATTATATACGGTTATATATACCCATTTTGAGCAGCCAATCTCTTGGTACCTCAACTGCTGTGTCTACTTAATCACATCCGGGCTCAGTTAAGTTTTGCGTATTTCCATCCCTTCACGCTCACATCCAATCATTTTATGCCACCAATGACAAAGTTATGTGCTCCCTTGTAGTCATGTCGCTGGCCAACTCAAACTAAATAAATGACGTAGAAAAGAGCCGCACAGTCCCTAAAATTCAGTCATGAGACAAAATATACCTCATTGAACGCCAGTGGTTTCCAATTAGTCGGTGTTAAGATCACCACTTCGACTCACTCAGGTTCTTATGATAGCATGCTTCGTTGAAATAGTGCTCATCTATTGGCACATTCGAAGAGGCGCTCTGAATTCAAATGAATTGTGAAGTCATTAGCAGTCCATGAAATTATTACTGTGTTTGGCTGATAACCGAATATATATATATATGTACCACAATGCATCTGACAGCACCCTTTCCACAAAATGGCATCGCCTGAAAGATGTTACATTAATATTTACACCAGTAGGTTTCTGATCGAAACTGACTATTGCATCTGGCGCCTTGCAAATGCAAATAATCTATGATTAACTTGCGTTTGGCAAGACGTGAGGTACCTAACAGATAAGATTTGCAAACAATTAACATGCAAGTGAAAAGTTTGTGACAGATTCATTCATCCACACATTCGAACCCCGCCTGTAAAGCTTCCCTGGTCATGTTCTCCCACTTATTCTACCCATTCATCTAGTTTATGTCGTAGATGAGACACCTGCTAAATAAACACTGTTTTATCACACGGCATCGCAATTTACAGCATTTGCTTTAATTTTGTCGTCACTTAAGGCGGGCAAAACTCTAAGCCTGAAAGGTAAGCTGATTGATGTTAGCGTCTGATGGTTGTGATATGAACAATAAACCGTATATGTATTCCTATAAACTATGCAGTCCGTCCAAACAACTATGGCCTTATTAGATTTTTATGTTAATCAGTGTAGCATACGTCACAATAATATAACTTCATTCCTAGGAACTCCGTATCACAAGCACCACAGTTGGAATAGTGCTTCAGAGTCGTCATCATATTGTGTGCGATTACATGCTGGAATGTTGATCTGTCAGCGAGATAGCGTTAACATCATCGCTTAAGGACACGTGGGCTGTTTGTGATAGCACACTTCAGAAAATACAATAGGACGTCCATTTTACTTTTGTGGTCTGACACGGATAAACGTAGTATTTTATGAAGCGCGCTTACATTGGCTGATGACGATTCATGTCATATTTTGCCGCGCGTTCTGCAAATAGGTCATAGTTCAACGCAATGCATTTGTTTTGATGGCTTCTTTTCCAATATGCTCTTCGCAAAATTACATCAACTGCCATAGGGAAAAAGGCAATCTCGCTAGTCGCAACAACACTTAATTTCTAATGTGATCCTGATTCCATGTGACTGTAACAGTCAACCCCCCGCATATCTAAAAAGGCCATGATCGAGGTGCGCTCGGCAAGTTGTGCCGTTCATAACTGACAGACCAATTTATTTATTTTTAACAAGTGAAGAGTTTGTGACAAAAAGATATTACCAAGCAAACAGGTCTCGGCTAGGTGTCTCACTTTTTTGCTATGGCCATTATATGCCCATTAATTTGGTTTATGCTTCATCAAAGTACGTTTCGTTGGAAAGGAGCTGACTAATGTCTGACGTCAACAATCGCTTATCACACCTGATTACATACCATAAATTGGGTTACTGATTGTTGTGCAACAGCTTGATGGTCGTTTTATTCACTCATAGAAAATAACAACTTATCATAATTTTGAATTGAACTGGTTCTATGCGTTCCACGGTTGAATTCCGTTTCATGTTCGTGATCATATATGCCATACATTATTAATAAATATGAAATGTGAGCTTGTTGCACTACTAACCTTTAATAACAAATAACTTTTGAGGAGTAAAATTAAATAACAGATCGTACAGGCGTGTAGAATCAATTGCGGAATATCACAGCAGTGCAGAAAAAAATAAGTAAATCGAAAACGATATGTTTCTAACCATGACTGTGCTTTATTGAGCACAGCTAAATGGTCCCGCATTCGATGAGAATACTTTTGCATTTTACTCCTCAAATGTCACTATTGTGAGGCGACCTGCCCTATGTGTCAAAATGATCAACCCATTCCGTTAGGAGAAACGCAAATGGAGTGCAAACGTGCTGCCAAGAAGAGAAGTAATGTTTTCAGATGTAGAGTGACGTGAGATGTGATCATCGTTAATGGAATGATCGTATTGGGTCATATGCTCTTTCGTCAGCTTTTGCCGTGCTTCAGCGTGCAATCGCAATACTATTAGGAAAAGGCGTTCCATATAAATAAGGACCACTTAGTAAATGCTTATGAATTTCGCTGCCGCAAAACCCCTGGCACGTGGCCAGAATAGCATGCCATTATGTTTTTTCCAGTTCTCCATTGTCTCATCAATCATTACTCCGCGGTTCCAGTCGCATATATGACAGCTGTCAAAGATATGTTTTTTGCTTAGGTCAAATGAGACCTTCAGGTGCTTACGTAGCCCGTAGGGCTGTGACCCGTAGGAAGCCTGTAAGAAATCATCCCCCTAGCAATGTTGTGGTCACATGCTTTACAGGCGATTTGCGAGTGTTCTATGGGTTGTTCATATACTTTTTAAACTTTTTAAGCTTAAAATATTTTTAATTCTGACAAGTGTGTCTTTTTCAAAAAGTGGCCACAATTCAGTTAGTGTAATTCCATAGTATTATCGAATAGCTTAATAGCATATATTGTGTACTCCATGCCTATTTCTACTAATTACAACATCCTCAGATGGTCTTTTGTATATGATTCTTATTTTATTCACTGACACTATGAACACCATCATGTTACCCCTGCATACGTATTTTTATTTTACTTACACTAATCTTATACTCGTGACTACTCTATGTGTATCGGTTCATGAGCTTACAATGTTTCTATTTCAAATATTGCCCGCATATTCAAGGGCCGGGGGTTAGGGATGATAAATATTGATGATTGACATCTCTGCTTGCCAGACTGGGGATGACGCTAATCTTGACTTCTCCTCCATCTACAATTCTTGTGATTTCATTCACTCTCTAATCAATAACCCAAACAATACGTGTAAATACTACGAACCTAAATCAACGACAAATACAAAGTCATTCGTGACCTCTGGCTTAATCAAATCATCCCGACGTAAAAACAAACTTTACAAATTGATGAAAATCAAACTAGATATTCATAACACTTACAAATATAAACAATACAATAACACATATAACCGAATAAAACGGCAGCAAAAGAAAGAAAACTTTGTTAAAATGATTAATGAGAATAGATCTAATATAAAAAAAACGTGGGCCATACTAAAACAGGCAATGTGAAATGCAACAAACAAACCCCAGTTTCCAAGATCAATAGTCCTCGATAAACATAACATAACAGATAAATCAACGATCGCCGATGAGTTTAATAACTTCTTTCTTTGTAAACAATAGTTGCAATTTGCATGATAACTTACCGGATACTCATAAACACTTTTCATTAATAGCCCCACGCAAAGTGTATTCATTGAACCCGTTAAACCACATGAGCTGATTGCACTGGACAACAACTTAAAGCCAAAACAAAGTTCAGGGCATGACGACATAACTACAAAGATTGTAAAAGAATCTATACAACAAATAGTGCTTCCCTTGACCTATATCTTCAACCAATCCCTGACGACGGGTATAGTTCCTGATAAATTGAAAACTGCAAAAGTAATCCCAATCCACAAGTCATCCGACCCATGTCAAATGGATAACTACCGCCCTATAAGCTTATTGTCGGAATTCTCTAAACTTCTTCAAAAATTTATGTACAATTAATTTCATAGCATACTAAATCAACATCAATATGGCTTAAGAAAACACCACTGTACAGTTCATCCTATTTTACAGTTACTTCAAAAATACGATATTTCATCCAATAATTAGCCAAAAGAGCATACACTCGCAGTATTTTGTGATCTTTCTAAAGCCTTTGAATATGATGGACCACGGTATACCCTTGGAAAAAATGTCTAGACTTGGGATAAGGGGGATAGCGCTTACATGGTTCAAAAGCTATTTAACCGAACGATTGCAATACACCAATCTATAATGCAACCAAGGGTCAATACTCGGCCCGCTGCTTTTCCTATTATACGTCAATGACTTATCTATGTCATGCCCAACAGATCTTCTCTCGTTTGCGGACGATACTACACTGCTGACTTCTTCTTGTGACCCAAATAATCTCTTATGTACGGCTAATGATGCACTTGGACAATTACTTGACTGGTTTTGTGCCATTAAGTTATTTCTCAATACCCCAAAAACTAAATATATTGTATTTAGACCAACTTATAAATCTGCAAACATAACCATAAATGAGCATGTTCTGAAAATTAATGGTCAATGCGTTGCAAGAGTAGGTGCAGGACAACCCGAAGAAGCTTACAAGTTTCTTGGTATATTTATTGACGAGCACCTATCATGGAAATCCCATGCCATGTACATCAACACTAAACTCTCTCGCACTCTCTTCGCTATTAAACAAGTCAAATACATGCTCCCCCAATCAGCCTTGCGTACTCTTTACTTAACTATGGTGCACCCATACATAACATACGGCATCCTGGCATGGGGTAATGCACGGGACTCTGTGCTAAAAAAAACGGAACTTCTCCAAAAACGCGCCATACGTTACATAAATAAATCCTCCTATAACAGTCACACAGATCCTCTCTTCAGGCGTTGTGGAATACTGAAACTGAAACACTTATACGAACATCACGTGGCCGTATTTATGTACGAACTTAATAACCACCAATTGCCTGTATCGTTTAACGACTGTTTCCAGCAAAACTCTGAAATAAAATACAAATATGAAATGCGAAATTCCAAACTGTTACATGTACCACCTTCTAAAACACATTTTGCATGCAGACTACCCTTGCGTAGTTTTCCCCGTATATGGAACAAATGGTGTTCCGATGCCGCCACTACGTCGTCAATCTCACAGTTTAAAGAAACAGCTTGTTGTCTACCTACCTGAATATTGTACAGTGCAACAATGTTTAGTGTGCGGATTGTAGTCTGTAATGTCCATCCCTCTGATTTGTTACACGAGTTACTCGCATATATATTGAGCTTACTTAATATTGTATTATAGTTTGTGTCGGTATCTGTATAATCTGGGTTGTGTATAGAAGAAAGGTGTGCATCCATGGGACCGCATACTATCATACATATATTTACACATATACCTGCATATCTGAAATGTATGCAAAATGTATGCAAATTGTTTATTTCCATATTCTACAATATGTATATATTCCTGTGTTAATGTAGCTAATATTTTTGCTTATGTGCGCCTTATTGAAATGTCAGTCATGAGCAGTGTCATCCCGGTCTGGTAGCGTGTGGACATTTGTCGCCGGCCCCCTGCCCCCGCCACCGTTCAGTAGTTGTGTCAGATCAACAATGATTCTCACTTAAATGCACTAGAATGTCACTAGCATCGTTATCGTAAGACTGGTTTGTGCAAGGCCTACTGAGGGACAATGGACGGCCCCTGGCTACATTGTCCCTTACTTGCAGCACTGGATTTGTTGTTTATGTGCTTGTTTCCAATCAGTATCGATGAGTTGCTGTTGCTGCAAGTAAGTTAATTCTATTCTATTCTATATTCTAATGTATCTGGTTGTCGCCAACAACATGGACTGGAGAGTAACGGTACCAACAAAACGAAGACCGTGATAAATAGTAGCTGTATACTTATCCCTTTTTGGACTTGTATTTGTATCCAGTTCTTACAGATTCACCAGATATCAAGTTGAGCATTGTCGCATACTTCAAAATTCGGAAAATGTTGGATAATTATTTGTAATGGTCATCCTTGTATCTGCAACTTAAGCTTCCGTTCGAATCTGACCGTCCCTTCTGTTGACCCAATACTCTGTGTGCAATGATCTCATTCATTCTTTTCCCAGACAACTGAAAGGTATGGCTTTAATAGGTATGTAATGTTGGAGCGCTTCTGAATATATTTTCATATTCTAGGCTAGCCCTACAAGATGCTTGAGTGGACGTCTAACTCTGTTTGAAAACGACGCAATGTTATAAATTTTGAGAACGATTCAGACAACTACCAAATACCAAACATACCCAAGTGACGGAGTTTAAGAATGCAATGATGTTCACGGACAAGTTTATCCCTTTGTGACGGGGGATTTCATCTATGGTAATAGTCATAGTTCGATCAATTTTGAAGCGGTAGAAAGTCCGAAATACAGCCACTATGTTTGTTTTTAAGTTCAAGCCCACGTACATCGCGCATGCTCAGAATGACGTCAACCATCGACGACTATTGCTTCCTGCGTCTGAACTCGGTAAGATACAGTAGATTGGATTCAAAGTGCGCAAGCTTAGCAGGGAGGCAATACGGATGAGGCATCGGGAAATCACGGGAAATCGCATGACCAAATATTTTCTAAAATGGCGGTCATCGCATCGCGATTTTTCGAAAATGATATATAGATGGCATTTCTTAAAGAATAGCTTTTTGGTGCGCTATAACTTATTTTTGTACTCCCTCTTGATAAATGTTGTTTTCTAGATGCGTAACCCAGCACTTAAGTTAAACATATGTTCTATTGTGCGCCCAAAATATCGGAGCCGAACGGTATATATTTATATTAACCGTTTGACCGGAGCTAGTCCTAGGCCAGTGATAATTTTAGCCCTTTGCGGCGACGCTGGATCCATTTTGATTATATGATCAACATACATGATCTTTTCTTAGGTCTCAACGTCTCTTTAGTGACGTGATGAATTTTAACATGGGCAATGGTGGAGCCGTTTGATATGCTCCAGACGCTCGTATCTTATTGTAAACGCGAGATTATTTTGCCTCCTTATCCCAACGCATTTGCTTTCGTTGTATACAGATTGATCACGTAAAATAAACATTTATGGTCAGCTTCAACTTTCGGTCATGAATTTCAGTGATTGGAGTACAAATGAAGGCAATTGCTATAAACGGTCGTTTTATGAGGCACTTAATCGATTTGCTGGGCTATAATCCATACAACACGGTCTGTGACTGAATTAGTTGTTCTTATTGCATGTCGCCTTTCAGAACCATGCAATAGTGCCTCAACATGGCATATGTGGCTTCGTCATATGATTAAACATTTTCTTCGATCCAGGTACAGGGCGACTCCGTTAACTGTGCTATCTCTATGGTAATGAGCCCACACACTGAACAACGCGCCAAATCACATGTAAAGCTTTTGTTGTGGTTTATTTGTATTGCATTGCAACCTTAACAATCGAATAACTCTATGTTGCTAGGGCAACCTAGTGCACTAAGTTCACCTATGCAACTAACACATATGGACGGAACCTGCCTTGACAGATAAATAAATCAAGGCATTTCCGAGCAGGAATAGCTACTAAATTGCAAAGAAAACTGAAAGCTAAACATCAGTATACAAGATTTGCCATAAAGTTATGCTTATACGACCCAGGGATATTCCAGCCACTTGTTAACTGGTTGATTTTAGATTAATGGTATTTTAACAGCATACCACCCTGATACTCTTCGTTGATAGCGACAGTAAACCGCGGTTCATTTGAAAGCGTACATGGAAATTCAGAAGTTTTTAACACCATTCTTTATGTTGGCTCAAACGTTTTGTGGAATATTACCATGGTCAGTATGGTGTAATATTAGATTAAATGGTATTGAACCAACCCATTCACTGACCCCTGCTCAAATATCCACCAAGAACATAGCTTCCTACATTTAGGATCTTAGGCAATCTGTTCTTTGCATCAATTTTGAACATTGGCAAAACCTCTGAATGATGAGTCATTGTTAACTGAAAGGTTATTTGCTTACTTTTTAGTGAAAAAACTACCCAAATGTTCCCCGTAATTAAGAAAAGTCAGTCTTTTTTCCCCTTGCCAATTTGTTGCTATAATTGATAGCAGAGGATTGACCATCTTTCCTCAAAGCGAGTTGCTTTATTGGTTCACTGGACGAGGTATTGAAATCAAGCGCCTGGTAAGACTTATTTATAGTAATAATCATGAAGTTTATTACTATAAGGTTTTCATCTTCTTGTATATTAGGTTATGCTGTTTGATCTACAATACGATGAATGATTATATACATAGACAACATTACCATGTTTTATAGGAAAATATGTATGCAATGATCACAAAGCTTACGAATCAATAATGTACCAGGCTATATAATCTAAGCGCTTGATTGACAACAAATGATCCATTATGCGGTCGTTTAGACGGCAATCATACAGTTTTGTTTGAATTCACGAGGTTTAATGATAATACTTATAACGGCATGTATGTATTTTCTCTTATACCATATGTCTGTACAAAGTAAATTACTTATAGAAAAAGAGAATATCAAGGTAAGTAATAGCGTCATCCAGCTGCAAGACCAGTTTTTGTACAGGTTCCCGTTTACGTAAATAAATAAATGATTTTCTCAATTTTTCAATCGTCACATATTTAGAACTGACCATTTTGCCTTAGATAATAACCCTTTTGATTCTGTCAGTTAATTTGTGATAACTTGTTGTAAACATGAATGCTCGTAACTTAATAATGGGCGTCGTATCATTCTAATCACAGATTAGAAGAGCTGTGGCCCACCTGGATTTGAAATCTATGGTTGCATATTTTGATGCCTTGTTTACTATGAAGTTGTAGTGCGTTCGCCTGTACGATTACATATAAACAGTTATCCCGTATGATAGTGTGATGCAATTTGGGGATAGAATGATATGCTTATTATGTCAATAGAAAAGTGGCTCCACTGCAACTTTTATGCATCTATCGCAGGCCCTCAAAAAGCCACGGAAAATCAATTTTGGCATTGATCTCATTATTCACATCATACGACGCCGTACATTGAATAAGATTAGCTTTTTGAGACAACAAACATATTGGGAGCGCTTGGCCGCAGATTTCATGAGATGTCTCTTCGTGGACTTACTACAATGTTTCGTTGTTGCTCATTGGCAAAGATGCTCAGAAGCATAAAAATGTATACGACAGTCCATACGATGACACGTTTCATTATCCTACATCCCGACCAGCTCATGTGAAAGGTAATATAACATAGACCTCTTGTGGTGTATCTCATACCGAAGCCAATGATATCCCCGAGCCACAATAACATGGGTATTATCGGACGTGATCACAAAGAGCCAAACTCAGATACGGAGCATATTACGTTGTAACCCATGGTGTGGGTTAACGACAGCACCCAGAAATAATGCTTCGTATTCAGAGACAGCAATTTTCCATGGTAGACGAGAATAACAACAATGTTTGATACACTTCAAAGTGTATATCTGTCAGTGAAAGTGGGCAGGGGATCTCGAAACATTAAGTTCAATTATGTTGCAACAGTGTTCAATATTCAAACCTCATATCTACTTGATAGGGTTCTTGCAACAGGCTCTGCAAAATGTGCGGAACATGTCAATATTACACCGACCCGCCAACTGATCTGAGGGCGCCATATATGTGTTTATATACATATATGTAAGGTGTTTGTGGCTAACAACTTTCACCCATTAGCAAAACTGGCGAAGAAATAACTCCACTGGTTCCATCCATCAACATAACATCATATGGATATACACATGAGACACTACAAGTGATGCTATATTCTAACAGGTGTAGAAAATATGCCGACAATGTGATTTAAACCTCAGATTACACTTATAATATGCCGCGGGTAGTATAACAGTGACTCATATTACTTGTGCGGTTCATCGTAATGTTGATTTTGGCCGTGTCATTCCATCAACAATAATGTGGTGTATAGTAACATCCATCAGGATGTTTTAACTTTATAACGTTCTGTGTACAACACGACTCGTACGACACACGATATTGCTTCTTTGCATCATAATAATCGTGAACGGGTGGTCTGTGAGAGCAGTAGTAAAAGAGAGTGATTGAAGGGCCGACTTCTACCTTTTAACGTTCTCTTTGTGAAACACTTATCTCCGCATATCGCCAGTTGATGTCTTTGCACTTGGTTTTCTGGAATGTTATAGACGGTTGTCTTTGTCGCTCCTAAACGCACATAGCCACACGCGATACAGAATTCTCGACTAAATAAAATGAACGCATGAAGCCTGCCAAAGTCTGCTACGATTATACTGGCTGCAGGAAATAATCATGGGGTATGGGTATGTATTGTGACTAAGTCTTTTGCAGTGAATTAAGCGAGTTTGTGTTCAAAAATGTTAATAAAAGTTACGAATGACTTTGTTCAGCATATTTTGCCATTGTCATCATTTGAAACCGTGATACCTTATGCCATCATTAAATTTATGCGTGATACATTAGGCCATCATATATGGCGCACACTAAGAAATGAGCGCCGTGATTGTTAATATTTATCATTCATGCAAACGAACTGTGAGAAACGGCTTTCGTCATGGCTTAATTGGTACTAAACGAACCTTCAACACACACAGAGTGACATGGCATTATAGCTGTAGTAGACTCATAATCACAGAATATCATGAAGGCAAAATGGTATTGACTTTGAGGGATATGCTTTCCAAATGAAACATTTTGTACGCTTGCATTACAATAAGCAAAATGGGAAAATCTTTCTGGAAATTATATGAATAGGCAACCATTATATAAAGAAAGACCTATCCATTATAGTTATCCCCATCGCATGATTCGGATCCATTGAACTGTTTGACGTCAGAGCTTATGCGGCGAATCCACTATTCACCAAGCTTAAACTTGATGTATACGACAGTTTGATACCGATGAATAGCAAAATCACGGCTGAGTTGTATTACATTCCTTGCTCGCATTTCGCTAATTTGGAATGTAAATTGGATTACGATAAGGTTTAGATGAAAAAAAGAGTAGCAGCTTAAGTTCTTCGATGCAAACTTTATCTTAGACCAGCATATGCCCCCTGAAGGTCATGCCCATTGCCGATCGGGGATTTAGTATCTAAGTAAATTGTCGGTCAAATTGAAAAGGCTATTTAAAACCCACTTTGTAAGGAAACACATAGCACCAAGTGTGCATCAAACAAGCATGTGTAAAAATAACAGTGGTCATTGTCGCCGTCGCCGATATGTAATAGATGCATTATGATTTGAAATCAAACATAGACATGAGTAAATTGTGACCGAAACATGATTATAAGGAGATCGTCAACTATTGAAAGTGTCAGACACTTAATGGTGAATTAAATGTAATAATATCTTATTGTATCCCAGTAAGTTATGCCCGACTTTCACTGGGATCAGCAAAAATACACTATGGAAATGTGTTATAAAATATACTGTGAGAATAATTAGCAGATCGTTTAAGTAAATCTATCGAAACGTGTTTTAGGGATCAACATTACTCGGGAAACTAACACTTCTTGTCCTACAAAGGTAGGAAGACAAGGGCGCATGGAGTAATTGAGCCTTGGGTTGGGTTGTATTGTATCATTTACATACATAAAAGCAATTAGGCATAGCTGTTGAATGGTGGCGCTGGGATTGGGTACTGACGTATTGTACATCTTCCTGCGGCATACCTCGTTCATCAATAACCATGTTATCCAGTTGCCCCCTCTTATTTGTTGGTATGAACCCAATATCCGGTCCTGTCGTGGGCTGCTTCATACATGTTGAATCAATATAAAGAGTCAGGAACAGCTTAAACCTGGTTGTCGGTGAAGGAAATATTATGGCGCGACTTTGATATCCTTGATCGCGCGTTAATGTGTTTGCATATGAACAGACTATCCCCATAGAACAAACACTGCTGATATTCATGTCCATCTCAGATGGCTACATCGAAAGCATCCACTTGATAAGTTTCATACAAAACTCCACATCCAGTTGATAATGCTTGTGACATTAGTCATTCATTCGCCATCTTCCCTTGGCCTAGCGATTCCCAGTGGATCTATCACTGACGCCGTCTAATATTGCAGAGTGACATTCGCCTCTAATAAAATCCACGTTGGATACATATACACACAAATATGTAATAGACTCATCATTAACGGTAGTTAAAACTGTATTAATAAAAGTGCAAACTAATAGTCTGTTGCAGTTTGACCATCGACCTATGACATTCGCCGCATTATTATCACCTTATATTTGGGCGAAACGGGACTTTAGTGAACAGAGCGCCACACTTAAATTTTCCAATCAACTCTGGACATTTTCTTTGCTCATATTAGATGCGTATTTAAGTGTGCTTACGCAGGACGAAGTACCAACTTTTCATGTTTATGACAAGTGGTAGTGACTGATTTCTTTGGGATAGTGCCTAAAACATTATTTAGTCTATCTCGCTCCAACAATTACTGACAGCCTGATCCATAAATGTGAAAACGAGAGTTCATGGCTCCAGACATATCAGCATTAGTTTATGATAAATGGACTATCTAGAAAGTCGGAACCAGTGTGCTTTTTTAATTAGTGTTCATTGGTTGCGAGCAACTGGCATCCACAGCGTCGAAGATAATAATGAAAAGAGTGTGCAAAGCAGTGTGCGCTAGCACTGGAAGATTTAAGGCATACATAATCAATTCAATGACGAAGAATCTACAAATAGGGCAGTCGCTCCTGGTCAAGCACTAATGCTTAAATCATGCAATCACGCGTGATTTTGTTAGTAATTCAAAACTTTGAGATAATCATGTTTAATTGATCAGTCAATAGTTTTATATGGCTCAGTGTTCTCAATTTGAGGATTTAGTGATCTGAAAGACTATCACGGGGCTTGTGAGAAAAGTTCAAACAAGAGGGGCTACTCTATTTTATCATTTACTGCATATTAGCGTTGACGACGACGACAAGGTATTTTGTGCGGTTTTTTTCCTTTGTCATGCTACATGAATATCATGTTAGCCAGGACAAAGCGACAATGTTCTTATAGAAGCCAGAGTGATAACGTCGTATCAATTCTGTTACCGGAGTGGTTTGACACACAAAACGATAAGCACGACAGCTCTACACTGTTTTAAATCTGGTTCACCTCACATGCTGTAATGACCTCACAGGAACACTCTATTCCAAGCGTTACAAAGCAAAACTGTCAGTTGATATCGGAGCATTTGGTGAGGTGAGGAGGTGTAAATAAGTCATATCCGTATAGCCAAATAACGAAGCCAACAAAATCACAATCATCCAGGTAAGTTAATAGCAGGATATAATCTGTTGTCTTAGTATTGTTCATAAGTTCGTAAAGGTGTATTGACATGTTTAAGTCGCGTCACATACGACATACAAATACCTTGCCATAGTAGAAAGCGATACAAATGTAGGTATTACTCCCAATTCTTGTGTTATTTTAGATGCCTAACAAATGCATTTATCATTGACAATACAAGTTTAATGCATAACATAAAAACAGCCAACGTCAGGGGTTTTGGCATTTTGTGGGAATGAAAATGGATTATGACTGCCTCTAGAGGTTATGGGCTCTGTAATAGTGCGAGATGCATTGCAGAGGAGGCAATACATTAATCACGATTTAGTTATGCAACCTGCTGGTTGACAATAAGCGTTTGTTACTTACTGCCAGTTGAGTCTGTCAATGATTCACGATGGGTTAACATTTTCCTTCCATTAGCTTTACTTATATTAAAGGTCATGGTAAAGCCACCACCCCTTTTACCACATCAACATCCATTTATTCTTATATCAGAATGTCCAACCGGTGGTCCAGGCCACAACATGCAGGAAACAATATCAAGTGCATTCAAGGGGTTATATATGTTATTCGAGAATCATGGAATACATGTATCGTCGTCTCTGGGTACCCATACAACCTAGACATGTACTGATTTGCCCTGTAGTTCCAGATAGCAACTACGACCTTTTTATTGTGCATATAGCTTCGTCCTATGTAGCTATGACAAGATATGATATGCCTAGCGGGTAAGCAATGACAGTTAGACACCCGCAGGTCGTAAAACATGCTAATTGTATTCATTGTGCTGATGTGTCTGTATTTCTAATTACATCAGATATATCATATGCGCAACCTATGCGAACTATTGTAGCAAAATATATCCTATGTACAACTGGTACTGGTCATGAACAAAGTGTTTTGTTTCGGTTTCATATATTTGTTTCTGCCTGGTAATGAATTCATTGTGTGCGTATCCGTTTTTATTCTCCCAGTATTTATGCCATGTTGTAATAAAAGCATAGGTATTACCTAATTTATATACTATACGCAAATATCAAGTAAATAACACAACGAATTTTATTCACTTCACACCATTGTGTGGTACTTGGTTGGAGTGTTTTTCGATGTTGTGTTTGTATTCAGTAAAAGAACATGTATGTTCGGAAATACTGTCAAGCTCAATGTTTATTTTAACATCATTACATAACTTGGATATCGATATAACGTTGTCAAGTACCCTGAACAGTTAGCCTCGACTCCATCATCCCGGTTGTGCATGGCCTTAAATACATGATAACTCAAACAAAAGAAATAGCGTACAACTATATTACTACGTGTTACTTAATGATTGATTTGTTACTTGTATGTCGTTGTTGAAAGCAAGATAAAACCGAGATACTCTTGAATGTGAATGTACATATAACGTCATAAACTGGTCTTTTAAAATGACAGCGATTAGTGAACGAACAACGACAGTTTTCTCATCAAGACTACTTATTTCATAGTAAATACCAACGTTGCTACTCTTATATCTGGTGCCTCTACCTGTGGCATTGAGTATATGTAGTTGCAAATTAATTGCATACTTGCTTACACGATTTGGACCGTTTTTGTTCTATTTCATTCCTTCTGCCGCTAGTATATCTTTCAACATTAGATAGTACATCAACAGTGGCCCGCGCCACTGAATGTCAGCTTTTAATCTAACAATATAAACGTTTTCAATATATTTTGATTAATTCACAACAGCAGATAGTCAGTGATTGTTTTATTGCCTAATTATGTTTTTCATGATTAACAAATGAAAATCATCTTACGCCTTTTGAAATGTGATGTCAGTAGATATGTACTAAATGGGTGCCACAGCACTAGTGTTCCAAAGTTATAAGCGTGTGTTTTGCTTAAAATATAAGTCAATCAGATTTGCCATCGCAACCGTAAATGACCGATTAAGGAACGTAGCCAAAGAAATTCAAACAATCTAAGCACCACGATTAGTCCAATCGACAAACAGGTGGTGGTGTTTCAGGTCATCTTCAGGCCCGTCATGTGCAGTTACGTTTACACGATTTGGCCTATCCATATTCTTAATTGAGAACAAATATTTGATATAACTGCTATGCATTACAAAAGGACAGGGATGTTTTTCGATCCTGTGTTTGGCATTTAATATTTAGGGCAAATAGTTTTGAAACCTTATGCCTTAAGTTATATGATAATTGTAAAATGCACTTAAGCTCATCATCCAAGGAGTAAGTAGCCGAGCATATCAGCATTTCTCTGCAGGTTATCCCTTTAGGGTTATAGGTGGTGAAACGTCTAAGAGTTTACGTAACCAAGCACGTCTATGATATAACATCACTCGAACGGAAATTAACCATTCCGATATTATTTTGCAATAATCCGTTTCATTGTTTGTACCATGGTTCTGAGATCAGGCTTTTGGCGGAATAACTTGCATTTCCACGAAGGTTATGAGATCGGTAACGGCCCTCCATTAAGTCCTAAAAATACTCACATTTTGTAACAATATTAATGTACACGTTAGATTTGCTAACAAACTATTCTTTAATGCTAGGGCATTGCTTATAATGCACCATAATCATTAGTCTCTAGCAAATTGCTAATGATTTAAGCAGGTGTTGCTGCTCCACGTACGGCACATAGGGATTACTGTACGGCGATCTGCTTGCTCGCCGGTTATGAATATATTACAAGTAATGGATTATTTGCTGCCATGTTAGCACCTGTGAACATCTGCAATGTATCTTTCGTTCACATAAAACGGTTTAATACAGTGCTATTTATTACATCAACAGTGCTATGGTTTGATGAGTCAATCAGATTTAATGTCATCAGTTACTGAATGTGATACAAATACCAAGTGATATTTGCCCGCTTGTCATACTTCAATATTGACCGTTATTGTCAATGAATATGCTGTTCAGTCAATTACAACATGAGATATGCGTCAATTCATAAAGGCGTTTGACCTGGTTAAGAGATGGCTCAAAACATTTGAAACGTCAAATGGTAGTTAGGTATGATTAATATCCAGACCAGTGATAATTGCCTATTAGCAATTCACGAGAAGCCTGACCTTTCAGTTTTCATAGTTTGTCACTTTCTGCAATGAGTTACACTATCACATCCTGGAAATGTAAGAACTCAATAAGAATAGGTTAATGAAAAGACGGTTTTTGGAAACATTTAGCGGGATGAAAGCTGTAAGCAAATCTCTTTTTTCTTTTCATACAGGGTATCGTAGTCACAGTTTAGGGTTTAGCGACACCTTAGTGTTATACAGTGCCTAAAAAGCAAATCGATGAGAATGACGTGATTAAGCAGCTACCTCCTAGGATAAATCAGGTAGGAGGGAAGGGAAATCGATGCTGATGAGGATGCGCTGGAACAAAAAATTATCCTAGAACATGACTGAAACAGACCATTCCAGCATCTTGTCCCCGTGAAATCTAGGCCCAAGTGGTGTATTGCAGATATGGCCCTCAAAAGAACCTCTCCACAACCACTAGAATCATGCTGGCCACCTACACAAGCCACAGCCTAAGGCCAACAGGCTGCCGCCTTTTAGTCGCCTCTTACGACATGCAGGGCGACATATATTAGACCAGCAGGAGCTACTTATAGCCTCTCACAATTGCATAGAACATATCAAGACATTATCAAAACCACAAAAATTTAATCATGGATGATACGTTTGCACCTCGCAGAGCTGGTCGGTGAGATTCCAATGGATCCCGGCTGACATTGTCGATGTTACGAAAGTTACAGCTGTGTATACCCGAGTTGTCTACGCTCACTAGTGTAGATTTTGGCTCACATCTCATGCTAACAGTTGGTGATAATGACCAGTAAGACCTTACTTCATTAATACGAATTATCATTACAATGTTATGAATATCATATTGTTATTCACATAACCCTAACTGCATGATAGCTGGTGTGCATTCACATATATCCTCATTGATGCTATTATCGACCGCATACGCAGCAGCACAGTGCTTAGTATGTGTTGCTGTCGTACGTCATGTCATATTTGTCATTTCCATTGAAGACTACAATTGACCGTTGATATAGAAATAATTCGGGGGTAAAAGTCGATCAATGGTATATCCGGCTATCGCACCAGATGCTTCCCCGAGAGCGTGCTTGATTATACATGTGCTAAAGGTACAATATCCACATTGATGTGATAGCTATTACGTGTTACGGTCAAATTCAACCAAGTGTTTGTTTTGGGTCGATACCTTCATCTGCTTAATATTGGTACATTAGCTGTCAATGGGAGCTGTTGCGGAATGTTGTTCTTGCCTAATTACTTGTATTGACGACAACTCGGCAACACACAGACCACTGCACAGCATGATATGAATATGCGCGAAGTAACTAAGTGTTTGTCGTGCAGTTAGGCTTTTCAGTCGTGCCTTTCCTGTTTTCCATAACATTGATTTTCGCAATATAAATATCAATAATTTAAACTTGATCATTACTAGGAAAAAATAATTTAAAGTCATTCGACTGTATGGTTTTTTTGTATAATGAATGAAGGATTCCACCAATCCCGTATGAGCTCATTTCAGCTCATGAATCTGATCTATTCAAATCTCATGTCAATGTCCGAATTATCCGTTGCCTTGAAATATATACCAACCAAAACACACCCGTCTTGTGGATCTAAGGGTATATTTTCGTCTTGAATAACTTTGCATATTGACGCACAGACTATTTGGCGAATGCACGCAACAATTATAAAACTTTTCACGTTGGGCAGTCAATCATCACGAAACATATCATACAAGTGCTAGAACTATAACCTGGCCGGTTTTGTTGAGAGTGATCAGATTCTCTAACTTCACAGAATCCAACTGTTGATTTTCGGTGACAATTTCAATGAATGGTGTTTGTGTGAATTAATGATCAAGAGACAAAAGCATCAACGGAGAACAGCTGTGGTAAGTCAATCAGTCCAGGTGCTATCGATCACAATCTATCCCATGATCACAACAAATACCTGTCATTGTTGAATACAGTGCTATTGATTGTGTTATAAGATGCATGGGGCATCACACATTCGCTAGGAAACATGTATGTTGGAAATGTATAGCTCTTTGCAATTATATCGTGCCTGATTCCCAATGGTCGATCCACATTTGAGGATTTAACGTCTTTATTAACAAGAAGGCCTATAGTTTTCACAGAACGGGCAGTACATTCACATAGTTTAATTCATGATCAATGAAAATGGAAGCGTCAAACTATCTAATCCCAAAGTATTACAGGAGAACACAGTGGATGGCAAACAGCTGTTTGTCAACTTACCTGGTGAAACCTACAAAATATCAAGCAATCACGTTATGATTGACTTTCCATTAACAACAACAGGCGCAGCGGACTTCTTAAACTGTAATGCGGGAAAAAACTGATAAGTCTGTACAAAATATACCGAAAAACTATTTGAACTAAAGATAAAATTCAATGAAGAGACGGGGGTGCATGCAAATGGAGGTGTCGAAAATTAAGTACCCTCGGAATTCTTTTTAGTTCATACGGTCCACACTATTTAGCTCATGCAGGCTATCATGTGTTGCTTCAAGCTTTTCAAACATCCACTGAAATTGAATTATGCTTCTAAACGTTTTCCTCTGTATTACAGGCAACAAGATTGGCTTGTATAATGTCATGGGATGCATTATGGCTACATTGCATAAACGGATCAGCACGATGAGGACCAATAAACTACATACGAACATTTTGATGCAATCTGCTCTACACGACTACCATCACTGACCGACTTTCAGGATCATTAGAACGCATGTCAATGCAGATAAACGGATAACTTGGTCATATTCTCGTGGGAACTATGTGAGGAACCAATTCAATACATATCGGCTTACAAGTGTTTCCTGGTGGTCTGAGCAAAGTTTTACACACTCACCTCGCCAAATAAACCGGTAAATTGATTATGCAAGTATAACAATACAGTTGGCCCCTTTCCTGCTCCCTAAGAATAAGATTAAATAACGGTTGATTCATGCTCTCGTGTTTATATTGGCTAGTACAAATGACATACAGTGCTGTGTCTTTGGATAGCGGTTCTGTGTTTTCACACCCGTGAGATGTCTGCAGCTGACTAAATATAAATGCAAAAATCCTTGTAGCCATGCTAACGACTGTGTTGTCGTAACGCCTGGATTGGCTAAACTATGCAAATATATCGTGAGTCCCAAGCAAACTTCACCCGGCAGAGCCACATTAAGTATTCATAAACACGTATATTATCGGAGACAACACATTACATAATCACTTTCCAGTCTGTAGCAAATGGTCACTGGTTATGTCTGTCCTCTACCAATTCATGGTTGTCACAACCAACACCTTCAGTTATCCATCAAGTACTATCTATCAATATATGATGTTTAAGCATGTGTACATGAATGAAAATCATTCTGATTAACCCAAATTTAAAACCCAAAACCACATCCCAACCGGACAGTATGTCATTTTGACAATATAGAACGGTTATCATTGGTGCATTTCTGCAGCCATTTTCTTCCATATGTACATAGCTAATCGTCTGTAAATCCATGCAACTAATTCCCATCACCCTACCTAGCTGCTTTGATAACTCATACATGACGGAAACGGTCACTGCCTACACAAATCAATGTCTCCCCGGATTAACGCCAGGAAAAGTGTGCGGTCACGTGATCAATAAGGTTGGTGCCAAATGCTTTATAAAGAGGGTGCTAGGATCATGAGGCTGATTCGCTGTTGACCAACGAAAAGTGCAGGTGCACAAACTTTCCTAGATCAAATCTTACAGACCATGGATAGTACCTGTTTGTGGATAACCTTGTTTGTTACAGCAGTCTGCTTATCTTTGTCCGCCTGTGGGAAAGCTGACAACAGTAAGTAGGACATATTGAGAGCATTAATCTGACTCAATGACACCAAAGGTCCTTAAACTTAGCAGACACATAACAGACATCTTATGATATTATCTTTAATTCTGCATATTAGTGGACTGGAGGAATGTCAATTTACTGACTGGTAGTTTTAACAGGGGTCGGTGTGAGGTGCTTCTCTGAGAGATAACTCGTTAAGTGACAACAATATGGTTTAAAAGAAATCATTTGTGGCGAGCAACAATAGGCTCAACTTTCAAATGTCATACCAATTCTGCTGTGAAAATAATCTTTCGTTGACTGATTCCGCTGTGCTATTGGTTATGATATTAGTTTAGTCAATGACCACGGCTTTTCTTGGTTGGGACGTAAAGAATTTAACAAATACGGTATTTGGTGGACAGTGTTAATCATCCACTAGAAATGTGATCGATATTATCAGAGAATAATGGCTTTGTGACTGACAAGTAACTTGACACATTAATTTACTGATTAACATACGTTTTGTCGACAAAATCCGCAGGCTGTTTTCCACACACTGATATCAATAAGCTTTTTAATAATTGAGTTATTTAAGCAACCCAGCACAAAGGTAAACAAATTCTTGGAAAATTCTTCAGAAAAGCCGTTGATATGACATTAAACTGTTCCTACAAATTAGGCTCTTTCATTGTATTGTCATTTGCAAGTAATGCACTACAGGATCCTTGTTGTGGTCATGAAATAGGATGTCTTCATGCGCCATTATATACATGTGATAAATACAAGCTACTCGGACATATCAATATGCTGTACTTACGCATACAGCAAGGTAATCAATGGCATTATACAAATCACATTTTGGGGAAGCTATCAATAACATGAACACGTACACTCAATAATGGAATGCCATAGGCGAAATGTGCTTGTATTCCTGCAGTTCACCTGTCCTTTCCACATTTAGAAAACCTAATCGACAACTGCTTTCAAGGTAGCCACATAGTCAAGGTCCGCTAGCCTGATGGCTGCGGGCGCTGTTTACATGTCACGGATATTCAATAGTCTCGCCATCAGTCTAGGGCACGATAGCGTCTTGAACTGGACGAGCAGATTTGGGATGCTCCAATCACAAGCCGTGTCTCTCGGTCTCAATCGGGTACTTTTAAGTCGTTGTCTCTCATTGGTCAGTTCTACATTTCCGACGATTCGGCGCCATATTTGTTTTGGTACGCTCCGTTTGAAAGACTTGTTCGCTCGGCTGCTTGATGGGTCGTGCCTGTTTTGTGAATGTGGCTGCTGGAACGGGGAAACATTTTGCAACACGTTGTTAACTACTGCTCTCGATGCAATGCTTGGAATGGGTCAGGGTCGATACCAATGGTTGTCCGCTTGCCGGGACAAGTGATTTGTCATGTCGGATAAGTGACTTGTCAACTTGTCCAACCGGGCACACATTCTACAACACCCCGATTTGTTGTTTCACGCTGAGTGGCACCGTTAGCCACACAGTCGGCGAGAGAAGCAAACACACAACTGTTTTTTTTAAATGACTATTACGTAAACATACTATCGTGCAGCTAAGCGATTAAAACGCTTGTAGTGGTGCCAATTTGAACTTTTGAGACGCCCCATAGTTCCAGAAGACATTCAATGTGTTACCATTGGACGCAGACCACAACAATGTACCTGACGTCACATAAAACCGAGGGTGCCAGTTTCATGAGCCAGACACGCGCAACTAAGGTCAATCCGGGTCACAACCTTTGCGTTGATTGGTCACGAAGATTAACGAACGTGTCTAATGAATATTCGGACGCGCCAGTTTAAGCCTTTGTCTTGTCGTAGACCCTAGGGCGAGAAGTCTAGCGGAACCCCAGGAGTCTGGGACGCAGACTAGTAGCCACAAGGTATATTTGAATAATGCGTTCATTATACTAAACATGGACTGACGACAAGACATACAATTGTACAAATATGAGACGGAAATGAGAGCGACCTTCCTGCCATGACATGGTATGCGTCGTTAATGCTTTTCTTCGGTATTACATGCTACGCTTGAAAAACCCTACTTTAAGTGAATTTGCTAACTACGTGCATTACGACAAACTAACCTATGTAACATTCCAGCTTCTGTCCACTGGGAACTTAAGCTTTATAAGGACCTCATGGCTAACTATGATAAAAATATCAGACCAGTTAGAACACCAAACCGGCAACTAACGGCAACTCTCCAGTTCGCGTTGTCTCGTGTAGAGAGCCTGGTGAGTCATAGACTTGATATATGCAGCGTCTAAAGTGTTTTGTAAATTTATACATCAAGCGCACTAGCAATTGTTGCAATGTGAACATGCAGGATGAGAAAGCACAAGTCATGACAACGTTTGGATGGATGGGTGTTGTAAGTGTTTTATACAACTCTTTATTTGATTCCCGTCTGGAAACTGAACGTAATTAATATGAACCGTTACCTGTTTAGAAGTAAAGTACCTGGACAATTTGCGGCCAGTTCAAAGTAATGCAGGTCATTAGCAGAACCACAATATCCTGAATATGAATAATATTCATCATTTAATCGACATTTGCACTTCATTCAAGTAATTCTCGACCAACATATTATTTGTTCAACAGCGCTGGGTCGATGAGATTCTCCAGTGGAACCCGGCTGACTATGGTGGAGTAGGCAAAATGACGGTAAACAGTGAACAAGTGTGGATACCTGAGATTGCCATGCTCAACAGCGTAGATCAGGGCTCAGATCTTACTCTCGACGCTAACTTCAGGTGATAATGGATATTAATTGTTAAGTAAAAATGTCCTTTATTAAGATAATCATTTTCGGATCTTATTGTTGCCATGTCCCCGTTTAGAGTGACATTCCACTCCACTGGCCAGGCCAGGTGGGTTCCTGGCTTCAAATGGAAAACCTCCTGTAGGGTGAATCTTCGCTACTTTCCCTTCGATGGCCAAATTTGTGAAGTGCAGTTCACGAATTGGATGTATGGTGCAACGGAAGTGAATCTTACATATGCAAAGGGTAGAGTGGATGAATCAAATTATGTGAAAAATGGCGAATGGGAACTCACGTCAGCAGAGGTTGGGAGAACAGATCTAGTTTACAATGATGGATCCGAAGATTTTGCGCTGCCGAGGGTGGCTTTCCAACTCAGACTGAAGAGAAGACCAACCTTTCTTGTTCTGAATCTTGTCGTACCATCCTTGATCATGACTATTATGGCGATTCTGGTGTTCTGTCTGCCGGCAGAAGCTGGCGAAAAGGTGATGTCGAATTCGATGGACAGATTATTGGCAATATCCGCATTTTCTGAATGCGACTAATATACTAATTTGATTGTGATGTCAGATATCTTTGGGGATCACTGTGATGCTGTCTTACTCGGTGGTTCTACTCATGGTCTCTGATATTACACCCAGAGCAAGTGACACTATCTCCATACTAAGTAAGTAAATTGTTGAAATATTTGATGAATTTTACATTAATATTATTGATTGAAAGGGTTGATGGATATTCTGATTATTGCGTCTACAGCTGAGTTCATTGTCATCAGTATGGGTCTGACTGCTCTGGCCCTGGTCAGCACCATCGTAGTACTGAATGTTCATCATCACTCACCCGACAAGCCCGTACCTGTCTGGCTACATACCTCTATTCTCCGAGTACTCGCCCTCCTCCTCTGTATGAGACGAGACCGTGATATGCCAAGCAGCGATGGAGCCAAGTGTGCTAACATCGTACACCCGATGACGACAGATGCCGTTTCCGATTTCAAAGTTAAACCAATCGATTCACAACTGAATGGATCAGCAGATTCCAGTGACGACTTAGATATACTACGAACCCAGGAGTCAGAACTTAAAGAGCAATGGAGGAACGAGGACCATCAAGGCGACTGGAAAGCTGTAGCTAGGGTGATTGACAGATTGTTCTTGGTAATCTACAGTGTTGTTATCATTATAACATCTGGTATCTCGATGGGTTTCATGGCAAACAATAATGAGGATGGATTCATTGATGGCGTTTATTATATTGTCTCATAGTTAATCTTAACTGTCACAGACCCAAATGCTAACGATATTTACAGACAAACAAAAATCCCAATAGTTTTTTTCAACCAGGGTACTGACCGCCCCTGTAACGATAACTCCATCGGCGCTTGGTTCTTGCTTTCCGCAGGATCTGATATATCCACAGCATGTTATAAACAAGATTTGGAAGACGATATGTGTTTGAAAACCCGAACTATATTTGACCATACTCATGTATATATTGTGCGTTATCTATGTCTTACCTTAGAAGTAACACGGCGCATTCCTTGTCAATAAATTTGTCTTGTGACAGTGGTGCTACGTTTATTCCTATCGTCGCTGTTGGTCTATAAAATGCACAATATAGATACATAGACAATATATATATATATATATATAAATTTATATATACATATATATATGTATATGTAAATATATATATATATTTATATATATATATATATATATGGTATATATATATGTATATATATACATATATATATGAATATGTATATATATGTCTGTATATATATATTTATTTATATATATATAATATATATATAAACATATATATATATATAAACATATATATATATATTTTTATATATATATATGTAAGTACATATATATATTTTATATTTATCTATTTATATATGTGTTATATATATGCATATATATACATATATATATAAATATATATATATGTATAAAGTTATATATAAACAGATATATATATATAAATATATATATATATATGTTTATTTAAATATATATATATATGAAGAAATATTTTTAATATATAAATATATATCTTTATATATATATTTATTTACATATATTATCGCCACAGTTGTCGGTGTGTTTCATGATATATGACAAGGACAACCCCTTTAATCGACTTGTCGTGATACTTCCTGCTTCATCAGCAAAGCTAATAACAATGAACAACCAATCAAAAGATGACTGAACCTGAGAGATCTAATGATGAAATTCACTGGACGGAATTGTTTAATAGACACAGGTAGAATACGCGAGGGAAACCATGAATAGGTCAATATAAATTGTACCGTGACTTGCATTTTGGGGATCGCCTAGTGGTATTACATGGGCCGTCCTGTAATTGTTAAATCTTCAATGAATAAAACACTTCGATTATAGCAATGCATTAATGATCAATAATATAGTCGCTTTTTATTTAATTTAGTGTCGATAGTGGCCAAAAGCTGCGCTAAATTGACCCATGAAAATTGTACTTACACCGAAATAACCACATTTACTCTACTTGCCGTGTGCGTAAGACGAACCCTCGGAAAACTTCAATAATGTAAAGAGTTAGTCAGTATGACTACACACTGCATTATATATCCTATAGCAATTCCTGTGCATCTCTCTCCAATAGTCGGGTGTAACTATATCTAGTGTGCAAGAAATGACTTTGTTTGTTTCTTCATTCAACACACTTGAACAACAGCAATGACAATGGCACAAGCCATATGTACGCTGTAAACACGATTCATCGTTACAAAGAAGTCAGGTAGTCAGAGATGGTTGCATGGCATGTAACATGATATGATGGCACTGTTCGCCCTTTGACATTCACTACGATGGCGCTACCTTTGTCATATGTCATTTAGCGTGATGGCACTACCAGCCATAAGTCATCCAGTGTGATGGCACTACTAGCCTATGTCACTCAGTGTGATTGTACTACCAGCCATATGTCATTCAGCTTCATGGCACTACCAGCAATATGACATTAAGAATGGTAGCCGACACGGGAATGTTTGTGGTGATTGATGTGACCTTAGCCTCATCTAACGTTACAGACGGGCTGTCGTCAGTTTGTTCAACAGGCAGCATTCATTCACATTGTGTGCAACTTATCAACATAATAATACCCAAACGATGTTTGGTTGCATCAGATGATCGCCTCACTCTCTGATGCAAATCACATGGTTGTGAACATTTCTTGGAAGTAGTGAACAAACCAATCGTCAGCATGTAAACTTTGCACATATCTCCAATGTATTTTCTATACATAAAATGAATTTAAATGGCCGAATGGTATGGCTTGTTACATTAAGATAACAGCAGCCTTATTGTGGTTGGGGAAATAGATCACCTGAGGTTCGATAGCGTCATGTGTGTTCATAAATTTCCAAACGTGTAGCAATCTCAAAGGCAGATTAAACTCTCAAATATTTATGATTGCCGTACATTAGTATTTAAACCAAGTTGTTATGATATAGAGAGCCGCGAGTATTGCAAAAGCAGTTGATGATTGAAGCGGTATTTCGAATTTATGTCATACGATACTATTGGGGCCGATTTATTTCTAATATCAATGTATCTATCCTAGTAACATCTTGTGTTGTGGTTTATTGATGCCCCCATTGCCCTTTATGTGACAAAAAATTATTGCCTCCATTTAAACTGTCACTGTGAATCATAAGCGTATTACAAACCGGTACCATTCAACTAGTTTGCCCGCGACTTAGAATAGTAGCAGTGTTAATTGTACAACTTATTGTTATCAACGATTTCTCTAACAATTAATCTCATTACGTCAAACGGGAATGCTTGCTCATCGGCTATGTTATCTGGCGCTTATCACTGTCTGCAAACTCGTGATAGTTATATTGTGATACTAAAATTTGCTGTTTTATGTCTGCATACACCTCTCTATAATCCTTAAGCCCCAGGAAGTAGCCCGACTCCAGAACATTTTTAAAAACGCACTCTATGACATAGACACCAATGGACTTTTATTTCTAACAGAATGCACACTTTTTCACATATCCACGATGAGAAGTATAGTAAGACTAGCAGATTTGTTTCTCATGGTCGTGTGGACTGCTGCTTGTAAACATAGTGTTGTGTAACACAACGGTTCGCTGAAGCAGAATTTAGCTGCGATGTCTGTGGTAAAGCAATGCTAAATATGATATTTTTTTCTTAGACCCTCTTAATGTACCTGACGTAAATTTTATTTCCTGGAACATGACCAAAATAAAGAACCAAAATAAAGCATATTACTTTACAGTAGACTCTCGTCAAAGCATACTTGGACCTTTTTAATATTCATGCAACAATAATTATTGTGGGGTAAATGGTCCTCCAGGAATCGTTAGTTTAGTTTACTTTGTAGGTATATTGTGTAATATTTGCTCTCACCAATAAGATACAAACTGTTTGTCTAAGGGGTGGTTCTCTTTAGTTGAGTGTTATTCCATCTACTCGTTCGGAATCAAGACAAAATATAAACGATGCCCTGGTTATCAGAACACACATACACGGCGCTGATAACCGTTGATAATTTCGCCTTAAAAGCCGCCAATCCAAACCCCTACACAAATGCATTGATCACTAAGCAAGGACGGAACTTCCCAAGAGGTAAAACGCAAGATCCAATCAATACACCACGCATCGTAAATTCTACGAATACAATGTCGATTAGGTTGAAGGGGCCTTTGGATACCCATTAGATATGCGAAGTTGCGACAATGCAGAATTATCAAGTTGGTGAATGTGGGGAACGCAATCAATATCACCATGGAGATCTTATTGATAGCGTGAGGCGTGTTATTCTGAATGTCGGGCATATTAATTGTGTACCCAACGAATGATGTAGGTTGAAACCATTGTGTTAAACAGAATTCGACTCCCACGAATGAATAAATTGTTTGTTATGTAAATAAACTTAAGTGAACATATAATAATATAGATCCACATTCGTCATGAGTATTGTAAGAAGTGCATATCTAGTTACAATATCACGAATTCGGCTGCAATCCAATATAGATTTTAAGAGCCCACAACGCAATTTCAAACAAAAACATCAACTGTCAATTGTGAGACACAATAGCCAAACCTCTCCTTAATTGAGAAGCCATTAGCCCTCAGGGATCACGAAACATGATACTTGTCATGAAATCGACTTCCCCACAAGTCTGTTAGACACAGTATATGTACTGATGACGTATGATTTCATAATAGGGCTCTCATATTTCATTGGCATCAGTTAAAGTGCCAGCTACTTGATATTTAGCGATTGGTAATAGGGAACAAAGAGGCGGGCATATTTTATTATTGATAAACGATCAGTTAACCAATATGAAGCGCGTGATTAGGTTGGTTGCCACAGCAAGGTGTCTCTTGGATGTCACGAACTCTAGGTTTATTCAATTTGTCGATGTACAACTAGCAGGAACAAACCTATAACCATGAGGGGAGTGGTTGTTGTTGAGGGAGATTGGGTATGGGTCCCATGTAATAAATGCTCATTCATATGTATTTTTCTTGATAATGGAAAAAAATCGTAACATTGTCCAAACCAGTGTGATCGACTGCATCTTTTACAAAGCGTAGTCTCTGGCGTATTTGCCTTACAGCAAAGAACATTTCTTAACTTGTCTGGGTTAGAAGAGAACCACCTCAGCTCTTGCTTTTAACGGGATGATTAGTTATCGGTGTAACGCTATTGTGTAATAAACCACCACATTCTTGTGAGTTATGGTGGGAATTTCAAATGATAAGTGTTTCATGAACCAACCAGAAGAATGCTATTGTTTGTTGGTTGACCAATCGTCCATGAAAATGACGTAATTATTCTTGAATGTCACAAATATATATATAGTCTTGACAGACCAAAACATTTAATCTGACAGAATAACCAAATAGTAATTCAAAACTGTACCATGTCCTACAAGCCTCTCGTATTGGCAATATCCGGGTCAAGGTGATGTGTTCAGATGTTGCCAGGTCAAAGAGATGTGTATATATATATATATATATACATTATATATATGTATATATATATACATTTATACATGTGTATATCCATGTGAGTCATGTCTGCCCTTATGTATTAGTCGGTTTACGACAAATGATATTAGTTTGCATTGTAAAGCATGGGATATGAATAAGAGTTAATGTTTTACACAGATGTGCTGCATTATAGAGCAGCTTATATTCTAGACGATCTATATCGATGCATTTTATCCACGGCAACTATCTACCATAGCCGGCTCTATCAAACTGATTCTTTACCTATATCGCCTCATACGGTTTTGGGTTTTAATGCGGTGCGAGGTGAGAGGTCAGTTATGTAACCCACGGAATCGAGATGCATTGGCGCACTGAACTGGCTGGTTTATTCTAAGACGTGATATGGTGACGTGGGTGTTTTTATTGATTATATGTTAACATTAACGATTTGTTGTTGCTTGACTGTTTTTTGAAGTTGCGCGGCATGTTCTGATTTGTGGATTTAAAGAAGCCTCTCATACCATTTCAACGGCATCAGCGAACCTCACCATAATTGGCAATGTGAGCCTGTATGTATAATATTTGATATCTGGTAAATCAACAACGATTGACATATCCTTGAAATACCTTTGTTAGCTCTATCAGAGAATGCATATGTCAGAAATAACCAAAAACACTCACCAAAAAGCACACAGACAGTGCCTAAATCGGCACAAAGGTATGTTATGCTACTGTCAAATTCCCGTGACAATCACGGTTTCGTGAAGTTTATGTTAATGAGGACTTGATTGTCAAACCGTATTAAGACAATATGCTGGGCCGAATTAATATAGTTTGGCCACACACTTGTAGAATTTTTTACCAAATGTCCAGCATCACTGAAAACACATCTCATACGCTAACATCAACAGTCGATCTACGATGCGAGAAGTGGGCACGTGATCAATAGCCCAGCTGCATTTCTCTATGGACGTTATCCCAAATGTTGTAATAAGTGTTATGCCTTAAATATTATACCACCATGTGCATATTTGTGTGACCAACGTGATAAACAGTATTTAACTTTGGGTTTTCAGAATTAATGTCACAATAACAGATCAATCTTATACAGCTATGCACCTATTTGTGTGACCAATAAAGCAGACTTAGCAACAGAGATATATTCATCGGTGATGAGTAGTAATCCGATTAATGTTATGCGCCGAAAGGTCATGGGGCTATTATTGCAACAGGTTAATTTTCTCAAGGTAAATCTTATGCCATACAAATGTTCATAAATAGCATTGCTATGTGAACAGGTCGCAGACTGACCGCAGAACGATGTACGTACCTCGTTCCCAGTACGGCGCACCTCGATTGAGGTACGCATGATAGTCGTGCCACCGCCCTCTGCTGTTTTGCATTTTATGACATTATTTTCTGAAATGTGATTGGCTTTGAACGATTTAATTATGCAAATATTGTATGGCCTACATTTGGAACCAAATCTGTTGTTGTGAGCGATATCGGGCGTTCACTAGAAGAGTTTTCACTTCCATTATTAGACAGCGACTAAGTTCATGATTAAAATTTTGTACACACACCCACAGGCAGAGGTAAGGTCTATGTTTTCTCATTTACAAGTATATCATCTTATTATACATTATATGTTATTCAAAATTCTATGGCATATTAATGAGCTATCGCTAATAATATAACACCCCTGTTGAATGATTTTTCTGAAACAATGGCGTATTGATGCGTTCGTACTTAAATTGAAGTATGGTATACTTCCTTTTGAATTGGGGCCATAGTCTGATAGTAGATCGTATACAGATAAAAGAATGACACTTATGATTCATACGACCGAACCGCAGGTCGAATGCCCGGGGGGGCACTTGGCCTTATTCTGGATAGGGGTGTGCCGCGGGACCTCGAAAACCCGTACCCGTCGTACAAGGTCAAAATGGCCAAAAGCATACCCCGTCGTACAAGGTATTATGCCAATCTTTAACCCGTCGTACAGATTGAAGCTGAAAAAGATACCCCGTCGTACAAGTATGAGGCCCAAAAACCCGTCGTACAAGTCGAGAGGCCGAAAAAGCATACCCCGTCGCGCGGCACATATATACTACCTCTATACACTTAAGTGCCCCCCCCCCCCCCCCCCGGGGTCGAATGTAGCCTTTCCTGGTGGTGTTCTTATATAAGATAATTTGTTTTAGAAATTTGAAGCCTCGTACTTATGTAGTGACATAGCCCCACTCTGAGGGTAGTATACATATAAATCAACAAAACGTCGTGCACGGCTTGAAGTGACAATGTCAGTTATTCCAACCAAATAGGAATTACTCTGTTAATAGAGGGTGATATAAAAAATCTCACAAGCATTGCTGGTTTGTGTTGTGTACTTAAACATTGATTATAATATTTAATGTTATGTATTTCACTAGACAGTGTCTGAATTACTTTGGTGTTTTTTTCCAGAATTGAACAGCTATTGGCCATGCCATTTTCAAAACGGTGTGCTTCTGAAAGCCTTCATTCACAATGAGGATGTTTGGAAACTGGAAACCTGGTGTCAAAGAAAAACTGTTGGATTCGGTTGGAAAAAAAGAATCTGTCCATTACACAAAAACTGTCAAAAACAAAGTTCTGTCAATCATGCATTGATGAAGTGAATAAATCTATCCAGACTTGAACTTTCCTTCAGCCGTGAGTGATGAGTCCGTGCAGTCCCCTTCCAAGCCGCTGAAAGTTGGTTTCAACTCTCTCAATGAAGAAGCTATTCCTGTGAGCAGTGTACCAGTTCTCGCCTGAACAATAAACCCATCTTTCATTGTTTTCGTCTATATACTCAACTAGAATATTGCCCTTACACCGCTGAACAAGTTCATAAGACTTTGTACATATTATCCTCTTCCTCTCGTTTCTCCTATGGCGGCATTCAGTACCATCAGATATGTATGCAATAGGTATTTTACCTGTGTGGTGTTTCCACTTTGGATCTCTGAAAGTTTAACTAATTGTTTTCAATATATTCCATGCCAAACAACAGAGACACCGAGAGAATATTTTATTCTGGATTCCATTGCAGCATGGTTTATTTCTTTTGTCTGCAACTAAGTTGATCTTTTATAGCTTTTGAATTATTTTGAACAAAATAGACACATGTATTAGTTGTGGTCCCTCGTGGTAATTATGAAACCACAGCAAGGAAAAGGGCCAACGTGTTTATAGAGAATACCTGTATTTGATTGGCAACTTAAAAGAGAGTTGATTTTCAATATCAAGTATCTCTACGTTTCAATACAGTTCGATCAACTAGTAATTAGAAATTTGCTTTATTGACACAGACCAACCTGATCAATGGAACTGCGCTGTGTTATGCTTTATCTGCCGTTTGTGCAGGGAGATGTATATATAAGTTTTTGTCGTAAAATGGCATGAAAGTTGGCTTTAATTGTCAATGTCATTCAACAATATCCGCATTTGGAATTATGGCAGCATGAGCCCATTTGCATTGTATAGACCTGTCAGGCTTCGTTGCTGCTAAATAGAGAATAATTACCACATTAAAAATCGTTAGGTTTACACTTTGAACACAGGCAGTATGAATTCCCAATAAAACTTATTAACTGACACCGAGATAAGTTTAACGATCTAGGTTGTGAGAATCTAAGACCTCCAGGATCGGCCAACATCCACTTGAGGGAGTAATAATCAATCAAATAAGTTAAATAACTCAATCGGAACGGAGAAATGAGAACAAATGACCATTATCTTAGAAGTATAGTTGACCTCCTATGTGATTTATAAAATGTATATATAATCGTTAGACGCTAGATTTACTCATAAATACGAAATTGCTTTCACGAAAATGTGATGAGGTCAGTGTTTTCAGGATGCTCATATTTAAGTTTACAACTCTCCCTCATCAGCAGATCATGATCAAAGTTGATAAAACTCATTGGGTAGCACAGTCGCCAAGTCCGTATTTTGAAAATGACTTTGTGCCCACTGCTATAATCGGGAATATCAATTAACCCGGTCTTATAAGTTCACAGAGCACTTCTCAGTGTCCACAGTTTTTCTTCATGTCATGAAAAACAAGACAACATGAGGTACCAATAGTACGATCGACTTTTCACGACATTCCCAGTTGAGATAAATTAAAAACAAAATGTCATCGTAGCCACTTTAACACAAAGTAAAGTACCCATCACCCCATGAAACACCACTTCCCGATGGACAACGATTTAAAGCTCAGTGAAGTATTGCTTTACATGTGTCGATATCCTCTAAGGTGGGACGCTGCACTGATTACTAACAGACTGTCAGACTCTTACTCACCATATTAGCATTGGATTGATGTAGCGTGCAATGGTTCACTTAATTGCAATCAACTTTAATGGCATTTTAAAATTCTCCCTGCTGTTTTAATCCATTAGTACCATTGGCAATTAGAAGCAAGCATCTTAATGGAATTGCAAAACATCAGAGAGTGTAGCTTTATTTGAACTGATATATGTTCAACGTGGACGCCAACTGACAGATGTACAGCTGGACACGCCCCCGCGATTCCAGATTTATGTCCTAATAAAGAGTCATAGCACAAACCACAATATTGTCCAGCTTATGATGGTGTTAAATTAAATTCGTCTATTTACATGTGTAACAGGAGTCAAATTGAGCATTATAAATAGCTAAAAGGAGCCAACAAGGTTGACTACACCGCAGTACATTATTGTCCGCGTGTATAAACAACACCATCACCATTTTGTTGCGAGTGATGATGTGTCAGTTGACGGAAAATATTTCTATCTTAGAGGTCATAATCACACACAACTAATGCATTGCGCGGAGAAGATATGTGCTGACTTTACCTTCATTACGACCCTTACAACACACATTTATTTACCAATAAGTCTGACGAAGATTGTGAATATATAATCTGAAGCGGAAAACAAATTCAACACACACATTTGATGGCTTGAACATTAGCACTAACACAGTTTAAGGTCGGCTACGCTTACTATACTGCATGAGGCAATGTGCGACTGAGATATGTTTTGCCACAATTTGGTGCGTGCCTTTTCGTATTGCTTGGTTATTTAAAGCGACGGCAACTGTATCAGCAGTAATCGTCATATATATGATGATTTAAGCTCTATAAATATTAATTGACTCAAAGCCGCGTAGGGTGTTTGGAACCTAGTGAAGATGTAAATAAATTGTTTTATTTCACGTCACATGGGATGCTTTTTCACACTGTGAAATGCCGATTGTGCATAGAATGTTATCGGTCTAAACCTTCTGCTGACTGAATGACGGCCGATAGCTACCACGAATGCAACTACTATCAGACACCAGTAGACCAATCCTTTGCATATATGAACAACATCTTCAGGCCAGTCGAAATGAATAATCAAATTGTAATCCACATCTGCAATCTTTTCGCACAAAGGATGAAAGGGTAGGGTAAGTGACTTATTAACAACCCACATTATACGTAATATTTTCAATGTGGCTTCTGAAGATCAGAACAATAAATGCAGAAGGCTTCACAAGTTTCTACGCATGATATCTCGACAGCAACGCATTACGACATGCATTTCTTGGAAGCTGCATCATATCAGTTTAGGTGTCGAAAAATGGCTAACTTACAATTTGTTAGACCATCAAGCACATATCTTGGGGCTAAATATTTTATTGTTATTGCCAAGCTTGTGATCACATTATACTGCGGATGTATGTTTCGCTGAGTCCATAGAATATCAGTCATTCATGAAACGACTTCGCTAGTTAATCCCTTACCTTGGCAAGCAGAGATTATATAATGTTAATGCGATGCTAAAACAGGTGTAATATGTCTAATTTCAAATCAGTGTTATTCAAAGCTGATGTAGCTTGGTAATATTCACGTGAATCACCTGATGATAATCGTTTACTGTGTTCTACTATAATACTATATATCATTGCTAATCTAATGGATATCAAGAATAATGTCGACAAAACCTATCTGCATTCGCACTCACTTGGAGCATAACCTGATTCGCCAGACATAACATGCGACAATCTCGTATATAACTGAATATAACTGAATAGAAGTACAAATTCCTCCTCCGACATTAAGATTGGGGATTGATTTACTAGTAAATACAACCCTATGTTGTAATATAACATTGTAGTTAAAATTATTCTCTGAGTAAAAACAACAACCATCAGGCCGCTACACACCACCCAGTGACGATATTTGCTACACAACTATGTCTGTCTGGCGATAGCTGCAATGAATAATTTGAATACTGAAACAAGAACATGCTTATTTCTGTGTACTTTGTGATTATCCCATAGATACATATATATATATATATATATATATATATATATATATATATATATATATATATATATATATATATATATATATATATATATATATATATATATATATATATATATATATATATATATATATATATATATATATATATATATATATATATATATATATATATATAGGCTTATAAAGGGATACATTTACCAGTGGTTATAGTCCTTTATGTTAGAGCCGTTCCGTCCATGACAACTCAACAAATCATCAACAGGATGAAATCTCACCCATCGCTTGCTGCATTTGTATTCACTTTGGGTATTACAGACGGCAATTTGATATTGATTGCCATTTGGGATCACTGATATCGTAGTATAAAATCCTTTGACTGATTAAGATTAAACATTGCTCTTATCTGCTCAATAAACTAATACGCCGTCTGTCTTTGCTTTAACATGAAACTTGTTTTGTGGCTTAAGCATCTATTGGCTGCAGTCTACTGATAACCTCACGTTGGTCGTTCTTTTCTTATGAAAAGCCTCAGATATATTGAAGTCTTTTCAAAAGTGTTAGAAATACTTTTATTTATTTTGTGAAATTAAGCGCGTAAGATGAGCAAACGCTCTCTCCTCATATGTACTTCTAATCTGGTGTGGATTCAACTGAACACGATGCAGATAGCATTTCGTGGCATTATAGTGAGGTTATATAACCCCTCTTTGTAACAACTTATTGCCACGCACATGCACTCGTCTAAGATAATTGCACGTGCTTATTCTTCATTAACTCGGATTGATCAGCCAATCTATTGGTACTTCAACTGCAGTGTCTACTTAATCACATCCCTTCACGCTCACATCCAATCATTTTATTCCACCAATGAAAAAGTTTTGTGCTCCCTTGTTGTTATCCCGCTGGCCAACTCAAAGTAACGACGAAAAGAGCCGCGCAATCCACAAAATTCAGTCATGAGAAAAAATATACCTCATTGAATGTCAGTGGTTTCCAATTAGTCGGGTGTTAATATCACCACTTCGACACACTCGGGTTCTTATGATAGCACGCACATTCAAAGAGGCGCTCTGAATCAAAGTGAATTGTGAAGCCATTAGTAGTCCATGACATTATCAATGTATTTGGCTGATAACCTAATATGTACCAAAATGCATCTGACAGCACCCTTTCCACAAAATGGCATCGCCTGAAAGATGTTACATTAATATTTTCACCAGTAGGTTTAAAGCGCAGGTTTCTGATCGAATCTGACTACTGCATCTGGCGCCCTGCAAATGCAAGTACACTATTATCAACGTGCGTTTGGCAAGACGTGAGTTACCTTACTGATAAGATATACCACCAATTTACATGCAAGTGAACAGTTTGTGACAGAACTATTCATGCACACATTCGGACCAAGCCTGTGAAGCTTCCCCAGTTATGTTCTGCGACCAATGTCTACCCATTCATCTAGTTTATGTCGAAGACGTTAGTGTCCTAATGTGAGACACCTGCTGAATAAACACTGTTTGTGTCACATGACATAGCAATTTACAGCATTTGGTTTAATTTTGTCGTCATTTAATTCGGGCAAAACTTAAACCTGAAAGGTAAGCGTCTTTATGGTAGCGTCTAATGGTTGTGATATGAACAATAAACCAGTATATGTAATCCTATAAATTATACAGTCCGTTCAAACAGCTATGGACTTAATTAGGTTTTTATGTTAAACAGTGTAGCGTACGTCACAATACTTTGATGTAAATGACGTGACGGAAGTAACTATAACTTAATTCCTAGCAATTCCGTTTATTTCATGTTTCTGACCGAACAGTGAGTGGCTCAAGCGCTGTCAGAAGTTTAAATTGCAAGCAGAATGTTTATATGAAATGAATATGGTTTGTCCCTTTATGGGTTACTGAAAGGTGAGTGTTTGGTGATATTGAGATAAGGTGCGCTCCTGCATCTAAATCCTACCATTAAATTTGAATAAATGCGGGTCGTCTCCGCTGTGCATGCCGCAGATAGTCAGTGTGTAAGGCGTTATGATATCGTTAGGAAATAAGAATGTCCACATTCATGATGATTTCACTCAAAGGGTGCAGTATGTATCAGCGGATTAACATGTGACTGTAACCGTCAACCACCCGTATATCCAAATACGCCCTGATCGAGGTGCGCGTGGCATGTTGTGTCGTACATAACTGACAGACCAACTTATTTATTTTTAACAAGTAAAGAGTCTGTGACAGAAAGATATTACCAAGCAAAACAGGTCTCGGCTAGGTGTCTCACTGTTTGTTTATATGCCCATTAATTAAGTTTACGCTTCATCACAGTACGTTTCGTCGGAAAGGGACTGACTAATGTCTGACGTCAACAATCGTTTATCACACCTGACAACATACCATAAATTGGGTCACTGATTGTTGTGCAAGAGCTTGATGATCGTTTTATTCACTCATAGAAAATAACAACTTATCATAGTTTTGTTTTTATCTGGTTCTACGCGCACCACAGTTGGTTTCGGTTTCATGTTCATGACCTTACATTCTTCAGCGTCCTATCTATTATTCATCTATATGTAATGTGGAGCATAAGCCAGATAAATGTTGCAGTGTCTTGTGGTCATGATATGAGCAACAGTATGGCGTAAACGTAAACTATTCATTCATCGAAACGAGACGCGCCTTGATGGTATTGGTAGTGGATTATTGTCATTCAAATCAAGTGCTGAAAACACGACGCGGACCCAGGGTTCAAACTTCGGATAAATATATAATCTAGCTGTCAGCAATTTAACGATATTGCTTTTCTGATTATGCCAATTAGACTGGCAACCAAGTGATTATATCGGCCTCTTTGTGGTGTGGGGCTGGGTGAGTCGGCTACATTCCGTGTGTCACTGGCAGTCAGGATCTATTGCGTTATGATGTCATGAGAAATCATAATGTCGGCACTCTCGATGATTAAATTCGAAGATCATATTCTATGGAATTGAAGGTAGATATACAATGCGTCAGGAAATATATATGATAGATGTCGCACACACCCACCCATACCCACACCCACATAAAATCTAGTGAATGTCGGGCATATCAACAGCACAGTATGCTTTTCTTGTATCGTTAGCTGTTCCTCTGAAACTTCATTGCAAACAACGGCTATTACGACCCTTGGGATAGCTCCTTTGATTAAAATGAGACGTCCACCTTGTGACAGATTCAACACAACAAGAAGGCATCCATTAAAGCACATGGCCCCAGCTTTATTCTGATTGGCTTACAAGCAACATGTGACAAGTATCCAACTACAAATAAACATTTAGGTGCCGCGGCGATTCCCGCCAAAACATCGTAATCATAATGTATCTAAAGTCATTCTGTAACACACCTCGCTTCTGTGTGTCTCACTCACAGCGCGCAGTAAAGCGCGTATTTATGGTCGCTAAATGAATCGTGCTGGCATTAGTAGCTGACACATCGTGCCATGTTATTTTGTGCATTCTGCGAGAAGTTAAGTGAGTGCCGCAACGGATTCGATCCAATGGCTACTTTTGGCATATACGTTTCACGAAATGACATTACGTCTCAGGAAGAAGTCATATTTGCATGACTAGTTACAAAAGCACTTAGAGAACAGTGTGCGCCCCGCATTGCAGCAAGTTTTTGCCTACCTGACTGAAATCAACTGAATACTTTTCTGAATTGTTTGTGACAGAATACTTTAATCAAACATTTAAGTCAAATGTATGATGCCTGCATAATTATTTATTACTGCCATAATTTACATAGTATATGCCTCGCTGAAGTTTGTTTCGTCAGTAAGGCTCTAACCATCACCAAACAGACATGCAGACCCAACATTGACTCGTTGTGAGAGGAGTTCATTGTATTCACTCACAAAACAATATACCACACATTTTGGTTTGAAAACAAAATAGGCCCAACAGCGAAGCTCAGATGGAATCTGATTAAGAAATCAACAATCTTTGTAATCGAGGCATTATTT
>CM067350.1:16300536-16410536 GCA_034190875.2 Urechis unicinctus | reverse complement strand
TTGCAGCGGGCAGTCGTTAGTTTCGTGATGATATGAGAATTATTTGGATAAGGATTCGTTTAAAAGACGCGAGTGTGTGCGTGAGGGGGTGGGGGGTGTAGGGGAAGTTGGGTCGAGAAAAGGCGATTCTGCCCATCGTGCGCTTTAATCTTAATGTAATTGACATATATTTTTTCAAGCGGTCTTGCATGTTGTACCACGTGCGTGTGTGAATGTGTGTGCGTAATTTGTGTGTGAGAGTGTAAGTGTGCTTGCGTGTATCTGTAGTTGAGTGTTTGTTGTTGGTCAACATGTGAGTGTTTGCGTGCGTCTATTTCATGTCACATACCTATAATTTGAGCGGGTTTTTTTTCTATTCATGTGTTGACATTTTCCTGAGATTTACCAATCTAGATATGCTTTGTAATATCCACCACTTGGGACATATTTCTTCAATGTTTCCCCACTCTTGCCAAGAGGATCAATTATTCAACAATAAAAGGTATCATCTAAGACATTTGTTCATTGCTTTTATGACGCAATTGCCCAAAACTTTCAAGCCTCATGTTCAGACGAGAGTTCTTAAAAGATACAGCAGCGCCCTCTAGTGGAAACTGTAGACTCTACAGCGGGTGTTCGGGTAAGATTACTTCCCCATGCACAACTAGCACAATATACGTTAGTAGACATCGGTCAAACTTTCCATCAACTATCAGGGTCGAGCAAAGGTCAGAACTTAGAACCCTGGCTTATGACGAGCAATTAACCACTGTTAGTATTTATGGTAGTATTTAATGTACGGTTAACTCCGACGTGGTAAGATCTAAGGGATAAGCTTGTAAAACTTGGATTACTTTTGATCCATCTACACTTCATTTAAGGGACTGTATTGGGTTGACCAATCACAGACAGAGGCATTTTTACAATAATTTCCAATCACAGTACTAACCGATTATCGGTTGCCATAAAACTGAATAATTCCAAGGAGTCATAATACTTATCAATAACAGGCAGCCACAATACTGCTCAGTCACAAGGGGCAGCAATACTGACCAATCACAGGCAGCCACGACCACCGTAAGCCACATTACTGACCAATCCAAGGCAGTGATCCTACTGACCAATCAAACACCGTCACACTGATACAGAACCATCCACCACCATCATCATTAATTCGTCAACGCCATTATATGACGCGTGCTTAGGTTATATCTCGAAATGAGTGATGACGGCACCATTCCCGCAGAACCAATCACACACTCGTATTTGGGTATTAGGCGCAGTTGATGTTCAAGTGGATCATACAATTAAGAAGGCCCTGTCTAGAATTATTACTAACGAGATGAAGACAATCAACACAACGCATGATCGATACGCATGTCGTTTGTCTGTAATGCTATCCTGACGTACAGAATGTTTACTATTTCAACGCCTTGTTTCATTTTTCACTTCACATAATATGGAGGGGCTCATACCATAAAATACCACTACACTCTTATCTAAAATGGTATGTCACTATTTAAAAGTGGTCTACCTAGGCAGCGATAAACAATGACAGGCTTTTCTTCTTCATTTGTCCGTGGAAGAGCGTCATGGACTGGTTACAATCTCATGATGGCATTATGAGCTCATTGCTCTTTTAATCAAAATTTGACATTAAAGGATACCATTCAACATGTTTGACTGTAAATTATAGATAATGAGTGTGAGAACAGATGACAATGATGATGATAATGATGATAATGTTGATGATGATGATCATCATGTTGATGATGATGATCATCATGTTGATGATGATGATGATAATAATGATGATGATGATGATGATATGTTGATGATGATGATCATCATGTTGATGATGATGATGATGATGATGCTGATGATGTGCCACACACCTACTGCAAATCGTCTTCCTTATATAGTCCCACTTGAAGAAGTGTTGTGATGCTGATATTTTTCACCAATATGCTTTTGTACTTGTAACAAGAGAACGAGACATGCGTATGGCTGCCTGGTGACCGGATCTGACGTTTTTCAGCCTGAAATGACGCTGGGCTTCTATTACAGTCGATCGTAGGTCGATATGTAAGGATGTAGGTAGGACCGGTAGGTTGAGAGACGGTCTTATTAAACTTCTACGGGCCAACGTTCTCGCGAGTTCCAATGCACAGAGGTATTAAACAGCGGCCCAACTCGGCTGCATAGGCGTGTGGCAGGCGGAGGGGTTGGGCTGGACTTGCGTCCCCGTGGCTGCCAGCCAATGAGAAGAGTCTTTGACATAATTGAGGCAGCAGCGGTATCGAAAAGCCAATATATGGCCGGCCCACGCTCCCTCCCACACAAAACCCTGGCTTTATATCCACCCGGTCCCACCCGTAGTGCTTGGTCGCCGTTATCATCATCTAGGCTGCTGAAGCTGCTGCTATTGCTGCTGAAGGTTGATAGGATAGTCTTCACAGTGAAGGTACTTCTTAACAAGACAAACAACGAGAACGTGGGTCGCATTCCCGATCAGCGATTTCCAGACGGCGCAACGTGGTTCATCTGCACGTAGAAGGTAAGCCGGGCAAATAACGTGGTCTACAATTATATTAAGTTAAATCAGAGTTGGACGAATTATTAAGTAAAATGTATGCAGCAGCTCTGAAATAATGGTACACGTAACGTTATATCATCGCACTTAGAAATAACATATGCTAAAACGTCAGTCGATCATCGTCAGTTTAAAAGCCACCGACCAAACTCATTATTTGTACTTGTACCTTCTGCCATAGATGATCTTTTTTAAGTGTATCGGTAACATTATTTTTGGTATGTACTTAACTGCCCGACTCAATGATTGCAACATGAAGGTTTTAACAATTTCACAACGGAGATTCCGATGCATCGCCATGTGACTCTTTGTGTCTTTGATTCAAAAGAAAATATAGATCAAGATAGCTTTACCATGAAAATGTGTGATATGTTGGCTATTCCATGTTCAATTTTGTATTCAAACTTTACCCAAGGACGATATGACTATTATAGACCTCACCCCGCACCGTGGCATATGGAAATAGTCAAATTACTGCTATCTTGACTAATATCAAAAGTGACAAGTATAAGTGACTCTGAGGTTCTGGCGCGATCTGCAGAGATCATCGCTTACGACATGTGGCTGCTGTATCACGTCAAGGCCATCCCAGAAGCACCTTCCCTTCCGTTGATAGCGATCACCTGGCGATAATCGAAAATTGAAATAGACAAGGAAAGTACGCTGCTGAAAGCGATCGTAAAATCAGAGGGGCTCGTGGGCTTCACTTTTGAACAAATCCATGAGTTGCGCCACGGAAAAGATGGAATTGATGAAATAATGACCGTACTTTGGCATACTATGAAAATACAGCTTAAATGACATATCGTTAACATATAGGCTTTAAATCAGACCAGGACTAAAAGCGTATAGAATCCCGACGGAAATCTGTTTTCGTTTGCCAATGATTCGCATTAAACGATTTCCACAGTGCGGTCTTTAAGCACAAAGGTGTTGGTTACAATGCAGTTGTCAACAGACAATACGCTGGTCAGCTTAGGGTCAAATAATATCTGACAACATAAAGGAACACACAAACTCTTGGTGTATACAATCGCAGTTTTCCTGTGTCTTGGTTATCATTCCCAGAACCTTATGGTTTACTTTAAACGTCATTTGATATTACTTAAATGTTGAATAAAATATCAACAACTGAAGTTTAAAAATCGAGCAAAAACCTCTGGGGGTGCCACAAAGACTGACTTAAAGCTTCCAAAGTGACCAAGAGTTGTGTAACTCTGTCCCATATATACTATTAACCCAAGGGGATGTCATGTCCTGTGAGGGCTGAGCAGCCGTCTTCCGAAGCTGTTTAATGTTGAAGGTGCTGTGGAGACAGGATGATCAAGCGGATCAAGACGTTAAGCTACTACTTGTTGAAAGCCCAATAGTATTTATCATCATGATTATTACTTAATTGCTGTTGCTGCGAATAATCTCACCCGTTTTGAACACCAAATTTTCATATACCATCGGCTTGAATAAGATTGTACATTGATTCGTGGCATAAGCGATTTTTAGTTAACCCATCATCTAACCCACCCCACCCAACATGGGCCTCAGCTGAGTACAGCTATTGTTAGGGAGCTTTGTGAACTTGTATGAGATACCCAAGGAGGAGCAAAAGCTGGAGGGTAAAAGATACGCAGGGAAAACGTCTCTCTGGTGAACGTCGCATGAACTAACGTTACACAGGACAAAAATGACGTACGGGGAATTGACAAACAAGTTAACGTCATTCAGGGAGCGCGCAAGAAGATATCATTACAAAGGGAAAATTCACACACACACACACACACACACACACACACACACACACACACACACACACACACACACACACACACACACACACACACACACACACACACACACACACACACACACACACACACACACACACACACACACACAGACAATATCAGACAGTAAAAGATCCCAGAGGCAAATATCAGACAGAGAAATGTCACACAGTTGAACATCACTCATGACAAACACTACATAAAGTCAGCACCATATCAATGCAAACACCACAGAGGGCACACACTGTGTCAGGCTAACACTAATCAACGCAAGCACTACAAAAAGCAGGTACCACATAAGACAAGCACCACATAAATCAAGCACTACATAGGACAAACACCACATAAGGTAAGCATCATATCAAAGCAAACACCACATAAAGCAAGCACCACAAAGTACAAGCACCACATAAGGTAAGCATCATATCAAAGCAAACACCACATAAAGCAAGCACCACAAAGTACAAACACCACATAAGGTAAGCATCATATCAAAGCAAACACCACATACAGCAAGCACCACATAGGACAAACACCACATAAAGCAAGCTCCTCTTATGTCAAACATCACACAGGCCACACATCTTATAAATTGAGCGTGATGTAACTCCTCTTAAGATGGATACAGTTACCGAAATTAGACCTGTTTACTGCCTTATTACTACAAAGCCTAACTGGCAGGGCTCGGTTACATTTATCTATGTTAGAAGTCATTTTGATATGCCTCTAACCAGGAGACGTCTAAATTTGCGATGCTTATGATCTCAAATGGAATGTGCGCCGCTTGGTCGATGCTTGTGTTCGGGCATCCACGCATGCTGAAATTGCATCGATGCTAAACTGGCCTGGGGAGGGTGGAGCATGTGTAATGAACGCTCACGTGGTTAGTAATACTACCTGCGGCAACAATCAAAGAACTGGTGCATTTATACAGAGGCGTGGTTGTACATCTTATCGTGGTAATGCAAGTTTCAGTGGCTCTGAGTGGGTGGCCCTGAGTGGGTGGTTAGCCCTTACAGGACGTTCTGAGTGTGTGGGTGGATGGATGGCCTGGAGTGGGTGGATGACCCGGAGTGGGTGGATGGCCCGGAGTGGGTGGATGGCATTGAATGGATAGGACTTGACTAGGTATGTTGGCATGAGAGGGTGGGGGACCTCGTTTAGGTGGGTGGTCCAAGGAGCAAGCATTTGACCATGAACATTTGCTATTGGCTAACTTCAACCAAATGCTGAACCTTTCGCTATTGATTTTCTTTTTCATGCGTTTGCCTACCTTACCATATGTAACACCTGGAATCATAAACCACCCATCGTTAGCAAATGTCTGCAGTAATCAAACGCCAGTCTATTATGCCATTATCGCAGAGTCTGGGAGGGAGTGGGGGTCCCATTCTACGATAATTAATCCATTCCGCTAATAACCGAAAATAAACCATCTCACTCATTTGAAAGACATTTTGTGGCATCCGTCGGTTAGTGATTGGAAAGTATTGTAAATGCCTATGTCTGTGATTGGTCAACCCAATACAGTTCCTTAAATGAAGTGTAAATGGATCAAAAGTAATCCAAGTTTTAAGTTGCCGCTCGTATGTCTTACAGGGTTATATTTAGAAAACAGCCTCATAACCTGTTAAGGTGATGTTGCGGTGCGGCGTCATGGCCTATGTTCTCAGATATATCAGGGTTTGTCAGGTTATAATCAAGGTTGCCTCATTCACCACACGTGTCATCGCCTCAACCTAGACCTCTATTGGTCCCTGTGTCTGACGCTCCATCACACCAATAGTCATGTGTGCTTCCATTGTTCAGCCTCAGAATCAGGCATGTTTGTACTGAACACATTTTTTGGCTTCATTTTTGTACGTCTTAGTCTATTTTGCAACGGGTTGGAAAGTGACTGCAGCTTTCTGGGTGGGATGTTTTCGCATCGAAACCACCCTCACTCTAACACCCTGCCCCATTTCCCGTCCCCACTCCCTCCCAGACTCTGCGATAATGGCATAACAGACTGGCGTTTGATTACTGTAGACATTTGCTAACGATGGGTGGTTTGTGATTGGCTTAATCACGACTAGATGTCTGCTTTGTTGGCCTTGTTTAACTGAACCTCGGCTCCCCCTATCCCTCCCCCCACCTTCCCCCCCCCCCCCACCCTCACTCCCTGTACTACACCACGTCCATACAGCCTCCCCTTACAATCCCGTTACATAACAGACATAACGACGGATTGACCTGCACTTAGGTCTCAGTTTCCCGACATCAACTGATGTCCGCCACCTGAGGGATTACGTCAGGCCAAACGGGGAATCTGATCATATTAATGGTTGCAGATTAGCTCTTGGTATTACCAACGACATAAATGTATGAAACACTCGATAACGACGCGCTGTCTGATAGCTCTGTTCACGGCTCGCGGACCTGAGCCATGTTCTGCGTAAACGTCGCAATGTTTATAAGATGGAAGTGAAATAGAAATCTGTTTTAGAATAAACTATTTTTTTCCTTCTATTCGGAAACATTTAACATAATTCTGCTGATTACTGCCCAAGAAGCCTAAATGGTCCGATTGGCTAAATGGTCCGATTTCCTCAGGGATAGGATTGGCTCAATGGTCTGATTGCCTTCATGGTTTGATTACAATGATCTGATTGACTAAACCGTCTGATTGACTCAATCATCTGGTTGCCTCAATGAAATGATTACATCAATGGTCTGTCTTACACGACTGTCTGACACATGCTATGATCTTATTGCCACTGTGGTCACATCACATCGGTCAGAATGCCTGGGTGAATAGATATCCGTTCATTGAGAAATACCCGACTGCTGTGTCGGTGCTAGCACCTTACTAGAGGCACCCTGGTTAGGCAACCTATAAGTGGTATATCTCCTAGTATATGGTGTCGGTTGAAACGGTTCATTAGGTCCAGTTAAAATATACGCGTAGCATATGTAACTTTACCACAGCGGCTATGTGTATAAATCTTGAATTCCACTTTATATTTAAAGTTAAAACGAAAATCTTTTGAATTCGATCCGGATTATGACGTATAATGCTGAACATTTTGCCGAACTGTTGCGGTTCCTCTTTGAGCCCATCTTGCTAACAGTCGTCTATCTGAACTCTCCTGCATGACAAACAAATGCGCAATGAATAATAAATATACAATATACATGAGCTAGTCACACGCCTAGTGCACACACTGAATGATTGACTTGGGTGCCTGTGATCAGACACAAGGTGAATAGTAGATATCCAGCCAACGAGTCGTAACGAAGCTTCATTGATCGTCATCCATTTTGTGGATTTTAAGAGGATATGACAGCTCCCCTGTCACAACTCGGCTTACCATCAATTGAAATATCCACGTCCTTCCAGGATTATGCCGTTTGATATATTTGACACTCTGTCTTCCATTGACTGTATTAATATAACATAAGGAACACGGTTGGTTAAGCGACAATTGTTGCCCAAGTTTTTAAAGCGGCTATTGTCGCGTTGCCCTTTGTTGCTACGTGTCGTCATGTAACGTATGTCAGTCAGGCTGTTGTTGACTGAAGGGGTTCTTGTGACAGTTGATGCTGCATTAAGGATTATGTGATATTGTAACAGTACAAAGAGATAAAGCCATTGTCATTTATCCGTGAAGTAGCGGTAATAGGTTTTGTGTTGGTGTGATATGTGGGGCGGGCCTTATCAACGCCTTTATTGTAGGGTAGTCAGACGGAGTCAAGGCGGTGGTGGGGGACAGCGTGGGTTTACAACGCTTTTGTTCCGAGTACAGCTTGTTAGATACGTACCCGTAGTGTTATAACCCTATCTTTAATCAATCTAACGGTTGTGTCTGTTATTTTTATAACGAAACAGTTTGTTATCAATATAACTGTTCTGGCTGCTAAATGTATGTGTGTCATCAATATAACGGCCATGTCTGTCATCAATATAACGGCCATGTCTGTCATCAATATAACGGCCATGTCTGTCATCAATATAACGGCCCCGTCTCTCATTAGTGGAATTGCCCAGTCTGTCATCGATATAATGATCATGTTTGCCAACAATGGAATATCCCTGTCTGCCATCAATGTAAAGTACCTGTCTGTCATTAAAATAGCGGCCCTGTCCGCCATCAATAACAGACCCTGTCTGTCATCAATCGAACAGCCCTGTCTGTCATCGATCGAACAGCCCTGTCTGTCATCTATGTAACGACACTGTCTGTCATCTATGTAACGACACTGTCTGTCATCTATGTAACGACACTGTCTGTCATCTATGTAACGGCACTGTCTGTCATCTATGTAACGACACTGTCTGTCATCTATGTAACGACACTGTTTGTCATCTATGTAACGGCACTGTCTGTCATCTATGTAACGGCACTGTCTGTCATCTATGTAACGGCACTGTCTGTCATCTATGTAACGACACTGTCTGTCATCTATGTAACGACAATGTCTGTCATCTATGTTACGACACTGTCTGTCATCTATGTAACGGCCCTGTCTGTCATGTATGTAACGGCACTGTCTGTCATCTATGTAACGGCCCTGTCTGTCATCTATGTAACGACACTGTCTGTCATCTATGTAACGACACTGTCTGTCATCTATGTAACGGCCCTGTCTGTCATCTATGTAACGACACTGTCTGTCATCTATGTAACGACACTGTCTGTCATCTATGTTACGACACTGTCTGTCTTCAGCATAGTTTTTTAGCAGCTTTCTGGAAAGGTTGATGTGTGGTAGTTGATAATCTCACATTCCTTATCATGATGGTGAGGTTGTTGATCATCTCACATTCCTTATCATGATGGTGAGGTTGTTGATCATCTCACATTCCTTATCATGATGGTGAGGTTGTTGATCATCTCACATTCCTTATCATCATGGTGAGGTTGTTGATCATCTCACATTCCTTATCATCATGGTGAGGTTGTTGATAATCTTGCATTTCTTATCAGCATGGTGAGGTTTTTGATTTACCTGCAGCCATCACCGTGATCCGTGGGGATTGAAAAACGTACAGCCATTATCATGACTTCGGTATCACACACGTTTTAGATACAGAGCTAGGATACCATGACAGGTCATGGTTTCAGCAGCAGCAGCAGCAGCAGCAGCAGCAGCAACAGCAGACGTCTTGCTATTTCGAGAGTTAACTCTGACCCGCAGACGTAGCTTTTATAACAAGTTTACACCAGGATATCAAATATTTCTATGAATATTATATAGATTTGGTTTAAAATGGTAAGATTGTATCTAACCAAAAGTATTTCATATTATTTTCGAGTATAATATCGCTTCATTAAGGTATGTATTCAGCCAGTCACAAATGACTTAATTGATGAGTGCGATATTTTATCACTTAATCTGTGCGACGATACGAGATATCATGATGTTGGAGGGTATATGAGAGGGGTGGGTAGGAATTGCTTTATGTGTAGGTAAAATACCTCATTGGCTGCTGCAGATACGGGGGATCATTTCAGTACGTGTTATGTTTATTACGCACGATAATGCACAATCTGTTAGGCATGAAGCATGTCTAGGCGTGGGAGAGAGATAAGTTTACGACAACAAAATCATCATTCTAGCACTTATCATTCACGCATAATGTGCAGGCTAGAGTGATGACGTAGCTTTGATATTTGCGATTCCGTGGCATACAGGCACGCTCTTGGTTAATGAATGATGCGTGGAGGACGCCACATCAGGCACGCGCCTGATATAACGAGTGACGTGTGAACGTGGCATATCTCAACGCGTCTGTCTCAGAACCAACTGTCATTCGTTCTCGGGGGTAATTATAAACCATTGATGTCCGATCCGCTACAACGCAACAAAACAACTTAAGTGCTAGGAGTACCTATTTAGGCCGTTAAGAACACTGTGTTGAATGAAGAGATATTTCCTCTAGTGTTTACCGACGTCGACACCAGTTTGGTGAGTGGACGTCTAAGTGATTTACACATCCGACAAGTGACTTATTCTGAACGTTAATGGAGTCAGGGTGAAGACTTAATCACCATTGATTTATGCGTAAATACCACTTTTTCTGGGCAAGGAAGACAGTTGCAAGTCCCGAGCGATGTCTGGTCTGCTTTGCACTGTGGGCGTTGATGTAACTTGCTGTCGGTGTTACTGGGATGACAGGATATGTTCTCGCAAAACACCAGATCCAAGTCTGTAGAAGGGGAAGGACCGGAATAGGGCGTATATCTATGAGGTCCTGGATATGGACATGCCTCAGGGCATTTGTGTGGGATGATATGTTACGATAAAGGAACCCAATATGTCTAACTCAGCTGCACTTAGATATGAAGGCCATTCAGTGTTTTTTATTGATTTACTCATTTTAAACATACATACTTACTATTTTACTATTAAAGCAGGATGGGATTGCCAATACGCTGTCGTTTCACAGGAAGTGCGTGGGTGGCATGCGCATTAGAACGGACACAACAACCTGTCGATAACTCGCCATTCAGCGAAATGTAGAGGCGTTTACCTGGATTGTACATCCTGGTCACCGATTTCCGGTTTACCTGTAGCTGACCATATTTACAACGCGAGCACAGGAGGTCCGTTCATCGGCCAGCGGAAGCGTTATGTAAACCGGATATCGGCGGCCAGAAATCTAGCGGCTTGGAAGGAAGCATTAGATGTGTTGAGCGATGCGCGCGATTTGCCACGGGTATTTCGGTTGTGGTGTGCGATGTACCCTACCTGCCCCCACACTCCCCGTCTGTAATGGACAACCAGGACGTGGATTTCGGGGGGGGGGGGGGGGGGGGGGGGGGGGGGGACGCGTGTTATGGACGATCAAAACGAGAACATCGCGGATGACGCGCGTATTGGACGACCGGGACGCGGATGGGTGACGTATGTATGGGCTAACAGGGCGCGGACGTCATCGTCGGCTTGTCCATTGATTATTACGTTTCACCATATTTCGTAGAACTTTCGCCACAAGGTTGATTATTAGGGACAGATTTCACCAAGCAACGATTTCGTAGCTCATAATGTTTCGCCATAACAAGGTGCTGTTGCTTGTTAGTTTGACAGATTGATTTCACAAAGCAACGAAAACAAACTGCGGTCAGTTATATTTCTCTTTCTGGGAAGCCGTCTCTGACGAGGCGATCCCAAATGGCGGGCAGTGGAAAAATGAAAGATATTGGCTGTATGATTCACTCGGCTATTTCTCAGCCCAGTGATGGCTCGTACATCATCATCACTAACACAAGACACATTACACCCCATATTTGGCGAGCTCGCGGGAAATCTACAGGCTGTAAGATGCCGACTTTATTTGTTCCTACCAGATAGCCCCCACCCCCAACCCTGAAGACGCCACAAAAAACCCGCTAGGTGAGCACTATCATTTATGTGCGGCACGAGGGTTGACAGATGTGGACAGTTGAGTTAGGCCTATAGTCCTACTCTTACACCCGAACAGACGAGACCCTCTAATAAGCTGTCAACTTTATGCAGCGCTTTGGGAATACCATGGGAAAACCTAGGTAGCTAAAACTTCGCGGCAAAGATGGGCAGTTTTGTTAACATACGAATTGTTTCCTCTGGCGAGAAACATGGAATCTCGCTGGGACGGTGATTTGCTCGACTGCGGCGGGTAACTTGACGTTAGCTTATTTATGTCGGGTAACTTGACGTAAGCTTATTTAGGTCGGGTAACTTGACGTAAGCTAATGTCGGCGGATAACTCAATGTTAACTTATCTAAAGCAGATAGCGTAATCTAACTTCATCTGCGGCGGGTAACTTGATCAAACTTCATCTGCGGCGGGTAACTTGATCAAACTTTATCTGCGGCGGGTAACTTGATCAAACTTTATCTGCGGCGGGTAACTTGATCAAACTTTATCTGCGGCAGGTAACTCGATCCAACTTTATCTGCGGCGGGTAACTTGATCTAACTCTATCTGCGGCGGGTTACTTGATCAAACTTTATCTGCGGCAGGTAACTTTGGGTATCGTATCTGCGGCGGGTAACTTGATCAAACTTTATCTGCGGCGGGTAACTTGATCAAACATTATCTGCGGCAGGTAACTTTGGGTATCGTATCTGCGGCGGGTAACTTGATCAAACTCTATCTGCGGCGGGTAACTTGATCTAACTTTATCTGCGTCGGGTAACTCGATCTAACTTTATCTGCGGCGGGTAACTTGATCAAACTTTATCTGCGGCGGGTAACTTTGGGTATCGTATCTGCGGCGGGTAACTCGATCAAACTTTATCTGCGGCGGGTAACTTTGTGTATCGTATATGCGGCGGGTAACTTGATCAAACTTTATCTGCGGCGGGCAACGTCACCAAGTCTCGTGTGATATACTATTATAACAAACCACAGGTACAACTGTTTAAATAATGTTTCATTCCAGTTGATTTAATCTAGTCTTTTTCATGTCGAGTGTCCTGTATGGGTTCATCATCTTCACACCTTCACCCCTATGCACCCCTTTTCCAACACACACACATCCCCTCCGCGCATGCAATTCACCCCACTCAGCTCATGCATACTTTACGAAAACAGAGATTGTTAATGTCATTAACTTACATTCACATGATATAGCGTCGGCCCCTAATGTGTGTGCATTGCCAAGTGCCAGCCACTGTAGCTAAGGCAGCCTGTTGTAGACAATGTTTGTGATTCATTTGGGCTTCCAGTGACGCGGAGCAATCCGGGTCAGTCATAGCCCGTTCGTCAGGCTTTTAGGGTTGAATACATGCAGATTGAATTGTCGCATCTAAGCGTTTCTGTCCATTATAGATTATTTCCTCTATCGGCCTTCTCGTCTTCTACAAAAGGTGTCAACCGGAAGGGCGCGCCATCGTTTAATCACGTGTCTGACTGGATTCAGTTCAATCCCCTTACGCTCACAATGCTCGAGCCAAGATCACATGACCCGACTCCAAGGGCTGTTTGTATTAACATTATTGTTGCAGAGATATTTATTGCTGAAGGTATGTATAAAAGATGACCTGTAAGTGCTATCGTAAATAGTCAAGCATACGCGCCATCTACTGGCGAATTCGGGGAGAACGCAGCTCGATCAAAGCGACTCATGAAATCCCACTATGGTTTTCTACACATTTCCAATTTATATTTCATGTTTTTAACATATGACATATTGGATAACGGTATAAAGCTGTCAGCAACGTGTGAAGAGAATGCGACTGGCGCGGAGTAATATGCACGGGTGTCGAGTAGGGCGCGTGCGCAGCAACTAGGCCATTAACATTCAACAGGCCTTGTCGCCGCCAATGAAGCTTGTTCCGCTGTCGCTGTAAGCTGGTACCCGAGATTTACTTTACAGTGGCACAGTGACAATCCCAGCTAACATAACTGTCATCATGTATATATCTCGCCTAACATAGGGTCAGTTAGGAATGGGCTCCAGAGAAGCCGTTAGAGGGAGCTTTGCGAGCGGATATTCAGCCGCGCGTCGTGCTAAATGAAAGTAGATGTTCTTTCATGCCAGTGGGTTATAATTACACTAGTGCCACCTATTAGGGGACCGTGTTCCTGGCGAAATAATCGGTAAGGCCATAGCCTCGGTATGGCATTGATATGTCGGCACGTGTTGGGAGGGCGTGCGCACGCAACCCTAACCGTCGCGTGTTTAGTCAGGACATCAAATTCAATGGACACCGAACAAAGGTCTGTAACCGCTAAAAACCTAAACGCCGTGTTAATGAGCAGTTATTTTCGCTTAGTTCACAAAAAAAAATAGATTGCCCGTAACTCCCGGATCAAATACAAGATTATTCCATCACATAGATAATCGCGGCGACTGCTTCCTCCAGTTAAGCTTCTGTAAATGTCAGCGAAATCGGGTTTCCGAAAAAAAATGAACAGCAATGAAGTTGTACCGGGCTTTTGATTTGATCGGCGTTGAAGACGGAAAGCTTATGATGGACAATATGGTTGTCGGACAGCCTCGTTTCGATATTTCACTTCTACAATGTCTGAGTTGTCTTGTAATTTCGCTTCAGAGTGTCTTGATCAGAATAGATCATTCATTATCATAGAACACCGTCAAAAGGTTATAAACTCAACTTGAACACCAACAATCATTCTGCTTGGACCCATCGACAATAGATTATTCATTTTGATAAAACACCGACAATAGATTATTTTTGTTCTGATTGTACAACGAGAGTAGAGTTTTCATTCTGATTGGACATCAACAATCGATCCACAATTCTGATTGAACATCGCAGTATATTTTTCATTCTGATTGGCCGACAACCGATTCACCATTCCGATTGGAAATCAACAATCGATCCATTCTAATAGAACACCGACGATAGATTATTGTTTTCTGATTGGACATATATAATTCATTCTTCATTCTGATGGGACATTGACAACAACTGATTTATTCTGATACGACACCGACGACAGACATTTTCAGTATGTAAGAACGTCGACAATAGATTAATCATTCCGATAAAATACCGACAAATGATTATTGTTTTTATCGGACGTTATTCATTATGATACGACCATAGTTTAATCATTATGATTCGACCATAGTTTAATCATTCTGATACGACCATAATTTAATCATTCTGAGAGGACCATAGTTTAATCATTCTGAGAGGACCATAGTTTAATCATTCTGAGAGGACCATAGTTTAATCATTCTGAGAGGACCATAGTTTAATCATTATGATACGACCATAGTTTAATCATTATGATACGACCATAGTTTAATCATTATGATAGGACCATAGTTTAATCATTATGATACGACCATAGTTTAATCATTCTGAGAGGACATCGATAATAATCCATTCATATAAATGGAGCATTAGCAATTAATCATTCATTCTGATAGAATATCGACAATAGATTATTCATTCTGATTGGACAACGACCATTGATTATTCGTCCTTATGGAGCATCGACAATATATCCTTGTCACTGATATGACAACGACAATAAGTTCTGAAAGAACATCGACAGTTCTGGTCTTTTTTACAAATCGCCGTGTCGCTTATTGATATAGTGACAGAGAACAACAGTAACAACATGAATTGCTAGACTCATAGAACTTCAAAAAATAAACTTGCGTGGGTTGTCAGAAGAGGCAACAGGTGTGTCCACCAAGTAGGCCATCATTTGCTGCAGCAAGCACCTCTCATTACATGCAACCCGTTGGCCTGTTAAACTCAATGGTGTGTTAGGGAGAACACGGCACTTTTGAAAGCAATGTTGCAGGCGCTTGCCAAAATAATGAATGTGAACATAAAGCTATCAGTTTTCCATTCCCGATGCAATTTATTTCTTCCTGCCCGCCTTCGCCCTGGGATTGCACAAGGGATGACAACGCCGTGCATGCCAGAAAGAGACCGTGTGTGATGGGAAGGGGTGAAGGACAATAAGCAACATGCCGGTCGTTACATAAATATTATAATAATGTGACAGTGTTTCCTTCGTCGTTTTACTCACAAGGCTGACTGGCTGATTACTAGAACACCTTATGGCTATCTACATAATGTATGTCGACGAGGGATCGACCAAGCTGATCGCTTAACAAGCACTGACTCAATGTATGATACAGAACTGACAGGGGTTCAAACCGGGCATGTATTATATTTCTCAGACATAGAAACACCGCCCCCTCCCCTACACACTCACCCATGACTCCAGGCAAAGACGCTCCGATGTATATATATATATATATATATATAGAGATATATATATATATATAGATATATATATATATATAGAGATAGAGAGAGAGAGAGAGAGAGAGAGAGATAGAGAGAGAGAGAGAGAGAGAGAGAGAGAGATAGAGAGAGATAGAGAGAGAGAGAGAGAGAGAGAGAGAGAGAGACAGAGAGAGATAGAGAGAGAGAGAGAGAGAGAGAGAGAGAGAGAGAGAGAGAGAGATCTCTAGAGAGAGATAGAGATAGAGAGAGAGATCTCTCTCTATAGACTCTAGATCTCTCTATCTCTAGAGAGATATAGAGAGAGGATCTGATAGATATCTCCCTCTATAGAGATATATATCTCTATATCTCTATCTCTCTCTCTCTCTCTATCTCTCCTATCTCTATCTATAGATCTATCTCTCTATATCTATCTCTATATATCTATCTATCTATCTCTATATCTCTATATCTATATATATATATCTCTATATCTATATATATATATATATATATATATATATATATATATATACATATGCATGTTGGTGCAATTCATTTTGGGCAGGAGATGATGATGTAACATTTCCCTTATCAATGTTCGGCTTTGGCGTTAGCAATGGTTATGGTCAAACACGCGGTTACTTCTATAAGCTGTTATTAAATCGACATATGCTATCGAATTCACGCAGAACTATCATACAGGCTCGGGATAGAGAGATCAACACGCGGTGCCATGCAGTCGTACTACATTCTCTACCAAGACAATACACATAACACATATTCATTGGTGAATAGTAAAATACGGGTCGGCCTTCATCTTTCACGCAAGTTTGTTGCCAGTATACTAGAGTTGTGTGTGCGTTTTATGCCTTACACAGCAGAGACATGCATCACTTGCTGAAATAGGTTGTCAGGGAGAAGTCGCTGCCTCTTTGTTGTTGTGCCATTGCTATGGTGATGGAGAGCTATCGCTAGCAACAGGTGAACGACTTTTCACAATACTAGCCAATCAAGTTTATTACCTGGCCTCGTTAAGAGTGTTTCATTATCAGTCTAGATGGTGTCGTCTCTGATACAGCCTATTGTCAACACCCCTTCCCACTCGCAGAATACCTTGGAGTTGCAAATTCTGCTGTCGGCGAGCGCGCAGAATACCTCGTTATGAAATGGCTGGGTCCAATAAGCCAATTCGTCAGACAGCTCTAGTGCATGCACAGATGCCGCTGTCCTTAACGCTCAAATAACGTCTTCGTTGTCATGTTTTTAGAGTGGCTACAGTGTTGTAGTTCTATTTTCGACGTGAAAGCTTGACATATTATATCGCAATACAAATGCGCGAACTGACAGCTCAACGCAAGGTACACTTCAAACATGAAGTGTACCTGCTGACCCTAGCAGACTGCCCATTCGTCATTACAATAAAGACTTTACCGTCAGCGCAGCATATATCCACGATTTTATCTGATTGGGATAAAATCACCTGGCGACAGGTGCTGAAGTAACTCTCGTCTTTAACATTTCGTAATTATCGCGAGACTAATTTTACTTCATGTACATAATGAACACATTGATGTCATGTAGGGGTTAAACCGGTGAACAGCGTGTATTAGAAGGCGTGCTCGTTCAAACACTGGCTCACAAAAAATTGTATCAAGTTTTAGCAATCTGCCAGAATACCAGCTTGATCTGTATTTATGCAGCGAGATCCTGATACGACTACGCTGGTGTAAAGCTCACTGGGATAATTGTTCTTGACTAGGAGCCGTCCTCATGAATGTCACCTTGTCCCCAATCCACACAATCAAGCTGCTTGCTCTGTACTTACTACTGCAAATACATTCATTGTACGACTGACGGCAAAATGGATGATTTCTAAGAATATTCCGCGCCTGCCTGCCACAGATGTCGGATTAAGATAACCCGACCTCTGACGGTATCACAAAAAGATGACATCGCCAATTCTTAGACTTGCAAACTACAAAAAAGTCACCATTATTAGCGGGACATGCAAACGACAAACAGATGCCATCATCGTCAATTAGACATGCAAATCACCAAGCGACAGCATCATCATTTATTAGACATGCAAATAACAAACAGATGCCATCATCGTCAATTAGACATGCAAATCACTAAGCGACAACATCATCATTTATTAGACATGCAAATAACAAAAAACTTTCACCATTACTTCTTGTATAAAAAAATCCAAAAAGAGCGCTATCATCATTAATTAGACATGCGATTCAATAAAATGTATCATCATTTATTAGACACGCAAATCACAAAACAGTGGTCATTATTTCATAGTCATCCCAACAAAAGTCATGATCATTTATCAGAGATGCACATACAAAAGAAACGCCATCACCATTAAACAGAGGTGCAAATCACAAAAAAACGCCATTATCATTTCCTAGAAACGCAAATCACAAAAAGACGCCATAATCTTTGATTAGGTATGCTAATCACAGCGAAAAGCCAACGAAGTTCCTAAGACGCCTTGTTACAACCCACCTTATCCGGAGCTGGGGTTGGCGCTAATCAATGGCCGCCTAATGTTTTGCTGTGGGTGTGAAATTCGAATCGAACAGGTATCGTCTTCACTTGTTTTGCTGAGCTGAATTTTTGAAGTAGCTAAATAGAAAAACCACCCATTAACCCGGTCTCTGTCCAGAACTGTGACCGATTCGAGTGGGAACAATGCGCTTCCATGGCAATGCCCATGACAGCATTGCGTTTAACCAGTATTAAAAACGTTGTCGGCCCGTGCCCTACCTACAACCTGCATTTGATCAGCCTAAATCTTTAATTATTTTTCCCTCTTTAATTTCAGATTGGCTCATATTTAGATCTGAGATGTGATTCACATAGACGGTTCCTATGATATTTTTTTTCTAAGACCTTTTTTCAATCGGCATCAGTGGAAATGACCTTCCAAGAGCATCGGTTACCTCTGGTGCAAGATGTAGGCACAGAAGCGTCGGTGTTATGTTTTGTTCTCAATCTGTCATGGATATCAGGGATGTTGCGCATGCGTAGTTACCGCTACAGGTCGCTATTCATTTGCATATTTTTAATGCGATTTTATTTATAAATTATCGATTATTTGGTGTTCCAGATGCCAAGAAGGGTTTACAATCGAATCAGTTAAGCAACTAGTCGTAAAAAAATGCATCTTTATGCAAGACCATCGTCGTGTCTGGGGTGAAGTCAGACAAGGACGGTAGCCGCCCGTACCATACACGCGCACTCGAGTCTCACAATACCCGTCGTAAAAAGCCACTCATATTCAGATATCATAGCCCCCAAGCGGGATATTGCAACTATTAGCACTCGAGTCTTGTGATTGCAATATCCCATCCACAGCGATAACCAACGAATCAAAACAGAGGACGATTAATTGTGTATCCTTGGCACACATAAAAGCGACAGTTGGCGGGTCAAAACACATGGTCACTTTAGATTTTGTTGCTCACGAGACCAAATCGCTTTCATAATGTTATTAAGCATAGCGGTTATATTGGGCTACGTAAACAGACCACGACAGGTCGCACCACAACGCTGTGTCTCCACAAATAACCAGCGCCAATGTGACAACGCAGTGGTTGCTCAAGCTGGCGCCGATGGGCCAAGCGGTCCTGTAAAATCAACGGGGAACCCAGCACTCTCTATGATTTCATATCAGTAATAGCCTTACTGGCATGTTAGTCGCCATTAGTAAGCGCCGGTATGTACTGCCAGCTTGGCATTTGTGTATTCTCCGGTATAATGTTTCCGACGACCCGGCTGACGGCTTTGTCATTGTATTCAACGAAATGTCTGTACCTCAATAACTGAGCCGAGTTGTGCACGGTCAAGGGTCTTGTTGACAACAGCCATAGATGCAAAGCAACCCTGGTGTCACATTTTTATAGTCGATGTCACCATGTTGCACCATTCTCTCCTCAAAGTCATTTCATATTTCTGATACCTTTATTCTTGAAAGATGCCGTTTTTCGGCGATATTGTAATATTTCGTATCTCTTTTTTTATTTGTTAATCACAAGACAAGATTTCGGACATTTCTTTGTATTAGCACCATACAATCATTGGTACCATATCGACATCGGAGCTTTGATAGTAACCGTCAATCTTAGTCGCCAACAAATATGCAAATGAGAAGCGAACGGCTTGAATAATTACGCATGCGCATTTCGATCCATTTCTGGTGTTATCGCTCATTGTCCGCCTACTTTCGGATCGCAGGTCCTCTTCTAGTGTCTTACTTGTGCCATATTGGGAGCAGCCGTCAACCATAAACAATTTAAATTAATCAAACATGATATCCGTCACAGAAACATCTTTTATTGCTGAATAATTTTTGGCCAAAGTATTCTACACACACTTCATTCCCCGAGAATGGTCTGCCATAAACGACTCGCTAACGACATGATATAATAAGCTAGTCGCTTCAGGTAAAGGTCTTCTCAGGTATCCTTTGATTCATTCCCACATCGAACGAACGCCCTATGAACCCTACAAGAATTGTGTTGCTTGTGTCAATTGTGATGCACAAACTCATAGGAACGAATATTGTGTTTTATTGAACTAAGAACTCGAGTATCTGTGGTGATTTATATCGCAGATTGGAATGCTATCGATTTGTGAATAATTCGATCATTTGGCCATTAATTTTTCACATAATTTTGCTTCAGAAGTGAGGCATCTTGTTCGGCAGCTGACGTGAAGTATTGAAGCAGAGAAAGGATGCAGCTGAGTGTGATGACAGTTCTCACATGGGTCACCATCTCCTGCATGGTCGCCTTGTCATTTCATGGTAAGTCATTTTTAAACGAATGTATTCATCAGACTGTCATCTGTAAACCATCACCATTTTCTTTTTAGAGGCCATGTTAGTGATCTTGAATATCACACTATCAAGTGAACTTAAAGCGATTTTGATTATCAGACTATCGAGTCATTTTTAAGCGATCTTGATTGTCAGTCTATCGCGTCATCTTTAGGCGATCTTGAATATCGGACTATCAAGTCATTAATATTCAAGCAATCGTGATTATCAGACTATCGAGTCATCTTTAAGTGATCCCGATTATGTCATCTTCAATTGATATCAGACTTTCAAGTCATCCATCAGCGAACGGGTTTTATTATTCTCCCAATTCGTCTTTAAGCGGCCATACCTACATAAGACGAATCTAATCCCATATATTATAGCTTAACTGATTACCCGAGATTAAAAACCAATTATCTCTAAGCAACAAATCAATGCGTTCCTCAATCCAACCGAGCGACCTAATTCAAGTGCATTTCGATGGCCAGCTGCCCAGCTTAATCAAACCAAGGTGCGGTTGTAGGTATGGACAGCTGACAAGCACCCAAGTAGTCTTGGTGAAGAAATAACCGATAGGTAAATCTGCTCACATTTAGAGTACCCACTAAATTTTTAGGGAATGCTATGTTTGTCAAGCAGTGTATCTCCAATACAACAAAAGCTGCATAGATGGGACACTACAGCTGTCGTGTTAATTATGCTTTCACGAATAATGAGGACACTTTTATTCCATGTTTACGGTAATAATGCGCATTCAATTTTGGCAATCGTGCAAAGCTATTTAAAAACCAACCGGTTGATTTGTATCATTTATCTCAAGGCGTGCGAATGGCTGGTGAACAATTTTCTTTCCATGCATCCAAATGGCCACTGGCGCCCCCCTGCGGCACTGGATCGCCGAAAACACAGGAAGGAATTGGTGTAAAGACGGGGTGATCGGGGTGTTAGCGCGGCCTGACCAATGTTATTGGAGCGCTAATGGTGAGGTATTTTTGCAAAGTATTGGCCAGGAAGGACTGGGAAGGGCAAGTCGTGTGCATAGGCATCTACTGCTCACCGCTGTGAGGAAATGGACGCAAAAGGTGGCAAGAAAGCTTTCTGTTGTACTGTGCAGTTGGAGCGGAAGCCGAGCGTTAGATGACGAGCGTACTTAGGGACATATTGACCGTGTTCCCGCCACCTAACACCGTATGTACCGCGCATGTCATAACTACACTGAGGTTAAGCCTGGGATCATTGATGAGGTGCAACAGGTCGATGGAATGCTTGCTTTATATGGCATGATAGGTTAAGTGCCTGAGGATGGTTATAAATTTCAATTGTCAAGTACGTTAGCCTTGAAGGTAAATATAACTTTGTCTCTGATGTGTAAGATTGGTCAGCGCCGATAGAGTTAAGTCGAGGACCAATGTCACGTACACATTGCGGCACGTATTTGTTGCAAAAGTGCGCATGGCTTCACGCCCGTATCTACGAACTCTCTTGGGTTACATTTTTTAACATCTAATCGCATTCCGCGGGGCATGCTCGTTATTCTAAGATGATGTAAGTGAATTGGAAAATGTTAGGGACAGTACCGAGCTCCACCCGCCCCCCCCCCACCCCTCACCCTAAGCCCCCATATTCCTCCCACCATACATACGCCATCCCCTCCTCCTCCAATCAATTCCACAGAGATGGAAACCATGTATCTAGCCATTAAGCTAAGAAGTGGACAGGTACCTGGAAGCTAGATTGAATCGCTAGGGAGGGCTTATGAGATTATAACGACACTCCCGTTATATTACATAGGACAAACCATGATAGGTAAAGTACACAATGACCGCTGGCCTACTTTGCGGTATTTGAATATGACATTCTTCATTAAGTATCGCCTGAGACGAGTATTTCCTTTCAATATAGTACAACACTTATATCACAATCTGTTGTATACATATGTAGCTAGCACACTGACATCAATCTCCGTTATATATTTTATATCTATAGCTACCACACTAACATCGGTCTTTGATATATGAATTTATTGCTACTGCACTAACATCAATCTCCGTTGTATAAATTTATTGCGACCAGACTGACATCAATCTCCGATATATACATATATATATATATATATATATATAGAGATATATATATATATATATATATATATATATATATATATATATATATATATATATATATATATATATATATATATATATTTATATATAATATATATATATATTTATATAAATATATATATATTTGTCGTAGATTTATGTCACATATGTATATATATATATAAATATATATATAAATATATATAAATATAAATATATATATACATATTTTATATAAATATATATATATCAATATATATATATATATGTATATATTTATCTTACCACACTGACATCAATCTCCGATATATAAATCTATAGCTACCACACTGACACCAATATCCGTTACATACATCTAGAGCTACCACACTGGCATCACACTCCCTTATATACATGTTTTGTTACCACATTGTTACATACTCCGTTATATACATTTGTAGAAAACATGCCGGCGCCATATTATTATTTACATTTACATATGGCTCACAGACTCCGTTATATACATCAATAGCTACACCACTGTTAATAATCCCGGTGGATTCATCTCCTGATTCCACACTGTCACTTCATCCCGTAATACACATCTGTGATTGCCATGCTGTTTTTATACATCTGTAGAGAACACATATATACCACATCTATCGCTGCCACTCTGAAATTACAATCCGTTCCATTCATCTTTAGCAACCCCAATGACATTACACTCCGTTCCATTCATCTTTGGCTACATCAATGACATTACGCTACGCTCCATTCATCTTTAGCAACCCCAATGACATTACACTCCGTTCCATTCATCTTTGGCTACATCAATGACATTACGCTACGCTGCATTCATCTTTAGCAACCCCAATGACATTACACTCCGTTCCATTTATTTCTAGCTACCTCACTGATATTACACTCCGATCCATTCATCTTTAGCCACCCCACTAACATCACACTCCGTTCTGTGCATGTTTAGCAACCTCACTGACATCACACTTCATACCCTGTATCTTTCCAAACATTACGCACCATTGAATTTAAAATCGTCTTAGGGGCAATACACTGTCCAAATAGAATATCCTTGTTGTTGAAATAGCAATTTGCTCTGTACAGGTCAAGGGGCCAATGGAAAGGCTTTTAACAGTGACGATCAGACATTACAACACATAATCGCCAAAAGAAACGGTTGGTGCACCTCTTCTTGGTCTCGATATATTATATAATGTGTCGTGGCTAGTAATGCATGGCTATAATATGACGAGTAATGCGTGGCTGTAATGTTACGTGTAATAAATTACTTTTGTGAGGAGCGTAGTGATTAGCTGTAATGTGGTGAGACATGCATGACTATGATGTGGCAGTCCAGTCATACGTCTCTGTAAGGAGACGAGTAATGCATGGCTGTAATGTTTAGTGTAATACATGACTGTAATGTTGAGTGTATTTTATGACTCTAATGTGGAATGTAATGCATGGCTGTAAATGCTGAGTGTAATGCATGGCTCTAATGCCGAGTGTAATGCATGGCAGTAACGTAAATGCATGTGTGTGGCTCGCTTTGCCATTCTGTGATAGAGAACGTAATTTGTACATAATGTGTGGAGTAAACCAGCGATGTTGCTGTTAATGTTTTCATAGACTCATCCCTTGTTAATTATATGTTCTCCAGCATGGTGGAGTAAGAAATCAACAATTGACGCCAACGACGTAGCAACGGGTACGTATAGCTCACGAAAATAGCATGTATCACCCCAGTTAAAACATTGGACGTCTGTTCCGCCATCTGTTGATTGCTACACATTGCCCTTTGTGGGTTTTCAGCAAGGAAACTCGCTCTGATGAAGCCTAACTTGTCTGATGTCGCGGAGCAAATGGGTATGACAATCTTACAAACTTGTAATACATGCTGACATTAACTATATGCTGTCATGGCTGGTGATCAATCTTCGATGTGGTGTATTCCAACAATGTTTGGTTGCAGATTGTTATTCAAGCAACTGTATAAGTGGATTTGTGTGGTGCGCGAGACAAGCTATGACCAACACCGATTTCGTGCACTGTCGCTCGGAACATCGCATTTGCACTTGGAGATGCTTTTCAAGTTCCCATTACATGACCTCTGACGACAGCTATGACCTTGCGTGATCCCAGGCGTCGGGTTATGGCGCACTGACAGATGTTCATTATGTACATAACATTGCGATGTTTATTGGCATCTGAGCTAGGACTTGTTAACTTTTAAAATATTGATTGTATCAATTGAGTGTAAGATTAACAAATCGAATGTGGATTGAGTTACTTTCTTATGATATTAAATTATGTATTTTGTGGGGTTATGGGTGTGGGTGAAGCTTCCTTTATAAAACGTATATTAACAGATGTATGATAATAACCAAGTGTTGAACATGTATACTGCTCGCATCATCTCGATGTATTTTGCGGTCGATATCCTTCCCCTTTCTCTGAAGGGAGTAAGTGATGTATTAAGAATTGCGCGGCTCACAGGATTGTTTGCATCTGTAGTAGTCGCATCAAGTACCTGACCACAAATGCTAATAAACTGATGTGCATATGAACATATACCTGACCGAGTTGACCCAATTCATTCACTGGTGCAAATATCAATAAACATAGATATCCCTGGAACAAGGTGCGTGAGACTTCAAAGTTCACATACACTTGCAGTTCAACCTCTGCAAGGAAATCTCTTTCGAAACGTCGCACGCATGCTTGACAGGACGATTAAACAAGCACCAGCACGCCATAGGCACATCCCCACAGATCATCATATAGTCAAATATGGCTTAAGCCCTATGTAAAATTACTGGGCGCTTTGATGTACGCAGTCTGCATGAAGTAGGTCGCCTGCGCTTAAGGGAAAGCAATGGATGCAAATACTTGCAAATTGCTATTGCAAAGCACTCTTGTGAAATGACATCAAGTATACATTCCTTGGTGCGTGAATTGAATCAAGAATATCGCAACGTAACTACATCCTGGTCGAAAAAGAAACTAGACGCACCACTGAGGTCTGCTTAAAAGAGAGATTATCTATGCAGCCAACAAACAAAACATAAAACACTGTCCAATTGTGCTTAATGTAGTAGAAAAATCTATCCAATTATGCTTAATGCAGTAGATAAAAATACTTTCCTTACAGTGTAAGGAAGATGCATATTTTTGCTTCGAGACTGAAGTCGAATTTTGCCAAAGAATAGTGCACTGTTGTCGTTTTGAATACATTACTTTGGATAAATATTATCCCTTTCATACTGAAGTTTTCTTAGCAGTAGTTTATATCATAAAGAGGAACATGTGATGCTTATTCTATCTTGATTTATGGATTGAGGTGTATACAAAAGAGGAATGATAAAATACCATAAAACGACAAGTGCTTCCTGGCAGACGAATGAACTTTAACTGATGTATAGCTAATCAATAATTAAATCTATCACAATCAGTGTCATTAGTTTCAATGCTTGCACTAATGTAATGCCCAAAAATAACTCATCCTGCAGATGAACGCAACTCTGATTATCACAAAGAACGCGTGTTTTTAACAATATCTTTGTTTTCTGTCCGGCATGAATCATTATGTTGATTGTGCGCAAACAGACCTCAAGCACTAACCCATTTACGTTATAATTAAGATGACAGCATTTAGTGTTTGTGAAAAAGTCATAAATGAACTTGATAACTTGAAGCAACTGGCTGCATTAGCATAGATAAATAGGGCTAGGTTGAAATCAACGTTTTAGTCTGTCCTTAGAAATCGAACAATGGCTGCGCATGCGTCTTCCGCTTGCATGTTGTAATGCGGCCTTTTGCAGGACCGTACCACTCAGCTGCGATTTCGATTGTACGATTTTATTCAACAGTAGTTCATATGCAAGGTGTTTTAAACTGAATGCAAAATAGGGTGTTCACTGTGCAGTATTTTCGAGCAGTCTAAAATTTGATTCAATCAGTTTAATCTATGATAAATCAATACATATAGATATTGCAATGGGGATGTTGTAAAATTGATTAACACATAATAACGCACAATAACATCTGACATCGGAGCCATTAACACACAATAACATCTGACGTCGGAGCCATTAACACACAATAACATCTGACGTCGGAGCCATTAACACACAATAACATCTGACATCGGAGTCATTAACACACAATAACATCTCACGGCGTAGCCATTAACACACAATAACATCTGACGTCGTAGCCATTAACACACAATCACATCTGACGTCGGAGCCATTAACACACAATAACATCTGACGTCGGAGTCATTAACACACATAAACATCTGACGTCGGAGCCATTAACACATCTGACGTCGTAGCCATAACATAACATCTGACGTCGGCGCCATTACATCGGAGCCATTAACACACATAAACATCTGACGTCGCAGCCATTAACACACAATAACATCTGACGTCGTAGCCATTAACACACAATAACATCTGACGTCGTAGCCATTAACACACAATAACATCTGACGTCGGAGCCATTAACACACAATAACATCTGACGTCGGAGCCATTAACACACAATAACATCTGACGTCGGAGTCATTAACACACATAAACATCTGACGTCGGAGCCATTAACACACATAAACATCTGACGTCGTAGCCATTAACACACAATAACATCTGACGTCGGCGCCATTAACACACATAAACATCTGACGTCGTAGCCATTAACACACAATAACATCTGACGTCGGAGCCATTACCACACAATAACATCTGACGTCGGAGCCATTAACACACAATAACATCACGTCTGACGTCGGCTGACGCCATTAACACACAATAACATCTGACGTCGGCCATTAACACCATTAAGCATTAACACACAATAACATCTGACGTCGTAGCCATTAACACACAATAACATCGGACGTCGGAGCGATAATTATTCGAATTATACACCCCTGTCATTGGTATATACGCGGATGAGCCACAGCGCCTCCTATGGTGGGTCCATTACATCTTACCTTGTTTGAGATCTTCCTACAAATGCAAGACCATTGTATTACCAGGATAATATAAAGATACAATGCATATCTGATTGTGAAGTGATCCGGAGCTTGCTTGTACACTGTAGGACAATTAAGTCACCTTTCATCCCATATCTTAATATCATTGATCTAACCAAGTATTATTCCAAAAATAGAACGGAAACACAAAGCAATCGATGCCATGATATTTGAACAACTTGATCAAATCCTATTTTGGTGAAGTAAACATGCTGCAAAGACGCGAAACTAGTGATTACCTCCGCTCCGAAGATTACAAGAAAACTACAGCACTAAAAAACAGCTAGAATCGAAATTTGCTACCAACTATGAATCAGCAAGCGCCTAACAATTTAAGGTGCATACCACTTGCAGTAGAGAGTAATTTTACTTTTTCGCCTCTTCGTTTGTATTCCATTCCGACAGAATACCAATACTTAAAGTCAATAAGTTTAATTGATTTCCATTGAATAAAGAACTTTGCAAAAATGTCTACCGCCACGCTTTGGTTTGCAAGTATTGACACGCACTAAATTGGCTGCCTCAAGGAATAATTGTTCATTAGCAATCTTCGAAGTATATTAACCACGTAATATTTTTTCAATGGCCAGTTCTGTGTATAGTCCGCTGTCGTAATCTTAGTTGTGGAGGCTTTGAAGTAATCGGAAAAGTCATTTGATTTGGTATTGCTTATATGACTCCTTTACAATACTTATTGGCGCTGCGAACATTTGGAAGTAGCTATCAACGGCACACAGGTAATATTTAGATTTATAAGTACCAACAATTCATACTTGGTCGCATTTTTGCATTTTGATTTTTGCCAGCTTCCATTTAGCGCGTTAGTTTCGAACCTTTGAAGACAATATAACTTTGTTGTCGAGAGGCCCTATAAGCTTTACTTGATAGGAAAATACCCGCATCATATATATTTTCCTGACGTATATAGATTTAAAGAAGAGGGACTGTTCCTTTCCATGTTACAAACCGATGCAAATGGTATGCTCTGCCCCTTAAAGGAAATATGTCACGATGTGAGCTTAGTACTTAGTTCGAAGCCGTGTGAATCGTAAGCAAGTACCATTTCATATACCCTGTAATATGATGTGTTTATATATATATATATATATATATATATATATATATAGATATATATATAGATATAGATATATATATATATATAGAGATATATATAGAGATATATATATATATAGATATATATATATAGAGATATCTATATATCTCTATATATCTAGAGATATATCTCTCTATTCTATCTCTAGATATATCTATATATCTCTATCTATATATATATATATATCTATATATCTCTATATATATATATATATATATATGTGTGTGTGTGTGTGTGTGTGGTGTGTGTGTGTGTGTGTGTGTGTGTGTGTGTGTGTGCGTGTCTGTGTGTCTGTGTGTGCAGACGGATAGCTGTGTGGTGCTCGGTATGACCGTATCACGTTACGCGATGAGAAAACCAACATTGTGATCGTGCGTCTAAAGCCGAATGTCTCCACTTTGTAACGTTATGACGGCGGCATTTGGACTATGTTTGACCCCGGTTTAAGCTTAATAAGGCGCTCTCCTAATCGTATTTAACTTAGAGCAACGTACATTAATGGAAACATGACCTGCATATATCCCTATCATTATTAATGACCTGTAGCGAAAGAAGGTGAATAGTTGGGCAATGAAAAGGAGCAGACAGTCATTGGCAAGGTAACAGGTCCATTCAATGTACGTACCAAGTCACTGCAGACGTCACGGTGAAACAAGCGCCAGTGTTCCACCGCGAGCAGACATCAAGGTAGACACCAAGCGTGAATGTGTTGTGTATCCCATCCTCCCTTCATCTGCTAACCATCCTCTGTTCACCAGCTCACCATCCTCTCTTCATCAGCTCAACATCCTCTCTTCATCAGCTCACCATTATCTCTTTATCAGCTCAACGTCCTCTGTTCTTCATCTCACTATCATCTCTTCATCAGCTTAACATCCTCTCTTCATCAGCTCAACATCCTCTCTTCATCAGCTCCCCATTCTCTTTCATCAGCTCACCATCTTCTCATCATCAACTCAATATTCTCCCTTTATCAGCTCAACATCCTCTCTTCATCAGCTCAATATTCTCTCTTCATCAGCTCAACATCCTCCCTTCATCAGCTCAATATTCTCTCGTCATCAACTCACCATCCTCTCTTCATCAGCTCAACATACTCTCTTCATTAGCTCACCATCCTCTCTTCATCAGCTCAATATTCTCTTTTCATCAGCTCAACATCCTCTTTTCATCAGCTCAATATTCTCTCGTCATCAGCTCAACATCTTTTAATTCGTTTCGATTTCATTCATGAACACACAATCGTCTTTAGTTATATCACTGGCTGCCTTAGAAAAACTACATTTGGCAATAGGGTAGTGATCTAGGGTCATTAGCGGTCAGCTGTGACTAGCTGGTGAGACAGGGTCACTTGAGGTCATGAACTGGTGAAATGACGTTAATGAGAGAGTGCACCGCGATGTTTGCTTAATGATTTTGTGTTGGAGTTATCGAACCAATTTGGGAAATGGGTATGCGCCGAGTGATCGATGGCGCTATAAGGGGTCGTTGTCCAACACCATGTTCCCAACCTTTCCGATGTTATACCATGTTGTTGCTGAAAATGATGTCTCATTTCATAAGTACTTTTCTAGTAACAGCGACAGCAACAGAAATAATTCCAATCATAATAATCCCTTATCTTCGAAACAAATGTGACCACAACCCGCTCGCTTGCTATTCCATTACTCGGGTATGACTCATTTCCTGTTATGTTGGACCTTATGTCAATATATATTGCGGAGTGATAAAGCTGTTGGGTTGTCGCACTTTATTGGCGCAATGATCCAGACGACGTCGATCAGCCTCGCCGCTCGACGATGGTGTTGTCCAGGAATACACTGGTAGTCAGTCAAACATGAAGCAGCCATCATAGACGCCCGCTTCCTTCGTTGAGATATTAAGGTCGTTCATCGGCTGAATTCTGCATGATAGATGGTCGAGATATACAGCCTCTAGCTTGCCTCCATGCTGACGGAGCAGAGTTTATTTTGAGTGTAAGAACGTTACCGGGGGAGTTATCCGGCTGCTGGGCAGTGTTAAAGGTAAGCTTCCTTGGTAAATGTTTTCAACATTATACCCTCATGTGGTTTTCCGGATGCTGTGACTTCGCCATGTGTGTTAATCAGTTCTCCATCCTCTGTTCATCGTCCTCTCGTGATCAAATCACCGTCCTGTCGTCATCAGTTTCCCGTCCTCTCGTCATCAGTTTCCCGTCCTCTCGTCATCAGGTCACTGTCTTCTCGTCATCAGTTCACAGTCCTCTTATCATCAGCACACAATCCTCTGGTCGTAAGTTCATCGCCTTCTCATCATCAAATGACCATCCTGTTTTATTCAGTTCACCGTCCTCGCTACATCGGTTAATTTTTCTGGTAATTTTGTTAAGTAGTGGTAAGGATTTTCTGTTTTAATTTGACAGAGGTTTTGTTATATTCGTGTGTAAATATATGTGATAACATATACCAATTGTGTTTATGCTTCCTTTTGTCCATGAATATATACTGCTTGATAAAATGGAAGTATATCGAATCACAATTCTATCCCTAAAAACTTTCTTCTGTCTTTATATATCAAGAATAATGGTATGACAACATAACAGCATTTACTAGGGCCAGCACATGCTAGAGTAATTGCTCGAAAGCCACTCATAATATGAATCACAGCCAGCCATCTGCAAGGTGCTTGTAATGAAACAAATCATACCCATTCCATTGAATGCCCTGAATGAATCTAGTGTCTTCAAAGTGTGCTCCCGATATGTGGCTATTGGGGCAAACCATATGAATCTTATTTGCCGGGAACCAAGTTCTTGACTCATTTGATGTGTTCGGCTAATGCAACAACATACTTTCTTTACAATTGCCTTGTCTACCCAAAAGGTCCAGTTCTCTGTGTATGTTCTATTGGCGCGATGCAGAAATATTAGATTGGTTTTAGATGCTGTATTAATGTCGTGTTGATCGTATTTGCTATTTTCACTGGTTGACTAAGAAAAAGTTTCATAGCAGCCTAGCCTGATATAGAATATTCTTATTCATTTTACGTCAGACGCGAAACTAGTGACTAGCACTACACTAAAGATAACAAGTATTCTTACAAAAATGCTATGCAATTTGAACAAAGTGATCAAATTCCTATTTCGGTGACGTAAACATGCTACAAAGACGCGAAACTAGCGACTAACTCCGCACTAAATGTTACAAGAAAACTTCTAGTTAAAAACCTAAATAGCGACCGTCTATGAATTGGTAAGCGCCTAACATTTAAGGTGCGTACCTCTTGAAGCAGCGAGTAATTTTGCTTTTTCGCCTCTTCGTTTGTATACCATTCAGACAGAATACTAATACATAAAGACAATAAATTGATCTGATTTCTACTAGATAAAGCAGCAGAATGTCTAATACCGTGCTCTGGTTTGCAAGTATCGGCATGCATTGAATGCGATGCCTGCAAATGAATTATCTCACTATATAATTGTTACTTCAAAGTAATTAACCTCGTAATGATTGTTAAATGGGGAGATCTGTGTATGGACCACTGTAACTATCTTAATAGCAGAGGCGCTGAATTAATTGGAAGAGTCGTTTGGTTTGATATGATTGATATTATTTCTTTACACTTTGCACTGCAACTATTTGGAAGTCGCTATCTACAGCTAGAAGGTAAGATGTAGATTTTCTAGTATCGACAATTAATACTTTTCTTGTCATTTTGATTTTTGTCAGGTTCCCTTAAGCGCTAGTTCCTAACTGTGAAGACAATTTAAATTTTAAGGCTTCTTTGTCAAGTGGCCCTATAAGTTTGATTGGTTAGGCAAATATCCAAATCATATATATTTTCCCGATGTTATTGATTTAAGGAAGAGGTCCTTTTCAATTTAGAAACCAATGCAAATGTTATGGCCCATTATTTCATGATGTGGGACAACATATGGGCCATATTGAAACGTGTGAATCGTAGGCTAGCATGTTTGCATATGCCCTGTCATATTTTACACACACACACACACACACACACACACACACACACACACACACACACACACACACACACACACACACACACACACACACACACACACACACACACACACACACACACACACACACACACACACACACACACACACACACACACATATATATATATATATATATATATATATATATATATATATAAACATTATATATATAAATGTATTCATGTATATATTGTTATATACACACATATATGTATATATATATATATATATATATATCAATATATATATAAACATATATATATGTTCATAAATATAAACATATATATGTATAAATATTTATATATATATATATCAATACATATATATATATATATATATATATACACATATATATATATATAAACATATATATATATGTATTTATATATATATAAATATATATATTATATATATGTATTTATAAATATATATCTATATATATATATATATATATATATATATATATATATATATATATATATATATATATATATAGTCATATATATTTATATATATATATATATATGCATACCATGTGGTGTTCGTTATGACTATATCACTCAAGATATGAGAAACCAACATTATGATCGTACATCTAAAGCCGAATGAATCCCCTTTTGTAACATTATGACGGAGGCATATAGACTATGTTTGTCATCGGCTTAAGCTTGGCATGGCGCTGTCCTAATCGTATATCACTTTACACTAAGTACAAAAATGGAAGCAAGAAGAAAACCTGTTATAGTTTGGAATACACTTTTATCGTATCATCCTTTACTTTTTACGTCATGAATATACGAATCATAACATTTAAATACACTATTATTCCAGCAAGAATTTTTTTTTCGCAGATTGCACGTACTATGTAATACAGCCTGCCTGCTGCTGGAATAAAACATGCAAAACAATCAGAAGTTAGAAAGCGTTGCGTCAGAAGTGCGTCAAACATATATCCCATGTGAATTTATAGATGTAAATGTGCGTTAGATATGAAGGCCATATTAAGGGGATAATCATCAAGATGCGCATTCATGTTTTGTACCTGCTAGCATTGCGAACGTGTAAATAGAATACGGCTTAAGTGTGTTGATGCACGGACATGTATTAACTGTGGTCACGAGAGCCGCATTTATCCCTTACATTATTAATTACCTGTAGCAAAAGAGGGTGAATAGTGGAGGAGATGGTCGTTGGCATTGGTAACAGGTCCATTCCTTGGACCGACAAAGTCACCTTAGACTATGCGGGGGTGACATTACTTCCCCTTACGTCACGTGACACTAGCGCCAGCGTTCCACAACGAGGGGATCGACAACACTTTCGAAAGACAAGTCTTCAAGTGGATGGACGCCTAATGCTCACCCCAATCATTTGCCAGATCGTTCTCACACACTCTTCTTATTGTTATATAATCGGGTCAATGTGTGTATTATTGACGTCATCAATGTGCTGAGCCCATTAAAAAGCAGGTTAACACCACAAGGTAGACACCAAACTAGCTCCGGTCGAACGGTAATATAAATATATACCGTTCTGCTCCAATATTTTGGGCGCACATTAAAACATGCGTTTGACTAGAACGCTGGGTTTGGCATCTAAAAACAGCATATATCAAGAGCCTGTGAAAAAAAAAGTCAGCGCACCAAAAGTTACCACCGATCGATAATATTCTCTAAGAAATGCCATCTATACATCATTTCCGAAAATTTGCGATACGATGACCGCCATTTTGAAAAATATTGGGTCGCGTGATTTCCCGCCGCCTCATCCGCGTTGCCTCCCTGCTAAGCTTGCGAAGCACGTCGATGCACTTTGAATACAATCTGCTGTATCTTATCGAGTTCAGACGCAGGAAGCATTAGTCATCGAGGGGTCACGTCATTCTGAGCATGCGCGATGTACGTGGTCTTGAACTTGAAAACAAACATGCTGCTGTGTTTCGGACTTTCTACCGCTTCCAAATCCATCGAACGATAGCTAATTACCATGGATGAAATCCCCCGCCAGAAAGGAATAAAATTGTCCGTGAACATCATTGCATTCTAAAACCCTATCACTCGGGTATTTTGTAGTTGTCCGAATCGATCTCAAAATGTATAACATTGCGTCGTTTTCAAACAGAGTAAGACGTCTACACCAAGCGTGAACGCGATGTTCTGATGTGAGAATTGTCAATTCGTGGTAAATGGGTCACATTAGGTCACTGGGCGGCGCTATGTGGTCATATGATGTCACTAGCCGATGAAATTGGGTCACATGAGGTCATTGGATACTGCAATGGGGTCACGCGAGACAATTGGAAGGTAATATGACCCTTATCAACCGCAACACGGTGTAGGCCTCGCGATTGGGCAATAAAACGCATGATCACAGTCAAAGTTAGATAATTATTCTCACTCATAACCGTCGCGTGATAACCATGATGTTGAAAACAACTAGTATTTGCTGCGCGGAGAGAATAGCATAAACAACTCAGACATATACATGACTGATGATGGAAGCAAATGCGGTAATGACCATCTCTCCCGTCATTGCATGCTTCGCGCCCCGTCCCGTCCATGTTAATACACACGTAACTAGGTTCTAGCTGCTGTGATGGTATTAGTCAAGAGCTCAGCCACTGGCTGCTCCACTGGCTTCTCCACGGCCCTATCGTAAGTATTGTATTACGAGCTAGTCAAATACGAGCAGCCCACCACTGACGCACCCATCGCTTGTCGGGAGTTTTGTAGCTGTTCGCTAACAGAAAAAAACATTAAAGATGCTCGGTGTGTTCGCGATAGACCCTCCCTCCTAAATATAGGACACATTGTTTGTATCGGATCTAGGAAGGTGCGTATGTGATCTGGAGGGTTTACCGGCAAGTAGCTCGTGTAAAAGGCAAGTTACTTACCTTAAGGTGTATTTACCAGTTATTCTGCCTCACGCCAATATATTCCTTTCGTCACGTTCTGACTCTTTCTTCGTTGTCTCTCTTCATTTTATTGCTCATCAGGTAATCGTCTTTATCAGTTCAGTTCTCTCTTCATCTGCAAACCATCCTGCCTTCACAATTTCACTGTCCTCCTCTTAATCGTTCTGTCTACATCCCAACACAATCCTCTCTTCATCAGCTCACGATTCTATATTCATCAGCTCACGATTCTCTCTTCATCAGCTCACCATCCTCTCTTCATCAGCTCACAATCCTCTCTTCAACAGTTCACCATCCTCTCTTCATCAGCTCACCATTCTCTATTCATCAGCTCACCATCCTCTCGTCATCAGCTCACCATCCTCTCTTCATCAGTTCACCATTCTCTCTTCATCAGCTCACCATTCTCTCTTCATCAGTTCACCATTCTCTCTTCATCAGCTCACCATTATCTATTCATCAGCTCACCATCCTCTCTTCATCAGCTCACCATTCTCTATTCATCAGCTCACCTTCCTCTCTTCATCATCTCACGATTCTCTATTCTTCTGCTCACCATCCTCTCTTCATCAGCTCACCATTCTCTATTCATCAGCTTACCATCCTCTCGTCATCAGCTCACCATTCTCTATTCATCAGCTCACAATTCTCTCTTCATCAACTCACCATTATCTTTCATCAGCTCGCCATTATCTTTTCATCAGCTCACCATTCTTTCTTCGTCAGCTCACCATTATCTCTTCGTCAGCTCACCATTATCTATTCATCAGCTCACCATCTTCTCGTCATCAGCTCACCATTGTCTCTTCATCAGCGCAATATTCTCTCTTCATCAGCTCCCCATTCTCTCCTCATTAGCTCACCATTCTCTCTTCATCAGCTCACCATTCTCTTTTCATCAGCTCAATATTCTCTCTTCATCAGCTAAATATTCTCTCTTCATCAGTTCAATATTCTCTCTTCATCAGCTCACCATTCTCTCTTCATCAGCTCACCATTCTCTCTTCGTCAGCTCAATATCTCTTCATCAGTTCACCATCTTCTCGTCATCAGCTCACCGTCCTCTCTTCATCAGCTCGTCTTCCATTCTTCATTAGCTCGCCATCCTCTCTTCATCAGCTTACATCCTATGTTTTCCATTGTTACGATTTCATTCATGAAAAGACAATCGGCATTAGTTATGCCTCAATGTAAAACACATTATACGTGGCTAGACGGGTCACGGGTGAAATATCCCGCATCAACACGGACATCGATGTAGCTATATATCGTTTAATGGATTACATACAGAACACATTTTCATTTGGAGTATCGCTAGTATCCTCTCGGCATCCATGCCGGCTGGCGGAAGTGTTTATTATGAACCTCGTGCGCAGGCGCACACCTCGGTGTCGCGTTCGGTTCTTCCACGTGAGAACACTACATCTCCCTTCTTATGAATTGTGAGAGTCCGTCTGGTGGGAGGTTAACTTTTAGATACTCTGATGTGCAACAACTCTATATACTATGCAAGTCACTCAGGTATAATTTGACAATAACACTGATATTAATATCTAGTACTTAATCAACTACAATGATAACATGTACATGATTATAGAACATTCACAAGGGGCAGGGTCGACTCCTGGAGCCCTTCGCCTGATGCAGAGCATTATTATAGCTCGTCACATGCATCTGGCATATGCGTCAACGTTAAGCGTTAAGCATGATACTCAACATGATGGTCTATAGGTCGAGTATATCTCTAGGCTTGCCTGTGCTGGGTTTCTCAACTATTACCAGAGAGTTTACCCAATCAGTGGGCTCAGTCACCTTCACAATGATCCCAGCAGCCTCCAGCCTGTCTAGCTCTGCCTTCAGTCGGTCACGGAGAGCGACTGGTACTCTGCGTGGTGGATGGATGACTGGTGTCACGTCTGGATCTAGCTTGAAGGTATGCTGGCCCGGGAGGAGTCCGATGCCGTCGAAGACATCTCCAAACTCCTGGTTGATCTGGTCAATCAGGTTCTGCTGGCTGACTGACTGTGGTGGCTGTGGCTTGTTGTCAATGGACATGATGACCTTGATGAGCTTGAGGTCCTGGCACGCAGTGAAGCCAAGGACTGGTGGCGATTGGGTGTTGACAACGAAGAACTCTAGGTTTAGCGTTGCTGACTTGGACGCGCAACGAAGTCGGCATCGCCCGCGTACATCAAGTGGCTGTCCTCCGTACCCATACAGATGTCGATTCGTCGGCTGAAGATCTGCATCTGGGCCTATCGTGTTGAAAATGTCCACCGGGATGACATTGGTTTGAGCACCAGTGTCCAACTTAAATTCTAGGTCCTGATTTGCCTCGGACACAAACACGTTGCAAAATGCCTCGTTCTCACGTCGGTCTGACGTCACAGACTCGATGAATAGATCACCATTCGCGTCGTAGTAGTTTTGGTTGTTGTCGAACTCGACAACATCCACTTTACGTGTGCGACGACACATTTTTGAGAGAAATGGTTTGTTTTCTTACACTTGTGACAGGTACGACCCAGTGCGGGGCATGTTCCACCAGTTCTGTTGTGGTCGTACCCACAGTTGTCACACCGTTTCCCCGAAGAGCCAGAGGGGCGACTGTCAAGCCTCTGTGGCGGGTTCTCGCGTCGATTCTGGCCGGTATCTTGTCGGTATTGGTTTCCGCCATTGCCACCATTGCTGCTGCCATTGTTGCGTCTGTGGTTTTGGTGGCGACCACGATTCTGGCCTCGCTTGACCATGTGGATGTTGCTCCCGCCTTCAGCTCCGCGAGTGGTGGACATGGTTTTTAGCTGAGCCTGGGTCAGCTCACTCGAATGAGCCATCTCCACAGCCTTATCAAGGGTCAGTGTCGAACCTTCGTTGATAAGTTTTTCACGGATCTTGGGGTTCGTCACCGCAAACACGATAGCGTCTCTTATCATTTCGTCTGCATTTGTGTAGCTGCACCCTTTAGAAAGAAGTTTCAGTTCGGTGACAAACTGGTCAAATGAGTCCGGCCCCTGGACTTTCTGATGGAATTTGTATCTCGCGAATATGGTATTGGACTTCGGTTCTACGTACTTTTCAAATCTATCGTAGTAAGTCTTCAGCAGCTTTTTCTCGGCGTCCGTCATTGTCCACGTGTTGTGGATGTCGCGACCTTTCTTACCAACCCACAACAGCAGGTAGTGACACTTCTCCTCCTCTGATTTTTCCTTGAGTGGGCCGCCAAACATTAATTGGCAGTGTTGCTGGAAGTCCTTCCACCCATCAACTAAGTCGGAGCTGTCCCAGTCCATCGACGGGAGTGGGGCTGCGCTGTAGTCGGCCATGACAAAGTTCGTAGATCGCCACGAGAACAAGGAATCGAACGCACTTGGGGCGGCAGGGCTCGTCGACGGAGTCCAAAAACGTCAATACGAATAAAAACGGCTTACTTCAGCGAAGATCGGGTTCTCTTCTGACACCATGAAATATCCCGCATCAACACGGACATCGATGTAGCTATATATCGTTTAATGGATTACATACAGAACACATTTTCATTTGGAGTATCGCTAGTATCCTCTCGGCATCCATGCCGGCTGGCGGAAGTGTTTATTATGAACCTCGTGCGCAGGCGCACACCTCGGTGTCGCGTTCGGTTCTTCCACGTGAGAACATTACAACGGGTGGTCATTTCCTCGTTAGATTAGGTCATTTGGGGTCACTGTCTGCACTGGCTGAATGCATTACATTCGATAATAGGGTAGTTAAGTAGGGCCATTAGCGGATATCGGTGACTAGCTGGTGAGGCAGGGTCGCCTGAGGTCATTAGCTGATGAAATGACGTTATTAAGAGAGTGATCCGCACTGTTTATTCAATGATTTTGTGTTATACCCATCGAGTACTCATACTAATTTAGGAAATGTGTGTGTACCGAGTGATCGATAAGGGAGCGCTGTCAAACACCACATTCCCTTCCATGCCTTTTCGATAGCATCTTGTTGTTGTCTCATTTCCATAGTATAAAAACAGAAACAACCCAAGCCATCATCCCATATAGTCGTTCTTCGGCTTAATTCTGCATAATAGATGCTCGAGAGATAAGGCTAGTAGCTTGCTCCGAGAACGTAAAGCACAGGAGGAGCACACGAACGGAGGCCGACATCTGCTGTATATTCTTGTGAATCTCAAACACCCTTGAATCAAGGCTTACTTTCCTATGATTCGCGTGGTTATATGCATACGGGTTGCTTTTCTTCACTATATCACCCGAGGAAGAGTGACGTCAATTGTGATTTGCGATATAACATCCGATATTAAAAAAAAGTCAATTGCCTCAGGGCCATAATATGCTAAGTATTACGCGTAAACCTATACGCCTACTGGTGCATGTCGATGTTTACATATGGCTAAGGTTTACGTTAAACCAAATCACTATGCCTGTAACTGAACTTTTAAGCATACATAGATAGCTGTTTTTTTGTATTAGTTCGACGCGTGTTTGGGTATACAAACATGAAAAGAACGCGGCAGATGTTGGTTATTGGTTAGCGTCAGTCTTGTGATCGCCGCTTGTTTCTGCGGGTGCACCCAAGAGTTGCTTTGAAATATGACGTCATCGGTTCACATTATCAGAGAAATAATTTAAAGAGGTTTGACCTGTGTAGTCTACTTAAAATGAAGGACTGAAATGCAATCGAAGTCATCGGCAGAGCTTGCCAAAGTGTGATTTGTTCGCAGCGCTAAACACTGTTGAGTGCGTTATGATGGTGTTAAGTCAACAGCAAATGGTGAAAAAGAAACAACATATGTAGAATTGAAACTGGCACTTTTCCTAATTTAATAGTTTCCCCATATAACAAGAACTTCAAGGTTACACCTTTACAAAGTAAAGGTAATGCGAGAACTTACGCATTGACATTTGTAAACATTTGCTTCAGTAAACATAAAAGTGCAAGCGTGATACTTCGCATCTTATAACCCAGGTGTTCATCGACGAAACTGATATCAAACTCAATTACAATTTAATCACGATTATTACTTTCGTCTGTCCCAGAGCAAATCCGTTAGAGTTCATCACGGTCTTCGTTTCCGCTATTTCATTTAGGGGCTCCGACTTTTCCAAGCATGGATCTGATCTACTTAGATAAGGATTCTATCTCTCTTGACATTGATATGATTTCTCTTGATAGGGACCCCATCTCAATTGACATGGAACTCGATCCAGTCCCAGGACTGTTGCAGGGTTATCTTGATCATCGTGTGTTGACGAGGTGGGTTATCTAGTGGTTGAGTGGGTTATCTTGCCTGTGGTTGAGTGGGTTATCTTGCCTGTGGTTGAGTGGGATATCTTGCCTGTGGTTGAGTGGGTTATCTTGCCTGTGGTTGAGTGGATTATCTTGCCTGTGGTGGAGTGGGTTATCTTGCCTGTGGTTGAGTGGGATACCTTACCTGTGGTTGAGTGGGTTATCTTGCCTGTGGTGGAGTGGGTTATCTTGCCTCTGGTGGAGTGGGTTATCTTGCCTGTGGTGGAGTGGGTTATCTTACCTGTGGTTGAGTGGGTTATCTTGCCTGTGGTGGAGTAGGTTATCTTGCCTGTGGTGGAGTGGGATACCTTACCTGTGGTTGAGTGGGTTATCGTATGGTGATCGGATGGGTTAAATTATGGCGATTGGGTGGGTGGGTTATCTTGTGTGTGTGTTGGTGGTGGCGGTGGGGGGGGGGGTTACTTGTGGTGGATATGTGCGTTTCCTTGTTGCTATCGTGTGACGGCGCACGTTATTTTTTTATATATAAAACCTCAAACACGTTATTTATTAGAATGTCTACTGACAGTGTTGATAATCCTATTGGCGCTAAACTGTCGCCACTTTCATGACTGAGGAGTCACCGTTATGGTGATGGTTACCAGTACCGTCTACATTGAGATACGCCGCTTGCCTCAGGAAGGCTGTGGGATGCTGAGGCGCTAATTCCTCATATTTACCCTCCAGAGACAAGTGTAGTTCCTCCCTAGACGCCGTTATTCGCGGAATCTGTCTCTTACTCCTCCTGGCGGTCTTATTGACACTTGACAGTAACTGTATGATTAGAGCCGTTATGACGTACAGAAACACACAGCCAAGCAGGACGCAAGCGCCCAGGAATCTGTAAGCAAGTTCGTTGTGGTAACTCAGCCACCATTGGTTCAAATTAGATGATAAGAGATCATATTCAATTGCCAAGAACGACGTCATCTCATCGTATCTACTCTCATTCCGTCTTGAAATGGAGCACATTTCCGGTTCCATAGAAACACCAGCGTAGTCCATATCAGCCAATATCCCATCTCGACACAGCGATAAATCCGGGAAAAGCTCACTTCGGGGAATATCCTTCCAATTTGGAGGATCTCTGGGTAAGGGATAATTGTCCCTGTACAATTTAAAGGCTGCTTCGGCGCTAAATGAGGCATTAGCGAAGAAGAAGGTCTCGGTTTGACTAAAACATACCACAGAGCGGTACACACTACAGAGCGCTTGCTCCACGCCCATCGGGTTGACGACAGCTAAAAAATGGTTATATGACACGAGCCATCTCCAACCGCTGCTACCCTCGACGTGTGGCCGCCTCGTACTTATTGTCCTGCTACACCAAGTCAACAGAGCATCGATGACATCCGTATAGAATTGAAGTTCCCCTTGAAAATTGTCTGTCAATGGAGACTGGCGATGTTGTCGCAGGTAGGATTCGAACCCGGATTTTGACTGGAATTGTTGCTGGTCGACCTCGGTCCCTGGCCAGACGCTGATGTTGGAAAACGATTGGTAGGTGCGCCGCCAGGAGACCTCGAGTTCTCGTTTGAATGCCACTTCAGCCACGGGATCCCGCGTGGTCATATAAAGAACCATGATTTCTGCATAGACACAAATGCCAAAGTTAAGCAAGCCATAACATGAACCGCAAATAACTAAAATAAGCATTCGATTGCGATTTTAAGGGAAATGAATGATTTACATAGCTTTCCAGATCTCAGGTAATTTTACAATGGTGATGAATATCAGCTATTCTGGTGGTTCGATATCACGCCCACTTTGCACAAAACCGTTCCGTATCAGGTTGCGAATAAGGGTTGCATTGCGCAAGACATATCCAAGCTTGCCAATGTGACATTCGTTAGCCATGATAGCATCCGTGATTAACTGACGTTCATTTGCTAATGATGCAGCTGGTGAGGTTAACTAGGCTAGCACTTCCTATTTCCCAATGTTGGTCCGAGCAGATAGTTTAGGTACCTATCCCCTTGATCCCCCACACCCTGGCTACATTACGATCTCTGGATCTAGGCTCTTGGGATAGATCACCGGGAAACCTGGATCATCCCGGCCTGGTTTATGGCCGCTCGTATCAAAACCACCGTAACAGATTGACCAATCGGAGGTCGCGTTGCAATCGTGTTTGGCATAATCCGAATATCCCCGCTACAAGCTCATATTATTCCGACAACTTTTTGGTACTATCGTATCCCAGTGTACATCTAGATTTAGTACAAAGACTGCTGACTATGCTCTTCAAAGTGCTACGCCGAGTTATGATTTATGCTTGAAATGCCGTGACACGAGGTGCTTCCGGCTCCTGGCGCGTACACGGTTCAAGAATGACAGTAAATACCCAATATTCGTACGGGCCCCGGTAATTACAAAACTTTATACCGGCAGAAGCGATTACGCAACATTCATAGCGGCAATAGTGATTACCGATCATTCACGTGACAGCCATGAACACCCACCATTCACATTGACAGTAGCGATCACTCAGCGTTTATCCTTGCTGTAGTGAATATCCAACATTCATACTGGCAGTAATGATTAAGCAAAATATAAAATGGTAGTAGTGAACCCAGATAAAAAACCTGACATAAGTAAATTTCCGAAAGTTCAATCTGTCAGTAACATATATGCAACGTTCTTCCCGGTACTTGTAATTACTGGCAGCAGTGATAACCAAGCATTCATACTGGCAGCAGTGATTACCTTACATTCATACTGGCAGCAGTGATAACCCAACCTTCATACTGGCAGCAGTGAATATCTTACATTCATACCGACAGCAGTGATAACTCAACATTCATACTGGCAGCAGTGAATATCTTACATTCATACTGGCAGCAGTGATTACCTTACATTCATACCGACAGTAGTGATAACCCAACATTCATACTGGCAGCAGTGATATCCCAACATTCATACTGGCAGCAGTGATAACCCAACATTCATACTGGCAGTAGTGAATACCTTACATTCATACTGGCAGTAGTGATTACTGGCAGCAGTGATACCCAACATTCATAGTGGCAGTAGTCATTATCATTCTTATGGCAGTAGGCAATAGTTCTTACAGCAGTGATAACCCAACATTCATCTGGCAGCAGTGAATTACTACTTGCAGTAGTGTGAATGCCTTGACCTATTCTTACTGGCAGCAGTGAATACCCAACATTCATACTGGCAGCAGTGAATACATTGGCACATTCATACTTCATACTTGCATCAGTGAATGTCAGTGAAGCAGTGAATACCTAACATTCATACTGGCAGCAGTGAATACCTAACATTCATACTGGCAGCAGTGAATACATTACATTCATACTTGCATCAGTGAATGTCTTACATTCATACTGGCAGCAGTGAATACCTAACATTCATACTGGCAGCAGTGAATACCTAACATTCATACTGGCAGCAGTGAATACCTAACATTCATACTGGCAGCAGTGAATACCTAACATTCATACTGGCAGCAGTGAATACCTTACATTCATACTGGCGGCAGTGATAACCAAACATTCATACTGGCAGCAGTGATAACCCAACATTCATACAGGCAGCAGTGATAGCCCAACATTCATACTGGCAGCAATGAATACCTTACATTCTTACTGGCAGTAGTGAATGCCTTACATTCATACTGGCAGCAGTGATAACCCAACATTCATACTGGCAGCAGTGATAGTCCAACATTCATAGTGGCAGTAGTCATTAGCTAACATTCTTACCGGCAGCAGTCACTACATATCATTCATACAGACAGTAGTGTTTACCAACATTCTTATTTGCAGTAGTAATTATCCGACATTCACACAAGATTTGTTGATTAGAGGAAACTGTAGTGATGACCCCAATCCGTGCAAACATCAGTAAATATTCACCATTCAGCCAGTTGTGATTACCCACCATCCGTACAAACGGTAGCGATTCTCCAATATTTGCACAGGCATTAGCAATTATCTGACATTCGTACAAGACGTAGCAGTTACCTCGTTCTGTGCTCAAGTCGATAATGAACATTCCTATTTGAATAAGCTGCTTTTGAATAAGTATCTGTTTTCGCTCAGCGGTTTGCCACATCTGCGGAACACACCAAGCACATTAAAGGTGTATAGCGGGCCTTCCTAGAATCCAAACAACCCTCTTCAGTACGTGCGTGATCTACGAGATTAAGTCACGCACGTAGCTCGCTGGCTGGCTGGCCACATCCCGCCTGACCTCCCTTCTCCAGGTCACTGGTCTGAACTTGGCATTCGTTTACAAGGTCATGTTAATCAAAGCGTTCGATTGATGCAAACGATTAACAAATGATAACACCCCGTCAAACAAGAAGACCCATCACAACAACGGACGTTTTGGGTCATCTCTAGGGTGAGTCGGGGATCCCGCTCGGCTGAACCAAGCGGCTATGCAGGAAATGAAGAGGGATTACCGAAAAGGCGTACAGGAAGGCCAAGGGGGATTAAGGCACAACGCCGGGAAACATTAGCAGCTTACAACACAACGAAGTTATAATAGATCGATTGTTTTCAGTTCGTCACAACTGTTGCATAGCACATCGCTTATCGCAGCTGTACTGAAGAATATCACTTACCTACAGCTGTGCCAAACCACATTATAAAATATGCAGCTGTACTATAACATATTTTACCTACATGCTGATCTAAAACACGATACCTATTTACAGCTGCACAATAGCTCATTCTTTATCTACAACCGTGCCATGGCACATCATTTGTCTACAGCTGTACCAAAGAACACCATTTGAACACAGCCGGACCACCATTAATGTACAGCTGTACTTCAGTTATCTACAGCCTAACAGCCGGACCTTGACGCATCATGTGTCTACAGCCGTACCATAGTACATTATTTGCCTATACTTGTGCCATGGTACATCACTTATCTACAGCCTTACTGTAACACATCACTTATCTACAGCCTTACTGTGACACATCAGAAAATCTACAGCCTTACTTAAGCACATCATTAATCCACAGCCTCACTTAAGCACATCATTAATCCACAGCCTAATTTAAGCACATCATTAATCCACAGCCTTACCTAAGCACATCATTAATCCACAGCCTTATTTAAGCACATCATTAATCCACAGCCTTACTTATTGACTTAAACCCAGCTGATAATAACCGCGGCAATCCAATATTGCAGAATTAATGTCAAGTCAGATATTGCGACGTTAATGAAAGCCATATAGCACTATATGAATACCCATGACAAATTGATACGCCAATAAGAACACATATTGTCATGCGATCAAAGCTTATCCACGGCGACCTGATTCTGGCGTCCCACGTGCGGCTGACTTACCTCCGTCACCCTATAAGCGTGAGCGGCGCTGAGCACAAGACATACCGCGATAGGCACAGCGGCTAAGATGCCGGTACATATGCTACTACCGTTCCACCTGGCGCGCACCTGTCTTCCGTCATCATCCTCGTCATTCTCAGCACCACGTCTTGTTTTCACACCTGCCTGGCGTGAACTCGACTGATCACTCTGTTGTAGTGTATACAGGTGTGGCTCGCACCTGTTGTTAGTATTTCTACACGACCATTTCCGGCGATCTTGCTCAACGCTGTCCGTACACCGCCCACGCCACCGTCCCATCTTCTCACATTGATTGTATAGGTCGACTTGTGCGGAGTATTTAATCAGCGATGAGGAGCGCTCTGTCTAGCTGTTCGATGGATCGACCTCTTCACGGGCTACAAGGTCTCGTCTCGCAGAGAATACTCTCTCCTCGAGCCCTCCACAAACAGCTGCTTAGCATTCACTTATCCACCAAGTGCCAGCTTCTCGGCCTAATTTTTTTCTCTCATCTGAGCAGATGTGCTGGAGCTACAAGGCCTTGAGAATGATAGGGTGAGTATGACGTATTCGGATGACGAGCGACGGGGACGGTACTCCATGTTGAGGATGCTGCTGCTGTTGCTGCTGCTGCTGCTGCTGCAGCCACGCGCCTTATGACAAACCCCAATTCTTATCTCCGCTACAGCCCCCGCCAAGACAATACAGCACCCCGATTACCGCAAGCTCACAACACGGGTTGGGCGAATTGAATTAGGCAGAATATGGCCATGCCGTTATGGTTTCCTGCAAAAGCTGCAGGATCGAGTCTGCTATATCCGCCTATGGTCTTCCCTTGATTCATTGCGCCCACCCAATTGCTTCGACACTCTGCTTGGGACGTGCGATCGTTCGAGTCTATCCCCTAAAATGGTTGATGTATCTAGAATGCGGGGCTGCCTCGGTAAACTGATGCGCCCGATAGCATTACGTTTGACTGTAATGACAAGACTCTCCCCAGGCGGGGTTAGCCTGCGGACCACTAGTCCCCAGGATAAGTTCCAGTATATGATAAGATCACTTCAATCTGAGTTCACAGGCGACTATAAACTAATGGCGACTGAGATTAATGACGGGGTGTCCTTTGGGGTACACCGCCATGTTACCGCAGTGAGCGGTATGTAGGGGGCAGCGGGAATTATGTGACGAACACACTCGCATGTTGTTATATACGAATGGCGTTCTGTGTGGCGACGCTGTCAGGGGCTTTACGCCACTGGCTTATATACTACCTGCAATAAAACGCCACCTCCTGAGAGACACAGGGACAAACGTTGCCTACGTGTTCCCTGATAGGACCTCTATCAGTGCTCCACAGCCAGACTCTGTCTGCATAATGCATCAAGCAACAGATTGTGCCAGACTGGCTTCTCGCTGCCCTCTGGTGGCAATAAGATCCCAATTTGAAGGAGGGTTACTCGATTTAAGCGAGGTAACCAGTCCTAATTAGGATTCCTAGCGCTGTGCGGATTTCTTGCTGCTCTTTCGACTTGTCATAAATATGTCTATTCGCATACGGGAACTGTGTACAGTAGAAGATTTTACCACGCAAATACGTACTGCTGCAGTTGAATTTGCAACGGGTTTCAAAGACCCTCCCCTCCCCATCACTACCACCACCACCACTACCACCACCACCACTACCACCATTACCACCATTACCATCATTACCCCCACCACCACCACACCACCATCATCATCACCACCACCACCACTGCCACCACCACCGCCACCGCCACCACCACAACCACCACTGCCATTGCAACCATATCCACAACCACCTACACCATCACCACTACCACCGCCACCACAACCATATCCACCACCACTACCACCACCACAACCAACACTACAACCACCACCACAACCACCACTACAACCATATCCACAACCACCTGCACCACCACCACCATTACCACCACCACCACAAACACAACCACCACGACCACCACCACCACCACCACCAAAATAACAACGACATCATTCAATCGAACTACTAATCTCGAAGCTAATGACAAACGCCTCATGTTTTTGTACATTTGATTTGTACATAGGCCCTGTGGTGACAATTGCATATTTTACCCTTCCAGTCTAATGATGTTTTCATCCACAGCGTGAGGTACATTGAAAATGAGAACCATTTATGCATCGGATTGCCGTGCTCGCTGACTTGTTTGCGATGCCTGGGTGAGCGTTAAGCAAGCAGATGAAAGGGCACGCACACACGAAGTCGTCCTGAATTGGTGGCTGGGGACCGGCTAATGCTGCGTGGGGCTTAGTTAGTCCATATTGGCCGCGGGCCACTACTTCCCGTCATATTGATGCGCGCGCATGTATTATGCGCCTGCGCGTGTGTGATGATCAACCCTCTATTCCCAAACATACGGTCTCTCATTGGTGACAACAGACCGGCTGCGTGGCGTGATCGCAACGGGAATATCCGAGAGCTTGGTTGAGGAGAGGGGTGGGGAAGGTTTGCATCATCCTATGAGAAGTGGGCCTGGCAGTGAATCCACCCATCTGAAAGTAATGGTTGCATTAGGACCACTTTAAGCCGTTTGACTGAACATGGTGCTGATCGGTGCTAAAAGATAACTGCTCCCTGGTCTGGGTGAGTCAGGAGCACCGCGTTTATCCATGCGGCACAGTACCAGTGCATCCTCCGACCTTATCCAGAGGCGAAGCCAAGTTTCCGAAGAGCTGTTTGACCGAGGCTAGCTGCAATGAGAAATGATAGACATTTGACATTTTCCATCGTAAGCACCTTAGCCTTTGTTCGGTTTGCATCACTAATCGTTAGTATCAACGCCTGATGTATTCAAGTTGGGGTAGTGTGTGGAGGAGGGCGCTGTAGAGGGAGAGGTAGTGTGGGATGGGGACTTGTGTATTCCGTTGGGGTAGTGTGTGGAGGAGGGCGCTGCAGAGGGAGAGGTAGTGTGGGATGGGGACTTGTGTATTCCGTTGGGGTGGTGTGTGGAGGAGGGCGCTGCAGAGGGAGAGGTAGTGTGGGATGGGGACTTGTGTATTCCGTTGGGGTGGTGTGTGGGGGAGGGCGCTGCAGAGGAAGAGGTAGTGTGGGATGGGGACTTGTGTATTCCGTTGGGGTGGTGTGTGGGGGAGGGCGCTGCAGATGAAGAGGTAGTGTGGGATGGGGACTTGTGTATTCCGTTGGGGTGGTGTGTTGGGAGGGCGCTGCAGAGGAAAAGGTAGTGTGGGATAGGGACTTAAGTATTCTGTTGTGTTTAGGATGTGGGTGGGTTGTTGAGGGGTGGGGATTCAGGGCGTATTGCAGGGTTCTGTTTTGAAGGTGGGGATGCTAGGTGTGTATTCAGGCACGGCGCAGGGTGGTTTATTCAGGGTTGTGCATAAGGGGAGGGTGGGTTTGAGGGTGGATAGCACTGATATGCAGGGAGCTTGGTTTGATATAGGGAGGTATATGGGAGCGTGGTATATTCAATCTAATGTATGTATGGGTTTGCATTACGGTAGGTGCTGTCTTAGAAGTGTGCTGGGTGGTGTTCTTCGAGTGGTGTATCTATGGTGTGGTGCAGGATACAATTTTGAGAAAGACTGCAGGGTCGTGTTTTTAGAGTTGTGTTATTATGGTGGGACGCAGAATATTTTTCTGCGGAGGTTGCAAGGTTGCGTATTCTGGTAGGTTGTGCAATGTGGTTTATTCCGGTGTGGTTAGCAGGGTTGGTTGTGCAGGGTGGCGTATTCAGGCTGGTTGTAAAGAGTGGCGTATTCGGATTGATTGTGAAGGTTGGTGTACGCAGGGTGAGGGTCCGGGGTGGGCAGCCGGGTGGATTATTTAGGAGGAGAGCGAATTGTGTTTTCAGGGATGAGCTTAATGTAGTTTATATAATGTAGCGTATTCAATGTGATGTATTCAATGTGGTGTATTCAGTGTGATGTATTCAATGTGGTGTATTCAGTGTGATATATTCAATGTGGTGTATTCAGTGTGATATATTCAATGTGATGTATTCAATGTGGTGTATTCAGTGTGATGTATTCAATGTGGTGTATTCAATGTTGTGTATCCAGCGAGGTGTATTCAGAGCGAATTGCGGAGTGATATGTAGCAGAATTTGATGGTTGTGTCTCAATGTATAAGTAAACAATATTCTCACTTGTTTGTTTGTTCCAGAAGACAATGAATGTCAGCGTACAGGCAGTGGGCCATACCACATCTCCTGACATGCACACCGTAGAACTACCCTACGAACCACCGAACATCAGTTTGGCCTGTGCCGATATTCCAGTTGTCATACTCGTCATCGCCTTAAACAGCTTCAATATAGCCGCTGTGGTCAAGTCGCCTACGCTCCGTAGAACCCCCACGCACTACCTTCTCTTCAACCTCTCTTGTTCCGATATTCTCATCTCCGTGTCACTTGTTGCAAACTTTATGGGGAAAATTGTGGATGCATACTCCAAAGTCAGCGTAGGAGCGCTTAGGCTGCTGACATTAATGGAGTCTGCCCCGATGAAGATATCTTTGAGTGTATCTTTGTACACACTTATATTGGTAGGGATTGACAGGAGTATTGCTGTCATTCTACCGTTACGTTATAAAAACATCTGGACAATCCGAAAAGTCCTGGTGTTGATTGCTTGCGGATGGTTGTTTTTTATCTCCATGTTTCTAGGCGTGGCCATGTTTTACATTCAGAGATTACCTGAGACTATTATGCGATCAAACCCACATTTCAAAGAGATTTATCCCCACATTATCTATATCATATTTGACTTGGTGTTTGCCTATCTAGCTCTGACGATTATTGCTGTAATATATGTCATTCTCATCGTAGTTATGATCAGAAAAAGTGCTGAAAGGAGGAAGGTAGTGGGTCAAGAGGAGGGGCAAGGGAGCGCGCGTAGGAGGAAACAGACTGTGGCCGTGACGCGACTAGCTTTCATTTTAGTGGCGGTACTTTTTCTATGCTACCTGCCATACACCATTTCATCCTTGTCGTTTCCCGAGACGAAACAGCTACATCACAAAGTTATAGATCGAATAACTCTAAATATTTTGTGGTCATCTGCCTGTTGGAATCCAATGTTGTACGCGTGGAAAATGGCTGACTTCCGAGCAGTTTATTTACAAATGTTGGGTAGTTGTGGGCGTTGCTGAGTTTGTTGTTTTCAGGAAGATATCAACAGAATGGCGATGCTGTGGTGTTAACAGTGTTGTATCTGATGCAGTTGGTTTGTACAGATCAACAGTCAGTATTATAGTTCAAAATACCCCCGAGTGTTGTAATTTTCAAATGTGACTAAATGTGTTCGTGTGTTACTGCAGTTGGGGCGAGATTAACGCCAAACAAAAATTAGTTTCTCTAGTCCAGTGCGTTACATTAAGTAATTTGGAGCGCTGCAGCAGTATCTTTTAGCTTGGATATTGCATTGTATTGCACTGAATGAATGTTTTATTAAACATGTGAGATATTGCTCCTTTCAACCGTCTCAATTTCTCTACGCTGGTTTTGGTGTACGGATCACATCAAGAACCGATGGGACACACGGTCGTGACAAGATGCAGGGGAGACCTCGGCATTCATGTCAATTTGCTTAATGTTCTGGATTTATCATCCTTGTGATATAGATATAGCCCAACAATAGCGTCATTCTGACAGTTATCACTTATCCATGCTTTCCAGGTTCAAATACATTAAAGAGCAATATGGTGACAAATACACGGAAAACAATCTTAAATTTGTAGCAGATTAATCGAAAACACTGTGGAAGATTTATTTCCTAAATAATTCAATACTATGACGAGGCATTGATAGAATTACGCTTTAGATGTAACTTCACGTCTTCATTGGGGTTTGTGTTTGAGTACTACACAGTACCTTCTAACACCAACTTGATATTCATGCATCGGGATATGACGTTGCGTTTGATCATAACTGGAATTCTACAAAAACGTTCATTAAAATAGCTTGTTGTGCTCTCTAATATGTCCCTTCGTTATGTACAGGCATAATTTTACAAAGCAAAAAGCCGGGATTGGTGGTTTGTTGGGTTATTTTCCAAGGGTCATCCGTGTTTATTTCACACATAATTATTGATTCTGCCAATGACTATGGCATTTGAGGTTTTGCTTTAAACCGTTACCACACGAATGGGCAAATGATTACAGAAATTGAAAACCAGGTGCACATGCCATTTGAATAGTACACAGACTGGATTACTGGCAAAAAAGCTTATTCTGAAGGGGTAATCCATCTTCTCCCTCATTTGTAAATGTCATGCCAGCTACGTGACACGCGTGTGTGGACTAACACATACCTAATATTGCTAGTTCCAGAGGCAGGTAGAATATATATGCAGCATGAATTTTGCAATCGATGTGTAAGCAATGGTGTTTTTGTGTATTTAGATACTAAAGGAAGTCAGTTTTGTTTCTGAATGCCTCCAGTGGAGAGAGGGTAAGAGGAGATCTGCCGTAACATCGTGGTCGAAAAAGGTGTTGAGTGCTAATGAACGACCTGGGAAGAAAGTGATCTTACTATGTCCATCAATCAATAAATTCAGCGTTAAAATGGGCAGCTACACGAAATCACTGTTTCCAATTCTGGCATACTATTCACACACACACACACACACACACACACACACACACACACACACACACACACACACACACACACACACACACACACACACACACACACACACACACACACACACACACACACACACACACACACACACACACACACACACACACACACACACACACACACACACACACACACACACACACACACACACACACACACACACACACACACACACACACACACACACACACACACGCAAACACACACACACACGCAAACACACACACACACACATATATGTATATGTATATATATATATATATATATATATATATATATATATATATATATATATATATATATATATATATATATATATATATATATATATATATATACTGGTTTCAGCAAATCGGTTCCATTTCAGAGTCTAAATAGATTAAGTTTTGTAGAACTTTGTGTTTGAATTAGAGTGCTTCAGTAATTTGTTAATAACTTTGCACAGTCGCTGAGATGGTGTGATTTTACAAAAATTACTATGAGAATATGGGACGTGAAGAAGCTTTTATCTTGCCCATTCTCGTCACAGATTCATCCCCTATTTACATACGTCCAAACAGTACCACATGGCTCTATCAATGGGCCATATTATCGCAGGTTAATTGAAAGAAATATTATAGAGCTGATGTTGGTGAGATGGTTTGGTTCAACAATTGACGATGGTTTCATAGTATGCACATTACTTTGTAGCCTTGATATCTTGCTATTAACTGGGAACGCCAACAATTAATGGTAATGGATGCAGGGCGATTAAAAAGATAGTATACAAAAAAACAAATGCAATACAATAATACTAAGTATTTCCGAATCAAATAACAATTAATGTTACCACCAACACACCCAACAAGACAATATAAGTTGTTTAATGTTAACTATGGTTTATCATATGTCAAAAGATCGGTCACTTATGACAACTCTGCGTTACTGGTCTATTACAGATATTCCAGTAGGATAATCACACGGGATGTTGCATAATCTTCAAAATGTCACTCATATTATTCACTTGGTATTAATACCTATGAAGTTTCTTTTCCCAACATTCTTATCATACTTAAGTATGTATTAAAGATAACAATATCGAGGATGTCAAGACCAAAAAGTTAAATGATACCTTGCGTTCAACATCGGATGGCATAAACATTGTAGAAACCTTTTCATTTCACCCTCACATGGCTAAGGGTAGAAGCACGACAAGGATCTGTTTCGGATCAGGACGGGGATTAAGCTTGGGGCACGGCGTAAATTAGTGTGGGTTCATGGCGAGAATTAGGATGGTATCTTGGCGTGATCAAGGAATAAGGTAATCAACTGCCACGCCGCGCCAAGTAAACCTGCCGTATAGGTCACCATATCCAAACATCCCTGGTAATTTATTGCTACTTTGCAGCCTGGTTTACGCCGATCCGTTTGCTAGTCTTAAGTGAAGCCGCATTTGGGTTTGTTAAATGCCCTCGACCATAGTGGTTGCCTCCTCATTTTCGACTACCTGCGCAAACAGCGGTTGTTTGGCTGGTGGCAATGGTTCACTGACCTATCGCTTGCACATATACAAAGGCATTATTCAGCATTTTGTGTGTGAATATATGACATACTATAGATATGTTATGTTGATACGCATACGAACTTATGGCTAGATGCCTACTGAATATTTACCTCAAGCTGCTTTGTAAATGTTCTGTCGTTTGATAGAGACAATCAGATGAGGAATTGGCAGAAATTCAACTACAACTGCGCCTTTGTATTGTGTAACTGCCATAGTATAATCAACTTTCACCATGCCTGATTGGATGCGAATCAAAAATCTCGCAGATGACTTGTTTTGCTGTTGGGGTACACACTCTTTCTCTGTTGTTTCCTCTTTTTGCTGTCCTCCAATGCTGTACTTAGTTAGGCTCTGCATTCAATAACGTCGACCAGCATTCAATAACTCATAAAACACGATATTGAATGCCTGGAATATAAAGTCAGTATCATCTATGATAGGTGATAACGCCCTAGGATCAGTAATCATGTACACGGAACTGCGCACTCAGAGGTGCAGGCTGCAAAGCGTGGCTTAAAGCAGGGCTGGTCGGCTTATTCCAGTAGCATGGTCGTGAAGCATTGCATAGTAGAACTTGATTGCAATCCACGCATTAACAACCCGTGTTTCATCATGAGCTTAAATGTTCCTCGAGATAATGAATGCCAGCATATAGACGATAAATCACGCGCAATATCCTGACAAAAAGACAGCATGAACCACCAGCGATCAGATTAACCTGTGCGGACATAACTTCTATGAATACGTAATGGCCTCCAAGCTTTGTTTACAAAGATATGAGGAACGAACAAGCCAAATAATTGATATTATTGCAGGAACTCAGAATAGGGTGGATGCAATCCCGGAAAGGTTTGCTGCTGCTGCTGGCATTACTAGAGGCGCCCTCTGATGAAGATTACGTTGAGTTTTTAGGCTTTTTTTCACACACTCACTATGGTGGGGATCACATTATAAAAAGCATCTCGGTTGATTGCCTGTGGCTGTGTGTTTTTGATCTCCCAGGCGTGGCTGCGTTTGACATTCCGAGATTACTTGAGGCTATTTGACGATCAAATCCTCATTTCGAAGCGATTTACCCCTAAATCATCCATGTCATATTTGGCGATAAGGAGTGGTCAAAGAATGGTGATGCCATTGTATGAACAATTTTGCAGTAGATACACTTGTTTATCGGTATTAGCTCTCGATATACTTCAATCAGTGTAATTGTCTCATGTGATTGAATGTGTTCCCATGTAACTGCAGTTCTGGTGAGATGAATTCATAAACACAAATATATGTTGCCTCAGTCCAAAGTGTTAAATAAGTTAGCATCATCGCTTTGTTTGAATGAAATGAAACGGCAGCAACACCAATGAAATCATTAATGCATAACAACGAATATATATTGGATAAATCATAAAGCGTGTCTTTCTTGAAGAATTGATTTGGAAATTGTATTTGATACTGCTCGGTAGAGTTTATCCCAAGTGTTGACGCAAGTTCTCATATCACTTACACTATCAGATGAGACTTATAGTTATTATGAGGTAGAGGCCTTGACAATTTAAATCGGAAATTTCATGTAATTTGGCAAAAAGACATAGATATTCACTGAAAATATGTACGATTCGTATATCCGAGCTTGATTCATACAATTATCAAATTAGTTATATTTCAATAATGGATTGGATTCAGATGCCATCTTTCCGCCTCATTACCTGCTACTTGCTTCGTATATAGAGATTATCAAGCTTTTACCCAGGAAACAACATTTTCTGTGCGAGGTCCATCTCCAGATGGAAAGATGTATCTTGTATTATTGACTGCTAACAGTGGGTTAGAAAATTAGAAAGTTGAACCAATTACCAGATTCAAATAATAGGGAAATATGCATTGAAGGATGCCGTAGAAGCTCTTGTACGATTAGGATTTCCGACCTTGATTAATACAATTATCTCTTGAATAAAACGGTTACTTTGACTGTTACTAAGAGATTCTGCCTCATTTCAACGTGCTGTATGTACTACGTGGTACCTGTGTACAAGCATTTACCCAGGAGATAAATCATTGTCCGCCCCGGAAGCAGGTTTTATCATTGACTTATCTGTGTATAGTACCTCACTAGAACGAGGTATCTGCCTAGATTGGCTGATTATAGTAGGTTGCTGTGTTGCTTGAAGATGAAAAAATTGTCTCTTCTGTCAGATTGAAATAAGTAATAGGGGAATATATACCAAAGGCTAAACGGTTGGGACCTGCTTCAAGTGGTCGCCTTGTGTTTCCTTGTAACTTCGCCAATGGCTTGAACTGTCAAGAGAATAAGTTGATAAATGTTAATCTGCCAAATACCAAATAATGGGTTTGTTTGTCTAGCCTTTTGTCACTGAGAACGGTTTTGGGTGTGAACGAACTCTAGGATATTGATTTCCCATTCATGTAGCTGTTGTTATCAGTCCTGGACGGGTGTAATTGCCATGTGAAATCGTTCAAATAAATAACTCCCCGTTGGCACAGATGAGGTTCATCAAGTATCTCACCTCATTTACACATACTTTACAAGTGTTTGCACAGCCTAATAGCAAGGAAATTACATTTCTTAGTGACAGATAATAATGGTTCAACGCACAATAGCCATCGACATAGAATACGCGAGTGAAAAGTTGCAGAGTGGAGTCGTGCCTAGCACTGACAAAATGAAAATGATCTGAAAGAAATAAGAGGTAATCAAAAACACAAAAAGGATCGCATTGTCTTAACACAATAATATGAAGAGATACTGATAGAATTACGCTTTAATTGAATTTCAAGATATGTCGCCGAATTCGATCGGATCTGGCATCCCGCAATAGCGTTATAAACGGCTGATTGTGCTGCATAAAACGTTTCTTGTTTCGTGCATAAAATGTACCTTTCTACAGAAAAGGCAAGGTTTAATGCCTTGGTGGAACAATTTCTACGGGAATCATCCGTGTTTACTTCACTGACCATTATTGTAATTGATATTTTGCTTTACAACTATCATCACACGTTTGACACAGAAGGAGAATTTAAAAGCAAGTTGCAAAAGCCACGTTTTGGGTGATACAAGAAGAGGATTACCCGCAAAGAAAGCTCATTGTGGTACAGGGGCGTTATCCATCATCTCAACTCATTTGTAAATGTCATTTCAGCTAAGTGACACGCGTGTGTGGACTAACACATATCTACGCGGGAAATAAATCATTGTTAGTTCAAAGGTAGGTTTTCACAGTGTCTTGTGAACAATATTTGAGCAAAGATGTGTTTGAAGTAGAATGGCGATATCATATGTACTAAAAAAGAGATCAAGAACTCAGCTGCTGCTGCTCTGCTTTGTTCAACTTGATTACAAGGAATAATTTAATTCATTGCCTAAACTCTTTAGACAAGCTCTCTTATTTGAGTATCATTTATAATCGATATTTACCTCTGCGGAATTCACCAATTATAATAATGTGAACTGGTAAATTGATAATATTCTGTTCTGGCAGTGAACGCCTTACAGCGAATGTAATGCTCCTCACGGAATTCCCGCATAATTGTTGTGTCTATATTGGCTTATAGGGTCTTATGGCGGGTCAGGAGGACATAATGAGAGTAATCTATGAGAGTAAGTATTGATATAATGTTGTCGATAGGACTGCGATGCAGTGTTTATAATATATCACAGTGCGACCAAGTAAGACAGTTGATTGGTTCGTTCGTCAAATTGTCTCGATTAAATTCATGTTAACTACGCACATTGACTCATTGGTTTGAACTGACCTCGGAAATAAGTCGTAATGCATATGCATAAAATATGCACATGCATTATATGCATATTTTATGTTGAGATATGTAGATAATGTGTCTTGTCCTAAAATTCTTCGTACAATTTCGTCCACAATTTTCAACAGTGACACCATCGTTTGCCGTAGAGGTAGCGACACATATACATATTGTTGTTAATTGAAATTGGAATTTGGAATGGATTACATATGGATATGTTTTCTGATCGAGAAATTCACCCTTCAGGACGGCGACAGTGTTGAATGAGGAACACTTCATTTTCACAGCTATTGCTTACTTGTGCAGATAGTTTCTGTCATGTGGTCTGTATGGGTATATTGGCAGAGTGAAATCGTTCTGAATAACGAACGTCTGTGGAATTGGATGAGATACATCAAGTCTCACACTTCTCTGTCGCATGTACTTCATTAATGTTTGTACTGCATTATAGCCGGCTGATGGTATTACCGGTGACAGATAGTAACGGTTCAACGGACAATAACCAACTATATAGATTACTTGAGCGATAAGTTGAAAAAGAAAAGGGTCACATATTACTGAAAAAATAAAAATGATCTTAAGAAAACACTGTAAATGATCACATTAACATATTTAATAACAAGACACTATGATGTGGTATTCATTTGGGTTATCATGGACATTTTCTATGTATATATTCCGTTACAATTATTGATTGTACCAACTATTTTTCTGTTGCTATTTATCTCTAGACATCATCAACGGCATGGCACAATTGAGGCAATTTGAGCATGCATTGATTTCGAATGGACCACGAAGATGGTTACCTTCAACGAATACTCACTCTGCTTCAGTAGTATACAAGCCCAATTAGTACATATCAAGTCCGCTATGCGACACGGGTTCATAAACTACTTAGTATATACCCTAAATATACATAATAATTAGCACGAGTGGAAGGTTTTCACTGTATGATGTATATATATATAGATATATATATATATATATATATTAGAGGGGGAGAGAGATACAGAGATATATAAATAAATACATATAGAGATTAGATACATATAGAGATGTACACAGATATATTATTATAAAAGATATATTATATATTATATATAGGTAAATATAAATAACGATATATATATATATATTCATATATATATATATATATAGATATATATATATTTCAACATATATATATATATATTTATATATATATATGAATATATGTATATATATACATATATATATATTTATATACATATAAAGATATATATAAATATACATATATAGATGCATAATTATATATATATATATATAATATATATATATATATATATATATATATATATATATATATATATATGTATATAATATATTATATATATATATATATATATGTATATATATATATATATATATATATATATATATATATATATATATATATATATATATATATATATATATATATATATATATATATATATATATATATATATAGACCATATATATCTAATATATGTTCTATATATAGATATATATATATATATATATATATATATATATATATATATATATATATCTTTGTTCTATATATATATATATATATATATATCATATATATATATATTATATCTATATATATATATATAGATAGACAGATAGAGATATATATATACAGAAATATATCTATAGATATATATATATGTCTATATATACGTATATATATAATTATATTTATATATATATGCATATATATATGTACACACATGCTAAGTGCTAAAGATTGTTAAGTGTCTAAGTTGAAAGTCCTATCCTAATGAGGTGTTGAATTAGTAGTCATCCTGTGATGTCATGAAATACTCATTTTAATATAACAAAGAAAGCGAAATGACGGTTATTTTAAAACAAGATCGACATGTTAATATGTCACCAGCGAAAACAATCTGCTGAAAAATATGAATGTGCAGATCGACGGGATAGCAAGGCCTGGTGCAGTGTAAACATTGTCCTTTATAATAACACAGAAACCTTCAGCCAAATATACAATGAGTGCACAATTCTGCGGGAAATATGTTTCTATTGCTCTCTGGCTGTATTCCCAATTCCCAATAATTCCTTTATAGCAATGCCTAAATGGTAATTTTTATCCATTGTTGAACTAATCCGCATAAACCACCATTAATACAAACCCCTGCTCTTTGTTGGTTTGTTAAACAGAATCAAAGACATTTGTCATGTATATCGGGCTCCAGATTAGAACACACGCGGTCTTGGGTATACATAGACCCTAGATATAAATTTGATTGAAATAAATAGGGCATTCAGTCCGACGCCTCTATCCTATTCATGTTGCACATCAGTTACAAGCCATGGGAAAACGAGCTTTTAGCGGCAACCTTGAAGAATATCCGTACTATTGTGAGATGCTGAAGGGTCTATTTATGATTTATGTATTGAAGCACTGCAAATGCAACCGAAGTACAAAATGTTAAGAGTAATCTGCAATATTCTATATCTATTTTTCGTTACTTTTGTACCATCGTCGACAAATAGTAAAGAATTCGCATGCATAGTAAGCATAAACTTTGATTCCTACCTGTAATATGTGCTTTTATTAAAAACCAAAGCAACTCATACTGAGTTGTATTGATTATTCAAATTTAGTGATCATTGTGAACAATATCAACTCCACGTTTAATTTGTTATACCAGATAATAACTTACTATTTTATATACATCTTTAATTCTTGTTGTGATATAAATATATCACTCTATGTAAATCAGTCATAAGACATATTCGAAAATAGTTAGTTCACATTCCGTACCACTTTACAGGGATAATTTACTTGAATAACCGTTGGATAACCCTTTTGTAACTGACAATGAGAACTATTAGTAGCGCATTTATGTGTGATGGTGGAGTGCGAGCACTGTTGCTTCAGATATTGAATAACAAATGTATATTGTAAAATGAAACACGGAAAAAACCGTGAGAAATATTAAAAACCTATACTGGGACGTGCATCCTGTTTTATGAATAACAGGCCATTCATGGTCTGAATGCCTAATGTCTAATAGAATTAATTCATAATGAAAGCTTCTGGACAGTCCAAGAAATGTCGGAACTGATTTCCTTTTGGTGGGTGTGCATTAACCACAATGCACTCATAGGCTTTTTTTCAAACCCCATTCTTAAAACTGCTATGTAGTGTATGAAAAATATAAGGTCGTTACTTGCAGCTCTGAACTGACTTAGTCAGTGTGAATGATTGATACAATGCAAAAGTAATTGCATGAACAGTTTTTCAGGTGATAGATGGCGACTTATCACCTTAAAATCGCCAACAGTTGTAATTTTTGAACCTAATTACACGTGTTTTTGTGTAATTGCATTTACCCAGGAAATAAATCATTGTCCGCACCTAAAGTTGATTTTTGTTTTTAAAGAACAATACATATAGAGAGACCAGCTGTCAAAACGTACTTGAAAACGGTCGCTTTTCGACTAATCGTAACTTCGCCTACAGACGCATTGGCTTGAACTGACAGGGGAAATAGGATGTACATTTTTGATCATGCTAATACCAAACATATAATTACGGTCTGTAATATTTTGTCGACAATACTAAGCAGTTTCGCCAATGTTTGTTATGGAGATAACGACCAACGAAAATATGTGTGTACAGAAAGCACTATAAATTATCACATTAACATGTCACGTAACTTAATACTACAAACTATATTGATAGGATGACGCTTTGGAAGCAAGTATTGCCTTCATTGTGTTGTTGGCTTAGGGTGATTGGCAGTGCGCAGGGTACAGATATAATGACAACAACAGACTGTTTAGGTATCAGTGCTTTGGTCATTAATTGCATCTTACAAAGGCATTTTTTAAACAACGGCTTATCGTGTCCTTCTATCTGCTCTTGTTCCGTGTTCTGTGTTCTGTAGACGTCTCATTAGCAAACACAAAACATTTTGATATATTGCAGTTGCCAGATCAAAATCATCCATGCTTACTTTTTTTTACAATCATTGATCGTGGTCTTAATTTCTGTATCCACCCTCGATGCAGTCTTTCAGAGTAGCACAAAAGTCCTGAAAGCAAACTTTCCATCAATCGGGAATAATAATAATTATCAGACAATGCGTTAACAAGAAAATACCAACAGCAGATAGGTGACTAAGTGATGAGCAACACGAGTCCATATCCCAAGATGCAAACACCAAATATAGCCTCAAAAGTTGTTTGTCAGGTAGCATTGCGGTTTGCATAATCGTCATGAACAAACGCATTGTTACACCTTAATCAGTTTTCGCCGGCTCTTCCCTTAGTTTGTATTTAGACTCGATAATCTCTCTGTAGAATTTCTGATAGTATTTAGTTGAATTAAATGCTATTCCCACGTTTAAACGTCCAAAATCAATAAACAATTGTCTTTGGTACCTAAAGTCACATAAGGTAAGTGCAAGAATAACACCCAATGCAATCTAAAAAATTTGGATAATGGTGGCTTGCAGGGCATATGTCGTGTCAACAGCACATCGAGGACGCTTTTATTACAACCCTTAACTTTCCCCTCATCCATAAGACTACCTTGCAGCATTGAGAGTATATCAAAAAAGACCGATGCTTTTTTCAGAACTTGATTCCGACGCTGTTTCTGAATTGTAGCACTCTCGTATATCACCTTTGCTTGTGGTGGTATCTCTCCGTAAAGACTCGTAATTCATGACATGGCGTCATTTGGCTATGATAGGCGTTAAGAGTCATTTATTTTCTTCATATTTGTCACAGTTTTATCGAATGATTACATTTGTCTGTGCTCAATGTCAATTATTGCATGAGTTTATACCGGATGAGATCTTACTCGGTTGCCGCGTTTGTTCTTGTACAACAATTATCTAATGGTGGCAGTTGCTGGCAGCTTATCTTACGTAAATAGATGTAATATACAAATATATATATATATGCATACTTAGATAATCTTGCCTGCAGTCTTGCGTACATTCTTCATATAAATAGTGCACGCACCCTCATACAGCAATATAGCTACACAAACTACCACATCCATGTGTGATGCATTTCAAATCCTCCTTGAAAGCTATCCAAGCTACCAATTACTTTGTTCAAGCAATATGCTTCCTTTAATTAATTTTTCCCTACCAATCATTCAGGCAAAAAGAAAATAAATAACACACAACTTTGCTTTGCCATAAATATCACCCCCTACGTAGGATCTATATCAAAAAGAGGTGCACATAAAATGGAAAAGAGACAATTGATCATAGCACAAAAATTTCACCTTAAGTCATTAATATTGACATTTTTTGACTGCTTATCTAAGCCGTTCATAATGCAGATTGTCTTATGTTACAAACAGCAATAGTCTTGTATATGTCATTACGTCCAATTGATAGCACATAAAGCGGCAGTTGTATTTGCTTAATATTTCCCATCTCACCTGTTCTAAAATTCTCGATAAACACAATTAGGCAGCTGGTAGAGCTCTTGATATGTCTGCAGTGCTGCTGTGATTCTCAGGAATAGTCAACTCTCTCCTTATCCACAAGATGACTCTGAAAGCATTACTGATTAAATATCTGACCATCATTTTGGCATATCAAATGATCGAATGCTGGGGCTTCTACACCCCCTTGTCTTTTGTCTTTCGAGTCACCCAAGCAAGCTGGCTTAGCCTCAGCTGTTTTCAATTCGATATGTCAATCAGATAGTATCGTTATATGAACGACATGAATATGTCCAGCAGACATTCGAAACGCTTTCCAACAAACAATTGGATGTCATAACGTCCTTACATCAGCTATAATCTACACTGCGCATGAGCGAAGTGGTGTGGGAAGCTTTACATAAAGACAGACCGTGTTAGATGTGTTGGTCGAGTAATCCAGAATAACAAACAGATTCTGCTAGCAGTTTAAGTACATCAAGTGTCCTACCTGCCTCACTCATACTGTGTAGGTCTTTGTACCATGAAATTCCAGGGGAATAACAATGCTACTTTTTATGCACGTGAATATTTATCCGAGAAATAATTAATTGTTAGAACCAGTTCTCTTAATATCATAAATCTTCCTTGTAATAGCTAGGTTAGCAACTAGTTACATGATTCATATGATAGCTAATTTAGCAACTCCCAGCAGAGCAGCGTTTATAGCCGGCTAGGAGATCTGATATTTACTGACACAGAGACTCACTGGTAGAGAGAATGGTACATATGGGCTTGCAAGGCGACAGCACATCATATACGGTTTTAACTCAGAACATCAATACAAATTCCGTGTTGTATTTGCTGGATATCACGTGAGGATCAAGGCCTGCTCATGACTTCAGGATTTTATTCCAAAGCCGAATCTGAGTTAGCAATGGCAATGGCAATAGTTTTTTCTGATTAGCCTCGCGTAATCCCTGACATGCAGCTTAACTTGATTCTGGTGGCAAAAAGAGCAACTAAATTAAATGGATAATTCGGATTATGCCCTGGAAGAAAACATGATCTCACAATCAATACGATCTATATTATTGAGACATTCAGCATAGAATAGTACTTGAATTATGTTTCACCACATCGTTACGATATATGGGTATTCTGGTGTATTTTGTGCTCCGTTACGGGTTGATACACAGCCACAACTAGCCCCACCTAGCATACTAGCGGCAAGCACATTACGAAGTTCGAATAAGAATGATGCTTGAATTCAACAGACCCGTACAAGACTTTTTTGAAGCCCGCTGAATAGGCCAGTTGTATAAACTGTTAATGAACTGTGGTATGCTTACTGGGATTTGTTTGCATATGAGGGCACGGTTATTGGAATCACGTGTCATCGGTACATATGATAAGTGAAGCGTTGTAATATCCCTCGTACAAGGCCTAAGCCGTTATGTTGTATGTCGATCACGAATATCAATACTGCAGTACTTTAGGGAATCATCCGTCTGTGCAGCTAGCAATTGGCCGTTTGAATTATATATTACATGTGATAACGATTCAAACAAATATTCATTTTGGTGAAAGTATTCATAATTTGTTAAATATTCGTATTGTGTTCCAAAGTATTCAATTTATTTCTTTAATGTGGTTCCCCCTAGTATTGGTGTTTGTATCATAATGGCTATAAACTGTTAAACTACTGTGTATAGAAATATTCCGTTGAGTTGCCTTTTCATGCCTTTTTGTGCTCCAGAACGAACTTGAAGCTCAATGAATATGGTTAATTCATAAGGCATCATACGGTCATAGAGTTCCAGAAGACAGAAAATTATCAATTATACACTGCCGCGCCTTGCCAAAGATGATTCAGTAAGGATGGTTATAGTTTATGAAGATCAAACACCACAGAGTAGACAAAGTACAATTTGTAAGGCTGAGCATTGCCGCGTTACTGCAAATTACTGAACAAATCATGACAATTGTAATGCAAACCTAACCAGAATGTAAGGCTGAGCCTTCTGGGGCCAGCCTTCACTAAATGTCTCCGAAATGAATAACTGTGGTGCATCTTAGAAGTGACTCATCGATAAATGTCATTCAATTGTTCAGTAATTAATCCTATTTACAACTGCTGCAGTTCTTACCCAAATTTACAAGACTTCCACAAATGCAATTTGAGTGATCGAATAACTCGGAATTCGCCAACAATGATTTGATCTGACTATCATAATGATGCCATCTGTACGTAAAGACATTATGCCATGATAAACAGAGTGAGCTGCTGCGATATTGTTTGCTGTTATGTACAACATGACGCGCGGATTTGATACGAGCAAATTGTACCATCATCCATCATAAACCAATGGGTGTAGTTCTTGCAATGTGGCACTAATAGTTTGCTTTTAATATGAAAGTGCTTTAATGATTGCTCTCGGCGATACCGAAAACAAGGATCACTGATCATATAATAGCGCACTACTATCAAGGCAACAAGACTGCCATATGATAAAGAAACGCGCATGGGATATATTTTCAATCATGCGAAACGCTATGATTCGTTAAAAGAAAACCAATACTTATAATTGGATCTATTGACTAATGCTGCTTGAACGGGGTTATATTTGAATATTTAGAAGATGAGGCGGCGAAACGGTTCATATTGAGACAATAAATGAAGCCTAACAGTAACTACACCATATCATAGAAGGCTGTCTGCGTTATCAAAACTGCATTTTATGACCTCGAGCGCGGCCATATGGTTTCTCGTTTGGCCGCTGTAGTGTTACGTGAATTGGGATACAGACCAACAATTGATTTGTAGATGTGTTGCAACCAATATTGTTTTCAGCAAAGGAAATATATTAAAGATCAACTATCAAGAGAAAACACAATTGAATTATATGTCACACGCAAGACAGCATTTCCATTACCAATTTTCTTAACTTGGATATTTATTATAGCATTCGGATGTTTTACCTTCGCCAACAACTGAATAGGATATAATTTTTCATGCTAATTAAAAGCAACGGATGTATTGTCATTGAAAAAGATGCGGCGGTTGATATATAATCGCCAGAGTATGTTCTACCTGTGTGCACGACGTGGAACAGGGGTGGGGGCAGGGATGTGAAGATTAGTTACGTCTGACATGACAGTATGTGAGAAGGGAATATGGAAATAAGATTTGTCTTGCATGTCGGCATCTTGTAGAGTTTTGTCTTATTTGTCCAGCATGTCGAGGCGGGGTGTGGAGGTTACCTTTGAAGTATTTGGCAGTATGTCGAGGAGATGTTGCGGATGCTTTCTTTGTGTAAGGTGTCAACATGTGGGGTAATGGTGTGGATATCAGCTCTGCCTCATATATCATGACTGCCTTACGTGAATGTTTCTGGCTCTATGATTCCGATACGTGATCAGGCGAGGACGAGGACCTATAATGACGGGGTTCAGATTTGCGAATGACAGGCTACATCGACCTTATACTGCAGTGAAAAACAGCAAAATAAAATTGTTGGCTCCTAAAGCGATAATTCTAACATGCTTTAGATGACGATATTGCTTATATACGACATTGCTGTTACTCAGCCACCTCACTTCATTTTGCACATATATTCCCAAAATTGCAACATGCGCGAAGGAAGCAGAACAATCGACTATACCTTAATTGTGCCATATACCAATAACTCGATTCGTCATAAATCAGTTAGTCATGGTATACGTTTTGATCCTAACATTATCATAAACTCGGCCCTACCAAGCGTATCATCGCCATGACATTGAGTCAATGAAGGGATAGTAAAAATTGTATGGCTCGTAAATTAGCGTGGGCTCGTGGTGAGATTAAGGGTGGTATCATGGCAGGATACAACTGCTACGCCGCGCCAAGTAATCCTGGCGTAAATGCCTCCATATCCAGCGATCTCTGGCCATCTATGGCAGCATCGCAGTGTGGGTAACGCCGACCCGTCCGACGAACAATCGGGATGTTACATGATCTTCAATATATCAATCATATTATGCATTGGGTATTTATACTTACGACGTCGAATTTTCTTATTTCATTAGGGAACTGAATGATCTACTGATTACTTTGATCAAATTGTCTTTAGTCCTGAACCTCCACATTGGTATGTCCTGTCCCAATGGATCAGTGCATTGACCGTCAAACTGCGATATCATCGGATTAACAATGCGTTAATGTTGTTCAGCTGTCGGTTTAAGATGTCGAGAACGAGAAGATCTGTCTACTAGTTTCAGAGATCTAGCCCGATTGTTCTTGCTATTGTTAAACATGGAAATGTGGTAATTTGAGAATGAATAACTGAAATACAAATAAAATTCACAAAGATTAGCTTAAGTAGCATGACTTCAAATTAGAAAAGTCACCATTAAATTACTTGTTGAGCAACTGCACTTTAACATGCCATATACAAAGCACACAAGACTCCCAACAATAAGTCAATAACTATGAGTGAAACAGTCTTTAATAGCTATACTTATTGCCAATAAACTAATCACAGAAATGTATAAACGTCCTTGTAATTACTGCTCCTCATTAATCATTGTGCCAACAGATATATACAGTACAAAACATTGCTCTTTTAATGTCTGTTAAGTATCACCAGTCCACAGGTTAAGTATTGAACAGGGGCGCACTCAGTGGATAAGAGAACCGTGTCCATAGAACAATATTTATTGTCCCCGGTCAGGTCATTAGTATGTACTTTAGGTTTCAGATAAGACCATACACAGCCTTTTTCACGTGGACCCCATACATAATTCCGATTGAAAGACACACGACCTTATTTCATATTCGTTTGGCATGTCAGATAGAGCGCAGCGGAAATTGAGGTATTGGTGACGACCTTGAAGAATACTTTTACCCTCACAACTTTATGCGTGGTCTGATGATGATCAATCAAATATTTCTTTGAGAAAGTTTGTTAATATGTTTGTCTGTCTGTCTATATCTTATAAACGGCTAAAATTAGCCGGTCAATATTATCCATACATGCAACTTTCGGATTAAAATTTGTTGCCGTGTATTAAAGCTAGCAATATAGCTCTTTCGAACTAAGTACGGAAGTGATGCATGCACTCCCTCTTAGTTCTGGCGTCCAACGCATATTCCCGGCATAAGTCAACGGAATCATCAAGAGTTCCGCTGCTTTACCTAGTTTTAGCTAATAAAATCAACACACCAAACATTTATAGGACGAGAAGCTGAATTTCAACAACAACAGTATCCTGTGAATAAGTATTTTGGCCTAAAACACACCAAACGGTAATATCTGAGCCCGACTTGGCAACATGGCGGCGAGGCGGCGGAAACTGACCAGCGGGAGGATACACCAATTGGAACATAGGCGAGACTACTCACAAGACGCGGGTTCACAGGGACTATTTGTGGCACGAAGCTAAAAGCTAAAATGACCTTGTCTAACATGTAGAAAAGGCCACTAACATTCACTGTCGCTCAAATATCACACCGAATCACGAAGAAAACAACGAAAACATGGGGAAAAGGCAACAGGAATTATCAGCTATAGTTTTTGCCTATGTTCTCACTGCCTTATTTACATCGTAAGTTTCTGGGGCTGTCTGGGATATCGTCCTCCACGCTTGTATTTCGGAAGAAAATATCACCGGTAAACTTGGATAGTTATCGAAAATATAGTTTTCCGCAGACGATAGGAATATGAAACATTATCTCGAACCGAATTAGATAATAACTTTCGACACTGATCGCCCGAAACTCGTCAGAACATGCATATTTCGTGAAAAAAGTGGTGAGTTCTGGGTTGATCGAATGCATCGACCAAAAAATTTTGCTTAAACTGTTGGACCGACAAGGTGATACATAGAACCTGACGTTGGTCTTTTGGGCTAAGCAATATCGTCGTCGTCAAGGCCAAAACAGACTTCATGACAAAAGCCTATATTCAATACCATGCATAAGACACCGGGTGGTATAAACTTGGTAGGATACCATTTAATTTCACCCTCATAGAGTTTGTAAGCATTATGTCCTTTAATAGAAGCAATACGATGAATATTGACAAAAGTCGAACTACAGCAGCGTCTTTGCATTATGTATCTACCATAGTATAGTCAACTTTCTCCCTGCCTTGTTGCAAATCAAATATCTCTTTCTCCAGCTCAATCAAATTTTCCTCTTTTTGCTGTCACCCAATGTAGTACTGCATTAGGCCCAGCTTTCAAACAGCTTTCATATAGGCATGACTCATAAAACACGCCATTGAACGAAGAGAATATGCTGTCATTTTCATCTAGAATCTATGATATGATATGCAGACCCAAATTGGATAAGTCATAGCGTTCTTGCATCAGTAATAACGTAAGCGGAATTGCGCGCTCAGTGGTGCAGAGAGGAAGGCTTAGCATAAAGGGGACTGCGTTATGTGCTAGTCGACTTATTCCAGCAGCATGGTCATCAAGCCCAGCATAGCCGATATTTATTGCAAACCACGCATTAACAACCTCTGTTTCATCATGAGCTGATATGTCCTTGGAGATAATGAGAGCCAGCATACAGTCGTTCAATCGCGCGCAGTATCCTGACACGAGGACAGCAGAGTATATCCATGAACCACCAGACATCAGATTGACCTGTTTAGGACATCATTCGGCTATACACGTAACAGCCTCCAAGCTTTGTTTACAAAGATACGAGAAACGAACTAGATGAGTATTTGATACTATTGCAATAACTCATCCCTTTGTCAGCTTCAGATGCCTGCCGTGTGCCATATTTGGTCGATTTATTATTTCCCGTCTAAACTAAGCATCAGGACTGCCATAAAGATAGCCGATTTAAATATAGATTACTGTCATCTTTTCTATAAGCAATAAGGAATTAATCAGTGAAGATGAGTCTAAAATGTCCGGCAATATTTTGATGAAATTCAGCAATAAGACTCGGCCACGATATTATCTTTATGTCTCTCTGGTTCCGGTATCTTTATCTGTGTGCCCTTGTCTCCAAAGCGAATAGAGTGGATGTAATCCCTGATAGGTCAGCGTGAGAGCCTTGTAGCTGCTAACATTACTAGAGGCACTCTCTGATGACGATATCGATAAGTGTTGAGTGTTTTTTACACACTCGTTATAGTGGAGATAATAAGGGCTATTGCCGTCAGGCAACCATCACATTATAAAAAGCATCAGGGAAGTTGGCCAACGCTTGATGATGATTGCTCGTGGCGAGTAGTTTTTGATATCCATGTTTCCAGACGTGGCAATGTTTGACATTCTGAGAACACCTGAGGCTATTCTTCGATCAAAACCCCCTTTCGAAGAGATTTGTCCCCAAATTATCTATGTCAAACATGGCAGTAAGGAATGGTTGGATGATGGTGATGTCATGGTATTAACAGTTTTGCAGTACATACACTTGTTTATCGGTATTATCGCTCGATATTCTACAAATAGTGTAATTGTCTTATGTGATCGAATGTGTTCGTATGACGCTGCTGTGCTGGTGAGATGAATTCCTTAACACAAACTACTATTGCCTCAGGTCCAGAGTGTTATATAAGTTAGCATCATCGCTGTGTTTGAATGAAGTGAAACAGCAGCAGCGCCAATGAACAACCATAATGCATTACGGCGAATATATCTTGCATAAATCATAAAGCGTGTTTTTATTGTAGAATTGCTTCGGAAATTTTATCCATGCTGCTCGGTAGAGATCATCCTGAGTGTCGACGCAAATTCTCATATACTTTCACTATCAGATAAGACTTAATAGTTTTTATGAGGTAGAAGCCTCGACCATTAAATTCGGGAATTTCAGGTAAGTTGGCAAAAAGTCATATATATTCGCTGAAAATATGTACGATTCGTATTTCCGAGCTTATTCACATTAGTTGGATTTGAATAATTGATTGGATTTAGATCTCATCTTTCTGTTTCATTTCAATGTGTAGTTCCTGCTAATTGATACAATATGGAGATTATCAAGATTTACCCGGGAAATAACCTTTTCTGTGTCAGGTCCATCTCTTGATGGAAAAACGTATCTTGTAAGATTGACGGCTTAAAGTGTGTTAGAAAATTAGTAAATTGTACTAATTACCAGATTCAAATAACTTATAAAGAAATATGCATCAAAGACACCAAGTCGATGTACGACAGAAGGCCTGACAATTTATTAAGTGAATTGCATACAAATTGGCCAAAATTCAGATATTCATTACAAATATGCGCTAGTACGATTCGGATATCCGACAATTATCACCTTTACTATATTTTGATAAAACGGTTACTTTGACTGCAACCACGGGATTCAGATGCGATCTTTCTGCCTCGTTTCAACGTGTTGTATCCACTACGTGGTACCCGTTTACCCAGGATATATATCATTGTCAGCCCCGGAGGCAGGTTTTATCAGTGACTTATCTGTGTATAGTACCTCACTAGAACGAGGTATCTGCTTAGATTGGCTGATTATAGTAGGTTGCTGTGTTGCTTGACGATGAGAACGGTGTCTCTTCTGTCAGATTGAAATAAGTAAAAGGGGAATATATATCAAAGGCTAAACGGTAATACTTGCTTCATGTGGTCGCCTTGTGTTTCATAGTTACTACGCCAATGTCTTGAACTGTCAAGAGAATTAGTTGATAAAAGATAATCTTGCTCCAGCCAAATGCCAAGTAATGGGTTTACTTATCTAGCCTTTAGTCATTGAGAACGGTTTAGGGTGTGAAAGAACTCAAGGGAGATGATTTCCCATTCGAGTAGCTTTTGTTATCTGCCCTAGACGGTTGTATTTGCCATGTGAAATCATTCTAATAAATAACGTCTCGTTGGCACAGAGGAGGTTCATCAATTATTTCACCTCATTCACACATACTGCACAAGTGTTTGCACAGCAAAATTGAAAGGAAATGACATTTCTTAGTGACAGATAGCAATGGTTCAACGCACAATAACCATCGACATAGAATACGTGAGTGGAAAGTTGAAGAGTAGTGTCGTGCCTAGCACTGACAAATATAAATGATCGGAAAGATGTTAGTGGTGATAGATAAATCGAAAACACTACAAAAGATTGCCTTGTCTAACATATGAAGAGATACTGACAGTATTACGCTTTAATTTGATTATCCTATTTGTATTGGCTTTTGGCGTTTTAGCGCTACACACATTCTAAAAATACCTTCCTGCTTGTCATGCATCGAGATATGTCGCAGCATTTGATCAGATCTGGAATCAGATTGTGCTGCATGAAACGTTCCTGTTTTGCCCATGAACCTTTCTACAGAAAAGGCAAGGTTTAGTGCCATGTTGGAACAATTTCTACGAGAATCATCCGTGTTTACTTCACTTACCATAATTGATTGTGTCATTGTATATTGTAATTGATATTTTGCTATCATCACACGCGAGGAAACAGAAAGAGGAATGGAAAGCCAGTTGGATGCAAAGTAAGCAAAGTAAGCGTACCGTGGTACAGGGGCGTTATCCATAATCTCAACTCATTTGTAAATGTCATTTCAGCTACGTGGCAAGCGTGTGCGGACTAACATATATCTACCCGGGACATAAATCATTGTTAGTTCAAAGGTAGGCTTTCACAGTGGAATATATGTGTTGTATCATATTTACTAAAACACAGATTAGTTGCTGCTGCTCTGCTTTGTTAAATTTGAATATAAAGACTATTTTAATTCATTGCGAACCTCGTATTACCGGTGACAGATAGCAACGGTTTAACGTGCAATAACCAACGATATAGATTACTTGAGCGATAAGTAAAGGGTTATATAGCACTGACAAAATAGATATGTTCTTAGGAAAATACTTTCAATGATCACATTATGATATTTATTAACTACACACTTTGATGTGGTATTTTGTTTGGATTTTCATGGAAATTATCCTTGTATATATCACTTATAATTATTGATTGTGCAAACTGTTTACCTTTGAACATCGTCACCGGCCTGGCACAGAATGACAGAAAATTTAGGCAATTCGAACATGCAGTGTTTTCTAATGGAACACGAAGAAAGTAACCCACAAAGAATACTCACTGTGCTTCAGTACTATTCAAGCCCAATTTGTACATATCAAATCTGTTATGCGGCATGGTGTACAAACAAGTGAGTATATACCCCAAATTTATATCACTATTAACACGAGAGGAAGGTTTTCATTGTATCATGTATTAGCTGCGCGAATCTTGAGTATTTATTATTGATGGATGAGAAAAGCTAAGTTTGTAGCCAGTCAGAAGATTTGAATATTCACCGGATAAGTGCATAATAAAGAGCGGTTTTAAAAGCCTGGTAAATATAAGGATTTGCATATGACTGCGAAATGTCTTATGCGGGGAGACGACAACGATTACACGATCAGTGTCCGCCTTTGAACAGATATCACGGCAAAGAAGATGAACCCAAATGATGGTGCTTGTGAATCAGCATCAAGGACTTCTATTGAGTATACTATGTCTATTACGATCTTCTTTAAATATTTTAATGAATTTACTGGTGAATGAAACGAAATCATGAATATGCTGTTTTGGCAATGAATATTAAGTCCCGTTAGTAATTATGCTATGTACTCTCTTAAGTACAAGGTTAATGGTGGCGCCCTAGGCGTTACGTTGTACACTCCATGAACACTTTCGATAACATGACATACAAAAGAAATATACCCTAATCAACAACACTGCCATACCGTATTCACAACATATCACATAAATACAGAGGCCATACCGTATTCACAACATATCACATAAATACAGAGGCAGAAACAGTGATGATTTATATCCAATAAGTGTTTTTCCGTTATATATATAGATATATATATATATATAGATATGTATATATATTTCATATTCTCGTCAACTTAATGGGTCCAGCTAAAATCATATTGATATCGTTACTAGGGAAAGTTATTTTGGAATATACCTGATAAGAAAGCTTCTTTTCTATGATTACCATACTACCTGTAATAATAATATGTATAAATTATATGTGAGTGATGTAACCATATTTACCCCCCCCACCCAGTCGAAAGACCTAAACTTGCGATCTTTTAAGTTATATATAATTGTCATGGTATAATTATATATGTCTTCCTGCGATTACTGTCGCTGATTATCTATATACTTATAACACCACGTAGAAATATAACGATACCGCTGATTCCATATATAAACGTAACATATATAAACATATATAGATATACACACACATATAATTTATATTATATATATATATATATATCTATATGTCTATATATTTGTTATATATATATGTATATATATATATTTATATATAAATGTATATATATATATGCATATATATGTATGTATATATATATATATATATATATATGTAAATATATATATATATATATCTATATATATATATGATATGTATATATATATATGTATGAAATGTGATTTTTATGTCATAGTTTCCGTTGTCCTGAAACCTGTTTCTTGCCTTAGTTGCAGGTCCTATCCCAATGAGGTTTTCATTCGTCGTCTCTCTCTCTGATGTCATTAGATTCTCATTTTGATACTGCAGTGATGAGATTGTGCAGATCGACGGGATAGCAAGGACAACCATGTATTCCAATGAAATATACCCTAATCAACAACACTGCCATACCGTATTCACAACATATCACATAAATACAGAGGGAGAAACATGATATATATATATATATATATATATATATATATATATATATATATATATATATATATATATATATATATATATATATATATATATATATATATATATTATATATATATATATGTATATATATATATATATATATATATATATTCTATATATATGTACATATGTATGTATATAAGATATATATATATATATATTATATATTTATATATATATATATCTATATACTGCATATTTAACTGTATATATTTCCGTTGTCCTGAAATATATACTCTATATATAGTTGCATATATCCTCTCCAATGATATATTTTATTCGTGCCTCCTGTGAAATGTCTATTTCTATCTTCAGATCTATCCTTGATATCATTTATATTCTATTTTGATAAAAGATATATAGATAGATGTGCAGATCGACGGGATAGCAAGGACAACCATGTATTCCAATGGCTTACTTTACCCATATTCACTTCGTTCGATATATGTAGAGAAACAAGCCTATAATGGCTTCATTTAGTGTATACTTTTACCTATAATATCTCCTACAGAGGCTTTCAGGCAAAATACAATGAGTACAAAATCCTATGCGACATATATTTCAATTGTATTTCTTGCTGTATTCCAAATATGCCAATTACTCCTTTACAGCAATGCCGACATAGTAATTCTCATCCTTTGCTCTGACAAATCCCCATTACCCACCACTGCTCGTTGTTGGTCAGTTAAACAGAATCAAAGACAATTGTCGTAGTATTATATTTCATGTCCACAATCAGGTCACTGTCTTGTATTTCGGGCGCCAGATTAGACCCCACACGGCCTTGGGTATACTTAGACCCCATATATGCATTCTATAGAAAGACACAGGGCATTCAGACAGACGCTTATCTCGTACCCACGCGGCACAAGCCATCGGAAATTGTGGTGTTAGCGACAACCTTGCCGAATATCCGTACCTTTGTGAGACGATGAAGGGTCTTTTTATGATTTGTGTATTGAAGCAGTACAAAATGTGACGATTAATCTGAATATTCTAGATCTGTTTTAGGCTAGTTTAGTACCATCATCGACCGGAATTCGCATGGATATCAAGTATTAACTCTATTTCCTGTAATCTGTGTTTTTCTTACAAACCAAAGCATATCCTGTAAGTTGTATTGTTTATTCAAATTTAGTGTTCATTGTGAATAATATTAACTGCATGTTTAATTTGTCATACCAGATAACAGCTTACTATATTTTTCGCTGTGAGATAAATACATCACTCTATGTTTATCAGCCTATATTTGTAAACTACTGTTTTTCTTAATTGTTAAAAGGACGTATTCAAAAATAGTTAGTTCACGTATCGTACCACATTTCAGGGCTTTTTATACAGCGACCCGTTTCCTTGAATTACCGTTGTATAACCCGCTTATCACATCACTAAGTAATGAAACGACAATTCAAGACGAGTATGAGGTCTAGATATATTGAAGAAGGATGGTTTGTGTCAGTTGGCCTAATGTCAATATTACCTTTGTGATTTGGATTTCCGAACTTGATTAATACTGTTATTATCGTGGGTGCTTGGCAGTGCGCAGGGTGCAGATCTAAAGACAGCAACAGACTAGTTAGGTATCAGTGCATTGATCATTAATTGTATCTAACAAAGGCATTTTTTTAACAACGGCTGATCGTGTCCTTTTGTCTGTTCTTGTTCTGTGAGTAAGTAGACGTCTCATTAGCAAACGCAATATTAGGAGATTTATTGGAGTTTCTTGATAAAAATCATACATACCTCTCTTGTTACAATCAAGGATCGTGCTCATGAAGGTCTCAATTTCTGTATCCACCCAAGATGCAGGCTTTCAGAGTAGTATAAGTGTTAATTTCTAATAATAATTACCAAACAATGCGCCAGAAAGAAAATATCAACAGCTGATAAGTGACTTAGTGATGAGCAACGCGAGTCCATATTAGCCCAAGATGCAAACACCAAACACAGCTTGTTATTTGTCAGGTAGTATTGCAGTATGCATAATCTCCATGAACAAGCTCATTGTGACACCTTCATCAGTTTTCGCCAGCTCTTCCTTAAGAGCAGCACCATCACCTTAGGCTCGGTTATCTCTCTGTAGAATTTCCTACAGTATTTAGTTGAATTGAATCCTATTTCCACGTGCAAACGTCTGAAAGCAATAAACAGTTGGCTATAGAACCTAAAGTCACACAATGTTGTTTCAGGAATTGTGCCTAATGCAATCATGAGTATTTGGATAACGATGGCTTGCAGGGCATATGTCGTGGCAACAACACATCAAGGACTTCTTATCAAAACCAATGACTTTTCCCTCATCCATTGGAATACCTCGTAGCATTGAGAGGATATTCAAAATGAAGAAGACAGGCGCTATTTTAATAACCCGATTCCTTCGCTTTTCGTAAAGACACTTGGATAATTCGTGACATTGAGTCGTATGGCATTGACATGTGTTAGAAGTCATCTATTTTCTTCATATTCGTCACAGTTTTATCGAACGATTACATTTGTCAGTGCTAAACGTGGTCAATTGCGGTCATTGCGATTATTGCGCGAGTGTACACGGATACGATCTTACTCACTTGCCGCCTATGTTCTAGTACAACAATTATCTAATGATAGTAGTTGCTGGCAGTTAATCGTGCGTAAATAGATGCATAGAAGAAAGCAATTAAAAATTATGCATTGAACTAGACGCATACCAATCGGTCAAGAGAGTGCAGACACACAATATTTCTAAGCCGGACTCGCGCCTCTGCACGAGAAAATGTGTGAATACGCTACCTATGCTCAGCGCGCTAATGCCATTTCATCAAATTTAAAACCGACCAAGTTTAAGGCGAGGCCGCTTAGACCAATCAAAAAAAATTGACATAAACCGCTATATCCTGTTTCGGAATAGATGGACCAACAAAGCAATGATCTTTCGCAGCCATAACCAAGTACTGACTAAAGGCTATAAATGATTTGAATTGATCCGAATGCTTGCACAGTGAAGCTTATGTGTGACTATGGAAAAGCGTCGAACTGCATTGTAATTTGTACTAACGACTGCTGAAGTCGTAACGTAGCTTTTCTCAATTCAAGCAGCAAAAAGAACATGTTTGTGAAGTAGATATCACTGAACATGCCTTGCAAAACCAATGACATAATGTCGCTATTATAACGATTTCTCCTCCATATGAAGATAGTTTGCTATTCTCGATAAAATTTGAAACACAGTGATGTGTCGTCACCTACATTACAATATCGCCACAACATTACGCTTTTTGGATACTCGATAGCAATTAGATGCCACATCATCGTTAACCAAGGCAGCCACATTGCCCTTATCCTGTGTGCTTCGAGCGCTGCAGATATGCCCTCTAAGAGCATTTACAAAACAATACGAGCCCTTTGATCAAAGTAACGCGGCTGTCGATGTAAAGTTTAGATTAATGATATTGCACCGATGGCAAAGGGTATCGTTATAAATTGGTATAGCATGATCAAGGTTATTTTTAAATATACTTGAATAGCCTTTAAAATGACGGCTGTATGTATCACAAATACATTGTGGTATGCGTTACAGAAAATATTATCCGCTCGAGGTGATGGTTAATTGGTTTAAGCTAGCGTGTGTCCTTTTTACACCTCGAGGTACATGTTATTATTTTCGATCATAAATGCAAACGCTGCAGTCTTTTGGACGTCATCACTGTGCAAGACTAGGACGACTTTTTATGTGTCTTTGAGTCATTAAATATATTTATGAGATAACGGAGTGAGGAAATGTTCATCTCAGTGAATCTATAGCTGATGTTGCAAAATTGGACTGTCCGCTGTTCCTTGTATACAACTGCCTTAGCATTGAGCAGTATTGCTTTTCCTCAATCCAAACAGTCGTCAGAGTTTTCAAAAGAAGATGCTTAAGACCTGGGACATCCATATGTATCGTCGAAATAGCAGTAGTGTGTTACATTAAAACAACCTGTCAGGGAGAATATCCAGGGGTTACAAATGCTGCTTGGTAGATATGCATATGGTTAAATATGATTGTTTTACACAGGGTCCTGTTTGCATGTCCCATGAGGTACGGCTTAGGGTTGCTGTGCTTATGAATCATGCATATTGGGCCGTTAAAATTGTGGCAGGAACCCAGTAACACAGCATTTACTGTTTATTGTAAAACACTGCGTCAGCGGAATGATAGGTTTATTTGTCGCGACTGTCTTGCAATCATGTGGTAATTACCGTTATAGAACACTGCTTTACCGTCGTGTGCGTGTGGACTCATATGCATAATAATCGATGTATTGCTCATATGAAGCATTGAGTACTAATATCAATGGCACCAACGTTACATGCTTTTATGATCGCAGAGAAAATATTCTTTGTAAATCCTGTCCCAATTTTTCATTTCATTTTTGTCATCCTGTGATGTCAGCGAATGGCCTTGTGACTGAAGGAAGTCCTCATATAAACGCAGCAAATAAATGGTAATAAAGAGACTTTCGCGTGCTTAAGACGTCATATATGCTACATATCAGTCAAAATGATCAAGTAATATCACAATGACAGTGCAAAAATTAAAAGTAGTCCACTCGAGGTGGTTTGAGAAACCTACAAATATGTATATATGCTTACTTAGATAATCTTGTCTTCAATATGTACATTTTCCATATTAATAGCGCACGCACCCTCATACAGAAATAAAGTTACGCAAACTATCACAACCACAAATCCTTCGTTCAAGCAATATGAACCCTTCTATTAACTTTTCCCTTGTTGCGGAATCAGGCAAAAAGAAAATAATAAAACACAACTTACTTTGCTATAAATATTACCCTCTACGCAGGATTTACATCAAAAAGGTTTGCACACAAAGTGGAAATGAGACAACTGATCAAAGCAGAATATATAACGTTAAGTCATTTATATTGAGATTTTGTATCAAACATTTAAGAAATGATGTTGCAAAAGAGCTCTACCTTTGTAAAATAAAGCATGGTTTTGCGTAGTCGTTAAAATGTGTTAGCAATAATGCCACACCATTTATGCATCACACTAACAGATAATATGTCAGAAACAACCAATGAATGAGTTAATATTACGACGTGGAAAACTAATAACTGTAATTTAGGATTCGTCTAATTATGCAAAAAGCAATGGTCGTGAATATGTCATTACTTATTCAATCAATATCAAATGGAGCTGCAATCGTATTTATTTAATGTTTCCGACCTCACCTGTTCAAAACATCTCGATAAACACAATTAGGTAGTGGGACTGTAATGGTAGAGCTCGTAATATATCGGCATAGCTGCACTAAATAGCAAACATAGTCAACTCCTCCTTATCCACTAAATGATGCCGAAGGAATTACTAATTAAACATCTGACCACCGTTATGGCTTATCGGATGATCGAATGCTGGGGCTTCCACAACCTCTAGTCTGATGTCTTTCTTGTCATCCATCAAAACAAACTGGCTTAGTCTCAGCTGATGCCAATTCGACATTTCAATCAGATAATGTCTTTGTATGAATGACATGAATATACAGTCGATGTCTAGTAGACACTCACAATGCTTTCCAGCAAACAATTTGATGTCAAAACGTCTTTACAGCAGCAATAATATACATTGATTAAATGGATAACTCAGATTATGCCCTGGGAGAAAACAACGACGTGATCTCACTATCTAGCTCTAACGATTATTGCGGAGGATGAACCATTTTCATTTTAGTAGCGGCAGTGTTTCCTTGCGATCTGCCATACCTAATTTCATTGATCATATCACTAAGGTCCATAAAGGATAACTGCATCTCATTTGTAGTCATCGGCTGGCTGGAAGCTGATGTTGTACGCGTGGGAAAATAGCTGATTTACAAGCAATATTTACTAATGCTGCGTCTAAATGTGTGCTCAAGGAATGATTAATGAAATAGTGATGTCATGGTATTAACAGTTTTGCAGTAGAGACAGCTACTCTCGGTATTGTCTCTCGATATACTACAATTAGTGTAAATATGTGTCTTTATGTAACCGTGGTGTTGGTGGGATGAATGAAAAAAATATAATATTGCATCAGTCCAATGTGTCATTTAAGTTAGCATCATCACTCTGTTTGAAATGAAATTAAACGCAGGGTCACTTTGACTGTTATCATTGGATTCAGATACAATCTTGTCGTACCTGGTACCTTTACCCAGCAACTTTGCTGGGTAAAGGTACCCGGTACGACAACTTTGGCAACTCGGCGTTGCTGGTCGATACAAATATCCCAGGAGGACAAACAACCGGGACGTTACATAATCTTGATTATATCAATCATATTATGCATTGGGCATTTTCTAATTTCATTAGGGTGCTAAATAATTGACTGATTACTTTTATCAAATTGTCTTTAGTCCTTATATAATTAAAGTCCACATTTGTATGTCCTGCCCCAATTGATCAGTGCATTGGCCGTCAAACTGCGATATCATCGGATAAACAATGCATCACCGACGACAGTGCTCATTTTAAGATAACTAGCAGAGGCAAATGCTGTTTAGCTGTCAGATGAAGATGTTGGGTACGAGAGAATATAACATGCGCATGATATAATATTGCAAAAATGAACATGACGTGGAAACTCTCTTCTCGTTTCAAGGATCTAGTTCGATTGCTCCTTGCTATTGTAAAGCGTGCAAATATGGCAAATGGAGAACAAAAATGAAATACACAAAGCTTGGCGAAAGTAGCATGACTTCGAATTTGAAAAGTCGCCATTCAGTTATTTATTTAGCAACTGCACTGTATCGTGCCATATAAAAGGCTCACAATAATCCCAACATTAAGTCAATAACTGAGAGTGAAATAGTCTTTGATAGCTGTCTAAATTGCAAATAAACTCATCGCAGAAATATAAAAATGTCCTTGTAATTACAGCTCCTCATCAATCATCGTGCAAACAGGTATCTACAGTACACAACATTGCTCTTTTATTGTCTGTAAATTATAACCAGTTCACAGGCTAAGTATTGAACAGGGGCGCACTCAGTAGAGAACGTTGTTCATAGTGCGTTGATATCCGCGTTCAGGTCATTGGTTTGTACCTAAGGTTTCAGAAAAGACCAAACACAGGCTTTTTCGTGTGGTAAAGAAGGGAGGGGAAGCAGCTGCTTAAGATACATCAAAATCCACGAGAGTAGTGGTATTGGCGCCAGTACAACTTCTATTTCAAGAAGGCCAATCATGTTGTGAATATTACAGAGCATCAGTTAATGTGCGTGCTGCTAAAATAGATCGTACCCTCTCGAGATTATGCGTGGACTGATGATGAAAGCAACATTCATAAATAGTATTTTCCATATCAATCAAATACTTCTCTGAGAAAGTTTATTAATCTGTTTGTCTGTCTGCCAATGTTTTCTAAAAACGGCTAAACTTATTATGCCACTTTTGAATTGAACTCTGTTGCCGTGTATAAAAGCTAACAATATCGTCGTCGTAAAGGCTAAAACAGACTTCAAGAAAAGTAAATCCAATGCCATGCATAAGACACCAGGTGGTATAAACTTGGTGGGATACCATTTCATTTGACCCTCATAGAGTTTAACGTGGAAACACGTCTGGAATCTGCTATGGGTCATGACAAGGAATAATCGTGGGACACGGCGTAACCTAGTGTGGGCTATTGGCGAGAATAAAGTGGGTATCATGGCGTATCTTTTAATCGAAACAATAAGATTGAGTATTAAATTATAACAGCGTCTTTGCATTGTGTAACTGACATAGTATAGTCAACTTTTCCCCTTTCCTATCCCAGTGACGTGATTGATCGTCACCCTGTGATGTCATTAAATCGTCATTTTAATACAGCAATGAAAGCGAAATGACGATGATTTTAAAACCAGTTCAACATGTTGATATATTACCAGAGAAAGCCATCTGCTGTAACATATATAATGTGCATATCCACGGGATAGCGAAGGGACCATGTATTCCAATTGTTTACATACACCCATGTTCTTTCTACTGATTCATAATTAATAAAACAGGCCTATGACGGCCTCGTACAGTGTTTTCATTAACCTTTATAATAACAAAGAAACTCTACGCCAAAAATATAATGAGCGCACAATCCTGCGTGAAATATGTTTCAATTGCTCTCTGGCTGCACTTCAAACTGCCAATTACTCATTTACAGCAATGCCTAAATGATAATTTTACTCTTTGTTATGACTTATACCGATAAACAATCAGTACAAAACACTGCTCTTTGTTGATTTGTTAAACAAAAGCAAAGAGAGTATAGTATTTCATGTCCACAATCATGTCATTGTCATGTATTTCGGGCGGCAGATTAGACCCCACACGGTATTGGGTATACATAGGCCCTTTTATATGGCTTCTATTGAAGGACATAGGGCATTCAGACAGACGCCTCTATCCTATTCACGTGGCACCTCAGTTACAAGCCATAGGACATTGAAGTATTAGCGACACCGACACCCTTGCAGAATATTCGTACCTTTGTGAGATGCCGAAAGGTATATTTATGATTTCTGCATTAAAGTGCTGCAAGTGTAAGCAAAGTAAATAATGGGACGAATAATCCGCAATATTCTAGCTTCATTTTTCGTTACTTTTGTACCATCGTCGAGCAATGGTAGAACTTGAGGTAAAGGATTCACATGCATATCAAGTATAAACTCTATTTCCTGTAATCTGTGCCTTACTTTGAACCAAAGCAACTCATATTCAGTAGTATTGTTTATTCACATTTAGTTTTAATTTTGAACAATATTAGCTTCACGTTTAATTTGTCATACCATTTAACAACTCACCATTTTATGTATATCTTTGATTCTTACTGTGATATAAATATTTCACTCTATGTATATCAGTCGATATTAGTAAACTACTGATATTTCAATACTTGAATAACCGTAGTATAACACTAACAGAGGGGACCTGTTTATAGCGCATTTAAGTGTGAAGTTGATTGTGGAGTGTTAGTACTGTTGCGTCAGATACTGAATACTAAATGTATATAGTAGAGTGAAACACGGGAAAACCCGTGATAAATAATAAATCCCATACAGGGATTGGCATCATCTTTAATTCATAACAGGCCATTCATATTCTGAATGCTTAATGTCTAATGAAATTAATTCATAATGAAAGCTTCTGGACAGTCCAAATTGAACTGACTTCCTTTGGGTGGATGTGAATTTACCACAATGTACTCAGTGGCTTTTTGTTGATCAAACCCCATTCTTAAAACTGATATGTAGTGTATGAAAAATAATTGGTTGCTACTTGCAGCTCTAAACCGATTCAGTCTGTGTGAATGATTGATGGAATGGAAATGTAATTGCATGAATAGTTTTTTCAGGTGATAGATAGCGACTCCGGGTATTATCTCCTTAAAATCACCAACAGTTGTAATTTTCTTAACTACTTATACATGTTCTTGTGTAATTGCATTTACCTAGGAAATAAACCTAAGGTATATAGACCAGCTGTCAACAGGTATTCAAAACGGTTGCTTTCGACTAATCGTAACTACGCCCATAGACGCATAAGCTTTAACTTACAGGAGGAATAAGATTTACATTGTACATCATGCTAATGCCAAATATATAATAACGGCGTGTAATATTGTTTCGACAATATTTAGCAGTTTCACCAATGTCTGTTTAGGGGACAACGACTCGTAAAAATATATGTGTACAGAAAACTACCACATCAACAGGTAATGTAACTTAATACTACAAACTATATTGATAGGGTGACGCTTTAGATGCAAGTATTGCCTTCATTGTGTTGTTGGCTTAGGGTGCTTGGCAGTGCGCAGGGTACAGTTATAATGACAACAACCGACTGGTTGGGTATCAGTGCGTCGATCATTAATTGCATCTTACAAAGGCATTTTTGTAACAACGGGAAACACAAAACTTTGTGATTTATTGCAGCTGCTCGATAACAATCATCCATGCTTACTGGTTTTTACAATCAATGATCGTGGCCCTAATTTCTGTATCCACCCATGATGCAGGCTTTCAGAGTAGCATAAGTGTACTACATGAGTCCTGAAAGCAAACTTTCTATCAGTCGGGAGTAACAATAATTACCAAACAATGCGTCAGCAAGAAAATATCAACGCATCTCCCAAGATGCAAACACCAAACACAGCATTCAAAATTTCTTATCCTGTAGTATTGCGGTATGCATAATCTTCATGAACAAGCGCATTGTGACACCACAATCACTTTTCGCAGTTAGTATTTAGGCTCGGTAATTTCCCTGTAGAATTTCCAATTGTAATTAATTTAACCAAATGCTATTCCCACGTTTAAACGTCCAAAAGCAATAAACAATTGGTTTTTGTACCTAAAGTCACACAAGGTAGGTGCAATAATTATGCCTAATGCAATCTAGATTATTTGGATAACGATAGCTTGCAGAACAATGTCGTGTCAACAGCACATCATAGACGTTTTTATCCCAAGCCATTACTTTCCTCCCATCTATAAGACTACCTTGCAGCATTGAGGGGATATCAAAAAGAAGAAGACCGACGCTTTTTTTCAGAACTCGATTCCGTCGCTGTCTGTAAACTGTAGCGCTCTCGTATGTCACCTTTGCTTGCAGTGGTAGCTTTTCGTAAAGACACTTGGATAATTTGTGCCATGGAGTCATTATGCAATGAAATGCGTTAAAAGTCATTAATTTGCTTCATATATGTCACAGTTTTATCGAACGATTACATTTGTCAGTGCTAAACGTGGTCAATTTTCGCACATTACGATTATTTCATGAGATAATACGGTTACGATCTTACTCGCTTGCCGCCTATGCTCTGGTACAACAATTATCTAATGATGGCAGTTGCTGGCAGCTTATCTTACGTAAATATAGGAAAAAAAAAATTAATAATAAAGCATTGAACTAGATTCATTGGACCACTTGGACAAGATAGTGCAGAAACAAAACATTTCTTAGCAACACTCGCGCCTCCGCACGACAAAATATATAAACACGCCACCTATGCTCAGCGCGCTAATGCCATGTCATCAAATTAAAAACCGTTTAGAAGTTAAGGACCACGTTTAAGGCTAGTTCGCTTTGACCAATTAAACATCTTCAACATAAACCATAACATCCCATTTGCCGAGACGAGTGATCAACAATGCAATGTGCTTTTGTTTACTTTATGGAAGTGCAACCTGGCGGTGAGCTTGCTGGTTACTCATGGAAATTATTCGCCCCCATAAGCAGTTGCCAACTAGAGCACAGAAAGGCTTATCATGATATGAACTGATTCGTAAGCTTGCCCAGCGAAGCTTATATGAGCCCGTGGAAAAGCATCGCACTGCAAGGTGATTTGCACTAACGACTGTTGAAGTCGTAACGATGTTTTTATCAATTCAAGCAGCAAAAACACATGTTGGTGAAGTGGGAATAACAATGAGGTTATCTCACTATCATTACGCTCACTCCTCCGTATGAAGATATTTGGCAATTCCCGATAGAAGTTGGAGTACAGTGATGTGTCTGCACCTTCATTACAATATCTCCACTACATTACGCTTTTTGGATACTCTCGATAGCAATTATATGCCGTATCAACGTTAACCAAGGCAGTCACATTGTCCCGCATCCTTTGTGCCTCGAGCGCTCCAGATTTGTCTCTTGGAGCATCTACAAAACAAATCGAGCCCTCTGAATATCCCGAACAAATCTATTTTGTCGCTGTTAAGGTTTAATAATATTGCGCCAATGGCAAAGGGTATGATAATAAATTGGTATGGCTTGACCAAGGTTATTTTTGAATATGCTTGAATAAGCTTTAAACTGACAGCTGAGTAAGCCAGCTGTATATATCTCCAACACTATATGGTACGCGTTCCAGAACATATTATCCGCACGAGGTGATGGATAGTAAGATTAAGCTGCCGCGTGTTTTAACATGTGATCAGTTTCGATCATAAATGCCAACGCTGCAGTCCTTTAGGTGTCATCAGCCTGTTAGACTAGCATCGGATATTTGCATGTTTTTGCGTGATAAAATACATATAAGGAGAGTGAAGAAATGTTCATCTCAATGAATCTTTAACTGATGTTGCAGCATTGGACTGTCCGCTGTTCCTTCTAAACATCTGCCTAGTCATTAGTATTGTTTTTCATTCATCCAAATCAGTCGTTCGAGTTCCCAAAAGTAGATCTAGGACATTCATATTCACCGTCGTAATAGCAGTAGTGTTTTACATTAAAACAACCATTCAGGGAGAATATCAAGGGGTTACATATGCTGTTTAGTAGCTCTGCATATTGCTAAATATGATTGTTTTGAAAAAGGGTCACGATTGCATGTCCCGTGAGATAGCAAAATTGACACTCACCTGAGCGTGTTGAGGTAAGGCTTTGGTCTGTTGTGTTTATGAATCTATACATAGTGAGCGTCTGACATTGTGGTATGGAGACCATCCCAGTAACACAACATAAACTTGTTTTATGTTGCACTGTGTCAGCCAAATGATAGGTTTGTATGTCAAGACTGCCTGGCGATCACTTGGTAATTACTGTCCCAATTTTTCATAGTCATCCTGTGACGTCAGCGCATGGCCGTGTAACTGTAGGAAGTCCTCATATAAACACGTGTTTTAGACAACCTAAATGCCACATTAGAGTCAAACTCCACAAGTAATATCACAATGACAGTTAAGTGCCAAAATAAAACATAATCCATTCGAGGTTTTAGAATTTTGTCGCTGCCAAAACACGAAAATATACACATGCATACTTAGAGAATCTTGCCTTCAGTGTGTACAATCATCATTTAAATAACGCACGCACCCTCATACTGCAATTTGTTAAGCAAACTACCACAACCATGTGTAATGTATTTCCAACGCTGATTGAAAGCTATCCAAGCTATTGATTTCTCTCGTTCAAGCAATATGTACCCTTTTATTAACTTTTCGCTACTTACATTCAGGCAAAAAGCAAATAATAACACTCAACCATACTTTGCTATAAATAGCAACCCATTTATATCAAAAAGCTATGTACACAAAGTGGAACAGAGACAATTGATCATTGGACAAATATTGCAGCAAGTATCTACAACCATTTAGAATGCCAATTGCCAGCCAACGTGTATTCCTTCAGGCATCTTTCTTATATTCATGTATGATGTTAAACTAACGTCGCGGAAATTGAGGTACAAGGAATCATCTTGCAAAAGAGCTCTACCTTTGTAAGATGAAGCATGGTTTTGCGTAGTCAGTTAGGATGTGTTAGCGCCAATGCCACACTATTTATGCATCACGCTAATAGACAATAGGTCAGAAACAACTCATTGATGAGTTAATATTCCGACGTGAAAAACTGTATTTAAGGATTCGTCTAATGATGCAGAAAACAATGGTTGTGTAGATGTCATTGCTTAATCAATCAATCAATATAAAATTAAGCTGCAATTGCATTTGCTTAATGTTTCCGATCTTCACCTTTCTTTAACGGACGGTTTTGTTCCGTCCCTAGCAAACGAACCAAACAAACATTACAGTAAGCAAATATTAATGCAGTAGTGGTCGTTTGTATTATGATGCCAATAAGTTGGATAGAGTCTGTTGAACTACTGAGTGGTTTTGATGGGAGAAATTTAAAATTCTGTTGAGTTGCCTTTTCATGCATTCCAAACAATTTCTTGAGATCCACAACGAACTGTGAACGATAACAGCTCGATATGTATCTAGGCGGATCTGAATATAGTTCATTCTGATTAGGCTGAATAGGGTCACAGTTGTATGTACCATAATATAGAACATATATCACTTGTACACTGCCGCGTCTTGCCATGTGATAGAGTTTGTTCCCTTAGTGAGATGATGTATGGTCAGTTCGTGTCAATTAGGATGCGTTATCGGTAATGATATATGATGCATACATCAAGACACAACAAAAGTAGACCAAGTACAATTTGTATCGGCAAATCCAAAGTTATCTAGGTCTTTATAGATTGCTTGTTAATTGTCGCGTTTCTTATGGTGCAATAATTATCGGAAATATTTATGAACCATTTATCACAGTTGTATCTATAATGCACAACTGTAATGGCTATTGTTTATGACGATCGAACAGAGTAATTGTGAATCCATTATATAATTTCCATTTCTAGATATTGCTAGCCATGTTGATTAAGCAATTAGCTGACACATTAAGTAAAGGCGAAGCTTCCACTGCAATGACTGAACAAGTGACTACCATAATGATGTCACATGTACATAAAGATATTGTTCCATGTTGAATTTGAGTTATTTTACGATATTAATTGCTGTTATGTATAACATGACACGCGGACTTGACTTGAGATTAGCGAATTGTGCAATCGTCCACTATAAGCAAATGGAAGCAGTTCTTGCAATGTGGCACTAATAGTTTGCTTTTAATATGAAAGAACTTTCATGATTGCACTCGGCGAAACAGAAAACAAAGATCACTGGTCATATAATAGCGCACTACTATCAAGGCAGCAAGACTGCCGCATGATAAAGAAACGCGCATGGAATATATTATCGATCATAAGAAAAGCTTTGATACGTTAAAAGATACCAATATTGATAATTTGATACATTAACTAGTGCTGCTTGAACGGGGTTCCATTTGAATATTCAGATGATTAACGGCCAACCGAATAGTACACATTTTTAGCCATCTAGCGACCAGCAAAGCAAATGCGTTGTTAGTTAGCACAGCAAAGACTTCATGCTATGCTGTCAAAAGGGTGGTAAATATACGCTGAAAAGACAACCGACTTAGTATTGATCTTGATTACGCATCCCTCATACAACATAAGAAATTTAAGCACACGATACATGTCCCATATTACAACCCATATTCTGTACACCCCATTACAAACACATAACCAGCACCCGATGATTCTGACATTCACCAAACAACCATTTGATGTTGACCCGAATTGCACATCTTCCGTAACAAGGCAGCCAATATATACATCCAGCACACATTCCCCTTTTCGAGCTGGATGATGATATACACAATTGACATTACTTTAATACAAATCGATGAGACTTTGGGCACAGGTTTTTTTCCCGAGCATTGTTTACGGGAATCATTTCGAATGTCTACTGTGATTAATGATCATCCTAAGCAATTGCTCTAACCTAATTCTAAAAGCATGTTTTTTCCCCATCACATGACGTGACAACCGGCTGTCGTCACATCACATTGTGCAGCCAAGCCTGATTAACGAAGAGGGGCGCGAGGTAACACGTTTGAATGTCACGATGTACGGAGTACTCGGGTGATACAAGAGGCAATGCTCTATACACAAAAAGAAGATCAGCCCCATAGACTTCGGTAGCTGTAAAGAAAATTACATTGACCAGTAAGTTATGAATTATATGACACACGGACAGCTGTCTGTAGCGGCGAAAGGACCCATCGTGGGACAATAAATCTGACCTAACAGATCCAACGTCATCTCATTGAAGGCTGTCTGCGTGATCATAACTGCATTTGATGACCTCGAACGCGGCCACCTGGTCTCTTGTTTTGCTCCAGGAATGTCACGTGAATTGGTGTCCAGGCCAGCAATTGATAAGTATATTTGTATGAACCAATATTGTTTTAAGCCAAGGAAATATATTAAATACCAATTATCAAGAGAAAATACAATTGAACTATGTGACACACGTACGACAGGCTTTGTATAACCATTACCAATGTTCTTTACTTTGATATTTATTATAGCGTTCGGATGTTTTTCCTTTGATAACAACTAAATAGGATATCATTTATCATGCTTATTAAAAGCAACGGATGTATTATCGTTGAAAAAGTGCTTGCTTATATAATCGCCAGAATATGTTCTACTCGTGTGCATGACGAAGAGCAGGGGTGCGGGAAGGGGTGAGGATATTAGTTACGTCTGACATGATAGTATGTCAAGAAGGAAATATGGAAATAAGATTTGTCTTGCATGTTGGCATCTTGTGGAGTGGACGAAGCAATCAGCTTTGTCTTATTTGTCAGCATGTCGAGGCGGGGTGTGGAGGCTACATTTGACTTATTTGCCAGTATGTCAAGGAGGGTTTGTGGACGCTAGCTTTGTGTAAGGTGTCAACATTCTACCACTCAGCCAGCTCGCTTCATATTTTACAATTGTGCCCGAAATTTCAACATGCGCGAAGGAAGTAGAGCAATCGAAAGCTCCTTATCGGTACGATATACAAATTACTCGAATCATCATAATTCAGCTAGTCATGGTATCCGTTTTAATCTTCACATTTTCAAAAAACTAAGCGCTACCAAGCGTATCATCGCCATGATATTGAGCAAATGAAGAGATAGTAACAATTATATGGCACGTAAATTAGTGTGGGCTAATGGTGAGATTGATGGTGGTATCATGGCGTGATTAAGGAACCGGGATACAACTGCTACGCCGCGCCAAGTAATCCTGCCGTAAATGCCTCCATATCCAACGACCCCCTGTCATTTATTGCTACATCGCAGTCTGGGTAACGCCGACCCGTTTTCTAGTCTTAGGTGAAGCCGCAAACAGTGCTTGTCTCTGGCACAAGCACAAATGCAAAGGTAATATTCAGCATTTGTTGAGAAAATCTATGTCGCACCGTAGATACATTATGTATATATGCATACGGTCTGATGACTAAGCGCCTACTGAATATACCTCTCAAAACTGCTTTGTAGAAAAAATCTGAAAAGGTATTAGCAAAAATCCAACTATAGCAGCATCTTTGCATTGTGAAACATCTCGCTTCCTGGCTGATGGGTTGCGGATCAAATATCTCGTAGAAGACATGTTTGGCTCATGAAGCATACACGCTTTCTCCAGCTCGATCGGTGGATAGGTCATAACGTCCTAGCATCAGTAATCATGCTCACGGAATTGCGCATACAGTGGTGCAGGGTGGAAAAGCTTTGGCAAAAAGTGCTGGACTTCGTAATATGCTGGTCAACTTATTTCAGCAGCATGGTCGTAAATCATGGCATAGCAGATCGTAATTGCTAGTGTACTCAGTGTAACCAGCACAATGTCTCCCTTAATGCGATCCGCACGATCCGTATTTGATCATAAGATTATAAAAATCCGATGATGATGAATGCCAGCATTCCGACGACCAATCACACGCAATCTCCTGACACGAAAACAGCAGAGCATATCCACGAATCATCAGACATCAGATTGACCTGTGCGGACATCACTCATATCAAACTCCATCCAAGCTTTGTTAACAAAGATATGCTAATGAGGAGCGAACAAGGCCAATAACTGGCATGATGGATGGAACTCATCTTTGTTCAGCTTACCGCGTGCCATATTAGGTCGGTTTATTACGCCCCGCCAAGAATAATCATTAAGACTTAACGAATACCATCAAAATAGCCTGGATAACAGATTTAATGCCATCTATTCTAAAGGCAATGAGTGAGAGTGAGTGCAGATCTACGTATGAACTGCACCTGTAAGACTCCACCGCTGTATCATCTTTCATTCTCCTCATTTATGTGTCGCCTGTTGCCAAGTTTATTGAGAAAAGTGTGGATGTATTCTCTGCAATATCAGCGCGGGAGCCCTGGAGCGGCTGACTTTAACTAACGGCTGCCTCTAATGTAGATATTGTTGAGTGTTTTCAGTCTTTTTCATCCAACTCATTATGGTAGGGATCAACTGGACTATTAGCCTAATGCAAGCAATAGATTAAAAAAATCATCTAGGCAGTTTGCTTAGGTCCTGTGATGTTGGGTGGATTTTCTCTCCATGTTTCCGAGCTTGAACACATTTTCATTCAGTGATTACCTGAGTCTGTTCTACGATCCAAACCCCATTTCAAAGCAAATTCCCCCGCATCATCTTTGTCATACATGACTTGTTGTTTGCCGATCTAGCTATATCGATAATGGGCGGTAGTGTTTCCTTGCAACCTGCCATACTTCATTTCATTGACAATATCACTAAGGTCCAAAAAATATAACTGTAACCATTTTGTGGTCATCGGCTGACTGGAAGCTGATGTTGTAAGCGTGAAAAAATAGCTGCTTTCCAAGCAATATTTACAAATGTTTAGCTTCAGCTGCTGCGTCGAGCCGTCTTAATTTGTGCTTAAGGAATGATTAATCAAATAGTGATGTCATGGTATGAACAGTTTTGCAGAAGAGACAGCTACTCTTGGTATTGTCTCTCGATATACTACAATCATCTAATGTGATCGAATGTGTCCGTATGTAACCGTAGTGCCAGTGAGATGAATGCTAAAACAAAAAAGAATGATGCTTCAGTCCTGTGTCATATAAGGTAACAACATCACTATGTTTGAAATAAAATTAAACACCACTGAACACTCCTAATACTTTACAATGACTATTATTGGATAAACCATACTTCGTATTCTTCATGTTTCGAATTTAGTCACTGCACGGTAGAGTTCGTCCCGAGTGTTGACGCACGCTTTAATATCACTTTCACCATCCGATGAGACTATCAGTCAATAAGAGGTAGGGACCTTGACAATCAAGTAAGGAAATTTTTTGAAAGTTGGCAAAAAGCTTGATTCACTCAATTATCAATTTTGGCATAAAGCCCATTTTCTGATTCACTCATGCTATATGATACGTATGCAGGGATCACAAGTCGATGGGCAAAAGAAATTACGTGTGAAATGCATCTCTCGATGGAAAGAGGTGTTCTAGTAGGATTGATTACTTATAGTGGGAAAAGATAAGAAAAGTGTCCCTACCGCCAGATTCAAATAGAGGAAAATACATCAAAGGCTATACTTAGAGGTACAGAAGCCATGACAATCCAACGGAACTTCATGAAAATAGTCTGAGCGTCAGAATGATATTCACTGCAAATATGCCTATGTACCAATCGTATATCTGACCTTGATTATTACATTTATCACCGTAACTATATTTGAATAGCAGGCTTACTTTGACTGCTATCACGGGATTCAGATACGATCTTTCTGCCTGATTTCGACTTGTCGTTCCTGCTGCGTGATGTTAAGCATCTACTCAGGATATAAATCATTGTCAGCCACAAAGGCAGGTATTATCAGTGACTTATCTGTGGATGGAAAGAGGTTTCTGATGAGATTTGCGAATTATAGTGGGTTACTCTGTGACTTGAGAATAAGAGCTGTATCGTTAATGTCAGATTCAAGTAAGGGGAATACATAACAAAGAGTAAACGGTCGGGACGCGCTTCAAATGGTGGCCTCAAATGTCGCCTCAGTCCGGAGTGTTATATTAGCGCCATCTCTGTGTTTGAGTGATATGAAACATCAGAAGCGCCAATGAACACGATAATGCATAACAGCGAATATATATTGGATAAATCATTAAACGTGTTCCTCTAGTAGAATTGCTTTGGAAATTGTATTCTACACTGCTCTGTAGAATTCATCCTTAATATCGACTTAAGTTCTCATATCACTTCCACACTCCGATGAGACTAGTAGTTATAACGAGGTATAGGTCTTGACAATTTAATTCGGTAATTTCATGTAAGTTGGCAAAAGGTCATAGATATTTACTGAAAATATTCCCTTGTACAATTCGTATTTCCGAGCTCGATTTATACAATTATCACATTGAATAATGGATTGGATTCAGGTGCCATTGGGTTAGAATATCAGCATTTGGGTTAGAATATCAGCACATTGTACCAATTACCAGATTCAAATGACTTATAGGGGAATATGTAACAAGTCGAATCGCCTTAGAAGCACTGACAATAAAATAAGTGAATCGCATATAAATTGGCCAAAGGGTACATAGATATTCGGTGCAAATATGCTCTTGTAAGATTCGGATTTCCGACCTTGATTGATACAATTATCACCTTAAATATTTGGATAGCATGGTTACTTTGACTGTTACCAGGGAATTCAGATGCGACTTGTCTGCCTCCCTTACAAGCTTTTACCCAGGAGATAAATCATTGTCAGCCCCGGAGTCAGGTTTTTATCAGTGTATGGTCCATCACTAGTACGAGGCATCTTGTAAGATTGGCTGATTATAGTAGGTAAACTGTGTTGCTTGAAGATGAGAACGATGTCCCTACTGTCAGATAGAAATAAGTTATAGAGGAATATAAATCACAGGCTAAGCGGGTGGGACCTGTTAAAGTGGTCGCCTTGTGTGTTTTATGGTAACTAGGGCAATGGCTTGAACTGAGAAGAGAATAAGTTGTTAATCCTGCACCTGTCAAATACCAAATATTGGGTCTATTTACCAAGCCTTTTTACATTGAGAACGACAAAAGTTATGGTTGTGAAACCACTCAGCTTCAAGAAGATTGCTTTCCCATTCAAGTAGCTGTTGGTTTCTGTCCAGTACGGGTGTATTTGTCAAGTGAAATCGTTTTCATAAATGACTTCTGGTTGACACAGATGAGGTCCATTAAGTATCTCACCTCATTAACTCAAAACTGTTTGCAAAGCATTATGGCCAGGGAATTGCAACTCATGGTGACAGAATAAGTGAGTGAAAAGTTCAGAATAAAGTCGTGCCTATCACTGACAAAATGAAAAAATGATCTGAAATATGTAAATGATAATGATTATAACGGAAACAGTAAAAAAAGATCACCTTGACTTACTAACAAAATAAAATAAAGAGATACTGATAGAATGACGCTTGAATTGGCGTTTGGGGTTTAAGCGCTTAACGCACATGCTTGAACTGACTTCGGAAATAAGTCGTAAGTACATTGTTATGATTGTCACATAATGGGTCTTGTCAGGACACATTTTGTATAATTTCCTCGACAAAATTCAACAGTCACACCAAAATTTGCTGTAGAGATAGCGACATATATATATTGTTGGTAATCAAATTGGAAGCTAGAATGTAATACATATTGATATGTTTTCTGATCAAGAAATTCACCCTTGAGGACGGCGACAGTGTTGAATGAGGAACACTTCTTTTTCAAAGATATTGCTTACTGTGCAAAAAGTTTCTGTCATGTGGTCTGTATGGAATTATTGACAGAGTGTATTCATTCCAAATAACGAACTGGGGAAAGTGAGTTTGGTATATGCCTGACAAAAAGCTGCCGAGGATGCTACTTTGCTATGATTACCATGCCACCTGTAAACTATGATATTGGCTATCCCGGACTGAAATTATATCAGACTGATGTAACCGCCCCAATCCAGCCCAAAAATCAGAACCTGCGATCGTTTATAGTAATTACGCATTGTCATGATATAATGTAACTGTTGTCCCGCTATTTCCGGCGCCGATGATCTACTACTTATATCCTGTTATAATACCAGGTATAATATAAACAAAACGTTGTTTCCAGCACAATGCACGTTACATAATCTTAAATATATCGTTAATTTTATGGATTGGGTATTATTGCCTTAAGCATTGATTTCCCTAACTTCGTTGGATATATATATATAGATATATATATATATATATATATATATATATATATATATATATATATATATATATATATATATATATAGATATATATATATATATATATATATATATATATATATATATATATAGATATATATATATATATATGTATATATGCCATAAATATATATATATATATATATATATGTATATATGTTTTTATATATATATATATATATATATATATATATATATTTATATTTATATATATATATATATATTTATATATATAAATATATATATATATATTTATATGCATATAAATGTCATTAGATCCTCATTTTGATACTGCAAAGAAAGGGAAATGATGACGATGTGCAGATCGACTGGATAGCAAGGGAACTATGTATTCGAACCTCTATAATGGCTTCCTTGTTAATATTAACCTTAATAATAACACAGAAGCTCTCAGACAAAAATGCAATTAGCACACAATCCTGTGCAAAATATCTTTTAATTGCTTTCTGGATGTATTCCAAATTGCCAGTTATTTCTTTAAAGCAATACCTACATAGTCATTCTCATCCTTTGTTATGACTTTTCCCTATAAGCCATAATGCAAGCAGACGCTAAGAGTACAAAACACTGCTCCTTGTTGGTTAGTTAAACAGAATCAAAGACTATTGTCCTTAGTATAGTATTTCATGTCCAAAATCAGGTCATAGTCATGTATTTTAGGTGCCAGATTAGATCCCACGCGGTCTTTGGTATACATAGACCCCATATATTCCATTGAAAGACATAGGGCATTCAGTCCGACGCCTCTCTCCTATTCATGTGGCACCTAAGTTATAAGCTATCGGAAATTGAGGTATTATCGACGACCTTGCAGTATTTCCCTACCATTGTGAGACGATGAAAGGTATTTTTATAATTTATGTATTGAAGCACTGCCAATTTAAGCAAAGTACAAAATGTGACGAATAATCGGCAATTCTAGATTAAATATTCGTAACTTTTGTACCATCATCGACCAATGGTAGAACTTGGGGTAAAGGATTCTCATGCATAGCAAGTTTGAACGTGATTTCCCGCAATATGTGCTTTTCTTACAAACCAAAGCAAATCTGGTAACTTGTATTGTTTGATCAAATTAAGTGTTCATTGTGAACACTATTTACGGCATGTGTAGTTTGTCATACCAGATTGCCACTTGCTATATTATGTATATCTTTTATTCTTACTGTGAGATAAATATATAATTCCTTTTTATTATCAGCCTACATAAGTAAACTACTGATATTTAAATACTTGACAGGCATATTCAAAAATAATTGGTTCACATTCTTTACCATGTCAGGGCTATTTATGCAGCGGTCTGTTTCTTGGGTTGGGGGTACTGTTGATTCAGATTCAAAATTAAAAATGCATATGGTGGAATGAGATACGGAAAAAAAACCGTAAGAATTATTAAAGTCCATACAGGGACGGGCATCAACTTCGATTCATAACAGACCATTCATGATCTGACTGCTTAATTTCCAATCAGTGCCGACCAGCGAAAGAGTCGATAGCTCCAATTTATTTTACGCGTGGTCACCGAACGAAAAATGTCTTTATCAATATCTTTGCTAGAAAAGCAGAATTTGCAAATGTTTTTGACGAAAGACATGTATGCATAATATAAACATCTGCGCAGCCTGCAAATTTTTTAAGCTGATTGCCTTTGGGTGGGTGTAATTTTACCACAATATTTCTGGGCGAGATCGCATTTTACATTAAAATTCTTTTCTTTGATCAAACTTCAATTCTTAAAACGGCTTCCATGAAGTGTATGAAAGATGATAGTTGTTGGGTGCAGCTCTGAACCGACTATTTCTGTATGTTTTGTTATAATACAAGAGTGGTGCCTAATGCAATCGAGAATATTTGGATGGCTTGCAGGGCATATGTCGTGTCAACAGTGCATCAAGGACGATTTTATCACCACCCATAACATTCCGCTCCTCCATAAGACGACCCTGCAGCTTTGAGCGGATATCAAAACAGAAGAAGATAGGCCCTATTTGAAGAACTCGATTCTGAGGCTGTCTCTGAATTGTAGCACTCTCGTATATCACTTTCTCTTGTAGTGGTACCTTTTCGTAATGACGCTAGGTTAATTCGTGACATGGAGTCATTTGGCAATTAAAAGTGTTAAAAGTATTTATTTACTTCATATTTGTCACAGTTTTATCGAACGATTACATTTGACAGTGCTCAAGTGGTAAATTGCGATCAATACAATTATTGTAGGAGTTTATACGGATACGATCTTACTCGCCTGCCGTCTATGTTCGGGTTCAACAATCATCTAATGATGGCAGTTGCTGGCAGCTAATCTTACGTAAATAGTTGTATAGGGGATAACAATTAATAATAATGCATTCAACTAGACGCATACCAATTGGACAAGATAATGAGCAAACAAAGCATTTCTTAGCAACACTCGCTCCTCAGCACGATAAAATGTGTGAACACGCCACCTATGCGCAGCGCGCTAATGCCATGTCATCAAATTCAAAACCGCTTGAAGGACCACGTTTTAGGCGAGGTGGCCTTGACCAATCAATCATCTTCAACATAAACCATTATATATCAATTCCCGAGAAGAGTGATCATCAATGCAATGGGCTTGTGTTGACTTTATGGGAGCGCCACCTCACGGGGAGCTTGCTGGTAACTCATGGAAATCATGCTGTAAGCTGTACTTACGACTGCTTAAGTCGTAACGTAGTTTTCCTCATTTCAAGCAGCAAAAGTACATGTTGGTGAAGTTGATATCACGGAACATGCCTTGCAAGAGCAATGACATTATCACACTATTATTACGATTTCTTCTCCATATGAAGATAGTTTGCTATTCTCCATAGAATTTGAAACACAGTGTTGAGTCGTCATGTACATTACAATATCTCCACAACATTACGCTTTTTGGATACTCTCGATAGCAATTAGATGCCACCAAGGCAGCCACATTGCTCGCATCCTGTGTGCTTCGAGCGCTGCCGATTTGCTCTCTAAGAGCATTTACAAAACAATACGAGCCCTTTGATTAAAGCAACGCGGCTGTCGATGTAAAGTTTAGATTAATGATATTGCACCGATGGCAAAGGGTTTCGTAATAAATTGGTATAGCTTGATCAAGGTTATTTTTGAATATACTTGAATAACCTTTAAAATGACGGCTGAATTAGCCAGCTCTATATTTCACAAATACATTGTGGTATGCGTTACAGAAAATATTTTCCGCACGAGGTGATGGTTAGTTGGTCTAAGCTAGCGTGTGTTGTTTACACCTGATCAGCGATGCGCAGTGACAAACCCTCTCTCGAGTTACATTTTATTGTTTTCGATCATAAATGCAAACGCTGCAGTCTTTTGGACGTCACCAGTCTGCAAGACTAGTACGGACTTTTTGCTTGTCTTTGAGTCATTAAATACTTTCATGAGATAATGGAGTGAGGAAATGTTCATCTCAGTGAATCAATAGCTGATGGTGCAACATTGGACTGTCCGCGGTTCCTTGTAAACAGCTGCCTCAGCATTGAACAGTATTGCTTTTCCTTAATCCCAACACTGGTCAGAGTGTGTTACATTCAAACAACCTGTCAGGGAGAATATCCAGGGGTTACAAATGCTGCTTAGTTGATATGCATATGGTTAAATATGATTGTTTTACACAGGGTTCTGTTTGCATGTCCCATGAGATAGAAAAGAAGTGCTCAGCTGAGCGTGTTGAGGTACGGCTTGGGGTTGCTGTTGTTATGAATCTATGCATATTGGGCCGCTGAAATTGTGGTAGGAACCCAGTAACACAACATAAACTGTTAAATGTAAAACACAGCGTCAGCGGAATGATAGGTTTGTTTGTCGCGACTGCCTTGCAATCATGTGGTAATTACCGTTATAGAACGCTGCTTTACCGTCGTGCGCGTGTGGACTCCGTGCATATTAATCGATGTATTGCTCATATGTAGCATTGAGCATTAATATCAATGGCACCAACGTTACATGATTTTATGATCGCAGAGAAAATATTCTTTAATTGTAAATCCTGTCCCAATGTTTCATTTCATTTTTGTCATCCTGTGATGTCAGCAAATGGCCTTGTGACTGAAGGAAGTCCTCATATGAACGCAACAAATAAATGGTAATGAAGAGACTTTCGCGTGCTTAAGACGTCATATATGCTAATTATCAGTCAAATTGATCAAGTAATATCACAATGTCATGGAATAAATTGACAGTAGCCCACTCGAGCTGGTTTGAGAATCTTGCCGCTGCCGAAACCTACAAATGTATATATGCATACTTAGATAAACTTGCCTAAATATGTACATTTTCCATTATAATAGCGCACGCACCCTCATACAGAAATATAGTTACGCAAACAACCACATCCACAAATACTTTGTTCAAGCAATATGTACCCTCATATTAACTTTTTGCTTGTTGTGGATTCAGGCAAAAAGAATATAATAACACACAATTTTGCTTTGCTATAAATATTACTCCCTACGCAGGATCGACATCAAAAAGTTATGTGGAAGAGAGACAACTGATTATATCAAAATATTTAACGTTAAGTCATTAATATTGAAATTGTATCTAAACCATTCATAATGCCCATTGTCAGCCACCGCGAATTCCTTCGGGCATATATCCTTTATTAATATATGATGTTAGATAAACGTCACGGAAACTGAGGAATAAGAAATGATGTTGCAAAATAGCTCTACCTTTGTAAAATAAAGCATGGTTTTGCGTAGTCCATTAAAATGTGTTAGCAATAATGCCACACTATTTATGCATCACGCTAACAGATAATAGGTCAGAAACAACCAATGGATGAGTTAATATTACGACGTGGAAAACATGTAACTGCAATATAGGATTCGTCTAATTTTGCAAAAAGCAATGGTCGTGAATATGTCATTACTTAATTTATTTAATGTTTCCGACCTCACCTGTTCCAAAAGTCTCGATAAACACAATAAGGCAGTGGGACAGTATTGGTAGAGCTCATAATATATCGGCATAGCTGCTGTAAATAGCTAACATAGTCAACTCCCTCCTTATCCACTAAATGATGCCGAAGGAATTACTAATTAAACATCTGACCATCATTATGGCTTATCGGATGATCGAATGCTGGGGCTTCCACAAACTCTAGTCTGATGTTTTTCTTGTCATCCATCAAAGCAAACTGGCTTAGTCTCAGCCGATGCCAATTCGACATTTCAATCAGATAGTGTCCTTGTATGAATGACATGAATATACAGTGGATGTCTAGTAGACACTCAAAACGCTTTCCAACAAACAATTTGAAGTCAAACGTCCTTACAGCAACAATAATATGCACTGCGCATTAGCGAAGTGGTGCTGGAAGCTTTACATAAATACAGACAGTGTTAGATGTGTAGGTCGAGTAATCCAGCATTAAGAGAATAAAAAAATAACATCTAGCAGATTAAGTATATCAAGTGTCCGTCCCACGTTACACATGCTGTGTAGGTCTTTCTACCACTGCATTTCAGGGGAATAACAACGTTAGATATTGTGCTCACTGTTTCAGTGGACGTCAATGTTAAGCAGATCTTGCAATAAGAAATCGGTTCAGCTCTAGCGATGGAATGAAAACCTGGAAGAACACGCTAACGATTAATCACAAATTAGATCCGTAGATGTAGTTCAGTGGTGGGGTTAGTTGCGGTCTGTTTAATGTTTCTATTCAATGTGCCAGCTTACGTAATAAAAGCAAATGCATTGATGTTGCCAATGTATATATTTGTGGCTGTACTTATTGAAGGTCTAGGAACAGATTTTCAAAGATTTCAAGTATTTAGCGCATTTACATTTTAAGTAAACTAATTTAGTTCGCAAGTATACAATGCTTCTAACTGTCATTCCATCAACACGTACAATCATGTATCAATGGCCACAATGATGGTTAGGGACATCCATGGCAGCGTGATATAGCGTTACATGACGTATTAAGATGGGATGCGACGAGACAGGACCAGATACGACATGAACCAGCAGGACGCCAGTGAACGTGTTGTGCTTATGTATTCCATGTGACAACGTGAAGTGTCATGCATAAGGAAACGAATCATCCACGAAGAATGCTGACTATGCTACAAAAGGGTTATGTATCCTCTCTTCTCTTTCGTGCATGTCATGTCTACTTATTGCACGAGAAATTATTATTTGTTAGAACCAGTTATCACAATAGTATATATCCTTCCTGTAATACCTATATTAGCAACTAGCTACATGATTCATTTAATAGCTAGTTAAGCAACTAGCCTTTTTCTTGCTATACATTTCCCTTTGCTGGATCAGAGTCATCTTAGTATAGCGGCGTTTATGGACGGCTAGGAGATGTGATATTTACTGACACTGAAAGAGAGAATGGTAAATATAAGCTTGTCATGGTAAACCCAGCGTTACTTGTTTCTGGCGGCAAACAGAGCAACTTGATTAAATGGATAACTCAGATTATGCCCTTGAAGAAAACAACGAAGTGATCTCACTATCTAGCTATAACGATTATTGCTGAGGATAAACCATTTTCATTTTAGGAGCGGCAGTGTTTCCTTGCGATCTGCCATACCTAATGTCATTGACGATATCACTGAGGTCCATAAAGGATAACTGTAACTCATTTGTAGTCATTGGCTGGCTGAAAGCTGATGTTGTACGCTGATTTTCTAACAATATTTTTTTTCCAATGATAAGCTGCTGCTGGCTGTGTCGAGCCGTCTAAATGTGTGCTCAAGAAATAATTAATGAAATAGTGATGTCATGGCATTAACAGTTTTTCAGTAGAGACAGCTACTCTCGGTATTGTCTCTCGATATACTACAATTAGTGTAATTATGTGTCTTTATGTAACCGTAGTGCTGGTGGGATGAATGAAAATATAATAATGCTGCATCAGTCCAGTGTCATATAAGTTAGCACCATCACTGTGTTTGAAATGAAATTAAACGCAGGGTTACTTTGACTGTTATCATGGGATTCAGATACAATCTTGTCGTACCTGGTAGTGATACTAAGCCTTTACCCAGCATATTTAAAACGATGTTGTCTGTCAATTTGGCAACACGGCGTTGCTGGTCGATACAAATATCCCAGGAGGACAAACAACCGGGACGTTACATAATCTTGATTATATCAATCATATTATGCATTGGGCATTAAAACTTACGACACCGAAATTTCTAATTTCATTAGGGTGCTAAATAATTGACTGATTACTTTTATCAAATTGTCTTTAGTCCTAATATAATTAACGTCGACATTTGTATGTCCTGTCTCAATTGATCAGTGCGTTGGCCGTCAAACTGTGATATCATCGGATAAACAACGCATCACCGACGACTGTGCTTATTTTAAGATAATTAGCAGAGGCTAATGCTGTTTAGCTGTCAGATTGTTGGGTACGAGAGAATATAACATGCGCATGATATAATATTGCAAAAATGAACATGACGTGGAAACTCTCTGCTCGTTTCAAGGATCTAGTTCGATTGCTCCTTGCTATTGTAAAGCATGCAAATATGGCAAATGGAGAACAAAAATGAAATACATAAAGCTTGGCGAAAGTAGCATGACTTCGAATTTGAAAAGTCACCATTCAGTTATATTTTGAGCAACTGCGCTGTATCGTGCCATATAAAAGGCTCACAATAACCCGAACATTAAGTCAATAACTAAGAGTGAAATAGTCTTTAATAGCTCTCTTAATTGCAAATTAACTAATCGCAGAAATATAAAAATGTCCTTGTAATTACAGCTCCTCATCAATCATCGTGCAAACAGATATCTACAGTACAAATTATTGCTATTTTAATGTCTGTAAATTATTACCAGTTCATGGGTTAAGTATTGCACAGGGGCGCACTCAGTAGATATGAGAACGTTGTCCACAGTGCCTTGATATCCGCGTTCAGGTCATGGGTTTGTTCCTATGGTTTCAGATAAGACCAAACAGCCTTTATCGCGTGGTAAAGAAGAGAGGGGAAGCAGCTGCTTAAGATATATCAAAATCCACGAGAGTAGTGGTATTGGCGCCAGTACAACTTCTATTTCAAGAAGGCCAATCATGTTGTGAATATTACAGATCATCAGTTAATGTGCGTCCTGCTTAAATAGATCGTACTCTTTCAAGATTATGCGTGGACTGATGATGAAAGGAACATTCATAAATAGTATTTTCCATATCAATCAAATACTTCTCTGAGAAAGTTTGTTAATCTGTTTGTCTGTCTGCCTATGTTTTTTAAACGGCTAAACTTATTATGCAACTCTGTCGCCGTGTATAAAAGCTAACAATATCGTCGTCTTAAAGGCTTGAACCGACTTCAAGACAAAAAAGTAAATCCAATGCCATGCATAAGACACCAGGTGGTATAAACTTGGTGGGATACCATTTCATTTGACCCTCATAGAATTTGGCGTGGAAAAACGTCTGGAATCTGCTGTGGGTCATGGCAAGGAATAATCGTGGGACACGGCGTAACTAGTGTGGGCTATTGGCGAGAATAAAGGGGTATCATGGCGTGTCTTTTAATAAAACATTAAGATTGAGTATTAAATTATAACAGCGTCTTTGCATTGTGTAACTGACATAGTATAGTCAACGTTTCCCCTTTTCCTATCCCAGTGAGGTGATTGATCGTCACCCTGTGATGTCATTAAATCGTCATTTTAATACAGCAAAGAAAGCAAAATGACGATGATTTTCAAACCAGTTCGACATGTTGATATATTACCAGAGAAAGCCATCTGCTGTAACATATATAATGTGCATATCCACGGGATAGCGAAGGGACCATGTATTCCAATTGCTTACATTCACCCATGTTCTTTCTACTGATTCATAATTAGTGAAACAGGCCTATGACGACCTCATACAGTGTTATCATTTACCTTTATAATAACGAAGAAACTCTACGCCAAAAATATAATAAGTGCACAATCCTGCGTGAAATATGCTTCAATTGCTCTCTGGCTGCACTTCAAACTGCCAATTACTCCTTTACAGCAATGCCTAAATGGTAAATTTACCCTTTGTTATGACTTATCCCGATAAACCATCAGTACAAAACACTGCTCTTTGTTGGTTAGTTAAATGAAAGACAATTGTCCGTAGTATAGTATTTCATGTCCACAATCATGTCATTGTCATGTATTTCGGGCGGCAGATTAGACCCCACACGTTACTGGGTATACATAGGCCCTTTAATATAGCTTCTATTGAAGGACATAGGGCATTCAGACAGACGCCTCTATCCTATTCACGTGGCACCTCCGATACAAGCCATAGGACATTGAAGTATTAGCGACACCCTTGCAGAATATTCGTTCATTTGTGAGATGCCGAAGGGTATATTTATGATTTCTGCATTAAAGTTCTGCAAGTGTAAGCAAAGAACAAAGTAATCCGCAATATTCTAGCTTCATTTGTCGTTACATTTGTACCATCGTCGACCAATGGTAGAACTTGAGGTAAAGGATTCACATACATATCAAGTATTAACTCTATTTCCTGTAATCTGTGCTTTTCCTTCAAACCAAAGCAACTCATATTCAGTAGTATTGTTTATTCACATTTAGTTTTCATTGTGAACAATATTAGCTCCACGTTTAATTTGTCATACCAGATAACAACTCACTATATTATGTATATCTGTGATTCTTACTGTGATATAAATATTTCACTCTATGTATATCAGTCGATATTAGTAAACTACTGATTTTTCAATACTTGAAATATTTGAAAATAGTTAGTTCACGTTTCGTGCCACGTCTAAGGGCTACTTTACTTGAATAACCGTAGTATAACACTTTATTAACTGACAGAGGGGACCTGTTGATAGCGCATTCAAGTGTGAAGTTGATGGTGGAGTGTGATTACTGTTGCTTCAGATACTGAACACAAAATGTATATAGTAGAGTGAAACAAGGAAAAAACCGTGATAAATAATAAATCCCATACAGAGACGGGCATCATCTTTAATTCATAACAGGCCATTCATATACTGAATGCTTAATGTCTAATGAAATTAATTCATAATGAAAGCTTCTGGACAGTCCACACAATCTCGGAACTGATTTCCTTTGGGTGCATGTGAATTTACCAAAATGTACTCAGAGGCTTTTTGTTGATCAAACCCCATTCTTAAAACTGATATGTAGTGTATGAAAAATAATTGGTTGCTACTTGCAGCTTTGAACCGATTCAGTCTGTGTGAATGATTGATGGAATGGAAATGTAATTGCATGAACGGTTTTTTCAGGTGAAAGATATCGACTCCGGGTATTATCTCCTTAAAATCACCAACAGTTGTAATTTTCTAAACTACTTATACGTGTTCCTGTGTAATTGCATTTACCTAAGAAATAAACCTAAGGTCGATTTTCTTTTGAAAAACAACATATATATATATAGACCAGCTGTCAACAGGTATTCAAAACGGTTGCTTTCGACTAATCGTAGCAACGCCCAGAGACGTATAAGCTTTAACTTACAGGGGAAATAAGATTTACATTGTTGATCATGTCAATGCCAAATATATAATAACGGCTGGTAATATTTTTTCGACAATATTAAGCAGTTTCACCAATGTCTGTTTAGGAGATAACGATATGTGTACAGAAAACTATCACATTAACATGTCATGTAAGTTAATACTACAAACAATATTGATAGGGTGACGCTTGGATGCAAGTATTGCCTTCATTATGTTGGTGGCTTAGGGTGCTTGGCAGTGCGCAGGGTACAGACTGGTTAGGTATCAGTGCGTCGATCATTAATTGCATCTTACAAAGGCATTTTTTTAACAACGGGAAACACAAAACTTTGTGATTTATTGCAGCTGCTCGATAACAATCATCCATGCTTACTGGTTTTTACAATCAATTATCGTGGCCCTAATTTCTGTATACACACATGATGCAGTAGCATAAGTGTACTGCATGAGTCCTGAAAGCAAACTTTCTATCAGTCGGGAGTAACAATAATTACCAAACAATGCGTCAGCAAGAAAATATCAACAGCAGATAGGCGACTAAGTGATGAGCAATACGAGTCCATTGCCCAAGATGCAAACACCAAACACAGCATTCAAAGTTGCTGATCCAGTAGTATTGTGGTATGCATTATCTCCATGAACAAGCGCATTGTGACACCATTATCAGTTTTCGCCAGCTCTGCCTTACGTGCAGCACCATCACGTTAGTTTGTTTTTAGGCTCGGTATTCTCCCTGTAGAATTTCCAATTGCAATTAGTTTAATTCAATGCTATGTTGAGTGCCAAATTGATAACAAACCTACCCTTCATCATAGCGTACCTTCTCAGTCAACAGTTGATGGAGTAACCCCCTACAGCTTATATTAATTATAAACCCCAGTTTCACAGATCTACGAGTGACCTACATGCCACCTGCCACTTCCCCCTTCTCCGCATACATACCCCATATTCCAGAGCCACATGGCCATCCTGCCCAGGCAACGCCAGAAGGCCCAAATCCTCACTGACCTGGCTGCTGCACGTCCCATGAGAATTGGGATGGCGTGCCTTAGTCGTTGAGGGAAGCCCTTTACATTTTAACATCAGTTCTCGCCTGGCCTCCGAGCTCAACACATCAAGTTGTTATAGACCCTACACCTGGAATTCGAGTCTTCATTATTACAAGTGCGTATCGTGTGCATCTCAACACCACAGATCACGTTACGACAGCTATTCCCACGTGTAAATGTCCAAAAACAATTGGCTTTTGTACCTAAAGTCACACAAGGTAGGTGCAATAATTTTGCCTAATGCAATCGAGATTATTTGGATAACGAAGGTTGCAGGACTTATGTCGTGTCAACAGCACATCACGGACGTTTTTGTCCAAAGCCATAACTTTCCCCCATCTATAAGACTACCTTGCAGCATTGAGGGGATATCAAAAAAGAAGATTCCGACGCTATCTCTGAATTGTAGCGCTCTCGTATATCACCTTTGCTTGCAGTGGTACCTTTTCGTAAAGACACTTGGCTAATTTATGCCATGGAGTCATTTTGCAATGCAATATGTTAAAAGTTATTAATTTGCTTCATATATGTCACAGTTATATCATTTGTCAGTGCTCAACGTGGTCAATTGCGGTCATTGCGATTATTTCATTAGATAATACGGAAACGATCTTACTCGCTTGCCGCCTATGCTCTGGTACAACAATTATCTAGTGATGGCAGCTGCTGGCAGCTAATCTTACGTAAATATAGGAAAAAACAATTAATAATAAAGCATTGAACTAGATTCATTGGACCACTTGGACAAGATAGTGCAGAAACAAAACATTTCTTAGCAACACTCGCGCCTGCGCACGAAAAATTATATAAACACGCCACCTATGCTCAGCGCGCTAATGCCATGTCATCAAATTAAAAACCGTTTAGAAGTTAAGGCCCACGTTTTAGGCTAGATCACCTTGTCCTATTAAACATCTTCAACATAAACCATAACATCTCAAATGCCGAGACGAGTGATCAACAATGCAATGTGCTTTTGTTTACTTTATGGAAGTGCAACCTGGCGGTGAGCTTGCTGGTTACTCATGGAAATTAATCGCCCCCATAAGCAGTTGTCAACTAGAGTATAGAAAGGCTTAACATGATATGAACTGATTCGTAAGCTTGCCCAGCGAAGCTCATATGAGCCCGTGGAAAAGCATCGCACTGCAAGGTGATT
>CM067350.1:16208160-16295660 GCA_034190875.2 Urechis unicinctus | reverse complement strand
GCAACTACGCTATAATAACGCAGAACCCAGACGAAATACAGACAATTATATATAGGTTAGTCCCATAACCCCGGGGATACCAGAGTGAATATTTACCATGGATTTCTTGAGATATAAACCACTGGATGACAGCTCAAGCTGCACAAGTCATTCATGAACACTGCAAGTCGGCCAAAGTGAAAGATCACAGCAGCGTTTAAACATCCGCGATGTAATGTATAAGAAGAACACAGCAAAAATCCCCCAAACGACTGCACTGTAAAGAAAACAGAGCGGCTTTCATATTCGCAAGGACCGTTGGTTTACAAATTCACCTCCTTTCAGTAACATGTCAATTCTTATGCAAATGCAGCAGTTTTCGATGGCAGTTGAGAATAGCGAAACTGTTTACAACACAGCAAATCTGTAGTGCAAGCGGCGTATATATATCCATATTCACATATATCGGACGTGTTTGCTGCTAGTAACATCCACCGATATGCAAAAATGACGAGAAAATAAGCCCACTAGCTCAAGTTATCGATATAATATAGAATGGATATACGCACGCGACAATACAAGTGATGCTGTATTCTAGCAGGGGTGTTTCATGGCCCCTCGTGATTCACATCTCAATACAGTGATGCAGCATATTACAAAACCATTAATCAGATGCCAAATGGTATTCTTATTTGATATATATTTGATTCAAAAACTTACATAGTGTAATACCTTAAGTAGGCATTCGCCAGGCCTATCATGTTCCAAAACCTTCGCCATGTGATGGACTGTCCTAAAAGAACGTTTGCCAACCCCCTGTAACTGCATCACGTATGCGCATATGAAATAGATCAGACGCGCTCAACGAAGGATTACAGAAATCCCACTTTTTTTCCAATAATCATAAAAGTGATTTTCTGTCCGCAATGGAATAGACTGTAGTCAATTTTATGCAAGTACGAAGCTCGCAAATGTTCGGTATGTTGACAGAGCAAACTGAGGCTACTGTGATTATACTAGTTTCATACTAAAGAAGTATACTTGAGTATATAATCAATGGGTGTGGATATGTATTATATCAAATAAGCGAGAGATGTATGATCAAACTGCATGTGTTACGGCGTGATTATTGTAGAGAGCTAACTTGTGCTCCTATAGCCTTAGATTTGACACAAAGAAAAAATAAGTTCCGTCACAATCGTGAACATCATAATTTATGCCTTAAATATATTACTCTTTTATGATCATTTGATCACTCCCTGATATCATATATTATCATGTATGTCTCCCCTAAGAAAGGAAATAAGCACTGTGATGGTTATCATTCGTGCAAAACGTTATTGTATAATGGTGCTAACTGAACCTTCAGCACACGACCATGTACATAGCATTGTAGGTGTGGTAACAATGTGGAGGGTAGGCACACGCGCCTCAACTCCAAGGCTGGAATGCCGATGCTCTCATTCTACCTCATTCTCAGGTTACTTCACGACGAGGCTAAGGCAGTGGAAATCAAAGCCAAACGGATTTCTCAGAAGAAACTCAAGAGATACCAACACAAGGAGTACATATAGCTGCCAGAACGCACATTTGAGTGCTGCGAGAAATTTGCAGCTGCTCAGCGCACAACTAAGCTTCTACTTCGTGCAGATAGTAATTTTTTTCTGACTGATCCTTGTATGTAAGAACTATTAGACACCATGTGATGGACACTACACGATGTACACGATGTGATTTCCATGTACTGTATTCATTGATACAATGGTGAAGTTAATAAATTTGATCATCACTTTATCTGTTTATTGTTGTATTTATTGAGTCGACTTGTATCTAGTTTCAAGTGAACGATATTACAAATGAGACAACCATAATATGTTTAACCGATGATTTTAGCAGTTTTCGTTTAAAATTACTCTGCCACTAATCTGGCATGTAATTTGGGCTGCAATTAGGTTAAGATGAAAAGAGAAGCAGCTAAACCTCTTTGCCTCATGCTTCATCATATACCAGAATCGGATCCCTTAAGGTCAGTTCCATTGCCGACCGGATATTTCATGCCTTAGTATCTTATTAAATCGCCATTAGGCTATTTAGACTCACTTTGTAAGGCACAGTAAATCACGCACATGCATAGCATCAAGTATACCTGTGGGTATGGTCACGGATACTTGTAATTAATGCTTAATGATTTAAAAAATATCTACCACGCAGACATGAGTAACTTGCGGTTAAAACAAATCGTGATTATAATCACAGATCTTTATTTATTGAAATTGTTGATCAGGCGTGAATCTTAAAACTCGTAAATTCTAGGCAGCAATGAACAACATCACAAATGTGTTGTCACATATACATTGATGATAATTACCAGATCGTTTGAGTAAATCGATTAATGTTGTAGATATCAATATCCATAACAGAGAGCGCCATTTAAACGTATGCATGTCAATCTAACCTTCCAATAGAAACCGGCTCCGGCAGGGAGATGTTACTCGGCAGAGGGGCGGGTTGTAATTCGTTTTACCAGTATCCAAGCTCCATTGGGTGGTGTTGCATTTTGATGTATCGTGTTCAGCAATAATCAGTGAAACGCAGTCGTTATCATGATCTCTATAGTCGTTAGTCACTGTGATCGTTTACACAAATGCTCTGGTCTGCACGCTTTCATGAGTATTACATTTGCATTTTTATAAATCGCAAGAAATGAACGACAATAATTTGCTATATTTTATATTAATAACATCGATAATTGATCAATAACATTTATTGATAAAAATTATCAAATCATTTGAATAGGACTGTCAAGGCATGAAAAATTCACAGTAATGCACTATACATTAAGGGATTCTGTTCGGGTCTATGAAATTATTCCTGAGATAGTAAAATAACTGTAAGCCATGTTGAAATGATAAACTACCTGTCCAGATGTCATGTGAACAATTCTCTTGATTTTGACTGCTATAAAGTAAACACACTTCCTTATGCATATTTATTTAGCACGACAAATGATAAATGTGAAAGAATATTGTTTTGTGATTATTATGTTACCAGTTGTTATAATGCCGATTGTAGTGCCTGTTATGTAACAAGTGTATCGTTTAATCACCAGCCCATGTTGCCCATGGCTTAATTGGTTGCAATAAATCGGACAGGCAATACTCTCGATTGTGTCTACTTATTATGTACTTTCAAGCTACATATATAATGCTTGTGGATTGCTGAAACGATCTATAAGCGAATTCGCAGTCTGAAAATGATGTCGTGTAGCATTTTGCGCACTATGACGTCTCTATACTGTTTTACATATAGTTCGCCTCACACGTTGAAATGAACCATCTATTCCGAACAAAAGCCATGACAAGCCCCTCACAATGCAGATCAGTGGATGTCTTTCAAAGGTCCTACTAAATACCGTACCTTGGTATGTTGTCTCATAATCACTACCTGGCATCATAGTTATAATACCACGGTGGACTTTGTAAGGATGTCAACTGTCTGAAAGCAAACCTCTGAGCAGTACAGATGATGTAAAGTTTTGATGCTGTGCCATTTACGCACTTAGTCATTTATTCAAGTTTGTAATGGTAATGGCGGAGGAAATATTGGGGTTTACGTCACTTTCAACAACAAGGTGATGGACATGTACCCTTAAGTATCAGCACTTACTTAGCACAAACCCATTGCCCAGACCGGGCTACAAAACCGAAGCCGCTGGGATGAAGGTCCCGTACGATAATATTAAGCTACCGGGTCGGATATTCAGTGGAGCTTATTAGTACCATGTGCGGGTGGATTTATGCACCACTTGCCTGGATGGCAAATGGTAATTTTGTTCCTTTCAACTTCGGATGAACGTGGTTTATTGTAAGAGGAGGCTTACTGTCTCAATGTTTTGCTTTTAAGCACATAATACTTATTTAAGATGCATATAATTAAATTGGTTTTATGGTGGTGATCATGTCTTATTTAAGCGATTGATATGCAGGCTTTTTATTTCCGTAGTTTAGCAGTGTCTGTAATCATAGCGTTTGTTTGTCATAGTGTTTGGCGGTCTCTCGGCCTTATCTTGTACATGCGATATGTTGCTTATCAGCTTGCCGCCCTGCTAGGATATCACATGACTTCTAATTACTGCAGCTGCCGATAGGGCCAATCATCACTTCCTTTCTCCTTGTGACTGTCGCCATCTTAGCTCGCACAATTTTTTATTCTTGGCAATCCGTCGCCATCAGGTCATTTCGATCGTTTTCAGTGCCTTGCCTATTTCTCAACGGGATCTTTTGTAGCCCTGCACTGCCTGGCGCATTTTTAAGGTCGGTGTGAGTTTTCATTATACTATTTATTTTTTGGTCACTTTATATCTCGACCATCTGGCTCGATTGTAAAAGCGGTATCCTGTGTTTCGCTTATTTACAATGTCGGCTTTTTTTCTGATATTGCCCCCTTTACTTCTATTCTTATTATGGGTCATTCTTCCACTAAGCGTTTGACCGCTTTTGCTAGGGATTCCGGGATGCTCTCTCTCAATTTAGCTGGTGGCCACGAGGTTTTCTTTCATGGTATTTTGGGCCTCACTTTGCCAAAGTTGCTCAACGAAGTGGGTATGGTTTCCGCCTTGAACCCGGCAATCGTTGTCATCGATATTGGTACTAATGATTTGTCTGCGTCCTCCTGGTTTCCCGCTGCATTAGCCGAGGACGTATTTGCTGTCGCTAACTTGTTGGTTAATCAATATGGCGTCTCTCGTGTTGTGTGTTCCAAATTTTTCGCGATGTCGTGGCGTGTAAACGTGCCTACCCTCAACATAACACTCGCAACGACTTCAATTCTTGTGTCTTGCTTTACAATTCTACCTTGTCATCTCTTTGTGCGTCTAATCCCCGCATTCTGTTCTGGCGGCATCGTGGTATTTGGTCTAACTGGCAACTATATTTGCGTCACGATGGAGAACATCTCAATCTGGCAGGTCTTGCAAAATATTTCAACAGCTTACGTGGTGCTGTTATAGCAGCTATTAACTTGCAGTTTTCTTACTCACAATGATTCCTGGTCCTTTTGTCTAATAATTTCTGGATTGTATTTCTAGGCTTGTGGCCTGGTTTATTCCCTAAGCTTTCTTAGCCTGGGTTATTATAATTTTTCCGTGAGCTTATGTTTCAAGATGGAGCTTTTCCTCTGTTTTGTTTCTTTGTAATGGTGTTTACCTTGGCCGGGGCTTTATTTTCCGTGGACTTATGATTCATGACGTAGACTTCGGTCTTTTCTTCTGTGTGAGCTCGTCTGTCACGTAGTTATTTTTGTAATTGCCAGTTATGTCTGTTCAAGTATTGGTATCTGGTATCACTCATTGTGGCAATCTTGATCTATGCATTTCAACTGAGGTTGCTGCATAGCATTGGGTATGTTTACTTTGTTGATGTACTTTGTGTTGTATTTCTATGGACTTCTTGTTCAACGTGACATAAAAACCTTCTGCGTGGGGGTGGCCAGGCTCCTCAGCCTAGCCTTGAGTGGTTGTCTTCTCCCCCACCTTTGCTGTGTGCGATGTATGATATTCACCTTATCATATATATATGCACCTGACTTCTAATAAATAAGCACATTTGTCAACTCTATATGTCTTATCTCCCGCAGCAAACTAGCTGCAAGGTTTATGATTACTCTCTCAAACTTATTCATTTTATTTTATTATTATATGACCACCCAACCTAAATGTGATTCTGTCCATTAGGCACATGGATCATCTGTTCCTCTACGTCTCAAATTTTAATGATTTGGACTGTTAATCAGTCTTATGGGTTGCGCTATATTTCTACAACAGTTTATTTCATGGAGGCTTTTGCACAAATACCCATACAAACAGTTGTTTTGGATCAATTGCGCATCACCAAGTGTGCATAGACATGGTGAATTATCTTACAATTCGATCTTGTTTGCACGTTATTAAGATCTAAGGCTATAGAAATACTTTTGCATCAATACAGCAGAGCTCTGATATAATCCATGCATTAGAAATATATTTATGCTCCTAAATGGAATTTCATGTTTTGGTCTCAAGGTACATATTTGCCTCATTTCAATGCTGATACAAATGGCCAGCAGTCTGCGTCAGATACTAGAGAGAAAACAAGTATCTGAAAGTGCATGCTCTTCCGTGTGATGCCTCAGATATAAAATATATGCTACAAAATCAGGTCGAAGCATCAGTTATCATCTGTATTTGGTTGAGTACGTTCTACTATCAACATTGGCTACCATTATCATACTCTAACGTAAGCAAAGAAGCGCTTTCGTTTTTCGAATAAAATTGAGCCTTACATTTAGGGTTTGGGCAATGGGTGGGAATGAAGGTGGATTAAGGCTGCTTAATTCGACTTCATCGTTGATGCTCAGAGTATACATGTCCGGTCAGTGTGTGTGCTATAAAATCGCAAGGCAGGTTGCAAAGCAGATGAGGCAATACATTTATCACAATTTAATTATGCAACCAACGTTTTCCGGCTGGTTAGCATTAGTCGTTCGTTGCTTGCTTCCTGTTGAGTTAGTCCATTATTCACATTGTGTGAACATTTACCTTCCATTAGCTTTACTTATATGAAGGACCATGATAAAGCAACTGTGTGTATTAACAGATAATGGCACACCACAAAATGTGTGAAATTATATCAAATGTATTCTGGCGATTAGATGTTGTATACATCTAGCGTCGTTTGTCCTGCTTCGTGTGTTAGTATTTTGCATATAATTGCATGCCGTGATATGCCTGTTGGTGAAGGCAATGGGAATAAACCTCGGGCCATAAAAATTCGAATAATATCCACTCTGCTAATGTTACTTTTATAGAAACCTAATATATGATATGTGCACCCTGTGTGAACTATCTTTGCGGAATATATCATGTTTACAAATGTAAGTGGATATCTGAGTGTAGATGGTAATGGATTCATCGTCTGCGTATTTGCTGCATCTTTTTTCTGTATTCTTAAAACAGCATAGATCACGACAATAACAGATTATTACCTAATTAAAGTTTTATAAAACAAAATATACAAACCAAAGCAGCTTAATCACGCTTGGTCGGAATTATTGTTCGATGTTGTGTATGCATTCAGTATATGAGCATGTATATTCTAATATACTGTCAAGTTTAATTACTTCAACATTGCTGCAACATTGCTCGATTACCTTGTGTAGTAAGCAACTACTCCATCACCCCGCTCTTGCTTGACCTTAGATAACTTATTCCTCAAACAAACGCAATGGTTTACAAATTAATTACAACGTGCTACGATTAATTGCATTTTGGTAGCACAACATGCTGGCTTGTTGTTGTTCAAAGCGACATAATATATGTAATTATGTTCATAAATGGGCATAAACTGGTAATGCTATGACACGGTGGTAGTGCACCATTGAGTGTAGAATAATAATTGCTTTGACTGGAGTGAGCCGTGAGTGTTCAATGACAGATGTGACCTGTATTTGGCGTGCTATGTGTGTGGTGTAGGCTTCATAAACGACGATGATCTGGTTTACTCTCTGATTATGCCTTAAGGGAAGAATCGGTGATAAAACTACCCTCGCTGGTGCATCCACATGTGACATTGATTTTGTTTAGTTGCAACTTAATTCTGAAGGTTTGCTTACACGATTAGGTTGGTTATTAAAATTGATACCTTCTACCCTCTTTGCGTCTTTCTACATAGAATAGTGAATTAAGAGACCATTGCGTTACCTATTAGTAACGACCTTCGTATTTACAATTTTCAATCTAACCATACATAATTTTTTCAAACTATTGTGACTAATTCACAACAGTAGATTGTAAGAGATTGCGTTATGACTTGATGACGTCGTATATGCTTTACAAATATATAGCAATAGTGCATCTTGAACTAAGACGTCAGTGGATATTTATATCAAGATACTAAATGGTTTACTAAGAAATCGTTTTCTTGGGTTAACGAACGTGTGTTTGCTTGATACATTAATATACTAGATTAACTTGATTGACTTGTCATCCTAACGACAGATTAAGGAACGAGGCAAATATTGTCTAAGCAACCTCACCACCACCACAAGTCAAATTCATAAGCCGGCGATGTTATTTGAGTTCATCATCAAGATCGTTATCTGTAGTTACATCTTCACGATTTCGCTACATTGATTCTAATGACTTTTCTGCTTATCCACATTGTAAACAGTAAATCGAATCTTATATAAACTGTTATGCATTGCACAGAAAAGGATGGTGTTTGATCAAATGTTTGATGCTTAATATTGAGGGCAACTTGTGTGATCTGTATGCCTCATGTAATATGATAATTTGGAGGTGCATGTGTGGTCGTTGTGTCCTGGTTGTGTGTTCCAGAACTGCAATTGCATTGTCTATGACACGTGGCAGCACAATGACTAACATTGGTAAGTTTATTACTTCATTGGTTGTCCGCTTAGTGACTAAGTAAGCTGTATCCTGATAGTAACACATATGCATTTGTCTTGCAATAAGAAACGACATTCAGGGATTTATATAATTTTTCCAACTACTCCACACTGCCTGTGGCTAACAAGTAACTAGAAATATGTAGATACAAGAGTAATGGTTTATATTATCGCTTGTGCATGTTTAAAAGCGCAGATTCCCATGCTAATCAGCCGCTTTTGACATCCCCACCCTATCCATATATTTCATAGATAACCCAAACAAACCAAACAATGGTAATGACATTTCGTGTAAGAGCGAATGGATTAGCTCACCACGATTCGTATTCATTATTAGCGCTGAAACGTTCTTTGATAGAAGATATACATCTGGCTAAATGAAACATGGAATATGGTTAAACGGATAGCGTGATCACCAGCCATGAGGCAATTAGAAATGCACTTTTCATCAGACTCCCTCTCTTGCGCATTGAAGTGGTTATTATCTGCAGTTCGGTAAATATGATTCTACTTTTCATACTTGTGGAGCCTGGGTCCTCTCTTAATATTGTACGACAAAATGACAGACAGAGAATCCATCTGATTGTAATGCAAATAATCACGTACAACGAAATTACATGTATTTCACAAAATGATCACCACCGTTAGTAATTGTTTTGATAACATCCGCAACTAACTGCCAAATATCAGGCTCAATAATGCTATCGGACGCTCAGTCAATATTTCTCAGAAACACATTGCACCAATATAATAAGCTTCATATTACCAAATTCTACCCATTGGAAGATGTATAAGGTCGCTTACCTGTATTTTTGTTTTGTTTGAAAGAATGACTAGATTCCACTTTCCACAAAGCATTTATTGCTTGAGGCCAATTTCCCTCATGTAAGTCCGATGCCATCTAAACCATCATTATGTAAAGGTCTTCGACGTCACATCACATAAACTGACCTGTCCGATATCTTTTGAAAGAGTACGTTTGATTGTTTGTGGCAGTTGCTACCCTGGCATGTTTGCCAATATAGATCCAAAGAGGCTATTATTCCATCCACGTCGGTGATATCACATCACATAAACGGAAATTGACCTTTCCGATATCTTTAGAGAGATTTGTTTGTGGCAGATATTGCCCTGGAATGTTTGCCAATAAATCTGCAAAGAGGCTTGTAATCCATGTGGGATGATTAATAATCGCCCAACCTTACATGTATATTTTCATACATACTATATATATATATATATATATATATTTATATTCATATATATTTATATATATATATGTATAAATATATATATATGTATATATATAAATATATATATGAATATATTTGTATATGTATATATATAGATACATATATATATATATATTATATATATATGAATATATATATATGTATACATATATATAATTATATATACATAAATATATATATATATATCTATATATATATTTATATATATTTATATATAAACGCACATATGAATTACTAGAAATGTTTTGAAGGGTCATACATACATACATACAAAAATACATACATACATACATACAAACATACGTACATACATACATACATGCATGCATATATAGTTACATACATGCATACGTACATACAAATATACATACATACATGCATTAATACATACATAAAAACAATCATACATACATACATGCATGCAAACATAACGTTGATGCAACATGACGTGTTAATATCATCTCTGCGAGAAGGCTGCTCACTAAGCGCAACGTGATATAAATCAATGACAGCAATTGATGTCAAGTATTTTGTCTTTGGCCTGACAGGACCGTTATTGGTAGCTGTGTACACATGTAGGTGGCTGTCCGTCGTTGTGTACCTTCGTCTTCTATGTAAAGCAATAATCCGGTGAGTGTTGGTTCGTGTTTGGAATTGGGTTGTCCCGCCTGATAGACAAAATGACACCAGGGGATTGGTGAGATGTTGATCGTTTGGTGTTATAAGCAACTTCTGAAATGGAATTTATGCGATGTTACCTCGTTACTTATGGCGTTAACACTGTTCTATACAGATGAGGTAGCATACTTCTAATCTTCTCGTGTCTCGTATTCCAATTCGCATAATGATCACATAACCTCAGAAGCACTCGGTGTCATGTAATGATATATGTCATTATTAGGCATTATCATGTCCACGTGTTGTATTTCTTACTGTAACACATCCATATTTGATTAAGATATCAAAGCACAGAGGCCTAACCAAGAACGACTGCTCTCCTTTGATCTCCCGTGTCATTTAATAGTCTCATTATGGTAGATACACAATAAGACTGAATGGACTCAAACCGTCATTACGGTCTGTTGGTAGATAGCATACTGTGGAACTACTTGCTGATCTGCTACCATAATCAGAATATATTGTTAATGCACACTGGTGCTGACATAATAGATAGTAGTTAATGAAAACCCCATAGGGCTATTTTTGTTAGCCATGATCTCGTGTTATTGCATGTAGGGATCTGACAGTGTGTATTTCGCATCACCATATATGTGACGCTTTAATTTTGATTGCCATTCAACAATATCCGACAGCCACAGTCGTAGAGTTACTGGAAACTGACACGGCTAATAACAGTGGCAGTGAATGGAGCTGTATGATTTCCTTGCTGCTGACTGCAAATAAAGAAGAATCGTAACCACATTGAAATTGTTAAGGTCTACACACAGGCAGTATCAATACCTGATTAACTGAGACATAAACGAGGTAAGCTAGACCACCTACGGTGTGGGAAGCTAAGACGGAACACAATAAGCGTCACTTCCAATTGTACTGCGATTACTAACGTTTGGTGGCTATTATATGACTGTGAGTTTGATCTTACAGACGGCGTTTATTTTAATTAGGAGTACATGTCAATCGCGTCGACACAACCGCTGGCACGTCTAGAGCTGCCGAACTAGGACAATCATTCCCTGTATCAGCTATGCAATATCACCTCGACGCCAAAAACGCCTTAAGACCATAATATTCAATTTAATATTATTTAAAAATAAAGGCTTCGTCATAGAGGTACAGTTCTTGATTGTTCGATGACAGCTTGTCTAGATACGGAATCTTATACCACATACATATTTTATCATTGCCATCGCTTTGATGTAATACGTTTATTGGGCAATCGATCTGTTGAAGCGATAAATTTGGTCAAAGAAGGGTTTTCTCTACCAGTTAACCTCATTGTGCTTAATCAAATTATCATTCATTCATGCTGTGTAATTGACCCTATATCTGGTTGTTAGGGTGGCGGATTTATCCCTCAGGCAAAATCTTTAGGGCCAACTGCACAAAATCATCTCTTAAGGTTGAACGCTAAATACATTAAGTCTGTTATCAGCATACAACTGCATGAATATTTTCCTCGATTTATTTTACAGTTATGGCAAATGTTTTATAAATATTTTCAAATTTACGAGCCTATTCGGGTTGATGGCACATCTGTTCGCACCCTGCTGCATCTTGTTCAATAGTTCGATCTGAATACCGCCGTTAGTGCTTGGTCAGGGAGGACGATCTGCTTCAAGATGAATGCAAGCGTATAAGGTTGAAGTTCCATGACGACAACGTTCAGTCCTTTTTTGACATTCATTGTGCTTCGTTATTCTCACCACGCTGGCAGTATGTTTTCAGCAAGCAGTATATCTGCAGCAAGAAGTCCACGGATCTCTAGGATAAGGTGACCAAATTGCTACCAATCCCGATGGTAGCTGTTTTGATTACATGTGGATACGGTATTGAATGATATGCGTGCTTATGGTAGAAATTAAGACACATATAAGTAATCGGAGAAGAATATAAGATATCAGCTTTAAATCAAAGCATACTTGTAATATGCACCAGTAACTATTATCATATTTTACATGGACTCTTGTAGTAAGTCGTGCGAACGGAACTATAACAACGTATTAGAAAACCAGCAGCAGCTCGGTCAGTGGGTCTGTTTAAGTAATGGACAAACATGGTTTTGAAGGTGCCCGCAGATAACAGTATATGAACTGGCCGCGTTTAAGTTATAGGGTTAGGAAACAAACCGTTAATGTGATCAATTTTACATGTCTAAGTCGAATCACCGTACAAACCAACACACCACAGAAGACAAGGTACAAATAAACTTATTCCATTCTTACATGCTACCATTACAGCTGAATGATGCTGAATCTGTGCCTGTTATAACATTCATAGAATGTATGGAAATCTTATTAACATTGACATATCAGGTATTTGAAAAGAACATTTCATAACATAATAAGTCCATCAATATGAAGCTACAATAATCATATATCGATCCATGACTCAATATAAATTTTTCAAAATTACGAACTTGCGCACATAATGAATCCACTCTTGCTCATGTAACAGATGATTAATGCGGTTTTATGCACACAATCTACACACTTATATCATGTATGCTGCTAGAACCATATTGAAATATAATTGGATTTATTTACCTTTTATATGATTCTCATTAGACGGAGCGCACAACATCCTGTGCTATTAGGCGAAACTATCTGCGTAGCCAGGGCCCCATATGCCATGCTAAATGTTTGAAGCACAGTGAACGATTGAGTTTGGCGGAGTGAATATCCATTAAGCCAAATAATAACGCAACTAATATGACAGAACATCAAATATGTATTTGCCGTTAAGTGCCATTTTTGTTCGTTCTTCATTTCGCAGAAATGTTGCTTATCGAATGAATCGACACTGTACCACAATAAAAACTGTATCTCCAATGTCTTATGCATAAATGATACATGTCAATCATCAAAGCTCTCATTTGACAGGGTGTGACACATACGATTGTATTGTGCAGTACTTAAACTATGGGGCTGGTGCAAGGGTCTTGGCCCAAAGAACTCATACCATAAGCATGTATCATTTGTCGATGTATGCAGAAGTCTTCGGAACGAAATGTTTAATCCAAGGAACATATTTTAATGTCACATTCACATTGTGTATCATTAAACGCATCCACAAGGGACCACCATTAAAGGGCCCATAACAGAATCATTATCGTTCTGGGTGAGTATTCTGGATAAGTTCCTTATCAAACTGCTATGGCTGAATCAATTGTGCTCTTCGATTTCTCCCAATGGTGAATTAAGATAATGGCTGGCCGAAATTGGTGATATTACACTTTTAGGCGAGTCATCTGTGTCACATCTAAGGCTATTGGAGCCATATTTTGCCATTAACATACAAAAAACTAGACATCAGACGAAGCAATTTATATTATTTTATATCACATCTGTTCTCACATCTGGTCTTATCATTCATTATTTAGACACACGAGATCATTCCATGCTGTTTATTTGAATCTAACATAATGTAGTAGTTATTGCATTTGCTATAGACCATGGTACAATATGATTAAATGCAAGTTTTTTAAAATATTGTTGCCGACCTTTAGTACTATTTCCGCCCAGAATGCTAATTTTATGATTGTTGAAAACACTGGGGATATACGAAATTTCGTCTATCGCGAGTGTGGCATTAGAGATAAGGATTAACAATGTTTATAATATTGTGGCAGATGCAACAGTAATAATATACTACTGGTCGAATATTTGCGAGCTGTTCTAGAATACTGTGTATAATGTGGTTAATGTTTTTGACCATGTGTGGTTACTGCGTACCGGATAAGGTATCACGATTCAGCTGGCTAAATCAAATATATGTCGAACTGAATGTCAAAAGTAATATGCCTTAATTTGGCTTCGCTACAGTTAATCAATATGCTATCTCAATTATAATACGCAACTATCATGCAAGGCTCTTTATACAAAAACTAACATACTTAAATTTAATAGAAGGCTGACCAATACGTATATTATTTTCATGGTAAATTCCGCTGGTTGCGTGTATATTTGACAGCCTTAAAACCGTTATAACCGTCTTTATTTAAATAACTGGCTTTATCAATAAATCGTTATATATTTGAGTTGCCACATTTTTCCGAGCTGCTTCTACAGTTCTTAGCAGCGGTGCCAGAATGCAACATCAACTACATCAATAAGTGTCATTGATGTTGTTTGACAGGTGTAAGCAGCATAGATAAATCAGGATTAAAACCATTGCGTGCAAACGGTCATTAATGTTAGCACGTCACTTCAGAGATGGTTACATATGCCACCATTAGTCAAATACATTCCTCTTTTAATGGGCTGTAATAAGAGTATATTGCATAATGCTTAAGCGGCACCATGATCATAAGTACTGAACTGCTACCTGTTGCTGAACTGTTTGTTCTGCGCCACGCCTCCTTTGTAGGGATGCAAGTGTCATCAATAGCACCAGAGCTCACTTAATAAACTGACGCAGCTTGATATTGAAGGAAGTCGGAAGATTTGAATATTGTAATAGACCACACTCTCGGAATTCAACAAAAAATCCATTGCGGCTTCCCATAGACTTCGCTGTTGATTGCGGCGATACATCATTTTGTTCTTGATTTTTTGTAAAGCAGATATTTCTCTGTCTGTATGTCAAATATAATGTAATTCGTGGTACGAACTTTTCTATATAACCAAAATATTACCAAAACCGCATACTTCCCATTGGCTTAGCACGTGGGTCTTAAATTCGTCCCCAGTGACCTATACTTTTCATTTAACATTGCGTTAGCTTTATATACGAGTTTACTCTATGCAAAAAATCGTGAAAATCTATGTACGAATTTAGAACTGTCGCAATTGTCTTTAAGACAAGAAAGTTCAATCCACATTTAAATGGTGCTCATGTTTTGTTTACATCTTTTTAGGTGTAACTTATATGGCATCGGTGACTCGATAACTCTTGCATACCGAACATATTTAAGAACAATGATCCACTTTTGTTAAAATTGATGGCGTCCCTATGGTACCTTTAGTAATAACCTCTAAACTATGTGTCATTGTGGAATGAAGAATCGTTGGATCACGTTTAAACTTAGTTACATTTACATTGTATGCTCCCTGTGATGGAACTACTCTCATGACACACTGTCCCTTTATTTCATTCCCTGTAAGTTAGTTTCGCGTGGTAGCAGGTCGATAGTGCACACTGCACTCATTCACACCACTCCCAATACAGATTTGTTTCGAGTCAGATATCGCCACTTGACTTTTCTTCTAGACCAGTAGTCGTGGTGTCCACATGGACGAGTTTACTTTGTGATGATGTGATCTATGGAATACAAGGTGGATCCTATAAGCTAAACACGTGCAAAGATTGATTTACACTGTTGGTGTGTATGTGGCGAGACGCATGGTTTCACTTATCTACCTAGATATTTTGCCTTGTAGTTGTTTGAGGTTATATATAGGCCCACTAGTGTTACTTTATATGCAAATGTTTATGTCAACTAGACCAATAAATATATAATCAACATATAAGTCACTTCGTATAAGAATGTAAACAACTTGCATTGCCAACGAATTCGATTAGTGATACTTACTTGCCAGAGAGCTCGGAACATTATCTAATATTACACTAGAACCTTGTAAAAAATGCTAGGGCATTAGATGGCAGCCCAATTGAAATGATATGCTAACATAGCAGAAAATAAAACCGATTTAATGGATTTAGTTTACGATATTTGCACGTTCTTACAAAAATAACATGAAACGAATCACCGTGACATAAAGAAACATCTGCGAGATCATGTAAAATACATTGTAATAAATTTGTCAGTGAATTTAACCTACTTTGTTCCAGTCGCCACATGCCATCCCTTAGTTATCATGTTCCAAACTGCCATTGCATGTTCATCAAATGGTGTTGTCGCAGTCAACATCATCAGTTTTATATTCATGCACCTGGTTGAGTGATGATATATGTTTAATTTTGTGCAATACATTGCTGACCCGTGTTTCGTCCGTTCGAGACCTGGGACCGTATCCAGTCGTCTTAACTTGAGTTGGAGAGCTTAGCTGAGTCCGCGAACTCCGGCGTATCCACAAAACAAATTGAAACAAAACAAAACGAAATCAGGTATGACCGCCAGATCAGGGCTGGCAAACAGCAAAAAAAAGATTAGTGGCTATAATTTCTCACTTGTACCATCGCGATCATATTTTGTGTCTTACAGGAAAAGGAAACTGTTAGATAGTCCGACACAATTAAATGTACAAAACGGTTGTTTATTTCTCTTGCAGAAATCCCACCATTTTACTGGCACCGGACGTTGATAAACTAAATATAATTATTCCTTGCAGCCGCACAAATCGTTGTTGACGCAAGACGATAGATCCAACAGAAATAATATGTTTTTATGTGTTCATTAGACAGAAAATGGAATAAAATGCCGAAGAATGATCGATTTAGACGAAGGTCTAGACTGACTCTTTTATATAATGTAGTCTAGAACTACCGTCGTTATCGTTTATCAATACAATGTAAAAAAGGAATAACCTTAAAACTTGTTGCTTATGAATATGTCACTCATCGTTATTCAATCAGACTGTACAATATTATATGATATCAAGTAAAATATACGGTGCAGCCCTCGGCCTCGAGTTTCAATAAGGCATATTCTCAGCACTCAGATGTACGGCATTGTTATCCATGAACGTGACCACAACGCCAACGGCACAATGAACCATTGTTTCTTATGGATACGATTTACACACTTACTAGGTCTTATAATAGGCAATATACCGCTAATCTACACGATTGGGAAATAATTCCATCAACCAGGCTTGCACTAATAACATTATTATTCCGCGTTAAATATAAGCACTCCTTGTTGAGTTTTGTTGTTGGACAGAATTTGTTGTTAGAATTCACCCGTTACTGGGTCACTGCGCGTCATTAGTCTATCACGTGACTTTGTCTTTGACGCCAAAAACGGAGTGTTTATCGCCAAAAAAACATTGTCGTTGATGTGCTTTGGGGGCACTTCCTATATCTGCCATGTTATAATGAAGTGGATTCATACATTTGTAGGCTTGGTGCCTGTTTTCTTAATATTCAATAATACTAAATGTGAATCTTGGCGTCGTTGTTCATATTGTGAAGTTAAATAATAAAGTTCACTACAACATGACAAATCGTAGATAATTGATGCATGTGTACGATCCCTTGAACTGTGTTTGTCAGTTAAGGACTTTTATTTCGGACGTAAGACCGTGCATTTCTCAGATAGCTTGGAAATTAGGAATATTTATCTTACGGCTTACCCACAGCAATTAATACAACCAATACCTGTCAAGAGAAATAATGATAGTAAACTACTAGTCTCATTACGTTCAGACACTGCCAGATGTACACACAGCCAATTCATATGATCAAGCTATGTTGTTTTATTGACCCAACTCCCTATCTGTGAGGGTTTAATGACGTATAATTTGTATTTACTATCAACAAGTGTTAAAATGACCATGAAGTTTGTGCAATATAACGCATGGTATTCATACCATCGTCAAACCAAGGCATGGCTTCCATTGAACGCACATTCTCTGCGTGGTAATGATAACTTTACTGTGTATGTCAAGCATACAAAGAAACCCACGCGAAGTCAGTTTAGGGGGGCCATTTTTGACGGTAGGTATCCCCCCCCCCTTATCTTTACGCGTCATGCATTCCGAACTTGTCTTATATTGCGATGACGGCATTGTTGTGATATTATGGATGAACCGTGATTCTTTGCGACACCCATTACATCGCATGCAGTCAATGGTCGTTACACAAGGGTTTAGGTTTTGAGGGTCTAATATCACACATTCTGGGTACTGTGTAGACATCGTAGATTAGAATCAACAGTTCCATAATAATACCGATGGGTTTAGTCTACAGGTGCTACAACTTCCCTAGTTACTCCTGACTCGGATGATCACATTAAATGGCGGGTATGTAGAAATTGGTTAAAAAGTGCTTTTATTTCACAATTGGCTCGACCAGCATATTTGTTGCATCGATCAGTAGAATATCACCAACAACGTTTGGTTACAGTTCAATAAATACTGTTAACCGTTATATTTGTAACTGCTGGGCGTGTAAATAACTGGCTTTTATTCATACTGAAGATGAATATGCGAGATATTCTATAAATCAGACCACGGGAAACATAGTTATGATAGATAATGGTATTATTGTATTGCTACTACACCTTTTCATAATAGATCCATAATTGTGATAACAACCCATACCACTAATGATCAATGGATTATATGACGTAAGTAATGATTTGGTTTTTTAGCATTGCAGTCCTAAGAAATCCATACATCTTGCTAAAAACTAGGCCCTCGGGAGAGCAATTAGAGCCTCGTATCCATTTGGAATCCTTTCAAACTACACATATTTAATTTGGCAAAACAAGGTCGCCCAGTTAACTACACTTATCATACTTTAAACGATTTTAGTGCAAGACATTTATCTGCTAAATGGGCTGAATTCCTGCAAAGCGTTGAAAGTAATTCATTCATCGTAATTTAATGTTATATGCGTTGATTGCATCCTTTATTTACAGAATTATTTTTCCTAGTTGATACTCCCTGTATCACATAATCATATGCGTTTTTAAATCAGATGTCACTAAAAACCCATTGTAGAATCACATAATCCCATTGTTATTCCATCGTCGCACCAACCGAATACATATATGAAGTATAACTCATTTTATTTTATTTATGAAAAGAATTTGCAATATATTTTTATCATAGAGTCACAATGTGAAAGTATTTGTCTCCAGGCTTTTTTAAAGCCAGTTTTGTTCATTCTCAGCACATGGTAATTAAGGATTAACGGCGCTATCAGGCAAACGATACAACTGTTATCTTTGAGTTTAGAACGGCTCTCAAGGCGGATATGCATGGGTTTTCATGTCAAGAAAATCAATTATGTTCCATTTTCTAACTTGCTAACACGAAATCGCTAGATTTTCATCTCTATTCGGATTATGCAAGGTATTTAAGCAGCTGAACAGATAGTGATCACATCTGTTGTACCAGACATTTTTAAACCTTCTATAGTTCATTTGATGGGCATTACCAAATAAAAACCAATAAGAAGTCAAATAAAACTATTCTGTTTTTGGCATCCGGTTTAATAATATTTCTTTTTATGTTCACAAGGAGTAAATGACTCAACAAATTGCTTCGAAAAATTGACGTAACGGTTTTTCTTAGAATATATTTATGGCATTTATGTATTTATGCGATTGCATGCAAGTAATCAAGTGAACGTCTGTTCTGACACTTGACATGGAGTAATTGGATTATTGATTATTAGATTGAGTGCGCCTTTCAGTGTTTGGTTTGGTAGTATTCGAGCGATTTTGCAACATTTATTTCGGATGCAGCACCATATTGAAAGATGAGCAGTTAATAGAATGAAACAGAAACGTAATAAATAGGCAACAATACGTGTTATTTTGGTTACATATAAAACACGATTGCCCTTTTGGAAATTGTTATGATAAGGGGAACTTCCAATGACCTCATGTTGTAGCAGTGTTAGTTCTTGGTTAACATACTCATCACACTGGGATAACGTGGCCACATACAACATCATATATTAAAGTATCTATAGATGAGCCCATGATCCGAAGAGCAATGACTTTTCTGATTATATAGGTAAAACCACTGAATTCAGTGTTTTTGGCCATTCCTGAGGGAATAAATCGTTACATCTGAGACGATAATGAGCGCATTGATGACAGAAAGCAACACAACCTGGATGGCTGATTCATATTTATAAGACAACACAAAAGAGCATGCCTCTATTGAATCCAACAATAGTATGATGATTGTAACATGAAGTGCTTTCGTATGAATCACGATAAACCAATCACATTATAAAAGAAAGCATTCTTTTTTGTGGAACTTTATTTGGTGTATGAAGTATAAGCGCTACACAATACACTATAACTATATTCATAAAATTAATTTTGTGAATCATTATCATATATGTAACTATCCATAGTGGGGGTAATCATTCAAATAATTGCTTGAAGGATTAACTATCTATCATTACCATAAAGTTTCATTGGATATTCTTTGCCTGTAAAAATGACAATATGTCTGACGCCACTTTCCTACGATTGGGCTTTCGATGCTGCTTGAAAGGCATTTGTTATATTGTATCGATTAACTATGACGTTAGAATGCCCTCATGTTCTGGTTTATTGATAATGGTGATGTTAACAATTAATCCTGTACTCAAGGGTTAAAACACCTAAAGAACACGAGGGAACACTTTTTGCCTTGTTCATGCTGTACATGCAGGCGTTGTATCTGAGAGTGCCTTGGTCATATATCTGTCTATATGCAATGGATTTTATAACATTTGTGTCAGCGTAATTTTTTGGGCTTCCCTGCCACAAAATACACATGAGGGCGTGTTAGGCAATTAAAGGCTTTCAGTGCAATTTCAGCAGTGTTCTCTACGTTTTGCCTCCTATACAGCGAGGTATGGTAAACACATGGCAGTTTACAAAACACCCAGATTTAGTGGTCCCTATACGTAGCATACGAAGCTCAGAACCCTGGATATGTAGGCCGCTATCCATGAATCTATCGAGACCATGATTACCTCACATGAGTATGTGTGTTTCCATTTGGCAAATTATTGAGGTATAGATGTTTATAAAATTTTAAATATTTTTGTTCTTGTGACATTTTTATTTAGGTACTAAATGCTTATGGTTATTATTGTATACAACGAACCAATATTGATCTCGGCTAGTTGGCAAGTAAACATCATCTTAAGCTCAGACACAAACTTCGCCCCGGCGATACCCAAATGAACACAATTCCATGGTAGCGTTCACAATGAACCTCTCGCTTAGCCTTCATGCTTCAGGATTATACATACATTATATACATTATATATATATAAATGTGCATTAGTTTATATATATATATATATATATATATATATATATATATAATTCTGTATATATACATATATTCATATTCATAAATATATATATATACAATATATATATATATATATTTATGAATATGAATATATGTATATATACAGAATTATATGCATCACATTGTGAATATTTTTGTTCTTGTAACATTTATATTTAGAATCTGAATGCTTATAGTTATTATTTTATACAACAAGCCCATTTTTATCTCAGCTAGCTTGCAAGTAAACATCATCTTAAGCTAGGGTACAACCTGCCGTTTTTCTACCCGCGATACCCAAATAAACACAATGCCATGGTAGACAATCACGATGGACCTCTTGCTTAGCCTCAATGGGGCTAAAATGATTAGATCAGTTAACCGAATATCAAATCGGCAAGTATATGAAGGCATAATGGACTTCCGTTGTATGTATTATGCATACCACAACGAATAATGTATGGGCAATTCCAATCCTCTCCTTGTATCGCACAATATTGAATGCTACGGGTTGGGTGCTATTAATGTTGCGCAGTCTAATAAAAACACAAATTTTCAAATGAAATTATCTTTACAATTTATATTACACAGCTATTGCCCCAGACATTGACAAGTCACTTGAAGGAACATCATTGTGATAATGCATGACACCATTTTCGAGACTTACATTGATGCATAATATAATTTGCCGATATTGATATATATATATATATATATATATAAAATATATTGCAATCAAGCGGACATTTTATGCTGCCGGATAAATACAATTTTACCAAGCGGGCTACTTGACCTTCCTGCACAGATGATCACGCAGGTTTAGAATAGCAGCTTCTTTTATTCAGCAAATCCGCATTGGTCATGGACATATATTCGTTCAAAATTTAAATGAGACGTTTGACACTCATGTGAAAATGAATCATGATGTGTTTCCATTATCCGGAATATTCCAGAGAATTCGCACTGTCGTTCCTTGATATCGCTGTTTGAAAGCAACAAATATATCATGTTGATAAACAAAAACTTAATCATACAATATGTATGTCTTTATCTACGAATACGGGAAAGCCTATGTGTTCAATTCAGCTAGGGTTATTTACGTGTCTGGTGCACATATTGTACGTATATGTGCGCTTCTGTATCTATCGGCAAGCGTTAAATATGCTTTCTCATTGGGCCGCTGTCCTAACCCATGAGTGACAGAGCTATGCGTTCTGTATCCTTTTCAGGATATTTTTTGTTAAGTCTGCAAATGGCCGTTTCCGTGCCTTTGCGATGTCATCATATCAAATGTTGAATAATACGAATTACAAGCGAACCATAACGCAATAACTGAGCATTTGTGATTAGCATCGACATTTTGAATTTAGGAATAGTAGCACCGGCATTGGATAGTGTCAGTGTTCATACCGTCGACAACAATAGGGTGTCTACTAGCATCTATCTGGATATCTTGTCTTTGAAACGACTGGTGCGGCAGGTGGCAAACACGATGGTATACGATATTTGATTGGTTCCCCCTCTTCATCAAATCAATCCCAATTTCATTGTTTTGTAAAGACAGCTGCCGTTTTAATGGTTTCTTTCGGTTAGATTCGCGTTGTATTTACCATGGAACAAAATGAACTAATAAAGAACGGCTTTTCCCTTGACAGCCTTACCTCGCTGTGAGTCTGTCAAAGGTTTCACCTGGGGTAATTCAATGATGCCACCTGAGCTGTAAGCACCATAGTCCCAGTAGGATACCGACATAAGTGCCTTGTACTCTGGTAAACGCTTTAATGCAGCGCTCCGCTCAACATCGTTCATCTCATCTGAAATGTAAGAAACTATGTGCCAGGAGTGTAAAACATCCAATCAATACCCCACCTCAGACACAGTCGCATAATCTTTCACCAAACTCTTGAGCGGGTTGTTGCTAGTGATTCACGCCATATTTGTTTTCCTGACGCCTATCGTGGTCCGGGTTCGAAAGCGACGTAAAATGCCAATTACAAGAAGCAGTTTTATTAATTTGCGTATCACGTAAGTTGTTTGAGAACTAAGCTCAGTACGATTCATTATAAACCACCGGTAGGTGACACTTTCCTTAGGGGATGACTATTTCAAATCGTTTATACATAGTTTATCTACGTAGCCATCGACAAAGAGCATTAACAGAATTGATAATTTCAAGTTAGTAATGTGATGCTTGAAAAAATGATGTCGGTGTTGCATTTGTCGAAGGGATACAATACTCCAAACAGACCGTCAGAAGGAAGACTATGCCAGTGGTATCTTTCAGCACAATATACGATGGTAATTTCGGCTGAATTTATCAAGCTGACATGCAATGAAAGTCGGTGCGCATCACAAACTTACAGTCACAATTTTATCCAAGAATCAACCGACACGAGTAGGCAAATTACCCCAATTAGTCACCTCTTACAACATGAAGAATAATTTAGTTGGCCTATTCTCCCACTGTTCCTGTCTTGGATATAATTTAGTTTCCGAAATCTTTTAAATGACACAATTGACAATTACAAATCATCAAGTCGTTAAATTCTCCCAGCTTGTGTCTCCGCACTTTCTTTAGTTTATGGAACCGATATATCCCATGGTCATGTGTATGATTAGAAGGGCAATATTTAACGGTTCAAATGTAAGTTAATATTTGCAGTTGGTTTATCCTTGATTAAACTAGAAAGTTTATGGGTGATTGGCGTTTAATGTGTCTTCCATTATGTAAATCTGTAAATGCATCTGTAACTTCATCAAGAGAGGTTGGAAACATTGTTATGTTAGAAGAAGGGAAGTGTTGAATTGCTATGGATGTACCAACACACGACGAAACGCAGAAAAGACCTAGTACTATAGAGATGGCGGAGTTAAGTCAATTGAGCCTGGACGGTTATCTCTATATGATGTAAGCACATGTTGACGCACGAATCATGGTTTACTGAAACGCGATAAACAATCAGAACAATTTTCTCACAATAATCTTTGATTATTACTAAATGGACATGATTTCCTACCCAGCGCAGGCGTTTTTTACCAGCATTATATGAGCTAACCAATTGATCAACTAAATTTGTTCGAAGTTTGCCTATCATCATACTTATTAATGACACATTATCTTTGTAATATGCAGCTGAGATTAGTCATGTCTTTGTCGATCCACAGCGACACTAGGAGTAACAAGGTTTTTTAACTGGGGCGCGTTTCCTTGAATTGGTGAATGATTTTTGCAGTAAGAATCGTGCATTTGCTCTTCATTACACCAACATACATCTTACCTCACAGTTTTGAATTATAATCTGTTCTATTCTTTTTGTCACATGGCATATTATTTTGATGCATTAATTACGCAACTCTATATTTTTATCGTAATACTGAGCGTGAGGAATTATAAGCCCATTTTGGACTGGTAGTGGTCAATCATGATATAAAACATAAACACAACTTAATCTACAATGTATTGCTGTACATATGGTGCGCCACCATGCAATAGCATCAGGAGCTGTCTATAGTTTTGGTTATCTATGGTGGCTTAGCTGCAGTAACGATGTCTTGGTACGTTAGTGCATTTGTGGTTTTGTATTACGAAAGCCTGTTCTGATATATAAAACAGCTGTATTGCATGATTTCGACATCGGGTTAAGGTACAGTTAATGCGGAATGGAAATACAAATCAGGGTTTATGTTGTTTATCACCCAACGGCTGCATAGCGACTTTCATGAAGTAATCAAAATTTATGTTTTCCCCTCTTACAACATGAAGAGCTTGATTATAAATTGATGGCCTACTATTCTCACAAGCCGCAATCGATATATAGTGAATAAGATGAAAAACGTAGAAATCTGTGGGATCTGTGTAGGCATGTTCACAGTTCTACTCACGAACATTGGTCATTAATTTACATATCCATGGAACAGTAAAACCCATACAACTGGATGACGCCATTGCTCACTTAAAGATCAAAGTGGTAAGTCGTAACATCCATAATTACAGAAGCTTCATAGGTGTCCATACCCTCATAGTCGGGTGGGCTGAGCTGACACAACCTTAACCGCTGTGCCAGCTTGAGGCTTATTGGACAACTGGGTATACAATGGGTGACAGCGACGTTATTCATATGTGTGTCTGACAGACCTGTGATTGGAATGCCAGCAATGCCATTCTGTCACATGCAGCATTCACATTAATGGGTCAATTCATAACATGGAATCACCTGGTTGTACAAGACGTCGACCAAGCCAATCGCATACGCCACCACACACCGTGGCATCAACTCAATTCGCTTTCATGACAACGCATTACCACGAATATCCCAGGAATTGTGTAATGCCATTCATCTGTTACAGATTCGTAATATGTCATTCAACTAAATACATTTATAATGACAAGTACATTATCGTGTAAAGGACAAAGATGTATTTCAGTGCTTGTGATATAACGAATAATTTCATTATCAATTATATACCCTAAAAGTAGTGTTATGGTTGTAACCGCTTCGAGATTCGTGATATAAAGTATTAATTAACAAACAAATACAATTCTGCTGCCCGCTAGACCTAAATCATATAGACTATGAGTAAGAATGCAAGCAAATTTGACTATAAACTAATTTAATTAGCTGTTTTTACTTCGCCTATACTTTCACTCCCAGTCTAAGGAGTCGCGCGATGTTGAAACCTCCAAATTCAAAGCAAACACCTACGCACGAGTAAATAAAATCTCACAGTTATTTGACAGCGTATAAAAAATGCGTGTTCAACATAGGAAATTATCTACCTATTCTATTATGCGATGGCGTGGAGCTACCTGGTTAGGGCCACGGGTTTAGGACAATTGGGCTCTGGCTCTATCGTTAACTCATAACATGGATGACAGCGTAATATGATCCGTATCTGTTTTTTGCTCTTTTTGAGCCCGCCTGAAAACACGAATGTAATTGTGACTCTGGAATTTCACTGGCATCGATATAAGATAAACCACAACATGTCTATTTCATATTACCTGTCACATATATGGAATTTCATGGCATATATATATATATATATATATATATATATTTCATATTATATATATATATATAGAGAGATATATATATATATATATATATATATATATATATATATATATATATATATATATATATATATATATATATATATATATATTTATATGAATATACATATATAGATATATATATATATTTATATGATATATATAGAGAGATATTTATATAGAGATATACATATATATATATATATATCCCTATGGAGAGAGATATATATCTATATATCTATACGGATATATATATACATATATATATATAAAAGATATATATATATATATATAAATATATATATATATATATATATATATATATATATATATACGAATATATATATATATATCTCTCTCTATATATATATATATATATATATATATATATATATATATATATATATATATATATATATATATATGTCTTCATTTTAATTTATCAACGACACACATCGTGCTGAACTAGAGTTGGCCTCGGCGCAATTTGGTGGTTCAGAAATTCCCTTGAGACCCTCGTCTGTGTCTTTGTCCAGTCACTTAAATCATTGTTACCTCCTAGTGCGTGTGGATTAGTATATGAAAGTCTGGATGTCTTTTGCAAAAGTACCAAAATATCCTTATATATCTATGTTATGCTTGATAAAAACGTTTATTTAATACAGCAATCTCGAAACTAACATATCAATACAGTGACTAGCAGGAACAAGACCAAAACAGATATAACTATAAAATGTCACATTGATTAGTGATTATAAATATATTTTGACTCATTGATTGTCATTCAGAAAGAAATATTTTCTTTGACTACTTTTATGGTTACAAAATACAATCGTGTTTATGGGTTAATAGCCCAGCGAATTGATGAAGTGTCCCGTAAACCCACCCATAATAGCTATTGCCTGTTCCAGTACTCAGCAACTACATAACCGAATCTTCAAGCTCACCATACAAGGTTATTTTATTTGATCAATCAAAAAACTTTAACAGACTATGTGTTGGGATTATTCAAAAATGATCTCGCATTTACTAAAGAATCAAAAGTATATCAAACGGCTCCACCAATGTAAATCATCAGTGAAAGTGTGATCATAGAAAAATGGATCCAGCGCCAACGCAAAAGCCAAACATTATCATAGGGCAAGGGCACTGTAAATACCTGGAAACGCTCCAACATTTTTACCTTTTCGAGCTATACCCTTCAGTTCTTTCTGGAGCTGTCTTAGAAAAGAATGAATGAAATGAGCATTGTGGCAACAAAAGGACACGGCCAGAATCGAACGGAAGATTTAGGAGCAGATACACGGTTGTACGTTACAATGAATCATCTAACATTTTCAGAACGTTGAAGTATGAAACAATGTTTATAATGATATCTGTTGAATCGAGGACTACAAATCCATAAAAAGAGGTAAGCCTACGGCTACTACTGTCTTAATTTTTTTATTGTTACTCTGAACTGATTATTAATCTCATCAATAAATAATTTGTCTGTATGAAAAGCAAGAAACTGTGCATGCATAAAACGACGATCAAATTGATGAGCAACAAACTATTGTCCACAATATGCGCGAAGTGCCCCGTTAGCTGTCTTTATGTCTCAGCACACAATTCACACAATTACCAAAGACAGAAAGTTAAGATGTCCATACATGCTTCTCGAACAATGCAACAACAATGCGTTGGCTTAGGGAGGGAAAGATTGTGCATTCATTGCTTGATTCACTACAACATTGATTCTGACCGTGGTTGAATGTGAGTGATAATAAACGTTGAGCGTTAGTATATACGCGGTGATAAGACATTTATCCGCAAGCCTGGTGAATGGTCGAGCAATGAAGACGATTATGGTATGCGGACCGATCACAAGTATACCTGCAAATTAACCGGAGCAGCTTACCTACCCAACAAATACGAGCAGATTGGTATTAAAATGTTTGAGACTCTAATCTTTATCTTGGTGAATATATTTAATGTGTTTGCTAGCACCTGGATATGGGAGATTAACTTCCCTAACTTCAATGATCTCCTTCATCAATTATGCTAATGATGGAACCAATTCACAGGACATAACTATTTACGGTTAGGGTGCCTTTGTAATTGGCGAGTTGCTTGAGCTTGGTCGAGGAACGATGCGCCTTGTCTGTTTGTTTAGGGATTGCAAGAGACGTATTTATAGATGCTTGTGTATGCACGCAACGAACTGATCGTGTGCAATTATACAAATATCCGGAAACAAACGCCCCAGAATATCATAATTATATTAAAGTAAATATGTTTGGCTTACTCCTCTTCACACCAATCTTTGTACGATGTCTGTACGTCTTCATACAATGTTAGATTAAAGATAACCATATATTAGCGATACACGATATTTGCCTGACATACAGGTGTCAGCCGCTTGGTAACGCAATGTCCATCATAATATTCCAGTTGATTGAATACTTTACGACAACCATTCATATGTTATAAGTTATCATTGATGGTACCTGTGTGTCTGTGTACATCATCCGGCATCTCACCGTACAGGTGCAAGTCAATGGCCAATTTGCTCTGTCATATATCACCAGAAAAGGCAACACGCACTGTTCTCCATACATTTACAAGCAAACAGTTCGTATTTGTGTGATATGACACCAGTAAAGTCTACATTGTTATGAATATTCGCAATAAAAGGGCGATAAAAGGTTCAATAAATCAAACATTCAGTAAGTTTTGTCGAGGTAAGCAGTCTCAATAACAGGGTTATAAAAGCTCACTGATGAATGGATCTCTTACTGTCACTACAGCATATCTTTGACAGCTGTCATATATGTGATTGGCAGTCCAATGAAGCTCCGTCCTCTAACAACGAGCCTTATTGGATTTCAAGATAGTCACTGGAGAATTGAATACATTTTATAGAATGCTTATCCGGTCACGTGCGGGGTCTTTTGTGGCAGTCAAATGCGTAACCACTTACCAAGTGGCCGTTTATTTATAGAATGCATTATCGTAATGGAATTGTATTTGCGCAGGGAAGCACAGTCGAGAAGCCGAAGAGCACATGACCCAATGCAGCCGTTCCATTTAAGAGGACTATGACTCGCGTCATATGAAAACATATCACTTATCCACTTGACAGCATGCATGCACTTCTATTTTGTCATGGTACTAACACTTAAGGTAAAGGGCTCACAGAATAGTTAAATGAGTACCTCTATTTAGAATACAACATAAATAGGATTACCCGTATCCTATTCGATTTAACGATGACCCATTTTATTCCAAATTTGTTAACCTAGTCCAACAAACCTGTTACTACCAAAGGTGGTTGCTCGGTGTGACCGTTATGGCTATGAATGACCATCTTTGAGAGTAGATGTAATTCAGTGGCATTGTCCTTCAAATGAAATAGGATAAACCCCAACTATGCCATATGCTTGATTAGTCATATCTTCACACTGACGATAGTAACAACAATGACTTGATTAGTAATATTTTAAGTTAGTGGAAATCCCCAGCATTTCATCGGCCATACCAATGCTCCAGGAAGTGTCACAATGGTTAACTCCAACATATCAAGCCTACATTCTTCAGTTTGTTCTCGAGAAGGTTCGGAAAATAAGCTGAACGGACTAAGTCAACCAACAAGTCAATGTTATCTCAAATCGGCGTGCTTCTTACTAAAAATCAGAAATGGGTTAATAGCCCAGTAAATTGCCGAGGTGTCCCATTCACCGACCAATTGTCTTTTTCAGCACACAATTCACTGTAATACAAATCCGAAAGTTACGATGACCATAAATGATCCACTCAAATACAACTAAAGCAATAGGTTGGGATAAGGAGGACAAATAATCTTCAGTGATTGCTAGATTCATAGTCACGACAGATATAAACACTTATGGAATAATGAATCATAAACGCGAGCTTGTAAAACTTCAACTTATTAGCATAATTTATTTAGGTAATTGCACACGACGAATGCACCAGAATACCAGATACAGAAGCATAAATTCACCCACTTGCAATCTTGTAGTGTCTGTTACCATTCGGTGTGAATCTATGATACCGGGAAAATAGGATCTCTGCGTATAGTTGTAACTTCATTAATATGTGGTGTCATTTTCAAAATAATTATTTTGTAGATTGCAGTTACAAAGTCATGCATCGGCCAATGAAATTCGCCAACGAGTCGCATAGGCTGTTTATTTCAGATAGCTGTGTACTTAGATATGAGCATCACAATGTGGATATGCCACATACATTCTGATACCCAACACAAATATCCATACACGACTAGTCTCCGTTAGAGATTTAGATTGACTAAGTCTCGTAAGCATTCCCAGGATACCACTACGGGTCATGAAAAAGGTCCATTTAATATTAACCCGTCTCCAAGAGGAGTAATTTCGTTCGAAAGCAAATACCGATAGATTATATGTGATCTCATAGATTGTCTTTGAATAGCCATGACGGTCCCATGAAGCGACCATCGTTGTAAATATGGGTACTTCTGGACAACATTAAAAGCTCAAATATCCCATCATGAATAAAATTCAAGTAATTCTTATAAGTTTGTAATCTATATGAAGTTCCGGAGACTGCCATTCTTTTGAGCAGTTTACCTTCGATGCTTATTCCATATTGATACAGTGAAACAATGTAGTCATACATGCTCAATGCTTAAATATTTCCAAATGTTTAGTCCATGCGACCCATGTAAATAAGATCAACAAAGGGTTAACGAATTAACAAATGATAATTCAACGAACCACAGCCATAAAACTGCGTTATCCATTTAACATCTGATAGCATTGATTCTACATTAAACTTCAGCTTATTATATAAGTTTCATCAGTTAATTTGTAGATGACTATCTGTTATTGCATGCTGACTGGGTGGAAATGGTATTGGTCATGTGCGCTCTTACCAAATATTTTGCAACGGTGGTGATACCTATTGGCGAAAGAAGTGAAAAACAGGCTGGTAATAGAATATGTTTGATATATAACGTACGTAGTTGTTCCAATACGAGCTTTTACGGTGTTAATACATGACCAAATACACGATAAATTAACTTCTGAGGCGAAACATTTAACGACCGCTCCTACTGACTATAGCGAAATATTTTAGCAGTACAAAAGAAAATACATCGACAACATAGAATCATATGGCGCTTCTAAACACGACGTGACTCTATTTTTGGAAGTGCCTAGGCACTTGGGGGGGGGGGGCACACAAGTCATGGCATATGGCCGTAGCAGCATCCCATGAATATTTTAGTACACCACTCTGTCGCAAACCCAGGCCATCTTGTAATCCCTTATGGCTCGTTGTGACACGATGGAGCTCCATTAGATTGCCAATCATAGATACGACAGTCGTCAAATAAATGATTTATTGACAGTTATGGTATTATCATCGGGGGGTTCACCTTGTTTAAAATAACACACCCAAACGAACGGCCAGAATACCTTACACATCGATATCGAAGAACAACAGGTCGGCATGGGTTAAATAAGCTTGCAATTTAGGGTCGATTGAGCTGGCACTGTTGGGTCCAGTGAGCTGGCGTTTTTGCGCCCTGTGAGGTGGCACTGTTGTACCCTGCTAGCTGACGTTGTTTAGTTCAGTGGGCTGACAATGTTAGATCAATTGAGCTGGCACTATATGGTCTATTGAGATGGGGCTGATGAGTTCAGTTTGGTGGTGCTGTAACAAGTAATGAGCAGGCGCCGTTGAGTCGAATGTGATAACGCTGTTTGGTTCAGTGAGGTGGCATTTTGTAATGAGCTGGTGTAGACATCGCCACGTTCCGTGTACTATTGGGCTTATTTCATCTCTCCTGCAACAGCCTTTTGTGCATCTGCCTGAAGCTTTTTAATAAACAATGTATTTTGATGACTTTTGCAAATTTGATCATCGGTGTTCATTTGGTCTTTAATGATGTATACGTTTTTTTGTACTGAAGCGATTCGTTAATTGATATCAAAAGCAATGGTAGCATATGTACATTGCATAATTGAAAAGATTATGTTTCTTGTAATTTCTGCGGGCGTCCGGCATGTCTGCCTGGTTGCTCATCTATGTTATCATGCTGTGCTATGCAAATCCTTTGAACTGCAAACTATATTGTGACGGATACGTGATAATTGAAGCGAACAAAGCCCATGACGGTTTGAATATGTGCTTTACATATGCAATCTAAGCTATCGCGTATAACCGGATCATCGCCTAAGGCGTATGATGTTGTTAAACTACCTGGGTGTAATAAGTAATCGAACATTTGTGCAAGCACACGTTTGCCAGCAGCAAAAAATCCGAGAAACGAATAAAAATATGCTGTGTGAGCAATATTTACCAGACCATGCCCAGATCGTAGGAGCGTAATGATCGCATGGTTCATTTGTGTGCCGCTTGTAATGACCAGATGCACGGTATGAAAATAAGTGGATATTCGACTAACCAAAGTTACAATTTCGCCAGTCTAAACTATTTGTATAAATGATAATACAGATATAATATGTAACATTTTATCCACTGGCTGGTTGTGTGTATTTGTTGGGTGCTATATTTATTTATGTTCTTATTTAAGTATTCAACCGCATCACATACGCATCCTATAATGAAAACCCTAGCGACTCATTGCATCATGGTACAATTCCATTAGATGGTACACTATAATTACGAGACGACAATCTGAGATGACAATCTGAGACGGCAATCTGATTATTTTGAAAATAATATTAGGTATTAGTGTACCAGCAGCTATAACCAGATATCTTAATTAAACTAGTTTCATCAACTAACCCAGGATGACGTTGATGTGCGCACCTCGAATTTAACGCAATTCAAACACAGTTTAACCAAAAGTGCAATCGATTATTTATAACAAGATAAATCCCGATAGATTGAAACATTTCTCTATTCACTTACTTGACAACAATGGATCAAAAACGGATGCTTGAAATACAATTAAATGTTCCGGAGAATAACAGGAAGCAAATTTGTCCTCGAATAAAATCAATATATAATAATATGGTTTGGAGAGCAAACATCCTGGCCTTATTGGGAGCTATTGACGTATATAATGTCAACACAGGTCAAGAAGAAAAGCAGACGTACAAAGCGTCTCTATGGGACAACATCAACGGACAGACAACGGTTTCATATGAATGGTCCATGCAATTGCCATTGCTCAGTACTATAATGCTTGATTAGTGTCGAAATGTTCTGAACGCATACATGTCTTCTCTTGGTCAAATGTGCGTCTTATCTGCATGTGAGATATGTATGTACGGTCGCAGATATTTCAACAATTTGTAGAGTTTAATATTGAATTATTATGTGCACATGTAGTGCCGTAACTAGGTGAAATATATCAGTGGTACAAATATGTCTAGTAATAGCCTGCAAGCTCAAATCTTAGTCTAAAGCACGCACTACAAAAATGTGCTTCTTCAACGGAATAATATGTAAACGATTCACTGTCATCTGTATTATCATATGGTTAATTACTATTGAAGAAAACAGCTTGTGATTTTAAAATGGATGCTGGCATAATATGTAAATTCAGTATTTGGATTGGTATAATGTGGGCATGCGAACCGAGCATAATCGGCAAGTTTTTAAAACAGAGTTAATATTGATGTTAGCGTTTTGATCACTACCGGAAGTCTACGACGACGATCAGAAGGCAAAAGATACAGCTTTCCTTCTTGCATTTCATATTCATACTCTGTTTGCCGTCATAATAACAGGGTATGTTATATACCAACATCACCAAAAACGAGTTTTAATATCCTTCACACATGCTATCTTCTTGAATATAAGCGCAGCTAGGTGTTGGAATAAATATTGTTGCTTTGCGTGCTTGACATAAGGGACACGCGCGAACCTGACGTCTCCATAAAATGCTCTTATTAAAATGCATGACATTTATGTGCCTGGGTGACCAAAGGAAAATCTAAAATGGCGCTTATAATTCATATAGTGTCTCCCTAAAAGCCGATTAGTGTCAGAGGCGCCGTAATAACTAACTCCATTATATCAAACTCATTATTAAACCCTGTTTCTGGAGAAGGTTTGTAGCATAAGGTAACTTTGGTAGTCACTTCTCAAAGGAGGCACTGTTCGAACAAACAAACACGGTCAGTTTCGAACGGCACATTAAGAAATAGAAACGAGTTGATTTTTCACCTCACAGTTTTCCGTAATGCATCACACAATGTTAAATACAAACTTACTTGGTCAGGATCTCCTCCAATGCAACATAAGCAATGTATGGGGATAAGGCTCTTGCAATAATGTCTAGATCCAGAACAACAAAATGAATTGATCGTGTAAACATTATTTTACGAACATTAAGTGTTAAAATATTTGCAGGAGAACTACCCTATTAAATCTATATTGGGTATTCGCACATCTTTATCCTCTGTTGCCCCACGATATCACGATAGATTTTCCCTGACGATGATTTACATTAATAAGGTAAGATTCAAGAAAAAAACATTCTTTTATTAAATGCTTGGTGTAAATAATAAGCTCAAATGTTTTCAACGAGTAGCTGCTTCGACAGTAACTCATGTCATACATGTCAACTATGGTGTGCAAACAATGTTTTTCAGCCGAAGATATCCTATTTATGGATACAGGTCTCCAAAGCTACATTTATCTCTTAATAAGTACGATTGACCGTTTGATAGTCGAACATATATCATCTTAAATATATATTTTCTTGTATTCCAATTGCTAATTGATGGTAACAGCAAATTCGACAATTCTATCTCGGTTGATTGCAATTAATAAAGACCCCTATCATTGCTTGCGACCATACGTGCACGCTTTATTGCATGCGGTTAAAGTGCACATTGTAGTGTTCACAATTTGTAATAATCTAAGTAGCGTGATATATAAAGTGTATGTGTGTAAAATTACAATGGTATTCTAATAATGAAATTTGCTTACAAACATATGGACGCTTATAAAACTTTTTTTGGTCAAACTTAGAAGAAACGTGTATCATTAATTTCAAAACGTTGCATGTTGATAATATGTTCCATAGTGTACGGCTGGTTTATGATTGTGATATCAGGTGTACGATGATGACATTTTGATTTCAATAACTTCTAATAAGGTATGGGTGGTTGATGATGAAATATGGTACCATATTGACACACAAATGCAGTTCACCCATTGCTATCTCCTATAATCCTTTCTCTATTTCAAGCACCTAGTCATTTCGCCAATATCAATCAAGAAAGGTTTCAACAATCTCGACGAGATTTGTCGTAAATCAATCGCACTGTTGGCAACTTACTGTGCATGGTCTTAACAGAGTGACTGTAGAATCTGATTAATCAAGATTGGATATAATAATTGTGGGTACCTTGTTATACAATGCCATTTACAACATAATCATTTTTCCGATTCGCAACCTTTGTCTTATAATGAGTCGAGTGAACTTTTAATATAGGGTACTAATGTGAACATACGAACATTCATTAAGATTGACGATGGTGACTACTTACCATATATTTCCAATGATAATAATAATGCTTATAATAATGATTATAGCAATGTTGATGAAGAATTTCAGGTTTTAACCTTTCATAGGCGCTTTACATAAGCACGGCAACTAAACGACTTCACTTTGGTTTTTTGGATGAAAAATATTTGTTGTTCCGATAATATAAGCGACCTTGGTAGTTAGTTATGGTGCCTATTTAGTTCTTACCTATCTTGACAACATCGTTTTCGCCAAATTATGATATACAATTGCACCAATATTTGAAAGATAATATTAAAATGGTAATGAAGAGAAATCTGACCTTAATTTTATCTTCAAAAATTTAATACTAGCATAATAGCTAGAAGTGCTAGAGAAGGTCAATAAAAGATGCCCATCTACCAATCCATCTATCCCAATTTTGCCAGGCATACACATGTCATGTGTCAATCGTCAACATGCAGCTCGTCTTTACAGCTTACATCAACGGACAAGTTCATTTTGTCCGAAACATACGCTTCACTTACGAAACATGCATGGGTTAATTTCTCAGTAAATTGGCAGAGTATCTAGCATGCCGACAACTTATTAGAATCGTCTTCATTTTCAGCACACGATTCATCGAACAAATATGCTATCTTCCAGCAGCTCATATGCTGGATGTCAAGTTGTATGATCACGATTTGCACATAATAACAGCCATGGATACTACTCCCAACTACTGACATTATGCATATCATTGATGCAATATGAGGTATAAAGCATGTAGATATACTTAAAAGTAAGACCCATGGCTTTTCTATTGTGAACCATCGCGTAATACTCATACATGTTATGTGAGGCTACATGAGACAAATATATGATGTATAAATAAAAACAAATTTATTCATTAGCCAAGACTACCGATTGATTTGTCATGAACAAAAAAAACATTTGGCAAATGTCCGTCAACTTTCATTGTATGCACGCGTAATGTTGCAATTAGCGATTTGAAAAACAAAATCACGAGCCTTTCCTGGTAATTTTGTTCCTTTAATGACCTTCCATCTTGTGTCATACAAGTGTTTACATAGGTTGCAGAGTCTCTGCCATGGGCACAGACGCGAGCTGCACAGGTGTATTTTAGACTACCAAATACTATAATATGAGTAAAGCCGATAATATTCACTTTTTCCTCATGTAGAGATTAGTGTCAAGAGAATTGGCAAAGCTCTTTCAGGTTTCAACCTCAACCTTGCAAACAGGAATTTATTTATCGGTTGATACTCGGGATGAGTTTTTATTTTACATCAGACAGACTAAACCCAATTACGCTAATGAGCTCCTATGGTAATTGCAGATCATGTAACGACTGAAGCGCAGGCCGAGTCACGCTAAAATTCTTATTAAATTGGCGCGTTTATTATGCTATTTGTTGTTTAAACCGGCCATTCTAAAGACGCGTCTCTTTGCAAAAACATTGCAAGAGAAAACACACATGTTTGCTTAGAATTATTAAACACATAGGTAACTGATTATGTAAAACCTCGCCCCAGGTCGGCCTATCCCATATAACACCAATCCTCGACGTCATATATGCGCGGTTTTTATCCACTGTCCCTGATATAATATTCCTGTATCATGATATATTTGCTTGCACAATTACCTGTTTATGACTAGAAAGATTTACTGTGGAAAAATACAAGAGCATCATATCATATAAGTCACCTGGAGTAACTGGGTTGTAACTTGATTCCTTCTTAGTTTCTCATCCCGATTGTTCCAGAGAGAATGATACAAAATAATCTCTTGCATAAGCAGAGTAAAATATGCATAACTCTTGAAATTGCAAAGGCAGAATTATCATTTTGAAGATAACAATGAATTTGTATTCGTGCAGTTTCATACTTTGACTAAAACCTAGATCGGCTCTCTGCGTTAAGAGCAGTGCATTTGCCAAAATGTAACAAGAAATCGGTTTATCCGTGATTCCGTGCTCCTTTCATACATTTTCCACCCACTAACAAAGAAAGCTGACGCAACATTAAGTTTACGACTCAATAAGCGCTAAACCAACATTCTCTTGCGCAGATTGCACTACTCCCGTTAGTAACATTTTAGTCAATTTGTGAGTAAATGCAAATGATGAGGTCTATGAGTTGCTTTGTGAATATTGCATGCTACCCCAACGAAAGTTGATCGTAGCCACACAATGTTTATAAAAAACAAAAATTATGCAATAGCTTCTTGCACTGATGCCGATGAGGAAACCTAATGTAATATGACTACATAACAGAACTGAATAACGCATACTAGAATACGTTCCATAATATTATTAAATTATATAATTGAGTGCTGTAGAACGAGATGCGTAAGCAAGAAAGACGATCCCCTGAGCGATTGAATTCTTAAAGGAGTGGAATTATATTGTCTTAAGAGCATAATTCATATACTATCCAACATAGATATTCTCAAACGTTTTCTTGTATCGGTAATATGCTCTATACAGTCATATTGCAAGAGAGGAAATAAATCCATGTCATTGTAAGTGTAAATATTGAACCCCGTCTGCATCATCACAGCAATACTGTTTTATAGCCTTCTTGTCGGCCATCCAATCGTTCACTTTCTATCTATAAAGCGCCTTGATTGTTTAGACTGATTTATTGCAGATTGGAAAGTTGGATAATCTCTGCATACAGATTATCCTATAAGTTTGGATTTTCTTTCTTATGCCCGATTTCCTATTAAAGATCAGACGGCATAAATTCATAAGCATGAATATGAATTTTTTTGACCTAACTTCCTAGTACCAAAGCCTTCAATCATGATTTTAGTTCATTGTCCATCTAATACGTTAGAGCACCAATACATCATTTCATATACAGTGCAGATTCTCATTTCTATGTCTAAGAGTGAAGCATGGAAAATACTGACATGGCATTCCATAGTGTGTCCGAAGCTGCGTGAATAATTAGGACAGATGTTTGAGCCAGCAAAGGAGCAATCATCAGGAAATTACAGAAGCTCTTCATTACGCATTATCTACAAAATGATTATTTGCACCACAATAAGAGACTGGATGCACGTGCGTTAACAGTAGTATTTACGAGAAAATGAGCTTTTTACTCTCGCGGATTGATACGAATTCACACATATAAGCACACTCATGTTCTGAAGCTGCAGTTTAATTATTTCTCATGGCTATCTAATGTGCGTATGAAAGCGTATAAAATACATAAACAGGAATGTTAGAATATACCTCTATACCTTTGTTCTGCATGATATAAAAATTGGTTTATTAGCAACATGGAATAACGATCAAACCAATGCAATGTAAAGCGGTAGGCAACCGGAAGGTAGATCACAATCAACATTCAGGCTCATGCAAATGCATGATGCACATTGAAAAAGACAATCCAGTGTTTCCACATCTTCTTTTACATTATCTCAGGCCGTTATAAATTGTGAACATCTAGGATGAATACGAATGGGACAATGATGATGCGCTAGGTAGCAGGGTGTCTTATTCGTGGGGATCAGGTCAATATCGATGAAGCTTTTAAGAGCGTAGTTATTTGTCTTCCACAAACCTATACATGCAATTCATCGGGTGTGTTGACGTAGCAGCTTATTTCTCATTGTGGCATATTCAATGTCGCATTAGTATGTGCTATAACAATATTCAACAATGATGACGTTATTTTAATGATAAAGCTATGATTGGTTCCTTCGTAGCATTAGACAACGTGAATGACACTCACTCGACTATTCAATATTGGCACGCAATCAGTGAAATTCGATCATATGAAAGACAGTAAGTGGGGATCAGAATTTATCATGCTTAGCCAATCTTATGTATAAATTATATAAAACCAAAAGGTCATCGAATAATTATATACTTATACAAATGAGGATGCTTTGAATATTTGGATCGCCAATTCACAAAAAAATTCGACGATTACTAAACGATTATTAATGAGAGTCAGTGCTGAGTCGCATATACTGTTTGCCACTGCGTAATTGCAGTTCATACCAACAAAAATGATGCTCATGTATGCACTTCGTTTCATAAACATCAATGACATCTAGGTTATAAATAAATGTTAGCCTCACGTAGCCTCAGCAGTTGTGGTTTTGTTCGAATTGCTGATGCAATATAGTTATTTGCATATTGACATTGTCTTAGGTTCATTGACGCCTTCTGAAGCAGATTAATGCTGATATCATGGGTAGCCATAGCAATATTGGGCGAACATTCTTTAACAGTTTTGGGTATTATATAATTGTCAATGGTTTGATCTAAATCTAACCCAAGAGCTAAAACAACGACAGGGCTGTGATGTTTGGATGACGGCTGTAGGTCCTTCACTATTTGTTTACACTGGTCTCAGGAACCTGGTCAAAACGACAGAAATACTTTGCGGGTAAGCTAAAAAACAGCTATCCTATCAATGGTTGTATTTGCATAATGTTGTAAATAAGATCGCGTTAAATATCTTCAATTGACGACAACTATGTTTGAATGGCAAATGATTCAAACGTACTTACTTGTCGTGTACACAGTATCAATTGTGCTATGTATATTGTTATATTCATAGTATTTAAGATGTAAACGTATATGCTGTACAATAGATAACGTGAATACAGACATACATACATACATACATACATACATTACATACATACATACATACATACATACATACATACATACATACATACACACATACATACATACATACTACATACATACATACATACATACATACATAACATACAACGACATACATACATACATACATACATACATACATACATACATACATACATACATACATACATACATACATACATACATACATACATACATACATACATACATACATACATACATACATACATACATACATACATACATACATGTATCCTATCAATGGTTGTATTTGCATAATGTTGTAAATAAGTTACGCGTTGAATATCTATCAATTGAAGACAACTATGTTTGAATGGCAAATGATTCAATCGTAGCTTGCTTGTCGTGTACACTGTATCAATTGATTAACTGCTATGTATATTGTTATATTCATAGTATTTAAGATGTAAATGTTTTTTGGTATATGAGTCCAAGAAGATTACAATAGATAACGTGAATACATACATACATACATACATACATACATACATACATACATACATACATACATACATACATACATACATACATACATACATACATACATACATACATACATACATACATACATACATACATACATACATACATACATACATACATACATACATACATACATACATACATACATACATACATACATACATACATACATACATACATACATACATACATACATACATACATACATACATACATACATGAATGCATAAATACATATCGCTTTGTCTTGATATGAATTGCATACAGCTCTTAAATGATCTAAAATTACTGAGCATCTGTACTGCAAACCTTACCTAATTGGGTCATTCGATCATTGATCTATCCTGCCAATACTGCTACTGTTATATGACCTGCTGTATCATTCTGCAATACAAACCGAGCATGGAAAATTGTCTTGAAATATTATCATTTTAACGATAACGCTGCAGAATCATTACATACAATAAAATCCTTCGGCTACAATGTGCGGTATATGCATAAGCGCCGCATATATTTCCATGAAACTTTAATGGAATTGCAAAAAGTAGAATTGACCCTTAACATTGACATTATGTATCACAAGTATATGATCGTTGGCTTTCAGTCTGTCATGATGAAATTGTCCCTGAGGTGACGTGTGGACTAGACGGCGCTTCATCTGTTGGGTAATTTGGGTATATCGAGTCAAGTCAACGGCTTTGCTTACTTCGTTACAGAGATTAATGCATGACGAATTCCTGTGATGTGTGTTGCTGGTACACACGCTGCATCATATGCCGGTTACCACTCTCACATTAAAGTTTCCACGCAGGCTGCATCATCAATCAATAACACTTCCATTAACGCTCTAGAAATATCAACCTTCTGATGCCATCTTGAACTTTTTGCTGAGCATATAATACAAATCACGACTGTATTAAAGTAATCAATAAGCAGTGAATTGACGAACTATCTGGTCAAAATGTGTAAACGACCTTTTTATGTTTGTATATGGATTACGTATAATTCTAAGCGGGGCAGCGGACATTGCTGTGGTCAGCAAAGCAACAAGCCTAATTATATGGCTGAACCATTGGGCCGAACTGCATTTTTATATATGTTCTGCCACGAAATACTGCGGCGCCAATGTCCTGAAGACTAGACTCATGCCAGATAAATTGTTATAATTGACATTGTAGAACCAGGTAATCGTGGCCGTTAACATCACTTCATCAAGGAATCTCGGCTACATGTACCGCTATTATCCTCTTCCTATTTATATATCTAATGCTTATACTAAATCAGTCAGCATTGTAGCCCGTTTACACGGAAATTGTTACACCATAAGGAGTATTTTTCTATGTTGAACTTAGTGCTTCATTGTCTTCATATCACTTAGTAGTTACTATGCCACAAGGCATCTGCTAATGTTCGGCATAGTCGGTGCGTTAGGCGTATTTTGCTATATGTATCCGGGTCTGTTAGCTTGCTCCTATATTACTTGCCAGCAATATCCATTGACTAGACAAACAATCAATTGAAAAAACAGGTTTATTCAAAATTTGCATTAGCTGACGCCTAGAAGGCATGCTGGCTAAACATCTTTTCGTGCGCAATTGCAGTGCTCATAAATACAGCTAACCAAACGCCAAGCACTGCCAGAAGTTTATATGGCTAATTGAACGAGCTCATATGAAACTAATAAGGAGTGTCAATATTGCTAAACGTATAAGTCTGCTGTCATGTTCTTGCGAATAGAGATTGATAATTTGATATGCCAGATTTGCTTACATTTGTATGGAAATTCAATTGCTGTTTGTACGCTAATTGGCCTATTAAGCAATAGTACTATATTTACATGTTCACTTGCACAAAATAACTTATATAACGAACCTCGAAACGGCTACATGCTATAACACAGCTTGTAGGGCAGATAAGTAAACGATCTGTAATTCCGTTAACATACAACCATCTTTATACCTGAAATATTGTGAATAATAAGATTCACAAGTGATAATGATTCTGATATTCCATGGTTGAGATGAGTGTTACTGTACTTCAAAAGATTAATGCGATTGCACAATGCCAGAGACAATATCTGATGTTTGTGGCCATTGGAGGCGAATTAATTTGTTGTTGGTGTGTGGGGGGGGGGGGGGGGTTCAGAGACAATATCTGATGGTTGGGGGGGCGAATTAAATTGTTGTTGGAATGTAGGGGGTGGGGGGTAACAAACCGCCCCCTCTGACGTCATGGCCTGAGAAGTGGTTACGCATCTTGTGAGCGCTTCACCACCGAAAACCTGAAATATTATTTCTTGGTCGACCTACAATAGTGAGCAAGTTGCTTTATTGCTCATTGGAGGAAAATTCTCAGAGGCTTAAAAATGCATACAAGACTACGCTACTACGCGTTTCATTATCCTACACCCCCGCCCAGATCATGTAAATGCTTATATAAGGTAGCCAAGGGGTCTATATCTCTTACTAAAGCCGATGATATCCCCGAGTGATAACATGGCCATTATCAGACGCCCCCAGACGGAGCCAGAAACAGAAGAGCACATAATGGTATCGCTCATGGTATGGGTTAACGACGCACCCTCTAATGATTGCGGTGTGATCTAATGTAACCCATATCTATACAATCGATGCAATCAGCATTCTTTATTGCCATAGCTTGATTGACGCTCATCGCCTCTTTATGTGGATAAGGATATAAACACATGGACAATGTTGATTTATTTAAAGTTGTTTCCTGACAAGATGATAGTTAATTTCGATTAGCAGTGGGATGCTCACATAGCGACTAACAGTTCATTTAGGGGCAGCGTTAAATACTCGTGTGATTCCATGCAATATATGCTGCGAGATTTATGATTCAATATATTACATATGGTTAAAATACATGGTCGAGCATATGCAGTAAATAGAAATCGTGTGATGATGAGGGTTCACTAAAGAAGGGTATTAGATGTGGGTAGCACGTATATGAAACGTTTGAAGGGCATCAATTTCGAGATAATGAGTGCAATGAACGTGACGATGGTGTACCATAAGTAAGTATAACAGCGTAACTTATTTTATGCATAGCGGCTTATTGTATGTGTGGATTTAGGTTTCTGGATTGCAATAATAAATTGACATCACTGCATGGAGTAAAACAAGTAATGGCCAACGCAGTTTGAGACATTGACGCTAAATACGTGCTTGATGGCATTATACCGCAGATGTGCTTCGATAATTTGAGATATTTGTCTTAATAATAACGCAGAACCCGGGAGAAATACTGATCCGCACAATAATGTAACGGCCTTGACACATAACCCTTGCGATCTTTATCACGGATTTCTTGAGATATTAGCCACTGTATGAAAACTCAAGATGCACAAATCCAACATTAGCGCTTCAACTCTAACAAAAGTGAAAGGTTCACACAAAAGCTCAGGCAAACTGGCTGTTCAAAATCCGCTATGTAATGTATAAGGTAAACACAGCATGATTTCCCCAAACGGAGCAGGGCAATATTGGACCATATTCAAGGCTTATATTCACTTGATCAGTCGCTTTACACAGACTACGCCCGAGTCTGTATTACACCGACCAGCCAACTAAGCTGAGGGCAGAATATAGAGGTGTTTTTACATATATCTATCGTATTTGTGACCAATAGCATTCATTCGTTATCAAACATGACGCGGAAGCGACTCGACTAGCTCAGTCCCTCAACGAAACATCATATGGATATACACATGAGACACTACAAGTAATGCTTTATTCTAGCATGAGTCATTGTACAGTTATTAGTGATTCAATACATCGGCAGTGATGCTGATGCGTCAGACCAAATGCAAGTGATACTGTATATCACAAAATCGTCCTAAATCGTCCAAAAGTCCTAATAGTAGCGTGATTGATGTTATAAAACGTCATATTGCATTACTAAATGCCCTTATAACACAACTTACTCTTAACGTACTTGTGAGATATGTACGGTATAATATTTGTTGCATTTTACTGTCGTTTATGAAATGTACGAAACTGCGTATTTGTTGTGCAAAACATCCCCTTTTACCACACTGAAGAAGCATATGTGTGTGACTATCAGACAAACTACCAAGCGAGTATTAAACCATTGACTACTATTCAAATGAGGCCTCGCTCTTACGACTACGTATCATCGTTATTTCGATTCAGGAAGGGTCTGACCAGCTAATAATACGGTATCTAGTAGCATCCGTTTGGTAGTCGTACCTTTGGAACGGTTAGTGTACAACACGACTCATACGACACACTTGAAGCTGCTCCTTTACATCATTCCAATCACGAATTCGGCGTTCTGTGAGAGCTGTGGTCAGATAGACATCAGAAGGTTTTGCTTTTAACGCCCTCTTTGCAAAACATGTCAACTAATCTAGAAAGTCTTGTTCCTTGACCAGGCACCCTTTTTTGAATGCCTGTCAAAGGTTTCATCTTCGGTATGTACGATGATATGGTATGATTATGCCTTAGTGCTACATTAATATGGTGCAAATGATGTCGTCTTATTCGATATGAATGTGTTTTAAAAAACCCTCAATTATAATACTATCTACAGTGAGCATTCACTGCGTTGTCATTAAGTAGCTGGCGCCCGGTAAACAAGCACGGAGACATTAAGGCATCAGTGCCCCGCTCGTTATTCATCACCCCCTTATTTCCACATTGTTTATCCCGCGCACAAATCAGACCAGGCACATTTTACGAAAGATTACAGAATACCCACTTGTTTTGAATAATCATAAAAGCGATTAGTTGTCTGGAATAATAGAGACGATCTTTTCCGTCGCCCATTGCAGAATTTACGGCTAAATAAAATACACGAAGGAAGCTTGCAAATATACGGCATATTAGTACCAAGTAAGTCTTCTATGGTTTACCTATTTTCATACTAGCTGCAGGATATATTATTAGGTATATAATCATGGGGCGTGGATATGTATTGTGCCAAAGCTTTAAGCATGTATTTAAAGAGTTTCATGAGGAAAACGTGTGCTTCTCTGTGTTGCGCTTTTCAGATAGGAAAATTCGTTTATTTGCTAGACAAACATCGCCCCAACGCAGGCTATATGTTCCGTCACAATCTCGTACACCATAGTTTAGGATAAGTGTGCTACAGTTATGATTGACTTTTATTAGGCATCATATGAATTTTCATCATTTGAAAACTCCATGATATGTTGCGTCTTCCTATAATGGTTGACATTTATCACGGATGCGAGAGAATTGTGAAAACGGCTCCCGTCATGGTTAAGCTTCAACACATAAGAGTGATATAGCATTATCGATGTAGCAGTCTAGGATTCATAGAATATGAAGCAGGCAGAATGGTTTTCAATTCGAGGAATATGCTTTCCAGTCGAAAAATTGCACATATCTAGGAATACAATAGTGTGACTATGTGTGTATTTGAATTTATCATGCATTTTGTACGCTTGCATTCAAATGGTTACTTTTACTACAATATGCAAATTGTACACATGTGTGTGCATCTGTAAACTATTATATGAAGAAATAGTTCTTATTATAGTTATCACTGACGCATGACTCGTATTCAATTATTTGAAATTGAATCGGCAAAAGGCAAAAAGAGCTGAACTCTGATCTGCTCACTTAAATGTGATGTGTACGACAGTTTTATAGCAAATGAATAGCAAACCACTGCTGTGTTTTATTCTAATTCTTGCTCGCGTTTCGCTAATCTGGCATGCAATTAGGGTAACAATTAGGTCGAGTTGAAAAGAGAAGCAGCCAACCCTCTTTGCTTCAAGCCTCAACTTACACCGAAATAGGATCCCTGAAAGTCAGTTCCATTGCCGACAGAATATTTCAAAGCTTAGTATCTAAGTACATCGCCAGTCAGTAAAACGCAAACGATTATTTAAAAGGGGTATACAGCAGCCTAGGCAGTAATACACAACGTTCACTGAGACAATACGAAATACAATTTACGAAATGTGTTGTCCAATATGCAGTGATGATAATAAGCAGATCGTATAAGTCAATGGTTCGCTTCATGTTTTAGGGATCAGTTTCCACAACAGAGAGCACCGTTGCAGCGTGTTGATATTAAGCAGGGCACAAAACAAACACTTTTTGCTCAAAAAACGCTGGTTCAAAATGGCTCAAGCAGACATTTCTGAGCTGTGGCGCTGGTTGTACTGAAGTTTTACCAGACTCCAAGCCATTGAACATATCTGTGGAGCCACGATTGCTGTTGGACGGTGGCGCAATCATTAGTTGTGGAGTATTTGGAAGCATTGTGGGGTGCACCATGTCCAGCAGTAACCACGAAAGCCAGTTATCCCCTCTTACCTTATCGCCTTCAGCAGTCGGCAGTCGCATTGACAGTGTACACAAACGGTCTTGTTTGCTAGTTATTCAATATTATATTTGTAATTGTTTGTTTATTAATGGCGGCGCATGTATTGCCTTATTGTGCAATAAACGTCAATACAACTGATATATAAATTTGATCAAAATATTTGAATAGGACTGTCATGGCACACATGTATTACTTCATTCGGCCCGATGAATATATTTCTGAGCTGGTAAAATAACTGCAGGCTCAGTTGATCTTATTAACTTAACTTCTCGATTTCGACTATTGTAAAATAAACAACCAATATTCTCCAACAGTGCCAATACAAAGCCTCATGTACCAGATGTTTTGCGTTTTCCCTATTGATGAATGTGTCAGTCCCTTCAAAGATATTAACATTACATATGGATAAACAGTACAGATGACAATGCATGTCACATTCGGGCTTTATTGCTCATCATTGCTATTTATCTCTTGATATATGCGTGCATTAATTTAATTCGTCAAAGGTTACAATCCGTTTGCTCAGTCGGCTACTGTTCTTTTCGAAAGCATTTGTAACTAAAACCATATATCAAATACAGATGTTTTATAAGCGGCTTCAGCTTAAGACCTGAATGCTTTTTCTTTTTAGTGACCCTTTTCTTTTATCTAATATAGGCCAGGTTTGAACAATATAAAAGCAGAATAAATTGGGCTAGATTGATTCATAAATGTGTAATTTAACACATAAAGGTCACACTTGTGTATTTCAGTAGCTCTCCTTTGCGATCATTACCAGTATATTAAGTCAATAAATTTGTTACAAAGGGCGTTATTGGGTTTTTTTTCTGCGTGGACTAAATAAATGTTCTCTTTAATTCAGCATTTGCTGCCACACACGGTTTTGTGACCGAATCATAAAGGTATAGCAGTGCATTTGCTTTTCAGACTGTCTGTGTCTTAAAAACTATATCCCATGAAGCGTCGTTGTTGAAAGCATAAAACTTTGCCCGTCATGATTCAGCAATGTGGACTTCGTGTGTTATATTAACCACAACATAAGTATCAGGATATGCACAACTATATTGTGGCGATGAACATCAGTCTCTGCCTGATCCATATATGTGAAAACATGAGTCCATGGCTACAGACAAATAAGCATGGGTTTATGCTCTAAGGACAAGATATGTTTATTTATTACTAGCAACTGTCATCACTATCAAGTAAAATAATGATAAAAGAATGATTAACCATAGCAAGCACAATAGTCTCTGACTGCACTTAGAGATATAAGACGGCTCTTATTACCTAACATAATGAATATATTCAATGACAAAGAGTGCGAAATAGAGCAGCCGTCCCTAATCCAGCTTCAATGTTTTGGTCATGCAATCACACACATTCAAGTTAGTAATACAAAACGTTGATATTACCATAGGTCCTAGCAGAGATTAATTGCTCATGTAACTGAGTGTTCCCAGGGTTATAATGTTTTGGTCTATAGCACTATGCAAGAACTATTACAAGGGTTATAGGAGAAGCACAAACCATACTGATTCCTAAGGGAGCTACTTTGTTTCATCATTTATCGTTTATAAAGTGGTGATGACGAGCTGACGGGTCTTTTGTTTTGTTTCTTACACTTAGCCATGCTATATGAATATTACATTCGCCTGGGCAACGCGCACAATGTTCAAGTGATAACTTCGTATAAAGTCTGTTTGCGGTGTGGTGTGACCAAAAAAGTGAGTCAGATATGCTGTTCTGACAATGTTTATTATTATTACTATCACTTCTCTGCTGTATACACCATCCTTATATAAATGTATATCTACGCCCAAAAACACTAAGGAAGAAGGCACGCATGTCAGTAATCTATTGAGACCTATCGTTTATAGCTCAAGTGGTATCATAGAAAGCCCCATAGTAAAACATTTGATAGGTTTACAGATAGGAATTGTTGTCACAAAGCATGACGTGCTGAACCGGATCATTTGTTTTCTGTAAAACCCAATATCCTTTAAGCAACATTTGAACAAGAGAATTTGTTACGACCACAAACATGGAGTTATATGTCATAGTGAGACATTGCAAATTTATGCAAACCAATACCTCTCTTGTGCAAGGAAAATATTCAAACCAAATGTTATCACATTTAATAGGGACATGATAGCCCTCAATATTATCCCAGTGATTTTGATTTGTTGTCATTGATATCGTAGGTGTCTTTTAAATTTATTTTGCTAATTTGAAACTTCACGTGTTTCCTCTGGGACAGACGTATCGAATATGGTGTGGTACCCAGTGTGCGCTTATTGATGAAATAAAAGGCAAACATTCTACTTCAGATACCAAAGCAAAAGCAGTTATCTGAAGGTGCATGCAAAAACATTAGTTATAACCATTTAATATAACTAATCATTAGTAAGTTGAGTAAACATGTTGATCTAGATTTTTAACCATGATGATACTGTGAAGTATAGCAGGACACGCAGGTTTCGAATTGAATTAATCTATGGGTTGGACAGGGAATGAACGTGGAGTATGACTGCCCAATTCGGCTTCATCATGGATACTCTGGTGACAGAACTGGATATCATAGTTGCCGTAAAATGACGGAGCAGGCTGCTTTGCAGATTAGGCAATACATCTATCACGATTTACAACCAATGTTTTTCTGCTGGATGTAACTAAGAGGCATGCTGAAAGTTGAATCAGTCCATTTTTCACGTTGAATGAACATACACTTTCCGTTGGCTTGAATACTAAAGAAATGGAAATGCAGCTATCTCCTCCACCGCACCAACAACAAACCATTATATATCATATACAATTGCAAATGAATGTCTGGCCAGATAATGACGCGCCGAAATTCATATCAGATGTTTTATACCAGATGTATTCTAGTGATCATGTATAATATGCAGATTTGTAGGATACATCTTATGTACCCAAACATCCCACACATGTGTTTGTCCTGGGCAGTGCGATCCTAACCTCAACGTTTTTACTGTGCATAAAACTCTTACCGGATGTTTACCCTATGTCTCGATGGTGAAAGCGATGGGAGTCAATCTGCCACAGGTCATAAAACATTCTTAATGTACTCATTTCGTCGATATGTGTTTGCTTTTATATTATCCGGATATATCTTATGTGCTACATGTATGAATAATTGTGGCGAAATGCATCATCTGTTTAACATTTAACGATGTACATAGAGCGTCATAAACTAGAAACGCAATAGTCTTTTAAAGGATGGGAATAAATGTTATATATCATAAAGTCTTGTATAGGAGTGCGTCGTGAGTGATTAATGACAGTTTTGTCAAGCAAACATGTATTCGATGTGATGTTTATCTCATGTATTGTATTGAACGTACGCAAATTGGTAAAATATCGATTATACCATTAGTCTTGTGAAGAAAAAGCTAAAAAAATGTCTTTACTTCTGCCATTGAGTTTATTTAGAAGCAATCTTATTTCATATGTTTGCTGGCTCGATTTGGTCAGTTAATATCCATAGGTGGTAATTTATCGTCGCCCCACAAAGCATTTATATTTTCATAGGGACTCGATTACTTAAGTAGCCGAAGACGTGAACATATGCGGACGTTTAAGTCATGTGCTTCCATGCGCTATGGGTTCGAATACATCTGAGTCAGTATTGACATTGGGAGTCATTGGAACTTCATTGTGCAAACAACGAATTGGTGCCTTACGCAACACAATAAGGAAAATCAAAATTTTAAACAGCTGTAAAAAACACTCAACCCGCTTATAGCCTGGACGCTGCGCTGTATTTGAACCAGTCAAAAATTTAACAACGCGCACCCTGAAAAACAGCTTGGGAATTTCTCTTCGACCGATCCGTATTCTACCTGCCTTTGGCAAGTATGAGATGTAAGTTTCGAGCACTGTTACTTGTTTGTGTGACAACATTAAACAGACCACCTGACCGAAGTGGCATTAATTTACGTCATTTCGTTTGCGACGTAGAAATGCATCCATCATGTTTCTGATAAAATATGATAAGATACTAGCCTCAACTCGCCTGAATGTCATAATGTCCGTTCTGAAAGTAATGTTATTGATGTTGGTATGTAAGTGCCTTTATTTCTGTATACGCCTATTAACGTATGCTTTTGGCGATCATGATTCGACATGTGTGAGCATGTGTGTGCGTTTTTGCGCGCGCGCGCGCGTGTGTGTGTGTGTGTTTGTATTATCTCCTCGATAAAATTTATCATGGTGCCTTCATTGGGCAATCGGCTGCTCCTTACAGTAAATGGGAACATTAGGAGCTCTCTTTATCAAGTCCGTGTGGTACGCACAGTTAGACAAATGACATTCATTACAAATATGTTGGTTACTGTGTTACGTTTCATATATATTCCGTATATCTGTTTAGCAATATTAAAATTATTTGTAACTCTTTGATATTAAATAATTATTTCGCCGAAAACTCAATGTGAATGTACTTGTTTGAGTTACTAACAAATAAGTGCGTTGGTTTTATTGTATTGCTTATAGTACACTGTATTATTGATTTTCTGGTGAATTGCTAATGATACAAGCCTTATTTCAGCACCATGTACAGCAATTAAGTATTACCAAACTGAAATCGGCTTCATTTGATTAACATTATCGAGAATCCATTGTAATCAAGAATCACTCCATGGAGATACCACGTGCTGCTCTTTATGCATCCATAAACGTTATGTAGCCATTGGAATACAAATATGGCTGGATATAGTAGTGGTAACTACATCAACAGTGTTATGGTATTAACAGCACATCTAAGACATTATCATCAATATTTAAAGATGATACAGACATAATTTTGTTATTCGCCCGCTTGCCATACTTCATAATTGTCCCAGTTGATGCGTGACACTGCATAACCGAACTAATACAACACGAGATTTGTGTCAAAACATAATGGTCTTTGACCTTGAAGTATGGAAAATGCTGAGTGGTAATGGGTTACTATTTATATCGTTATCAAACGTATTCAAATGAATACAATAATACCAGCTTCAATATTTCTCAACTACGATAATACTGCTTTAAAGCATGACTGTTAACCAAACCATTTTTTAGCAATTTGAAGTAGTGATAAATGAAAAAACTTTCAAACGTCCCTCCTGACTGTGATACATGGGTGAGTATGGCCACTTATTTATTAACGGCAAGCAACAACCTAAGGAGTAACTGTTAATATGACACTATCGTTAAAGATTGCGAATAATATTTATTGAAAGAAAGACAAGCATAATTCTTTCAACATAAAGACGACTGCTATAATTCAGTACTTATCACACAGACGAAGTACAGCAGTTTTTCTCCAGCACGACTGTGCGGTTATAATGCAGACCAGCTCTCACTGCTTTTCGAGTACAAGTGAGCTCGCGTTAATTATCAATCAAAAACACGAACTGTTTTCACAGCTAATATTAATGACACCGTGTGAGGCATTGCGATCACTTAACGGTAACACATGCGTCGCCAAACGTGACATTGTAAATAAGCAAAAAAGACTATTTAGGTGGTACGTTTTCCTATAATCCAGCAGTCTATTTGTGACTCGGGCTGTTAAGACCAATACATACATATTTGCATCTGTAACAAACAGGTTACCCATATTTAGTTGGTAAACTAGCAAGGGAATGTCAACCGCAAAGAGACTAGTATAATGCAAGAGTAGCCATTTGGATACAGTATGTATTATACATATTTGACTATTGATTTCTAAATTACTGACCGCTTCAGCATGTTTTCAAAATGCATACAGTACGCTAAACTGTAAACAAGTCGTTTCTTGTTCCATTCCTTGCCACCATGCAACGCCAGTGAGGCACGTGCATTCCTGGCCGTCACTGTGCGCCAGGAATGCCTGAATGTGTGGCAGATGAAAATCGGGAAAGTAGTGAATGGAAGACGAATAGAGCGTGTGCTGCTGTTATGTCTGAAACTGTGTGACGCTGTTGTGCAAATGTCAAATGGTATTACAATACTGATAGATTTGGACTTTTATAGTGTAATTGCCATAGAAACGGATAGTTTCACCCGGTGAATATAAAAGTTACGCTCCCCGCATTGATTAAATGCTGCCAATTCTCGTAAAATCGCATCACGACCCATTAAGCCGTCGACAATAATAGCGCGTCTTATAATAACCATTTGAATAGATCTTCACGGAAATGACTTATCCGGCAGGTGTTCTGCATATACGACATATTTATTGGCAAGATAATCATGAGGTCGTTGTCAACCTTCTGTGATTGCTATGGCAGTGGCAATTGGGGGTCGAGGGATGATGCTTTTCGGGCTCAAATTACTCCACCTACCATCAATGATCTTAACCAATTCTTGGTTTACGCAGCATAGTTGATTTACGCAGTGGGTGTTCGGTTTGCCAAGGGAAAAAAAGTGAACTATTCAAGAATGGCTTGTTCATTGATAGCGTAACCTACTTGTGAGCATGTCACAAATTCCAATGTGGGTCTGCACAATGGTGCCACCTGCGCTGTAATCACTATAATCCTAATATATATCGACCTGAGTAACTTGTACAGAGATAATGGTTTGCGCCACATAATGAATGGACAAAATGTTGCTTACACAGATTCAGTATGATATCCGAGTCAGTACTAAAGTCAATCATTGTTCTTAATGACATTGAATTATGAAAGTATTATTGTTCAAATAACCATGAATGTAGTTTGGCAACACATGCACGCAATGTGATATCGATATAGGAGTAGTTGTAACTATAGTCCACGGGATAAATAGTTGAGACATAATTGTATTCCTTTATAGGTTTTATCGTTATGTACCTATAAATAATAGGATATAACTGTACTTCCCTTTAGGTCTTATCCTGAAAGCTACAACTATATACATACAGCCTTGTAACTATCAAACGGTCCCAGTAACATATATATATATATATATATATATATATATATATATATATATATATATATATAGATATATATATATATATATATATATATATATATATATATATATCTATATCTATCTAATATATATATAAAGGTTGGGGTCTCTATCTAATGATATGCAACCTTCGAAAGTCATCTTCTATTCCAATCGGCGATATCTCTCTCTATATGCAATATAACTATATCATGCCATATATATCTCTATCTCTCTCTCTCTCCTCTCTATATCTCTCATATATATATATATATATATATATCTCTCTATATATATATATATATATAGATATATATATATATATATATATATATATATATATATATATATATATATATATATATATATATATATATATATATCTATATATATGCCTCTCGTGGTATGCAATGACATATGTCTCGACAATTACTGTGTTAAGACCAGTTCACTGAATCCTTCCTTATTGGTTATATTTGTTATGTGTACGTCACCGCCAGATACGAGTTGTAAATGTTGCGATTGCTTTGAAGTTGAGATTGAACGCCATTTCACATAATACTTTATCCTATGCAGGCAACTGTATTGCGTCACGATAATAAGATGCTTGGCCTTTATGTACATGCTTTCAAAGTAAGCAGTCATGATCGTTTATTGGATTATCTGCCTAAGTTTTTAAGCAAATGTAAGTCACCGTTTATATACGTTGATCACTTTCTCGCGTTTTGAATAGCAACGAGCTCTGAAATTAACATGCATCGAAAGCGTACTTGAATAAGCATTATTTAATAATGCCATACGAACATTAATCTACGTGATTCTAATCAGCTGAGAACAGTAATATGGCAGACAAAAATGCATTTTGGAGAGTGCTAACGCTTATCCAGAATATTCATATGTTATATGACCTTACGTTATCATTTAGCAATATTGGCGGAGATTGATTTACACAATTTCGCCATTGCTTTAGTATGTGACGAATAGTCATAAGGTTCCAGCAAAACTTGAAATATTATCAGGGTACCGATAACCCTGTAAGCTCATTACATTCAATAAAACCATGTGACAACTATTGGCGGTTCTGTGATATACATTAATAAGTGTCGCATAGTTACCTACGAAATGGCAAGGTGTAAGATCATCCTTTAATATGGGTATCATGTATGGCACGTATATGACCATTGTGTTTTCTTTACTTTCAGCCTGTCATTATGAAATTGCGCTCAAGATGAAATTTGGGTAAGGTGCTAGCTTATCTGTATCATAATTCGAGTCAACTCAACGACTTGGTAAAGATATAGAGCAATCTGCTGTTATTAATGTTCTATTCCAGTCAAGTTAAAAAAAGTACCAGCGTTCAACCATGCTCATAATTCATTTGGGCCACAATATATGGACATATTTCCTACAGCAGTGGTCTTGGTCGAGAAACGTAGCACCAAACAATACTCGTACTTGATCGGGATATTTATCGCCAAGTTATTGCTCAAAGTGCACATGTGCATTTAGATGAACGTTAAATGGACAATGATTAAAACCATTGATTATTATGATTTTCGAATAGTAAGAGTAATTCTACCCTTAAGAATAGCTACGTTATCTCAGGATACTTGTGTTGAGTAATTTCCTGCTCGACATAGGTCATAGTAGCTAGGAAATAGCTTTTCGTGCCATATGTTACAAATATATGCTTTTGTAGTAGGTAAGACAATAGACTTTACACTTTAACATATTTGCTCATGTCAATCTCCAAATAATTATTTGTTCAACAGTCTAAGAGTGATGTGCTAAGATATAAAGAGTTTTCAAATTGTATATTGCTAAAGGCAGTTCTCTATAAGAAATGAATCAACACCATAGGCTGTATGGAGCGCAATATCATCTGATTTTGCTAACGCTGTAATTTGTACATTGGCTTTCTGCTCTTGTTGCAGATCTTCATTTGGTTTCCGAAACAAAAACACTAGCTTCATTCCAAACCACTGTACAATAGCACATACAATGGACGTTATCATATATAGTAGACGTCTTGACAACTCGATTAGGTAATAATATGGTGAGACACCATGGGTTATTCATATTGTATGATGGTGTTAAATGTAGTGTATATCCGTAATTAAACACTGTAGAATCACCATTGCGATAAATGAACCGAATGATTTTCCTTTTCAATTGGCAATATCACACATTAGATCTCCATGAGCGTAGAAAGGATTGCTAGAACTGAACCTCACATGCGACTCGTGATATAACTAGTTATTGTCCCAAGAGTTTTGTTAATTGACTATTAATCAAATGGCTGAAAAGGTCGAATAGTTTTTATTTGAATAAGAGAAGGTACACCGAAGCCTGTGAATAAATATATACTTAATTATGAGACCAACGACGTGATAAGCTGTTCATTAAATTTGAAAAAGCAATATTTATTTGTTAACCTACGGTACGAGTGATAAATGCCTTGTTCTTCGTTTCCCACCTAAAAAACTGATCTGTGTGATACCTGCTGGCTGCGTTGATTCAGTATCAGTTATATAAGATGGTCGTCGAGAGATGTCATTTTGCAGACAGGGAAAATGTAAAGCAGCAGACTGATTGATATTCGCTATGCTATGACCATAAAATATTACCAATATTTTATTTGGAGCGCAAATATGTGATCGTATCACATACTGCAGCCCATTTAATCTGAGTAATGGATTGATAATAGCCCTCGTTGAAATGCGTAGGATCAGCGATTCACCTATCCATCGCCTTGGGACCATTTTGCCACGGATAATGTTGAAAATCACCTTTTCGTGGCCCCTTAAAAAATATGCGTGTCATTGCTAATTGTCAAAAACGTATCATAAACGTGCAGCTTATTTGAAAGGCTATATAAGGTGGCAATCAAGGAGCAATACCCATAATATGAGTCTGTAACAGCACCCGGGATAATGCTCATATAATGCTTGCGGGTTAATCAAATATTACCCTTATCAGTACAATCGATGCAATCTTTATTCTTTATTACTCAAGTTACCGTATTTTCCATTGCTTCCGCATGGGCATGGATAAGAAATGAAAACGTGGAATGTCATGGCAACATTGCTTGATTAAACCTAAAATAATTTGTTTTGCGTAATCAAATAATTCATTTCATAGAGAAGCTAAAAAAGACCAATGCAGCGATAGCAGAGGGATACCTGAACAGTGACCAACAGTTCACATACCTTGCGGCGTTGAATGGTCGTGTGATTCAAAGCAATCTATAATAAGAGTGCTACGATTAGATAGACAGATTATACTCGGTTACTGTTTTTCCAGCGTTTCATTTCTTCAGTACCCATGGCCTAACCTTATAATGGACCATATACAATAAATAACAATCGCTGTTTTCAGCAACTACGCTATAATAACGCAGAACCCAGACGAAATACAGGCAATTATATATAGGTTAGTCCCATAACCCCGGGGATACCAGAGTGAATATTTACCATGGATTTCTTGAGATATAAACCACTGGATGACATCTCAAGCTGCACAAGTCATTCATGAACACTGCAAGTCGGCCAAAGTGAAAGATCACAGCAGCGTTTAAAAATCCGCCATGTAATGTATAAGAAGAACACAGCAAGAATCACCCAAACGACTGCACTGTAAAGAAAACAGAGCGGCTTTCATATTCGCACGGACCGTTGGTTTACAAATTAACCTCCTTTCAGTAACATGTCTATTCTTATGCAAATGCAGCAGTTTTTGATGGCAGTTGAGAATAGCGAAACTGTTTACAACACAGCAAATCTGTAGTGCAAGCGGCGTATATATATATATCCATATTCACATATATCGGACGTGTTTGCTGCTAGTAACATCCACCGATATGCAAAAATGACGAGAAAATAAGCCCACTAGCTCAAGTTATCGATATAATATAGAATGGATATACGCACGCGACAATACAAGTGATGCTGTATTCTAGCAGGGGTGTTTCATGGCCCCTCGTGATTCACATCTCAATACAGTGATGCAGCATATTACAAAACCATAAATCAGATGCCAAATGGTATTCTTATTTGATATATATTTGATTCAAAAACTTTCATAGTGTAATACCTTAAGTAGGCATTCGCCAGGCCTATCATGTTCCAAAACCTTAGCCATGTGATAGACTGTCCTATAAGAACGTTTGCCAACCCCCTGTAACTGCATCACGTATGCCGCATATGAAATAGATCAGACGCGCTCAACGAAGGATTACAGAAATCCCACTTTTTTTTTAATAATCATAAAAGTGATTTTCTGTCCGCACTGGAATAGACTGTAGTCAATTTTATGCTAGTACGAAGCTCGCAAATGTTCGGTATGTTGACAGAGCAAACTGAGGCTACTGTGATTATACTAGTTTTATACTAAAGAAGTATACTTGAGTATATAATCAATGGGTGTGGATATGTATTATATCAAATAAGCGAGAGATGTATGATCAAACTGCATGTGTTACGGCGTGATTATTGTAGAGAGCTAACTTGTGCTCCTATAGCCTTAGATTTGACACAAAGAAAAAATAAGTTCCATCATAATTTATGCCTTAGATATATTACTCTTTTATGATCATTTGATCACTCCCTGATATCATATATTATCATGTATGTCTCCCCCTAAGAAATAAGCACTGTGATGGTTATCATTCGTGCAAAACGTTATTGTATAATGGTGCTAACTGAACCTTCAGCACACGACCATGTACATGGCATTGTAGGTGTAGTAACAATGTGGAGGGTAGGCACACGTGCATCAACTCCAAGACTGGAATGTCGAAGCTCTCATTCTACCTCATTCTCAGGTTACTTCACGACGAGGCTAAGGCAGTGGAAATCAACGCCAAACGGATTTCTCAGAAGAAACTCAAGAGATACCAACACAAGGAGTACATATAGCTGCCAGAACGCACATTTGAGTTCTGCGAGAAATTTGCAGCTGCTCAGCGCACAACCAAGCTTCTACTTCGTGCAGATAGTTTTCTGAATGATCCTTGTATGTAAGAACTATTAGACACCATGTGATGGACACTACACGATGTGCACGATGTGATTTCCATGTACTGTATACATTGATACAATGGTGAAGTTAATAAATTTGATCATCACTTTATCTATTTAATGTCGTATTTATTGAGTCGAATTGTATCTAATTTCAAGTGAACGATATTACAAATGAGACTACCATAATATGTTCAACCGATGATTTTAGCAGTTTTCGTTTAAAATTACTCAAGTTCCAAGTGAAAGCACACATTCCTGGAATAGCCGGTATCTTAGACGCCAAAAAGTGCCGTGTAAGCTTCAGCAAAGTAATGTATAGATGAGGTGCCGTAACGGCCAGGCTCCGTATTGCCTTGAAACCCTAGACCTCTTATCACAGAATATAATGCAGACAAAACGAAACATCCTATCTGAACGAAATATTAATATCTCCAGGAATACAACAGTCTGGATATGTGTATTCATACCACATACGAAACCATTGTAACGCCAATTCGGACCCATTGAAACATTTGAGATCATATCCACGGCAAAAAGAGCTCCACTAATCTTCTTATTCAAACATAATGTGGGCGACAGTTAGATAACAAATGAATAGCAAATCACTGCTGAGTTGCATTATGGTTAGTGTTCTCGTTTCGCTAATCTGGCATGTAATTTGGGCTGCAATTAGGTTAAGATGAAAAGAGAAGCAGCTAAACCTCTTTGCCTCATGCTTCATCATACACCAGAATCGGATCCCTTAAGGTCAGTTCCATTGCCGACCGGATATTTCATGCCTTAGTATCTTATTAAATCGCCATTAGGCTATTTAGACCCACTTTGTAAGGCACAATACATCACGCACATGCATAGCATCAAGTATACCTGTGGGTATGGTCACGGATACTTGTAATTAATGCTTAATTGTTTTAATAATATCTACCACGCAGACATGAGTAACTTGCGGTTAAAACAAATCATGATTATAATCACAGATCTTTATTTATTGAAATTGTTGATCAGGCGTGAATCTTAAAACTCGTAAATTCTAGGCAGCAATGAACAACATCACAAATGTGTTGTCACACATACATTGATGATAATTAGCAGATCGTTTGAGTAAATCGATTAATGTTGTAGATATCAATATCCATAACAGAGAGCGCCATTTAAACGTATGCATGTCAAACTAACCTTTCAATAGAAACCGGCTCCGGCAGAGAGATGTTACTCGGCAGAGGGGCGGGTTGCAATTTGTTTTACCAGTATCCAAGCTCCATTGGGTGGTGTTGCATTTTGATGTATCGTGTTCAGCAATAATCAGTGAAACGCAGTCGTTTTCATGATTCCTATAGTCGTTAGTCACTGTGATCGTTTACACAAATGCTCTGGTCTGCACGCTTTCATAAGTATTACATTTGCATTTTTATGAATCGCAAGAAATGAACGACAATAATTTGCTAAATGTTATATTAATAACATTGATAATTGATCAATAACATTTATTGATAAAAATTATCAAATCATTCGAATAGGACTGTCAAGGCATGAAAAATTCACAGTAATGAACTATACATTAAGGGATTCTGTTCGGGTCTATGAAATTATTCTTGAGATGGTAAAATAACTGTAAGCCATGTTGAAATGATAAACTACCTGTCCGGATGTCATGTGAACAATTCTCCTGATTTTGACTGCTATAAAGTAAACACACATCCTTATGCATATTTATTTAGCACGACAAATGATAAATGTGAAAGAATATTGTTTTGTGATTATTATGTAACCAGTTTTTATCATGCCGATTGTAGTGCTTGTTATGTATCAAGTGTATCGTTTAATCATCAAGCCCATGTTGCATAGTACTATGGCTTATTTGGTTGCAATAAATCATCGGACAGGCAATACTCTCGATGGTGTCTACTTATTATGTACTTTCAAGCTACATATATAATGCTTGTGGATTGCTGAAACGATCTATAAGCGAATTTGAAAATGATATCTTGTAGCATTTTGCGCACTATGACGTCTCTGTACTGTTTTACATATAGTTCGCCTCGCACGTTGAAATGAACCATCTATTCCGAACAAAGGCCATGACAAGCCCCTCGCAATGCAGATCAGTGGATGTCTTTCAAAGGTCCTACTAAATACCGTACCTTGGTATGTTGTCTCATAATCACTACCTGGCATCATAGTTATAATACCACGGTGGACTTTGTAAGGATGTCAACTGTCTGAAAGCAAACCTCTGAGCAGTACAGATGATGTAAAGTTTTGATGCTGTGCCATTTACGCACTTAGTCATTTATTCAAGTTTGTAATGGTAATGGCGGAGGAAATATTGGGGTTTACGTCACTTTCAACAACAAGGTGATGGACATATACCCTTAAGTATCAGCACCTACTTAGCACAAACCCTTTGCCCAGACCGGCTACAAAACCGAAGCCGCTTGGATGAAGGTCCCGTACGATAATATTAAGCTACCGGGTCAGATATTCAGTGTAGCTTATTAGTACCATGTGCGGGTGGATTTATGCACCACTTGCCTGGATGGCAAATGGTAATTTTGTTCCATTCAACTTCGGATGAACGTGGTTTATTGTTAGGGGAGGCTTACTGTCTCAATGTTTTGCTTTTAAGCACACAATGTTATTCTGTCCATTAGGCACATGGATCAGCTGTTCCTCTACGTCTCAAATTTTAATGATTTGGACTGTTAATCAGTCTTATGGGTTGCGCTATATTTCTACAACAGTTATTTCATGGAGGCTTTTGCACAAATACCCATACAAACAGTTGTTTTGGATCAATTCCGCATCACCAAGTGTTCATAGAAATGGTGAATTATCTTACAATTCGATCTTGTTTGCACGTTATTAAGATCTAAGGCTATAGAAATACTTTTGCATCAATACAACAGAGCTCTGATATAATCCATGCATTAGAAATATATTTTTGCTCCTAAAAGGAATTTCATGTTTTGGTCTCAAGGTACATATTTGCCTCATTTCAATGCTGATACAAATGGCCAGCAATCTGCGTCAGATACAAGAGAGAAAGCAAGTATCTGAAAGTGCATGCTCTTCCGTGTGATGCCTCAGATATAAAATATATGCTGCAAAATCAGGTCGAAGCATCAGTTATGATCTATATTCGGTTGAGTACGTCAACTATCAACATTGGTTACCATTATCATACTGTTAAGTAAGCAACGAAGCGCATTCGTTTTTCGAATAAAATTGAGCCCTACATCTAGGGTTTGGGCAATGGGGGGGAATGAATGTGGATTAAGGTTGCTTAATTCGACTTCATCGTTGATTCTCAGAGTATACATATCGGGTCAGTGTGTGTGCTATAAATTGCAAGGCAGGTTGCAAAGCAGATGAGGCAATACATTTATCACGATTTAATTATGCAACCAACGTTTTCCGGCGGGTTAGCATTAGTCGTTCGTTGCTTGCTTCCTGTTGAGTTAGTCCATTATTCACATTGTGTGAACAGTTACCTTCCATTAGCTTTACTAATATGAAGGGCCATGGTAAAGCAACTGTGTGTTAACAGATAATGGCACACCACAAAATGCGTGAAATTATATCAAATGTATTCTGGCGATTAGATGTTGTATACATCTAGCGTCGTTTGTCCTGGTTCGTGCGTTAGTATTTTGCATATAATTGCATGCCGTGATATGCCTGTAGGTAAAGGCAATGGGAATAAACATCGGGCCATAAAAATTCTAATAATATCTACTCTGCTAATGTTACTTTTATAGAAACCTAATATATCATATGTGCACCCTGTGTAAACTATCTTTGCGGAATATATCATGCTTACAAATGTAAGTGGATATCTGAGTGTAGATGGTAATGGATTCATCGTCTGCGTATTTGCTGCATCTTTTTTCTGTATTCTTAAAAAAACATAGGTCACGACAATAACAGATTATTACCTCATTAAAGTTTTATAAAACAAAATATACAAACCAAAGCAGCTTAATCACGCTTGGTCGGAATTATTGTTCGATGTTGTGTATGCATTCAGTATATGAGCATGTATATTCTAATATACTGTCAAGTTTAATTAATTCAACATTGCTGCAACATTGCTCGATTACCTTGTGTAGTAAGCAACTACTCCATCACCCCGCTGTTGCTTGACCTTAAATAACTTATTCCTCAAACAAACGCAATGGTTTACAAATTAATTACAACGTGCTACGATTAATTGCATTTTGGTAGCACAACATGCTGGCGTGTTGTTGTTCAAAGCGACATAATATATGTAATTATGTTCATAAATGGGCATAAACTGGTAATGCTATGACACGGTGGTAGTGCACCATTGAGTGTAGAATAATAATTGCTTTGACTGGAGTGAGCCGTGAGTGTTCAATGGCAGATGCGACCTGTATTTGGCGTGCTATGTGTGTGGTGTAGGCTTCATAAACGACGATGATTTGGTTTACTCTCTGATTATGCCTTAAGGGAACAATCAGTGATAAAACTACCCTCGCTGGTGCATCCACATGTGACATTGAATTTGTTTAGTTGCAACTTAATTCTGAAGGTTTGCTTACACGATTAGGTTGGTTATTGAAATTGATACCTTCTACCCTCTTTGCGTCTTTCTACATAGAATAGTGAATTAAGAGACCATTGCGTTACCTATTGGAAACGACCTTCGTATTTACAATTTTCAATCTAACCATACATAAATTTTTCAAACTATTGTGACTAATTCACAACAGTAGATTGTAAGAGATTGCGTTATGACTTGATGACTTCGTATATGCTTTACAAATATATAGCAATAGTGCATCTTGAACTAAGACGTCAGTGGATATTTATATCAAGATACTAAATGGTTTAGTAAGAAATCGTTTTCTTGGGTTAACAAACGTGTGCTTGCTTGATACATTAATCTACTAGATTAACTTGATTGACATGTCATCCTAACGACAGATTAAGGAACAAGGCAAATATTGTCTAAGCAACCTCACCACCACCACAAGGCAAATTCATAAGCCGGCGATGTTATTCATCATCAGGACCGTTATCTGTAGCAACATCTACACGATTTCGCTACATTGATTCTAATGACTTTTCTGCTTATCCACATTGTAAACCGAAACCTCCAATCTTATATAAACTGTTATGCATTGCACAGAAAAGGATGGTGTTTGATCAAATGTTTGATGCTTAATATTGAGCGCAACTTGTGTGATCTGTATGCCTCATGTAATATGATAATTTGGAGGTGCATGTGAGCTCGTTGTGTCCTGGTTGTGTGTTCCAGAACTGCAATTGTATTGTCTCTATGACACGTGGCAGCACAATGACTAACATTTTTAAGTTTATCACTTCATTGGTTGTCCGCTTAGTGACTAAGTAAGCTGTATCCTGATAGTAACACATATGCATTTGCCTTGCAATATGAAACGACATTCAGGGATTTAAATAATTTTTCCAACCACACCACACTGCCTGTGGCTAACAAGTAACTAGAAATATTTAGATACAAGAGTAATGGTTTATATTGTCGCTTGTGCATGTTTAAAAGCGCAGATTCCTATGCTAATCAGCCGCTTTTGACATCACATATCGGATACATTAATTACGTGGAATCCCATTCAACGACGTGTCGTGGGTTGATGGCGTCATTACCTTTTCCCCATACCTACATCTAATCAATACATGTATTTAGTGAATGCTGCAAATTAATAGCTGTACCGCGATAAAAAGAAAGTATGTAGAACATCATTTATCCAACATTATGAGAATCCATTCGTCCATTGTTTTCTATCCCACAGAAGCGAGTTAGTATATATTATATCCACCAGTGTCGCAGCATCATATATTCATATTAAACCAGGTGATTTTTATATCACTTGAACCCAAAATAAAATCGGGCCGTTTATGTATGTGGGATTGCAAATATTTTCAACCTCTGTTTTACAACACGAGCTACGTTATATGGGTCTCCCAAATAATGTTTTACATACACAAGTTGTGATTAACGGCAAAGTATCAAGTTTCCAGATATATATTTTGTAAACGCCGGAAACTTGCAAAACAGTAATATTTGAATAATAGTCATGACTATATAGCGGAAGGTAAGATTCCTGATGTTTCCTAAATTATGGCCTCTTTACTAATAGCCATATAAACAGCAACAGAATAAGATATATATTGTCTTGAATGAGCGGTCTTTAATCACGTACAAATTTTGTACTAAGAGGCGATCTCTTTTGGTTTACTTGCCTCATCACCTGCAGTGCAATAGGCTGTGACTTTACACAATTTTCACCATTGAATGTTTGTCCTGTCAAACAATGGTCGACAGATACAAAAATCAACTCTCTGACACTAATAATAACATCCCCACCCCACCTTACCCATATATATCATAGATAACCCAAACAAACCAAACAAGGGTAATGACATTTCGTGTAAGAGCGAATGGATTATTAGCGCTGAAACGTTCTTTGATATATATACTTCTGTCTAAATGAAACATGGACGATGGTTTAACAGATAGCGTGATCACCAGCCATGAGGCAATTAGAAATGCACTTTTCATCAGACTGCCTCTCCTGCGCATTGAAGTGGTTATTATCTGCAGTTCGGTAAATATGATTCTACTTTTCATACTTGTGGAGCCTGGGTCCTCTCTTAATATTGTACGACAAAATGACAGACAGAGAATCCATCTGATTGTAATGCAAATAATCACGTACAACGAAATTATATGTATTTCACAAAATGATCACCACCGTTAGTAATTGTTTTGATAACATCCGCGACTAACTGCCAAAAATCAGGCTCAATAATGCTATCGGACGCTCAGTCAATATTTCTCAGAAACACATTGCACCAATATAATAAGCTTCATATTACCAAATTCTACCCATTGAAAGATGTATGAGGTCGCTTACCTGTATTTTTGTTTTGTTTGAAAGGATGACTAGACTCCACTTTAAATCATATTAGATTAGAGGATATTCGATGCAACCTATACGATGTAGTATCGGTTATCACACCATTCACTGTCTAGTTAAGTAACGAAGTACACAGTGCTCTTTATATGGAGCAATATCGCAATAGATCAAGATCAAGATGCATAATATTATATTGTACAGTTTCACATCATTAAAGAAAAACACAAGCAATCAAAATGTATCATATTTGGTTCTGTGTGTGTACTTTTTAGAATCCTTCATTAATCAACGTTAAGTTATAATTGCTTTCTTGTTTAATCGGCATAAACCAGGCTGATGTACATCACATCTCTGGCAGATAATGGCACTTGTTACACTGATTCCCACATGCAATATATGATGTGGTCATAGACATAACTAATAGCTCTTGTTTTCAAAATGAAGATTATGTGCACAAGTTACAGCATTGTGTACTTTTTATGCACGCAGTGTTTAACATCTTCTTCGTGCGTGGTATATTTTTTCGTGGAGGGTGTGAATGCTTGGTTTAAAGTGTAATATGTTTAACAGTTTGCGAGGTTGCTTTGCTTAGTATCCCTTGGATCGAAATGCAGCAAAGCTTTATTGCTTGAGGCCAATTTTTCTCATGTAAGTCCGATGTCATCTAAACCATCATTATGTAAAGGTCTTCGACGTCACATCACATAAACTGATCTTTCCGATATCTTCTGAAAGAGTACGTTTGATTGTTTGTGGCAGTTGCTACCCTGGCATGTTTGCCAATATAGATCCAAAGAGGCTATTATTCCATCCACGTCCGTGATATCACATCACATAAACGGAAATTGACCTTTCCGATATCTTTAGAGAGATTTGTTTGTGGCAGATATTGCCCTGGAATGTTTGCCAATAAATCTGCAAAGAGGCTTATAATCCACGTGGGGTGATTAATAATCGCCCAACCTTGCATGTATATTTTCATACATACTCGATGACTGCGTTGGCCTAACACCTGAACAGGCACGGACGTACGTATATATATATATATATATATATATATATATATATATATATATATATATATATATATATATATATATATATATATATATATATATATATATATATATATATATATATATATATATATATATATATATATATATATCTATATATATCTATATATATATATATATCTATCTCTATCTATATATATATATATCTATATATATATATATATATATATATATCTATATATATATATATATATATATATATATATAAACACACATATGAATTACTAGAAATGTTTTGAAGGGTCATACATGCATACATAAAAAAATACATACATACATACATACATACATACAAGCATACGTACATACATACATACATACATACATACATACATACATACATACATACATACATACATACATACATACATACATACATACATACATACATACATACATACATACATACATACATACATACATACATACATACATACATACATACATACATACATACTTACATGCATACATACTTACATGCATACATGCATACATGCATACATATATAGTTACATACATGCATACATACATACATACATATATACATACATACATGCATTTATACATGCATTGATACATACATAAAAACAATCATACGAGAGAAGGCTGCTCATTAAGCACAACGTGATATAAATCAATGACAGGACCGTTATTGGTAGCTGTGTATACATGTAGGTGGCTGTCCTTTGTTGTGTTTCTTCGTCTTCTATGTAAAGCAGTGATCCGGTGAGTGTTGGTTCGTGTTTGGAATAGTGTGGTCCCGCCTGGTAGACACAAAATGAACCCAAAGGATTGATGAGATGTTTATCGCTCGGTGTTACAAGCCACTTCTGAAATGGAACTTATGCGATGTTACCTCGTTACTGATGGCGTTAACACTGTTCTACACAGATGATGTAGCATACTTTTAATCTTCTCGTGTCTCGTGATTCGCATAATGATCACATAACCTCTGGAGCACTCGGTGTCATGTAATGATATATGTCATTATTAGGCATAATCATGTCCACGTGTTACTGTAACACATCCATATTTGATTAAGATATCAAAGTACTGAGGCTTAACCAAAAACGACTGCTCTCTTTTGATCTCCCGTGTCATTTAATATACTCATTATGGTAAAAACAATGAGACTAAATGACCTCAAACCGTCATTACGGTCTGTTGGTAGATAGCATACTGTGGAACTACTTGCTGATCTGCTACCATAATCAGAATATATTGTTAATGCACACTGGTGCTGACATAATAGATGGTAGTTAATGAAAACCCATAGGGCTATTTTCGTTAGCCATGATCTCGTGTTATTGCATGTAGGGATCTGACAGTGTATATTTCGCAACACCGTATATGTGACGCTTTAATTTTGAATGCCATTCAACAATATCCGACAACCACAGTCGTAGAGTTACTGGAAACTGACACGGCTAATAACAGTGGCAGTGAATGGAGCTGTATGATTTCCTTGCTGCTGACTGCAAATGTAGAATCATAACCACATTTGAATTGTTAAGGTCTATACACAGGCAGTATCAATACCTGATTAACTGAGACAAAAACGAGGTAAGCTAGACCACCTACGGTGTGGGAAGCTAAGACAGAACACAATAAGCGTCACTTCCAATTGTACTGCGATTACGAACGTTTGGTGGCTATTATATGACTGTGAGCTTGATCTTACAGACGGCGTTTATTTTAATCAGAAGTACATGTAAACCGCGTCGACACAAACACTGGCACGTCTAGAGCTGCCGAACTAGGACAATCATTCCCTGTATCAGCTATGCAATATCACCTCGACGCCAAAAACGCCTTTAGACCATAATATTCAATTTAATATTATTTAAAAATAAAGGCTTCGTCATAGAGGTGCAGTTCTTGATTGTTCGATGACAGCCTGTCTAGATACTGAATCTTATACCAAATACATGTTTATCATTGCCAACGCTTTGATGTATTACGTATTCAGAAGTTTCAGAATAGCGTTTATTGGGCAATAGATCTGTTGAAGCGATTAATTTGGTCAAAGAAGGGTTTTCTCTACCAGTTGATCTCATTGTGCTTAATCAAATTATCATTCATTCATGCTGTGTAATTTACTCAGATCATTTTTTGGATTCCCTATATCTGGTGATTAGGGTGGCGGATTTATCTCTCAGGCAAAATCTTTAGGGCCAACTGCACAAAATCATCTCCTAAAGATGAAGCTAAATACATTAAGTCTGTTATCAACATACAACTGCATGAATATTTTCCTCGGTTTATTGTGCAATTATGGAAAATGTATAATATATATTCAAATTTACGAGGCTATTCGGGTTGATGGCACATCGGTTCGCACCCTGCTGCATCTTGTTCAATAGTTCAATCTGAATACCGCCGTTAGTGCATGGTCAGGGAGGACGATCTGCTTCAAGATGAATGCAAGCGTATAAGGTTCTATGATAACAACGTTCAGTCCTTTTTTGACATTCATTGTGCTTCGTTATTCTCACCACGCTGGCAGTATGTTTTCAACTTGGCCGCAACGGCTCTGGTGCATCATCCACCCCCTTACACTCATGACAAGACTGGCAGAACTTATTTGCTGCCCGGTCTATTCCGGGCCACCAAACTTTGGCCCTCAACACTTGTTTGGTCCCGGTGATACCCAGATGTCCCTCATGGGCCAAGGCTAATACCCTGGGCCGCAGACAGTTAGGTAACACAATACGTGTCCCACGCAGCACTAATTTTCCCACTGAGCACAATTCACCTGCTATGGGAGCATACTGCTTACAGTTCTCGTAATTCCACGTGGCGATGGCCTCCCGGACCATCTGTAGCTCCTCATCGTCTGATGCAATTTCAATTGCACGAGTAGTCAGAGCCTTGGGCGTCGCAGTCACAGCGACAAACCTCACATATTCCTCAACTTCATGCTTGTGAGTACCCTTCACCCTGTTGGCATTTATCAGCCTAGACAGAGAGTCAGCAATCAACTCTCGGCCCGAGATGTGCTCCACTTGAAAATCGTACTGCTGAAGTCTCAATACCCAGCGCTCGATCCTGGCGCAGGGACGGGATCTTGGCCCATATATGGTCTCAAGCGGCTTGTGATCTGTGACAAGCCTGAACTTACCTCCGTATATATAGGGATGAAACTTCTCGCATGCCCAAACCAAGGCCAACGCCTCATTTTCAGTCTGTGAATATCTCTGCTCACAGTCAGTGAGACTACGGCTTGCGTAGCTTATTGCAACTTGGCCTTCCTTCTGGTCTTGTACTAGCTCCTAGCCCGACAGCACTAGCATCGGTTATCACTTTGGTGGGTGCGTCTTTGTCGAAGTACGCCAGCTCGCTTGCACTTGCAAGGTTTGACTTCAGAGCTTTGAAGAAAGCCACTTGTTCAGGCCCGAAGTTGAAAGGTACATCCTTGCGAGTGAGCCTCCTTAAGGGCTCAGACAGCGCGGCGTACTGCGGGATGAAACGACTACTAAGGTCACAAGTCCTCGGAAACTCCTCACCTCAGAAACCGACTCAGGTTCCCTTGCCTCCAGAACAGCACTGATGCGCTCTTCAGTTGGCCCTATTCCTCGCTTGGACAGCAGCATCCCCATGAATACGAGCCGGGGCATGTTAAATTCACATTTCTCTGGATTAAGGGTCACGTTCGCGTCATCCAGCCGAGCTCATACTGCCATGAGGTTCTTGTTGTGATCCCCTTGACCACGGCCGTGCACTATGACGTCATCAGAAATGTTGGCTGCTCCCTGAAGCTTACTTAGCACCCTCTGTACCTCGTGCTGGTACTGTTCTGTGGCACTTTTAACACCGAAGAATAGTCTCTTATATCTTAAGAGCCTTGAGCTGGTGGCTAAAGTATTCCCAGCTGCTTTGCCGACTGCCTACCCAGCAGTGCAGGACCTTTGCCCTGTATGACGGCAAACTCCGCATCCTCCAGAACAGCCCCTCTGGACTTTACAGTACATGTGAACGCCCCCTTTGTGGTAACAGGCTTGTCCTGCCCATAAGCATAAAACTGTCTGGTCACGTCTTTATCAGTGGTAATCACCTGATCACGAATAGTTTCATCTTTAATAGTAAAGTTACAATTATTTGCTTGGTACTGGAGTCGTGTGACGAACTGGTCCATTGTTTCAGAACTCTCCTGTTTAATCTGACGAAACTGTTGTATTTCATAAGGTATATTCACTTGAGGGATTAAATGAGCATCCAATGTTCTCACAGTTTTTTGATAGGCATCTGCTGCATTGTCATCTTCAAAAGTAGGTCAGCCAGTGTTTCAAATATATCCTGTACTTCCATCCCTGCTGAATGCAGAAGAAGAGCTTTCTTCTGGCCTGCCTGGGGAATGCCCCTACTGTCAATATAAAACTCCAGTGCCCGTTTCCACCCCTCCGCCTTTCAACAACACCTGGTCCCCTATAATCAAATGGGCCTACTCCATTGGCATCTAATGGCAACGACTGAGCCATGTTGCAAGTTTGATGGATGACAGTTTAAAACTTACAGTTTGTGAATTTCCTAGACAAATCAACACTTGTCCATGGAAACTGTTGTAAATATCCAGTAACAAATTTTTGAGACACCACATATGTTAAGTCTTGACACTTTGACGGATTCACTTTGACAGATTCACTTTGACAGTAGAAATTCACAAGTTTGTTGACAGCAATACAACTCGGAGTTCCATAAAACAATTGAATAGTCCTTCTTTTTTTTTCTTTTATCCTCGTCGCCAAATGTTAGATAGTCCGACACAATTAAATGTACAAAACTGTTGTTTATTTATCTTGCAGAAATCCCGCCATTTTACTGGCACCGGACGTTGATAAACTAAATATAATTATTCCTTGCAGCCGCACAAATTGTTGTTGACGCAAGACGATAGATACAACAGAAATAATATGTTTTTATGTGTTCATTAGACAGAAAATGGAATAAAATGCCGAAGAATGATCGATTTAGACGAAGGTCTAGACTGACTCTTTTATATAATATAGTCTAGAACTACCGTCGTTATCGTTTATCAATACAAAGTAAAAAAGGAATAGCCTTAAAACTAGTTGCTTATGAATATGTCACTCATCGTTATTCAATCAGACTGTACAATATTATATGATATCAAGCATAATATACGGTGCAGCCCTCGGCCTCGAGTTTCAATAACGCATATTCTCAGCACTCAGATGTACGGCATTGTTATCCATGAACGTGACCACAACGCCAACGGCACAATGAACCATTGTTTCTTATGGATACGATTTACACACTTACAAGGTCTTATAATCGGCAATATACCGCTAATCTACACGATTGGGAAATAATTCCATCAACCAGGCTTGCACTAATAACATTATTATTCCGCGTTAAATATAAGCACTCCTTGTTGAGTTTTGTTGTTGGACAGAATTTGTTGTTAGAATTCACCCGTTACTGGGTCACTGCGCGTCATTAGTCTATCACGTGACTTTGTCTTTGACGCCAAAAACGGAGTGTTTATCGCATAAAAAACATCGTCGTTGATGTGCTTTGGGTCACTTCCTATATCTGCCATGTTATCATAAAGTGAATTCATACATTTGTAGGCTTGGTGCCTGTTTTCTTAATATTCAATAATACTAAATGTGAATCTTGGCGTCGTTGTTCATATTGTGAAGTTAAAGAAAATTCACTATAACATGACAAATCGTGGATAATTGATCCATGTGTACCATCCCTTGAACTGTGTTTGCCAGTTAAGGACTTTTATTTCGGATGTAAAACCGTGCATTTCTCAGATAGCTTGGAAATTAGGAATATTTATCTTACGGCTTACCCACAGCAATTAATACAACCAATGCCTATCAAGAGAAATAATGATAGTAAACTACTAGTCTCATTACGTTCAGACACTGCCAGATGTTCACACAGCCAATTCATTTGATCAAGCTATGTTGTTTTATTGACCCAACTCCCTATCTGTGAGGGTTTAATGGCGTATAATTTGTATTTACAATCAACAAGTGTTAAAATGACCATGAAGTTGGTGCAACATAACGCATGGTATTCATACCATCGTAAAACCAAGGCTTGGCTTCTATTGTACGCTCATTCTCTGCGTGGTAATGATAACTTTACTGTGTATGTAAAGCATACAAAGAAACCCACGCAAAATCAGTTTAGGGGGTCCATTTTTGACGATAGGTATCCCCCACTTATCTTTACGCGTCATGCATTCCGAACTTGTCTTATATTGCGATGACGGCATTGTTGTGATATTATGGATGAACCGTGACTCTTTACGACACCCATTACACCGCATGCAGTCAATGGTCGTCACACAAGGGTTTAGGTTTTGAGGGTCGAATATCACACATTCTGGGTACTGTTTAGACGTCGTAGGTTAGAAACAACAGTTCCATAATAATACCGATGGGTTTAGTCTACAGGTGCTACAACTTCCCTAGTTACTCCTGACTCGGATGATCAAATTAAATGGCGGGTATGGTTAAAAAGTGCTTTTATTTCACAATTGGCTCGACCAGCATATTTGTTGCATCGATCAGTAGAATATCACCAGCAACGCTTTGGTTAGAGTTCAATAAATACTGTTTACCGTTATATTTGTAACTGCTATGATGAAGGGTAGGTTTGTTATCAATTTGGCACTCAACATATCCCTCTCTTTTTAAGTGGATGAATATCCACAAAAGAAACTAAGTCCCTTCATGGGTGGAAAAAAAATCATGGGGTTATTCTAAATTAAGGTTTGGTTGGTGAGGAAATGACTGTGTACTGAGTCGAAATGTGGAATACACATTCCAGTGTACATTATATCGTAATTTTTAAATCTTATGGTAAAAAATTTTTTTTTAGTCCGATTGATTATTTTTTCAGTGAAATCAAAATATTTATGGTATTATTATTACATTGTTATATATCTTACTTTTGTTACTATAATTGTTTTTGAACATGTGAAATGTTGGTAGATGTCGTGCAGGCTGGCCTATTTTCTAGAGGTTGAAATCCAACCATATTTTAATTTTATGTGGGGACATGGTGCAATATCTGTGGCTAGGGCATCTAAATTACTCATAGATACCCCACCTGTACTCGGAAACTGGCGCTATTAATGCCGAAGCATCGATAGCGCCAGCAGGAGCATCGTGCGACACTCCTAACCCTTGTGAATCTGAGCCAAGCAGAGAGTTTGCCTCTCTGTGCACCTCAACGCTAAAACTAATTAACATTGGGGGCCTACCTGGCGTGGGATTTTATGTGACAAAGGGGATAGAAGCAAGATTAGACATTCCACAGTAAACCTGACTATTCTACAGGAGGAGAAAGTTATACCATTGGAAGGCCAACGCCTCATTTTCAGTCTGTGAATATCTCTGCTCACAGTCAGTGAGACTACGGCTTGCGTAGCTTATTGCAACTTGGCCTTCCTTCTGGTCTTGTACTAGCTCCTAGCCCGACAGCACTAGCATCGGTTATCACTTTGGTGGGTGCGTCTTTGTCGAAGTACGCCAGCTCGCTTGCACTTGCAAGGTTTGACTTCAGAGCTTTGAAGAAAGCCACTTGTTCAGGCCCGAAGTTGAAAGGTACATCCTTGCGAGTGAGCCTCCTTAAGGGCTCAGACAGCGCGGCGTACTGCGGGATGAAACGACTACTAAGGTCACAAGTCCTCGGAAACTCCTCACCTCAGAAACCGACTCAGGTTCCCTTGCCTCCAGAACAGCACTGATGCGCTCTTCAGTTGGCCCTATTCCTCGCTTGGACAGCAGCATCCCCATGAATACGAGCCGGGGCATGTTAAATTCACATTTCTCTGGATTAAGGGTCACGTTCGCGTCATCCAGCCGAGCTCATACTGCCATGAGGTTCTTGTTGTGATCCCCTTGACCACGGCCGTGCACTATGACGTCATCAGAAATGTTGGCTGCTCCCTGAAGCTTACTTAGCACCCTCTGTACCTCGTGCTGGTACTGTTCTGTGGCACTTTTAACACCGAAGAATAGTCTCTTATATCTTAAGAGCCTTGAGCTGGTGGCTAAAGTATTCCCAGCTGCTTTGCCGACTGCCTACCCAGCAGTGCAGGACCTTTGCCCTGTATGACGGCAAACTCCGCATCCTCCAGAACAGCCCCTCTGGACTTTACAGTACATGTGAACGCCCCCTTTGTGGTAACAGGCTTGTCCTGCCCATAAGCATAAAACTGTCTGGTCACGTCTTTATCAGTGGTAATCACCTGATCACGAATAGTTTCATCTTTAATAGTAAAGTTACAATTATTTGCTTGGTACTGGAGTCGTGTGACGAACTGGTCCATTGTTTCAGAACTCTCCTGTTTAATCTGACGAAACTGTTGTATTTCATAAGGTATATTCACTTGAGGGATTAAATGAGCATCCAATGTTCTCACAGTTTTTTGATAGGCATCTGCTGCATTGTCATCTTCAAAAGTAGGTCAGCCAGTGTTTCAAATATATCCTGTACTTCCATCCCTGCTGAATGCAGAAGAAGAGCTTTCTTCTGGCCTGCCTGGGGAATGCCCCTACTGTCAATATAAAACTCCAGTGCCCGTTTCCACCCCTCCGCCTTTCAACAACACCTGGTCCCCTATAATCAAATGGGCCTACTCCATTGGCATCTAATGGCAACGACTGAGCCATGTTGCAAGTTTGATGGATGACAGTTTAAAACTTACAGTTTGTACACTTGTCCATGGAAACTGTTGTAAATATCCAGTAACAAATTTTTGAGACACCACATATGTTAAGTCTTGACACTTTGACGGATTCACTTTGACAGATTCACTTTGACAGTAGAAATTCACAAGTTTGTTGACAGCAATACAACTCGGAGTTCCATAAAACAATTGAATAGTCCTTCTTTTTTTTTTTCTTTTATCCTCGTCGCCAAATGTTAGATAGTCCGACACAATTAAATGTACAAAACTGTTGTTTATTTATCTTGCAGAAATCCCGCCATTTTACTGGCACCGGACGTTGATAAACTAAATATAATTATTCCTTGCAGCCGCACAAATTGTTGTTGACGCAAGACGATAGATACAACAGAAATAATATGTTTTTATGTGTTCATTAGACAGAAAATGGAATAAAATGCCGAAGAATGATCGATTTAGACGAAGGTCTAGACTGACTCTTTTATATAATATAGTCTAGAACTACCGTCGTTATCGTTTATCAATACAAAGTAAAAAAGGAATAGCCTTAAAACTAGTTGCTTATGAATATGTCACTCATCGTTATTCAATCAGACTGTACAATATTATATGATATCAAGCATAATATACGGTGCAGCCCTCGGCCTCGAGTTTCAATAACGCATATTCTCAGCACTCAGATGTACGGCATTGTTATCCATGAACGTGACCACAACGCCAACGGCACAATGAACCATTGTTTCTTATGGATACGATTTACACACTTACAAGGTCTTATAATCGGCAATATACCGCTAATCTACACGATTGGGAAATAATTCCATCAACCAGGCTTGCACTAATAACATTATTATTCCGCGTTAAATATAAGCACTCCTTGTTGAGTTTTGTTGTTGGACAGAATTTGTTGTTAGAATTCACCCGTTACTGGGTCACTGCGCGTCATTAGTCTATCACGTGACTTTGTCTTTGACGCCAAAAACGGAGTGTTTATCGCATAAAAAAAACATTGTCGTTGATGTGCTTTTGGGGCACTTCCTATATCTGCCATGTTATCATAAAGTGAATTCATACATTTGTAGGCTTGGTGCCTGTTTTCTTAATATTCAATAATACTAAATGTGAATCTTGGCGTCGTTGTTCATATTGTGAAGTTAAAGAAAATTCACTATAACATGACAAATCGTGGATAATTGATCCATGTGTACCATCCCTTGAACTGTGTTTGCCAGTTAAGGACTTTTATTTCGGACGTAAAACCGTGCATTTCTCAGATAGCTTGGAAATTAGGAATATTTATCTTACGGCTTACCCACAGCAATTAATACAACCAATGCCTATCAAGAGAAATAATGATAGTAAACTACTAGTCTCATTACGTTCAGACACTGCCAGATGTTCACACAGCCAATTCATTTGATCAAGCTATGTTGTTTTATTGACCCAACTCCCTATCTGTGAGGGTTTAATGGCGTATAATTTGTATTTACAATCAACAAGTGTTAAAATGACCATGAAGTTGGTGCAACATAACGCATGGTATTCATACCATCGTAAAACCAAGGCATGGCTTCTATTGTACGCTCATTCTCTGCGTGGTAATGATAACTTTACTGTGTATGTCAAGCATACAAAGAAACCCACGCGAAATCAGTTTAGGGGGGCCATTTTTGACGGTAGGTATCCCCCCCCACTTATCTTTACGCGTCATGCATTCCGAACTTGTCTTATATTGCGATGACGGCATTGTTGTGATATTATGGATGAACCGTGACTCTTTACGACACCCATTACACCGCATGCAGTCAATGGTCGTCACACAAGGGTTTAGGTTTTGAGGGTCGAATATCACACATTCTGGGTACTGTTTAGACGTCGTAGGTTAGAAAACAACAGTTCCATAATAATACCGATGGGTTTAGTCTACAGGTGCTGAAAACTTCCCTAGTTACTCCTGACTCGGATGATCAAATTAAATGGCGGGTATGGTTAAAAAGTGCTTTTATTTCACAATTGGCTCGACCAGCATATTTGTTGCATCGATCAGTAGAATATCACCAGCAACGCTTTGGTTAGAGTTCAATAAATACTGTTTACCGTTATATTTGTAACTGCTATGATGAAGGGTAGGTTTGTTATCATTTGGCACTCAACATATCCCTCTCTTTTTAAGTGGATGAATATCCACAAAAGAAACTAAGTCCCTTCATGGGTGGAAAAAAAATCATGGGGTTATTCTAAATTAAGGTTTTTGGTTGGTGAGGAAATGACTGTGTACTGAGTCGAAATGTGGAATACACATTCCAGTGTACATTATATCGTAATTTTTAAATCTTATGGTAAAAAATTTTTTTTTAGTCCGATTGATTATTTTTTTCAGTGAAATCAAAATATTTATGGTATTATTATTACATTGTTATATATCTTACTTTTGTTACTATACTTGTTGTTGAACATGTGAAATGTTGGTAGATGTCGTGCAGGCTGGCCTATTTTCTAGAGGTTGAAATCCAACCATATTTTAATTTTATGTGGGGACATGGTGCAATATCTGTGGCTAGGGCATCTAGATTACTCATAGATACCCCGGCTGTACTCGGAAACTGGCTCTATTAATGCCGAAGCATCGATAGCGCCAGCAGGAGCATCGTGCGACACTCCTAACCCTTGTGAATCTGAGCCAAGCAGAGAGTTTGCCTCTCTGTGCACCTCAACGCTAAAACTAATTAACATTGGGGGCCTACCTGGCGTGGGATTTTATGTGACAAAGGGGAGAGAAGCAAGATTAGACATTCCACAGTAAACCTGACTATTCTACAGGAGGAGAAAGTTATACCATTGGAATATAAATATAGCCTGAGCAAGCCATGGTCGTTTTACTTGCATCTAAACTAGCAAAGCAGGGCTGGTGGATAACAAGTCATGGTCGTTTCACTTGCGTATGCCCTCTGCTTGCATTTAAGCTGAAAAATTTACGTAAAAACAAATTAAATGTGATTCAATCATTTACACAATAAGAATTATCATTGACGTGAGCTTTCCAAACTGGTGGGTCCATTCGATCCAGGCAGCGACGTGATACTTGAAGATCCTCGGCCGGTTGATCATGTCGTAGACAGGATTCGCGCGTCAACGCCTCCCCTGGCTGAAAGTGATCTGTTACCTTGACCAAAGACGCTACTGAACAAGTACAAACTCATGAATACTGTGAACAGAGCACGGCATGACAACCACACTGAGCATAACTTAACTACTATAATAACTAAACAACATCAAGTGCACATGACTGTTGATGCGTAGTCTGCTTATAACCCGAAGCAGAACTCGACGGGATATCGACAGGGCATGCCGTTATTTGTCTATTCCTTCGACAACCTCGTGGCGTGAACTGTCGGCCCTCAGGGACATCAACTTGAGCCACTGACCCAGCGCGTTCCTGAGGATTAACTGCTGGCTCTAGCGAGAGGGGGTGTGGCGCATGTTGTACAAGGCAGATGCTATGTCCCCACGTCGCCTCCTGGCGCACGCCTGTAGGGTGTCTCTGATTGGCTAACAACATTTTACAGACAGCTTAAACTCAACCTAGGCTAAGCTGAGATCTGGGACGGAATTGGTTCTAAACTCATTATACCAATCAGTAGGCCGTTCATCCTTATACGTCTGAGACAAGATCCTGCGGGCTACCTGCTACCTGAAATGTTGACCATGATACTTACTGATTTCGTCAGATATGTGATCCGTGGTTATGGTCACCATTCGAGCTTCACGTTAATAAAACCTAAATCACACACACTTTCTCAAAGACGAATTAGATTTCCGAAAGCCAATGTTAACTGTTTAATTCTATGATCGCTATCCATGGAACGCATATCATGAAATTTAAGCGATTTATTAAAATATCGGGGAGTTGGGCAAAAAAATAAGTGGGTATTTGAATGAGCTGCACTATATCCATAATATGGGGATTGTGTGGATCGACAATTGAGGGGAAACAGGATATATCTAATTCTAGATCCTATATCTAAATACATTAATACAATACTAGCTAAATATCGCAATAAGCGCGGCGTACACCGACACGGTAATTGAGCGGTTATTTAATTGTCGGCGTGTGAATTCACACCTTAATACACGAGGCACTAAGCTGAACAAAAGGGGTTGAATATGAACAAAATAATGATTCTTTGCAGCATAATCTCACCGCAGGGGCTGGTGGTGTGTGAACCTCATGGAGCAAGCAGCCTCAGCTGACCTTGCCACAGAGGATGGTGGTGTGTGTGAACCAATTAAACACGCATTAGGCGTTACTTAGATTTATATGGCACATGCGTAGGTCGTCACTATTATACAACTTCTTTGTAGATATCTACAGTCCCGATGGGAGGGTTAAAGAAGCTGTTCAATTTCGCGCTTAACTCCGGATGCGCATTTTAGCGCGCAGATAAAGGACGGGTCAGACTAATGCGGGGTGCATGCGCTAAGTTCTGGGATGCGCTAGTCAATAAGCTTATCGCAAGTGGTGGTCGCGAACGGGTCAGTTTATTTATTGCATGCAGCGCATATCGTTAAATGGAAGTTCGTCGCAGGTTAGCTAATGGGCCCAGTGCGATTTGGCTGAGTGTTTTTATTACTTGTCTTGTCTTGCATGCATGTTAACCTCCTATTAATGTAGGCCCGGGTATGAAGCTTGCGATCTTAGTACTTAGTGAAGAGAATTTTTAAAAAGAGGTGGAATTGACGTCTCAACTTACACTACTGGAATCAGTATATAAGAGAGTACAGTAACTATATCTTAACTACAACTATGTCACACTACCAATGGTCTAAACCTGCTGTTGTGAATGTGAAGACGAATTCGGGTCTTTAAATCAAATGAGGTCATCAACAGATAAGTGGCGAGGTCACTAACATCAGCAGATGTACTGACCAGGTTAGCCAATTGGAGCATGACCTGCATAGCAATGCCGGGTCTTCCAGAATGCAGGGAGATAGCGGGAAGCGCCAGGGATAGATGTTGGCGGGAAACTGTTGACAGATGTCCGTTGAGAAGTAGGGTCTCACGAGAGTTGGGGATGCGACGCGAGGGCTGACAAGAAGCTTGTTTGAGGAGGAGATGTCAGCAAAGATTTGGTTTGTGGAATGGGAGATTGCGGGAAAGACACTGGGTCGGTAGAGGGTAATCTGGGGTCGAAAATTGATGGTTTATTTGGAGATGGTGATGACAGGGCAAAAGCCAGTCTATGATCAGAGTCAGGAGGGGCTGGTGATAGCGAGACAAAATTCGGTGTAGACTCAAAGCTTGGATGAGTTAGTGATAGGTCGACTGAAGTAGGCTCCATCAACTGATGACTAAGATGTTACGTTATGATGAAGGGTAGGTTTGTTATCAATTTGGCATTCAACAGCAGCCAGTTATGATAGATAATGGTATTATTGTATTGCTACTACACCTTTTCATAATAGATCCATAATTGTAATAACAACCCATACCACTAATGATCAATATGACTAATGATCAATATGACGTAAGTAATGATTTGGTTTTTCAGCATTGCAGTCCTAAGAAATCCATACATCTTGCTAAAAACTAGGCCCTCGGGAGAGCAATTGGAGCCTCGTTTCCATTTGGAATCCTTTCAAACTACACATATTTAATTTGGCAAAACAAGGTCGCCCAGTTAACTACACTTATCATACTTTAAACGATTTTAGTGCAAGACATTTATCTGCTAAATGGGCTGAATTCCTGCGAAGCTTTGAAAGTAATTCATTCATCGCAATTTAATGTTATATGCGTTGATTTCATCCTTTATTTACAGAATTATTTTTCCTATTTGATACACCACATGATTATTTGAATGAGTGCGCCTTTCATGTGTTTGGTTTGGTAGTATTCGAGCGATTTTTTAAATTTATTTCGGATGCAGCACCATATTGAAAGAAAATATCGATGAGCAGTTAATAGAATGAAACAGAAACGTAATAAATAGTCAACAATACGTGTTATTTTGGTTACATACAAAACAGGATTGCCTTTTGGAAATCATAATGATAAGGGAATCTCCCAATGCCCTCATGTTGTAGCAGTTTTAGCTCTTGGTTAGCATACTCATCACACTGGGATAACGTGGCCACATACAACATCATATTTTAAAGTATCTATAGATGAGCCCACGATCCGAAGAGCATCGACTTCTCTGATTGTGAAGGTAAAACCACTGAATTAAGTGTTTTTGTCTATTCCTGAGGGAATAAATCGTCACATCTGAGACGATAATGAGCGCATTGATGACAGAAAGCAACACACCCTGGATGGCTGATTCATATTTATAAGACAACACAAAAAAGAGCATGCCTCTATTGAATCCAACAATAGTATGATGATTGTAACACGAAGTGCTTTCGTATGAATCGCGATAAACCAATCACATTATAAAAGAAAGCATTCTTTTTTGTGGAACTTTATTTAGTGTATGAAGTATAAGCGCTACACAATACACTATAACTATATTCATAAAATTAATTTTGTGAATCATTATCATATATGTAACTATCCATAGTGGGGATAATCATTCAAATAATTGCTTGAAGGGTTCACTATCTATCATTACCATAAAGTTTCATTGGATATTCTTTGCCTGTTAAAATGACAATATGTCTGACGCCACTTTCCTGCGATTGGGCTTTCGATGCTGCTTGAAAGGCATTTGTTATATTGTATCGATAAACTATGACGTTAGAATGCCCTCATGTTCTGGTTTATTGATAATGGTTTTGTCAACAATTAACCCTGTACTCAAGGGTTAAAACACCAAATGAACACGAGGGAACACTTTTTGCCTTGTTCATGCTGTACATGCAGGCGTTGTATCTGAGTGTGCTTTGGTCATATATCTGTCTATATACAATGGATTTTATAACATTTGTGTCAGCGTAATTTTTTGGGCTTCCCTGCCACAAAATACAAACATGAGGGCGTGTTAGGCAATAAAAGGCTTTCAGTGCAATTTCAGCAGTGTTCTCTACGTTTTGCCTCCTATACAGCAAGGTATGGTAAACACATGGCAGTTTACAAAACACCCAGATTTAGTGGTCCCTATACGTAGCATACGAAGCTCAGAACCCTGGATATGTAGACCGCTATCCATGAATCTATCGAGACCATGATTACCTCACATGAGTATGTGTGTTTCCATTTGGCAAATTATTGAGGTATAAATGTTTATAAAATTTTAAATATTTTTGTTCTTGTGACATTTTTATTTAGGTACTGAATGCTTATGGTTATTATTGTATACAACGAACCAATATTGATCTCGGCTAGTTGGCAAGTAAACATCATCTTAAGCTCAGACACAAACTTCGCCCCGGCGATACCCAAATGAACACAATTCCATGGTAGCATTCACAATGAACCTCTCGCTTAGCCTTCATACTTCAGGATTATACATACATTATATACATTATATATATAAATGTGCATTAGTTTATATATATATATATATATGTATATATATATATATATATATAATTCTGTATATATACATATATTCATATTCATAAATATATATATACAAATAAAAATATATATATATATATATTTATGAATATGAATATATGTATATATACAGAATTATATGCATCACATTGTGAATATTTTTGTTCTTGTAACATTTATATTTAGAATCTGAAATGCTTTATAGTTATTTTTTTATACAACAAGCCCATTTTTATCTCAGCTAGCATGCAAGTAAACATCATCTTAAGCTAGGGTACAACCTGCCGTTTTTCTACCCGCGATACCCAAATAAACACAATTCCATGGTAGACAATCACGATGAACCTCTTGCTTAGCCTTAATGGGGCTAAAATGATTAGATCAGTTAACCGAATATCAAATCGGCAAGTATATGAAGGCATAATGGACTTCCGTTGTATGTATTATGCATACCACAAAGAATAATGTATGGGCAATTCCAATCCTCTCCTTGTATCGCACAATATTGAATGCTACGGGTTGGGTGCTATTAATGTTGCGCAGTCTAATAAAAACACAAATTTTCAAATAAAATTATCATTACAATTTATATTACACAGCTATTGCCCCAGACATTGACAAGTCACTTGAAGGAACATCATTGTGATAATACATGACACCATTTTCTAGACATACATTGATGCATAATATAATTTGCCGATATTGATATATATATATATATATATATATATATATATATATATATATATATATTCATATATATACATATATATATATATATATATATATATATATATATATATATATATATATATATATATATATATAACTATTTGCTACGCAAACGAGTCCATACTAAGCAACCAATGATTTGTTTGTACCGCTTTAATGATTAAAAAATATTCACGCTTGATCTGCATTGTTCACCATTGACCTATCAGTATTCATCTTGCATCTTAATTTGGCCAAATAGATCTGGCGATGGGATTTGAGAACCATTTTGAAAACCCAACCATTGTCCCATGGCCTATTTCTATAGCGAGCATTATAATGTTGAATGCAATCAAGCGCCGTTTCATGCTGCCGGATAAATACAATTTTACCAAGCGGGCTACTTGACCTTCCTGCACAGATGATCACGCAGGTTTAGAATAGCGGCTTCTTTTATTCAGCAAATCCGCATTGGTCATGGACATATGTTCGTTCAAAATTTAAATGAGACGTTTGACACTCATGTGAAAATGAATCATGATGTGTTTCCATTATCCGGAATATTCCAGAGAATTCGCACTGTCGTTCCTTGATATCGCTGTTTGAAAGCAACAAATATATCATGTTGATAAACAAAAACTTAATCATACAATATGTATGTCTTTATCTACGAATACGGGAAAGCCTATGTGTTCAATTCAGCTAGGGTTATTTACGTGTCTGGTGCACATATTGTACGTATATGTGCGCTTCTGTATCTATCTGCAAGCGTTAAATATGCTTTCTCATTGGGCCGCTGTCCTAACCCATGAGTGACAGAGCTATGCGTTCTGTATCCTTTTCAGGATCTTTTTTGTTAAGTCTGCAAATGGCCGTTTCCGTGCCTTTGCGATGTCATCATATCAAATGTTGAATAATACGAATTTCAAGCGAACCATAACGCAATAACTGAGCATTTGTGATTAGCATCGACATTTTGAATTTGGGAATAGTAGCACCGGCATTGGATAGTGTCAGTGTTCAGACCGTCGACAACAATAGGGTGTCTACTAGCATCTATCTGGATATCTTGTCTTTGAAATGACTGGTGCGGCAGGTGGCAAACACGATGGTATACGATATTTGATTGGTTCCCCCTCTTCATCAAATCAATCCCAATTTCATTGATTTGTAAAGACAGCTGTCGTTTTAATGGTTTCTTTCGGTTAGATTCGCGTTGGATTTACCATGGAACAAAATGAACTAATAAAGAACGGCTTTTCCCTTGACAGCCTTACCTCGCTGTGAGCCTGTCAAAGGTTTCACCTGGGGTCATTCAATGATGCCACCTGAGCTGTAAGCACCATAGTCCCAATAGGATACCGACATAAGTGCCTTGTACTCTGGTGAACGCTTTAATGCAGCGCTCCGCTCAACATCGTTCATCTCATCTGAAATGTAAGAAACTATGTGCCAGGAGTGTAAAACATCCAATCAATACCCCACCCCAGACACAGTTGCATAATCTTTCACCAAACTCTTCAGCGGGTTGTTGCTAGTGATTCACGCCATATTTGTTTTCCTGACGCCTATCGTGGTCCGGGTCCGAAAGCGACGTAAAATGCCAATTACAAGAAGCAGTTTTATTAATTTGCGTATCACGTAAGTTGTTTGAGAACTAAGCTCAGTACGATTCATTATAAACCACCGGTAGGTGACTCTTTCTTAGGGGATGACTATTTCAAATCGTTTATACATAGTTTATCTACGTAGCCATCGACAAAGAGCATTAACAGAATTGATAATTTGAAGTTAGTAATGTGATGCTTGAAAAAATGATGTCGGTGTTGCATCTGTCGAAGGAATACAATCCTCCAAACAGACCGTCAGAAGGAAGACTATGCCAGTGGTATCTTTCAGCACAATATACGATGGTAATTTCGGCTGAATTTATCAAGCTGACATGCAATGAAAGTGGGCGCGCATCACAAACTTACAGTCACAATTTTATCCAAGAATCAACCGACACGAGTCGCAACCCACGGCTAATTACCCAAAGTAGTCGCCTCTTACAACATGAAGAATAATTTAGTTGGCCTATTCTCCCACTGTTCCTGTCTTGGATATAATTTAGTTTCCGAAATCTTTTAAATGACACAATTGACAATTACAAATTATCAAGTCGTTAAATTCTCCCAACTTGTGTCTCCGCACTTTCTTTATTTTATGGAACCGATATATCCCATGGTCATGTGTATGATTAGAAGGGCAATATTTAACGGTTCAAATGTAAGTTAATATTTGCAGTTGGTTTATCCTGGATTAAACTAGAAAGTTCATGGGTGATTGGCGTTTAATGTGTCTTCCATTATGTAAATCTGTAAATGCATCTGTAACTTCATCAAGAGAGGTTGAAAACATTGTTACGTTAGAAGAAGGGAAGTGTTGAATTGCTATGGATGTACCTACACACGACGAAACGCAGAAAAGACCTAGTACTATAGAGATGGCGGAGTTAAGTCAATTGAGCCTGGACGGTTTTATCTCTATATGATGTAAGCACATGTTGACCCACGAATCATGGTTTACTGAAACGCGATAAACAATCAGAACAATTTTCTTACAATAATCTTTGATTATTCCTAAATGGACATGATTTCCTACCCAGCGCAGGCGTTTTTTACCCGCATTTTATGACCAAACCAATTGATCAACTAAATTTGTCCGAAGTTCGCCTATCATCATACTTATTAATGACACATATCTTTGTAATATGCAGCTGAGATTAGTCATGTCTGTGTCGATCCACAGCGACACTAGGAGTAACAAGGTTTTTTAACTGGGGCGCGTTTCCTTGAATTGGTGAATGAATTTTGCAGTAAGAATCGTGCATTTGCTCTTCATTACACCAGCATACATCTTACCTCACAGCTTTGAATTATAATCTGTTCTATTCTTTTTGTCACATGGCATATTATTTTGATGCATTAATTACGCAACTCTATATTTTTATCGTAATACTGAGCGTGAGGGAATTATAAGCCCATTTTGGACTGGTAGTGGTCAATCATGATATAAAACATAAACACAACTTAATCTACAATGTATTGCTGTACATATGGTGCACCACCATGCAATAACATCAGGAGCTGTCTATAGTTTTGGTTATCTATGGTGGCTTAGCTGCAGTAACGATGTCTTGGTACGTTAGTGCATTTGTGGTTTTGTATTACGAAAGCCTGTTCTGATATATAAAACAGCTGTATTGCATTATTTCGACATCGGGTTCAGGTACAGTTAATGCGGAATGGAAATACAAATCAGGGTTTATGTTGTTTATCACCCAACGGCTGCATAGCGAC
>CM067350.1:16158160-16203160 GCA_034190875.2 Urechis unicinctus | reverse complement strand
ATTGCGGTATCCTGCCTGCTGACAAGACCCATGCAATCTAAACCCCAACTATGCCATATGCTCGATTAGTCATATCTTCACACTGACGATAGTAACAAAAATGACTTGATTAGTAATATTTTAAGACTAACGATGCCAACCACGGTTATGTGAATAGTCCTGTCTTAACACTACCAATGGTGACCCCAGTGACCCGTTGAGACATATCTGACGATGTTTTCCACAGTAACGCGATCAGTCATATCTTTTCACAATGGTAACCGCATTGGCTCGGCGAGTCATATTTCACACTAACGATGACAACCACAGGAGCTCGGTCAGTCATATGTATCTAGCTCATCAGACATTATCATGCAAACATTTTAAGTCAATCTCATAATCTCGTCACCGCAACGTTTGGTACATAGATATCAAGCGCAGAGAATCTGATTCTCACCGTTGACTTTGGATTAATGGTTATTAACCTCCTCAAAAAGCTACAAGCCACGAAAGTGCACATTGCGTGTTTATTTTAACTTTCTTGCGTGATGTACAAGGAGAAACTGTGGACGTTTTGCTAAAAGGAGCGCAAATGTGCCCTCAGCTTAATAAAATAACTTGCCAAAGCTGGGAGCTTACCGTTAATGATCTCAGAATCAAGGCATTCTCCTTGACGCCTTACGGAAATCCCCAGCAATTCATCGGACATACCAATGTTCCAAGAAGTGTCACAATGGTTAACTCCAACATATCAAGCCTATATTCTTCAGTTTGTTCTCGAGAAGGTTCGGAAAATAAGCTGAACGGACTAAGTCAACCAACAAGTTAATGTTATCTCAAATCGGCGTGCTTCTTGCTAAAAATCAGAAATGGGTTAATAGCCCAGTCAATTGATGATGTGTCCCATTCACCGACAAATTGTCTTTTTCAACACGCAATTCACTGTAATACAAATCCGAAAGTGACGATGACCATAAATGGTCCATTCGAATACAACTTAAGCAATGTATTAGGACAAGGAGGCAAAATAATCTTCAGTGATTGCTAGATTCATAGCCACGACAGACATAAACACTTATGGAATAATGAATCATAAACGCGAGCTCCTAAAACTTATTAGCATTATTTATTTAGGTAATTGCACACGACGAATGCACCAGAATACCAGATACAGAAGCATAAATTCACCCACTTGCAATCTTGTAGTGTCTGTTACCATTCAGTATGAATCTATGATACCGGGAAAATTGGGATCTCTGCGTATAGTTGTAAGTTCATTAATATGTGGTGTCATTTTCAAAATAATTATTTTGTAGATTGCAGTTACAAAGTCATGCATCGGCCAATGAAATTCACCAACGAGTCGCATAGGCTGTTTATTTCAGATAGCTGTGTACTTAGATATGAGCATCACAATGTGGATATGCCACATACATTCTGATACCCAACACAAATATCCATACACGACTAGTCTCCGTTAGAGATTTAGATTGACTAAGTCTCGTAAGCATTCCCAGGATACCACTACGGGTCATGAAAAAGGTCCATTTAATATTAACCCGTCTCCAAGAGGAGTAATTTCGTTCGAAAGCAAATACCGATAGATTATATGTGATCTCATAGATTGTCTTTGAATAGCCATGACGGTCCCATGAAGCGACCATCGTTGTAAATATGGGTACTTCTGGACAACATTAAAAGCTCAAATAGCCCATCATGAATAAAATTCAAGTAATTCTTTTAAGTTTGTAATCTATATGAAGTTCCGGAGACTGCCATTCTTTTGAGCAGTTTACCTTCGATGCTTATTCCATATTGATACAGACAAAATGTAGTCATACATGCCCAATGCTTAAATATTTCCAAATGTTTAGTCCATGCGACCCATGTAAATAAGATCAACAAAGGGTTAAGAATTAACAAATGATAATTCACCGAACCACAGCCATAAAACTGCGTTATCCATTTAACATCTGATAGCATCGATTCTACATTAAACTTCAGCTTATTATATAAGTTACATCAGTTAATTTGTAGGTGACTATCTGTTATTGCATGCTGACTGGGTGGAAATGGTATTGGTCATGGGCGCTCTTACCAAATATTTTGCAACGGTGGTGATACCTATTGGCGAAAGAAGTGAAAAACAGGCTGGTAATAGAATATGTTTGATATATAACGTACGTAGTTGTTCCAATACGAGCTTTTACGGTGTTAATACATGACCAAATACACGATAAATTAATTTCTGAGGCGAAACATTTAACAACCGCTCCTACTTACTATAGAGGAATATTTTAGCAGTACAATAGAAAATGCATCGACAACATAGAATCATATGGTGCTTCTAAACACGACGTTACTTTATCTTTGGAAGTGCCTAGGCGCTTGGAGGGGCACACAAGTCATGGCATATGGCCGTAGCAGCATCCCATGAATATTTTAGTACACCACTCTGTCGCAAACCCAGGCCATCTTGTAATCCCTTATGGCTCGTTATGACACGATGGAACTCCATTAGATTGCCAATCTTAGATACGACAGTTGTCGAATAAATGATTTATTGACAGTTATGGGTATTATCATGGGGGGGGGGGGGGGGGTTCACCTTGTTTAAAATAACACACCCAAACGAACGGCCAGAATACCTTACACATCGATATCGAAGAACAACAGGTCGGCATGGGTTTAATAAGCTTGCAATTTTGGGTCGATTGAGCTGGCACTGTTGGGTCCAGTGAGCTGGCGTTTTTGTGCCCTGTGAGGTGGCACTGTTGCACCCTGCTAGTTGACGTTGTTTAGTTCAGTGAGCTGACAATGTTAGATCAATTGAGCTGGCACTATATGGTCTATTGAGATGTGGCTGATGAGTTCAGTTTGCTGGCGCTGTAACAAGTAATGAGCGGGCGCCGTTGAGTCGAATGTGATTACGCTGTTTGGTTCAGTGAGGTGGCATTTTGTAATGAGCTGGTGTAGACATCGCTCCACGTTCCGTGTACTATTGGGCTAATTTCATCTCTCCTGCAACAGTCTTTTGTGCATCTGCCTGAAGCTTTTTAATAAACAATGTATTTTGATGACTTTTGCAAATTTGATCATCGGTGTTCATTTGGTCTTTAATGATGTATACGTTTTTTTGTACTGAAGCGATTCGTTAATTGATATCAAAAGCAATGGTAGCATATGTACATTGCATAATTGAAAAAAGATTATGTTTCTTGTAATTTCTGCGGGCGTCCGGCATGTCTGCCTGGTTTCTCATCTATGTTATCATGCTGTGCTATGCAAAATCCTTTGAACTGCAAACCATATTGTGACGGATACGTGATAATTGAAGCTAACAAAGCCCATGACGGTTTGAATATGTGCTTTACATATGCAATCTAAGCTATCGCGTATAACCGGATCATCGCCTATGGCGTATGATGTTGTTTAACTACCCGTGTGTAATAAGTAATTGAACATTTGTGCAAGCACACGTTTGCCTGCAGCAATAAATCCGAGAAACGAATAAAAATATGCTGTGTGAGCAATATTTACCAGACCATGCCCAGAACGTAGGAGCGTAATGATCGCATGGTTCATTTGTGTGCCGGTTGTAATGACCAGATGCACGGTATGAAAATAAGTGGATATTCGACTAACCAAAGTTACAATTTCGCCAGTCTAAACTATTTGTATAAATGATAATACAAATATAATATGTAACATGATATCCACTGGCTGGTTGTGTGTATTTGTTGGGTGCTATATTTATTTATGTTCTTATTTAAGTATTCAACCGCATCACATACGCATCCTATAATGAAAACCCTAGCGACTCATTGCATCATGGTACAATTCCATTAGATGGTACACTATAATTACGAGACGACAATCTGAGACGGCAATCTGATTATTTTGAAAATGATATTAGGTATTAGTGTACCAGCAGCTATAACCAGATATCTTAATTAAACTAGTTTCATCAACTAACCCAGGATGACGTTGATGTGCGCACCTCGAATTTAACGCAATTCAAACACAGTTTAACCCAAAGTGCAATCGATTATTTATAACAAGATAAATCCCGATAGATTGAAACATTTCTCTATTCACTTACTTGACAACAATGGATCAAAAACGGATGCTTGAAATACAATTAAATGTTCCGGAGAATAACAGGAAGCAAATTTGACCTCGAAAAAAGTCAATATATAATAATATGGTTTGGAGAGCAAACATCCTGGCCTTATTGGGAGCTATTGACGTATATAATGTCAACACAGGTCAAGAAGAAAAGCAGACGTACAAAGCGTCTCTATGGGAACGGACAGACAACGGTTTCATATAAATGGTCCATGCAATTGCCATTTCTCAGTACTATAATGCTTGATTAGTGTCGAAATGTTCTGAACGCATACATGTCTTCTCTAGGTCAAATGTGCGTCTTATCTGCATGTGAGATATGTATGTATGGTCGCAGATATTTCAACAATTTGTAGAGTTTGATATTGAATTATTAAGTGCACATGTAGTGCCGTGACTAGGGTGAAATATATCAGTGGTACAAATATGTTCTCAACTGTTTTTCAAATTGTGACATTATTTACTGAGATTTGGTTGGGTTAAATCGTGGAAACCCTCTTAGTAGTCACAGCCTCGATTTGGGACCATATTTAGCGTTGCCCATGTACGAGAAGGCTTTTCTACGCGTTTTCAAACTTTAGTTCGGCGGCCATCGCGTGTCTTTTCCGACGATTGATGAGGCAAAAATCCTTTTTGAATCAGTCTGGCAAAGTAAAGAACTTACTTTTTGCGGAGCATAGTTTGTCTAGATTATATGAAATACAGTTTAGTGAAAATTGTATGGCATATTTGTGACTTATGGATGATAACATCACACCCCATGTCAATCCATTTGCACACCTGATATTTTTGTACTACAATCGAAGTACGCCGCACCATGGTGGTTTCAAACTTCGCTTGTTGTCTACCCGGGTCTGATTGAGAGTGTTCATATACGCATTCAGTTGTGTTCAAAAATGAATGGTCTTCTCAAATAGAATAACAAAGCAGCCAGGTGTTTGATATTGAACAGGATGCCCCCAAAAACACCACAACAGTAAGTTTTCATACTTTTGTTGACCTGTTCTGTTTGTGTTTTTGAAAACTTTTGTTTTAATTGGATGTTAGGATGATGGTGTTTATTCTACATGCTGCTAATAATTGAGTTTCTATCAGCCAAATCATATGCCTTTAATCATATGCAAATATCATGCAGATCCATATTTTGATAAGAAGTGGAGTAACAGCAATGTTTGAGTTAATTTTATTTTAGAAATAATTCTCAAGTAGCAAATTGTGTCCAAAATCACATACATACAATATTCGTTATTACATAATAGGATACCGAGTAATCCCGAGTGCAGGTACACTACCAATCAATTACCAGTATCACAATGAGGCAGATAATGATAACAACTATAGAAATGTTATGACTGTTTGACAGCTAAAGGTATATGTATGATGTTGATGCAATAAGTGAGATACAAAACTATGATATGTCTAGGACAGGTTACACAACGCATGATAAAGCTACTTAAATAGGTCATGACACAGATAGGATTAATTGATATACCTATGCATGTACAGACATACATATTACAACAGTGAGTGTTGAATGACAAAACTAGAGGAAAGCATGTACAAAAGGTGGGATGGCATTGAAAACGGAAGGGGGGGGGGAATGGGAGTGCAAATTGATGTGATCTCGTTGAAATCTAATTGAAAAAGACAAAGAAGTGCTGGTTACCTGACCATATCCGCGGGATTTAATTGGGGCAGCCTCTTCCCTTCTAAAGAGAAAAGATAAGGACTTATGCGATAACGTTTACAAATTCGACAAATTCAACCTATGTTTTCATGAAAATGGAATCCAGAATAAAATATTCTCTCTGTCTCTGTTGTTTGGAACGGAATATATTGGACAAAATTACTTAAACTTTCAGAGATCCCAAGTGGAAACACCACACAGGTTAAATACATATTGCATACATAGCTGATGAATGCCGCGAGAGCGGAAACGAGAGGAAGAGGATAATATGCACAAAGTCTTATGAACTTGTTCAGCGATGTGAGGGCAATATTCTGGTTGAGTATATAGACGAGAACAGGCAAGACCTGGTACACCCCTCACAGGAATAGCTTCTTCATTGAGAGAGCTGTAACCAACTTTCAGCGGCTTGGAAGGCGGCTCCATGGACTTATCACTAACGGCTGAAGGAATGTTCAAGTCTGGATAGATTTCATCCACTTCATCAATGCATGATTGACAGAACTTAGGAGCAGTTTTTGTGTAATGGACAGATTCTGTTTTTCTTTGACACCACTTGGAAATTTTAATTTCAGGTTGGAAATTTTAATTTCAGGTTTCCAGTTTCCAAACATCCTCATTGTGATTGAAGGCTTTCAGAAGAACACCGTCTTGAATATGGCTTGGCCCATAGCTGTTCCATTCTGAAAAAAAACCAAAAGTAAATCAGATACTGGCTAGTCAAATACATAACATTAAATATTATAATCTATGTTTAAGTACTCAACACAAACCAGCAATTCCTGTGAGATTGTTTTATATCACCCTCTACTAATAGACTAAATCATATTCGGTTTGAAATATTGACATTGTCACTTCAAGCCGTGCACGACAAATTCCAAAACAAATTATCTTATAACTTGCGATTCGGTCGTATGATTCATAAGTGTCATTCTTTTATCTGTATACGATCTACTATCAGAATATGGCACCAATTCAAAAGGAAGCACACCGTACTTCGATTTAAGTACGATCGCATCACTACGCCATTGTTTCAGAAAAATCATTCAACAGTGGTGTTATTTATTAGCGATAGCTCATTAATATGCCATAGAATTTTGAATAACATATAATGTATCATTAGATGATATACTTGAAAATTAGAAACATAGACCTTACCTCTGCCATGTTGATGTGTGTACAAAATTTAAACCATGAACGCAGAAAAACTTGAAGTCGCTGTCGAATAATGGAAGTGAAAACTCTTCTTGTGAAGGCCCAATATCGCCCACAACAACAGATTTGGTTTCAAATGTAGCCATAATATATTTGCATAATTAAATCGTTCAAAGCCAATCACATTTCAGAAAATAATGTCATAAAATGCAAAACAGCAGAGGGCGGTGGCACGACTATCATGCGTACCTCAATCGAGGTGCGCCGTACTGGGAACGAGTTCAGTATTTGGATTGGTATAATGTGGGCATTCGAACCGAGTTAATATTGATGTTAGCGTTTTGATCTCTACCGGAAGTCTACGACGACGATCAGACGGCAAAAAATACAGCTTTCCTTCTTGCATTTCATATCCATACTCTGTTTGCCGTCATAATAACAGGGTATGTTATATACCAACATCACCAAAAACGAGTTTTAATATCCTTCACACATGCTATCTGCTTGAATATAACCGCAGCTAGGTGTTGGAATAAATAATGTTGCTTTGCGTGCTTGACATAAGGGACACGCGCGAACCTGACGTCTCCATAAAATGCTTTTATTAAAATGCATGACATTTATGTGCCTGGGTGACCAAAGGAAAATCTAAAATGGCGCTTATAATTCACATAGTGTCTCCCTAAAAGCCGATTAGTGTCAGAGGCGCCGTATATAACTAACTCCATTATATCAAACTCATTATTAAACCCTGTTTTCTGGAGAAGGTTTGTAGCATAAGGTAACTTTGGTAGTCACTTCTCAAAGGAGGCACTGTTCAAACAAACAAACACGGTCAGTTTCGAACGGCACATTAAGAAATAGAAACGAGGTGATTTTTCACCTCACAGTTTTCTGTAATGCATCACACAATGTCAAATACAAACTTACTTGGTCAGGATCTCCTCCAATGCAACGAAATAAAAGCTAGTTGATGTTAGCTAGTGAGCTGGCAATGGTTAGATCAATTGAGCTGGCACTATATGGTCTATTGAGATGTGGCTGATGAGTTCAGTTTGCTGGCGCTTGTAACAAGTAATGAGCGGGCGCCGTTGAGTCGAATGTAATTAGGCTGTTTGGTTCAGTGAGGTGGCATTTTGTAATGAGCTGGTGTAGACATCTCCACGTTCCGTGTACTATTGGGCTAATTTCATCTCTCCTGCAACAGTCTTTTGTGCATCTGCCTGAAGCTTTTTAATAAACAATGTATTTTGATGACTTTTGCAAATTTGATCGTCGGTGTTCATTTGGTCTTTAATGATGTATACGTTTTTTTGTACTGAAGCGATTCGTTAATTGATATCAAAAGCAATGGTAGCATATGTACATTGCATAATTGAAAAGATTATGTTTCTTGTAATTTCTGCGGGCGTCCGGCATGTCTGCCTGGTTTCTCATCTATGTTATCATGCTGTGCTATGCAAAATCCTTTGAACTGCAAACCATATTGTGACGGATACGTGATAATTGAAGTGAACAAAGCCCAGGACGGTTTGAATATGTGCTTTACATATCCAATCTAAGCTATCGCGTATAACCGGATCATCGCCTATGGCGTATGATGTTGTTTAACTGCTCGTGTGTAATAAGTAATCGAACATTTGTGCAAGCACACGTTTGCCTGCAGCAATAAATCCGAGAAACGAATAAAAATATGCTGTGTGAGCAATATTTACCAGACCATGCCCAGAACGTAGGAGCGTAATGATCGCATGGTTCATTTGTGTGCCGGTTGTAATGACCAGATGCACGGTATGAAAATAAGTGGATATTCGACTAACCAAAGTTACAATTTCGCCAGTCTAAACTATTTGTATAAATGATAATACAAATATAATATGTAACATGATATCCACTGGCTGGTTGTGTGTATTTGCTGGGTGCTATATTTATTTATGTTCTTATTTAAGTATTCAACCGCATCACATACGCATCCTATAATGAAAACCCTAGCGACTCATTGCATCATGGTACAATTCCATTAGATGGTACACTATAATTACGAGACGACATCTGAGACGGCAATCTGATTATTTTGAAAATAATATTTAGGTATTAGTGTACCAGCAGCTATAACCAGATATCTTAATTAAACTAGTTTTCATCAACTAACCCAGGATGACGTTGTTGTGCGCACCTCGAATTTAACGCAATTCAAACACAGTTTAACCCAAAGTGCAATCGATTATTTATAACAAGATAAATCCCGATAGATTGAAACATTTCTCTATTCACTTACTTGACAACAATGGATCAAAAAAACGGATGCTTGAAATACAATTAAATGTTCCGGAGAATAACAGGAAGCAAATTTGACCTCGAAAAAAGTCAATATATAATAATATGGTTTGGAGAGCAAACATCCTGGCCTTATTGGGAGCTATTGACGTATATTCTGTCAAGACAGGTCAAGAAGAAAAGCAGACGTACAAAGCGTCTCTATGGGAACGGACAGACAACGGTTTCATATAAATGGTCAATGCAATTGCCATTTCTCAGTACTATAATGCTTGATTAGTGTCGAAATGTTCTAAACGCATACATGTCTTCTCTAGGTCAAATGTGCGTCTTATCTGCATGTGAGATATGTATGTATGGTCGCAGATATTTCAACAATTTGTAGAGTTTGATATTGAATTATTAAGTGCACATGTAGTGCCGTGACTAGGTGAAATATATCAGTGGTACAAATATGTCTAGTAATCAGGTCAAAGACGACCGCAGAAGGAAGTACGTACCTCGATCAAGGTACGTCAAATTGTGACATTATTTACTGAGATTTGGTTGGGTTAAATCGTGGAAACCCTCTTAGTAGTCACAGCCTCGATTTGGGACCATATTTAGCGTTGCCCATGTACGAGAAGGCTTTTCTACGCGTTTTCAAACTTTAGTTCGGCGGCCATCGCGTGTCTTTTCCGACGATTGATGAGGCAAAAATCCTTTTTGAATCAGTCTGGCAAAGTAAAGAACTTACTTTTTGCGGAGCATAGTTTGTCTAGATTATATGAAATACAGTTTAGTGAAAATTGTATGGCATATTTGTGACTTATGGATGATAACATCACACCCCATGTCAATCCATTTGCACACCTGATATTTTTTTGTACTACAATCGAAGTACGCCGCACCATGGTGGTTTCAAACTTCGCTTGTTGTCTACCCGGGTCTGATTGAGAGTGTTCATATACGCATTCAGTTGTGTTCAAAAATGAATGGTCTTCTCAAATAGAATAACAAAGCAGCCAGGTGTTTGATATTGAACAGGATGCCCCCAAAAACACCACAACAGTAAGTTTTCATACTTTTGTTGACCTGTTCTGTTTGTGTTTTTGAAAACTTTTGTTTTAATTGGATGTTAGGATGATGGTGTTTATTCTACATGCTGCTAATAATTGAGTTTCTATCAGCCAAATCATATGCCTTTAATCATATGCAAAATATCATGCAGATCCATATTTTGATAAGAAGTGGAGTAACAGCAATGTTTGAGTTAATTTTATTTTAGAAATAATTCTCAAGTAGCAAATTGTGTCCAAAATCACATACATACAATATTCGTTATTACATAATAGGATACCGAGTAATCCCGAGTGCAGGTACACTACCAATCAATTACCAGTATCACAATGAGGCAGATAATGATAACAACTATAGAAATGTTATGACTGTTTGACAGCTAAAGGTATATGTATGATGTTGATGCAATAAGTGAGATACAAAACTATGATATGTCTAGGACAGGTTACACAACGCATGATAAAGCTACTTAAATAGGTCATGACACAGATAGGATTAATTGATATACCTATGCATGTACAGACATACATATTACAACAGTGAGTGTTGAATGACAAAACTAGAGGAAAGCATGTACAAAAGGTGGGATGGCATTGAAAACGGAAGGGGGGGGGGGAATGGGAGTGCAAATTGATGTGATCTCGTTGAAATCTAATTGAAAAAGACAAAGAAGTGCTGGTTACCTGACCATATCCGCGCGGGATTTAATTGGGGCAGCCTCTTCCCTTCTAAAGAGAAAAGATAAGGACTTATGCGATAACGTTTACAAATTCGACAAATTCAACCTATGTTTTCATGAAAATGGAATCCAGAATAAAATATTCTCTCTGTCTCTGTTGTTTGGAACGGAATATATTGGACAAAATTACTTAAACTTTCAGAGATCCCAAGTGGAAACACCACACAGGTTAAATACATATTGCATACATAGCTGATGAATGCCGCGAGAGCGGAAACGAGAGGAAGAGGATAATATGCACAAAGTCTTATGAACTTGTTCAGCGATGTGAGGGCAATATTCTGGTTGAGTATATAGACGAGAACAGGCAAGACCTGGTACACCCCTCACAGGAATAGCTTCTTCATTGAGAGAGCTGTAACCAACTTTCAGCGGCTTGGAAGGCGGCTCCATGGACTTATCACTAACGGCTGAAGGAATGTTCAAGTCTGGATAGATTTCATCCACTTCATCAATGCATGATTGACAGAACTTAGGAGCAGTTTTTGTGTAATGGACAGATTCTGTTTTTCTTTGACACCACTTGGAAATTTTAATTTCAGGTTGGAAATTTTAATTTCAGGTTTCCAGTTTCCAAACATCCTCATTGTGATTGAAGGCTTTCAGAAGAACACCGTCTTGAATATGGCTTGGCCCATAGCTGTTCCATTCTGAAAAAAAAACAAAAGTAAATCAGATACTGGCTAGTCAAATACATAACATTAAATATTATAATCTATGTTTAAGTACTCAACACAAACCAGCAATTCCTGTGAGATTGTTTTATATCACCCTCTACTAATAGACTAAATCATATTCGGTTTGAAATATTGACATTGTCACTTCAAGCCGTGCACGACAAATTCCAAAACAAATTATCTTATAACTTGCGATTCGGTCGTATGATTCATAAGTGTCATTCTTTTATCTGTATACGATCTACTATCAGAATATGGCACCAATTCAAAAGGAAGCACACCGTACTTCGATTTAAGTACGATCGCATCACTACGCCATTGTTTCAGAAAAATCATTCAACAGTGGTGTTATTTATTAGCGATAGCTCATTAATATGCCATAGAATTTTGAATAACATATAATGTATCATTAGATGATATACTTGAAAATTAGAAAACATAGACCTTACCTCTGCCATGTTGATGTGTGTACAAAATTTAAACCATGAACGCAGAAAAACTTGAAGTCGCTGTCGAATAATGGAAGTGAAAACTCTTCTTGTGAAGGCCCAATATCGCCCACAACAACAGATTTGGTTTCAAATGTAGGCCATAATATATTTGCATAATTAAATCGTTCAAAGCCAATCACATTTCAGAAAATAATGTCATAAAATGCAAAACAGCAGAGGGCGGTGGCACGACTATTGTGGGCATTCGAACCGAGCATTCGAACCGAGTTAATATTGATGTTAGCGTTTTGATCTCTACCGGAAGTCTACGACGACGATCAGACGGCAAAAAATACAGCTTTCCTTCTTGCATTTCATATCCATACTCTGTTTGCCGTCATAATAACAGGGTATGTTATATACCAACATCACCAAAAACGAGTTTTAATATCCTTCACACATGCTATCTGCTTGAATATAACCGCAGCTAGGTGTTGGAATAAATAATGTTGCTTTGCGTGCTTGACATAAGGGACACGCGCGAACCTGACGTCTCCATAAAATGCTTTTATTAAAATGCATGACATTTATGTGCCTGGGTGACCAAAGGAAAATCTAAAATGGCGCTTATAATTCACATAGTGTCTCCCTAAAAGCCGATTAGTGTCAGAGGCGCCGTAATAACTAACTCCATTATATCAAACTCATTATTAAACCCTGTTTCTGGAGAAGGTTTGTAGCATAAGGTAACTTTGGTAGTCACTTCTCAAAGGAGGCACTGTTCAAACAAACAAACACGGTCAGTTTCGAACGGCACATTAAGAAATAGAAACGAGGTGATTTTTCACCTCACAGTTTTCTGTAATGCATCACACAATGTTAAATACAAACTTACTTGGTCAGGATCTCCTCCAATGCAACATAAGCAATGTATGGGGATAAGGCTCTTGCAATAATGTCTAGATCCAGAACAACAAAATGAATTGATCTTGTAAACATTATTTTACAAACAGTAAGTGTTAAAATATTTGCAGGAGAACTACCCTATTAAATCTATATTGGGTGAGGTATTCGCACATCTTTATCCTCTGTTGCCCCAGAGTGAACCCTTTATCACGATAGATTTTCCCTGACGATAATTTACATTAATAAGGTAAGATTCAAGAAAAAATCATTCTTTTATTAAATGCTTGGTGTAAATAATAAGCTCAAATGTTTTCAACGAGTAGCTGTTTCGACAGTAACTCATGTCATACATGTCAAATATGGTGTGCAAACAGTGTTTTTCAGTCGAAGATATCCTATTTATGGATACAGGTCTCCAAAGCTACATTTATCTCTTAATAAGTACGATTGACCGTTCGATAGTTGAACATATATCATCTTAAATATATATTTTCTTGTATTCCCATTGCTAATTGATGGTAACAGCAAATTCGACAATTCTATCTCGGTTGATTGCAATTAATAAAGACCCCTATCATTGTTTGCGACCATACGTGCGCGCTTTATTGCATGCGGTTAAAGTGCACATTGTAGTGTTCACAATTTGTAATAATCTAAGTAGCGTGATATATAAAGTGTATGTGTGTAAAATTACAATGGTATTCTAATAATGAAATTTGCTTACGAACATATGGACGCTTATAAAACTTTTTTGGTCAAACTTAGAAGAAACGTGTATCATTAATTTCAAAACGTTGCATGTTGATAATATGTTCCATAGAGTACGGCTGGTTTATGATTGTGATATCAAGTGTACGATGATGACATTTTGATTTCAATAACTTCTAATAAGGTATGGGTGGTTGATGATGAAATATGGTACCATATTGACACAAAAATGCTGTTCACCCATTGCTATCTCCTATAATCCTTTCTCTATTTCAAGCACCTAGTCATTTCGTCATAATCGGCGAATATCAATCAAGAAAGGTTTCAACAATCTCGACGAGATTTGTCGTAAATCAATCGCACTGTTGGCAACTTACGGTGCATGGTCTTAACAGAATGACTGTAGAATCTGATTAATCAATATTGGATATAATAATTGTGGGTACCTTGTTATACAATGCCATTTACAACATAATCATTTTTCCGATTCGCAACCTGTCTTATAATGAGTCAAGTGAACTTTTAATATAGGGTACTAATGTGAACATACGAACATTCATTAAGATTGACGATGGTGACTACTTACCATATATTTCCAATGATAATAATAATGCTTATAATAATGATTATAGCAATGTTGATGAAGAATTTCAATAACGCCATATTTCACGTTTTAACCTTTCATAGGCGCTTTACATAAGCACGGCCACTAAACGACTTCACTTTGGTTTTTTGGATGAAAAGTATTTGTTGTTCTGATAATATAAGCGACCTTGGTAGTTAGTTATGGTGCCTATTTAGTTCTTACCTATCTTGACAACATCGTTTTCGCCAAATTATGATATACAATTGCACCAACATCTGAAAAATAATATTAAAATGGTTATGAAGAGAAATCTGACCTTAATTTTATCTTCAAATATTTAATACTAGCATAATAGCTAGAAGTGCTAGAGAAGGTCAATAAAAGATGCCCATCTACCAATCCATCTATCCTAATTTTGCCAGGCATACACATGTCATGTGTCAATCGTCAACATGCAGCTCGTCTTTACAGCTTACATCAACGTACAAGTTCATTTTGTCCGAAACATACGCTTCACTTACGAAACATGCATGGGTTAATTTCTCAGTAAATTGGCAGAGTATCTAGCAAGCCGACAACTTATTAGAATCGTCTTCATTTTCAGCACACGATTCATCGAACAAATATGCTATCTTCCAGCAACTCATATGCTGGATGTCAAGTTGTATGATCACGATTTGCACATAATAACAGCCATGGATACTACTCCCAACTACTGACATTATGCATATCATTGATGCAATATGAGGTATAAAGCATGTAGATATACTTAAAAGTAAGACCCATGGCTTTTCTATTGTGAACCATCGCGTAATACTCATACATGTTATGTGAGGCTACATGAGACAAATATATGATGTATAAATAAAAACAAATTTATTCATTAGCCAAGACTACCGATTGATTTGTCATGAACAAAAAAAAACATTTGGCAAATGTCCGTCAACTTTCATTGTATGCACGCGTAATGTTGCAATAAGCGATTTGAAAAATCAAATCACGAGCCTTTCCTGGTAATTTGTTCCTTTAATGACCTTCCATCTTGTGTCATACAAGTGTTTACATAGGTTGCAGAGTCTCTACCATGGGTACAGACGCGAGCTGCCCAGGTGTATTTTAAACTACCAAATACTATAATATGAGTAAAGCCGATAATATTCACTACAGACCTTTTCCTCATGTAGAGATTAGTGTCAAGAGAATGAGCAAAGCTCTTTCAGGTTTCAACCTCAACCTTGCAAACAGGAATTTATTTATCGGTTGATACTCGGGATGAGTTTTTATTTTACATCAGACAGACTAAACCCAATTACGCTAATGAGCTCCTATGGTAATTGCAGATCATGTAACGACTGAAGCGCAGGCCGAGTCACGCTAAAATTCTTATCAAATTGGCGCGTTTATTATGCTATTTGTTGTTTAAATCGGCCATTCTAAAGACGCGTCTCTTTGCAAAAACATTCCAAGAGAAAACACACATGTTTGCTTAGGATTATTAAACACATAGGTAACTGATTATGTAAAACCTCGCCCCAGGTCGGCCTTTCCCATATAACATCAATCCTCGACGTCATATATGCGCGTTTTTATCCATTGTCCCTGATATAATATTCCTGTATCATGATATATTTTCTTACAGTAGCACAATTACCTGTTTATGAAAAGACAGACTTACTGTGGGATAAAACAAGAGCATCATATTATATAAGTCACCTGGAGTAACGTGTTGTAACTTGATTCCGTCTTAGTTTCTCATCCCGATTGTTCCAGAGAGAATGATACAAAATAATCTCTTGCATAAGCAGAGTAAAATATGCATAACTCTTGAAATTGCAAAGGCAGAATTATCATTTCGAAGATAACAATGAATTTGTATTCGTGCAGTTTCATACTTTGACTAAAACCTAGATCGGCTCTCTGCGTTAAGAGCAGTGCATTGGCCCAAATGTAACAAGAAATCGGTTTATCCGTGATTCCGTGCTCCTTTCATACAGTTTCCACCCACTAACAAAGAAGGCTGACGCAACATTAAGTTTACGACTCAATAAGCGCTAAACCAACATTCGCTTGCGCAGATTGCACTATTCCCTTTAGTAACTTTTAGTCAATTTGTGAGTAAATGCAAATGATGAGGTCTATGAGTTGCTTTGTGAATATTGCATGCTACCCCAACGAAAGTTGATCGTAGCCACACAATGTTTATAAAAAACAAGAATTATGCAATAGCTTCTTGCACTGATGCCGATGAGGGAACCTAATGTAATATGACCACATAACAGAACTGAATAACGCATACTAGAATACGTTCCATAATAATATTAGATTATATAAATGAATGCTGTAGAACGAGATGCGTAAGCAAGAAAAACGATCCCCTGCGAATGAATTCTTAAAGGAGTGGAATTATATTGTCTTAAGAGCATAATTCACATACTATCCAACATAGATATTCTCAAACGTTTTCTTGTATCGGTAATATGCTCTATACAGTCATATTGCAAGAGAGGAAATAAATCCATGCCATTGTAAGTGTAAATATTTAACCCCCTCTGCATTATCGCAGCAATACTGTTTTATAGCCTTCTTGTCGGCCATCCAATCGTTCACTTTCTATCTATAAAGCGCCTTGATTGTTTAGACTGATTTACTGCAGATTGGAAAGTTGGATAATCTCTGCATACAGATTATCCTATAAGTTATGGAAATATTTTCTTTCTTATGCCCGATTCATTACGTGTTAAAGATCAGACAGCATATATTCATAAGCATGAAGATGAAAGCATCTTTTTGACCTAACTTCCTATTACCAAAGCCTTCAATCTTGATTTTAGTTCATTGTCCATCTAATACGTTAGAGCACCAATACATCATTTCACATACAGTGCAGATTCTCATTTCTATGTCTAAGAGTGAAGCAAGGAAAATACTGGCATGGCATTCCATAGTGTGTCCGAAGCTGCGTGAATAATAAGAGACAAATGCTTGAGCCAGCAAAGGAGCAATCATCAGGAAATTACAGAAGCTCTTCATTACGCATTTTCTACAAAATGATTATCTGCACCACAATAAGAGACTGAATGCACGTGCGTTAACGGCAGTATTTACGGAAAAAATGAGCTTTTTACTCTCGCGGATTGATACGAATTCACACATATTAGCACACTCATGTTCTGAAGCAGCAGTTTAATTATTTCTCATGGCTATCTAATGTGCGTATGAAAGCGTATAAAATAGATAAACAAGAATGTTAGAATATACCTCTATACCTTTGTTCTGCATGCTATAAAAGTTGGTTCTATACCAATATGGAATAACGATGAAACCAATGCAATGACAGCGGTATAACCGGAACGTAGCCAACATTCAGGCTCATGCAAATGCATGATGCACAGTGAAAAGGACAATCCAGTGTTTCCACATCTTCTTTTACATTATCTCAGGCCGTTATAAATTGTAAACATCTAGGATGAATACGAATGGGACAATGATGATGCGCTAGGTAGCAGGGTGTCTTATTCGTGGGGACCAGGTCAATATCGATGAAGCTTTTAAGAGCGTAGTTATTTGTCTACCATAAACCTATACATGCAATTCATCGGGTGTGTTGACGCAGCAGCTTATTTCTCATTGTGGCATTAGTATGTGCTATAACAATATTCAACAATAATGACAAAGCTATGATTGGTTTTAATGATAAAGCTATGATTGGTTCCTTCGTAGCGTTAGACAACGTGAATGACACTCACTCGACTATTCAATATTGGCACGCAATTAGTGAAATTTCATCATATGGAAGACATTAAGATGGTATCAGAATTTATCATGCTTATCCAACCTGATATATATTATATAACACCAAAAAGTCAACAAACGATTATATGCTAATGCACATGATGATGCTTTGAATATTTGGATCGCCAATTCACAAAACAATCGACAATCACTAAAGGATTATTAATGAGAGTCAGTGCTTGAGTCGCATATACTGTTTGCCACTGCGTAATTGCAGTTCATACCAACAAAAATGATGCTCATGTATGCACTTCGTTTCGTAAATGTCAATGAATTCTAGCAGATTAATGCTGATATCATGGGTAGCCATAGCAATATTGGGCGAACATTCTTTAACAGTTTTGGGTATTATATAATTGTCAATTGTTTGATCTAAATCTAACCCAAGAGCTAAAACAACGACAGGGCTGTGATGTTTGGATGACGGCTGTAGGTCCTTTACTATTTGTTTACACTGGTCTCAGGAACCTGGTCGCAACGACAGAAATACTTGCGCGTGGTTAAGCTAAGAAACAGCTATCCTATCAATGGTTGTATTTGCATAATGTTGTGAATAAGTCACGCTTTGAATATATATCAATTGAAGACAACTATGTTTGAATGGCAAATGATTCAATCGTAGCTTAATTGTCGTGTACAATGTATCAATTGATTAACTGATATATATACTGTAACATTCATAGTATTTAAGATGTAAATGTTATTTGGTATATGAGTCCAAGACGATTACAATAGATAACGTGAATACATACATACATACATACATCATACATACATACATACATACATACATACATACATACATACATACATACATACATACATACATACATACATACATACATACATACATACATACATACATACATACATACATACATACATACATACATACATACATACATACATACATACATACATACATACATACATACATACATACATACATATACATACATACATACATACATACATACATACATACATACATACATACATACATACATACATACATACATACATACATACATACATACATACATACATACATACATACATACATACATACATACATACATACATACATACATACATACATACATACATACATACATACATACACATACATACATACATACATACATACATACATACATACATACATACATACATACATACATACATACATACATACATACATACATACACATACATACACATACATACATACATACATACATACATACATACATACATACATACATACATACATACATACATACATACATACATACATACATACATACATACATACATACATACATACATACATACATACATACATACATACATACATACATACATACATACATACATACATACATACATACATACATACATACATACATACATACATACATACATACATATACATCATACATACATACATACATACATACATACATACATACATATATATACATACATACATACATACATACATACATACATACATACATACATACATATATATATATATATATATATATATATATATATATATATATATATATATATATATATATAGTCGTAACCACAGTGTGTACATGACCTGCATTAGTGGTGTTAGAAAAAACACCACAATTGCGGCACAGTTGAGATTGACAAGTACCGCATAAGTATCTGCTACCAAGTTATCTGACTCGAACTGCTTCCAACATCCATGGAAGATACACGAGCCTCGGTCTGTGTCACGATGAAGGTGTTTATTAAATGTTTTCGCGTTTTGGATTATGATTCATGCTTAAATAATAGATAAAATATCAGCATAATCTCCAAAAGACATCCCGTAAAAAACGTTTAATCAGCACAAATCGAAAGTGTCTTGTAATTATAGGTTATAGTGTAAAATAACAAGATACACGCGCAAGAATTTCAGATCCCTCAATATCAAATAATTCTACTTCGAATATAATAAAATGCACATTTTTGAACCATTTGTGCACCACAAGAACTCATTTGTACAAACAAAATGCGATTTCATGACCGTAGAGATATAAAACTAACATCGGAAATATATGCCGCACATCTATATGTCCGGTAAAAAAATTTTGTCCGGCAAATATTGTTAAAATCAGGCAAATGTTGTATTAATAAACACATAGATACATACATACATAAAATTGTCTCGAAATATTATCGTTTAACCGATAGCGCTGGAGAATCATTACATATAATAAAATCCTACCACTACAATGGGCGGTTCTATAGTTTATATGCATAAGCGCTGTGTAAATTTCCATGAAACTTTAATGAAATTGCGAAAAGTAAGATTAACCTTTAATATTAGCATCATGTATCACAAGTGTATGATCGTTGGCTTTCAGTCTGCCATGATGAAATTGTCCCTGAAGTGACGCGTGGACAAGGCGGGCTTTATCTGTTGCGTAATTTGAGCATATCGAGTCAAGTCAACGACTTTTGCTTGCTTCGTAACCATAAATTAACGCATGATGAACCCCTCTGTTATGTGTTGCTAGTGCACACGCTGCATCATATGCGAGATGCCACTCTCGCATAAAAGCTCTGGTGCGATATGATATGTTTTCTTTAATTTTAGTTCACACACCTAGACCGCTACCACAAAGCATATTTGAGAAATACTGAATTATGCTCCGAACCCAATAGTTAAAATGTCATATGCTTCTGCTAATAATCATCAAAGAATGCATGTGTGCATGTAAATTATCGACTTAACAAATATGAGTCTTTTAGTTTGGCTCTATTCATGCCCTTGGTGATGTTATGCCTAAGGTAATACTGTCTCGGGTACGCACCAAAATACACATAGTATCACTCAAATTTAGTACTCCAAAACTATGAACAGCTGATGGACGTCACGCAACAAATTAATTCACGGTAGAGGTGCTGTACCTGCAATGCCGTGCTACCACAATCTATCCAAGTAATGCATGTTAGTGAGGAATTGAGTTGTGTTGTTTAGCAATTATGCATATTCGAAACGCATGTGCATTGCTGTACTTGTATAACTAAGTATTGCCTTATTGCTAAGTATCATTGCCACGCATATTATTGCTTATTGCCGAAAGCGACATAGTCGTTTGTTCACATCTTTATCTCGCTTGACCATCGCTTATATCCCTGCGTGTAGCTTTATGATTTGAACACTGAACACTCACTAGTAAGAGTAAGCTGGTTTTGTTGATCAACCCTGACGTCCGGAACTGATTCCTATTCGGCTAATTTCCACTACCGATACCTGTCCATTTGATTATTATAAGAGCTTTGATAACACATCAAGCACCGCCCTGCTGCCGACGGAGAGAGAGGTATGGGAATGAGCATGCATAATCGGTGCGTAAGGCGAATTTTACAATATATATTCGGAATGTATTGATCAGTTGAACCTGTGCATGATATTCAGAAACGCCAAGCTATTTATCAACATTATCCTCAATTGCCCATGACCTCAGAATTCTTCTTCAGTGTTAACATTTATGAATGGGTCTATAGTCATAATTATAGCGTGTCAATGCGCCAATTCAAATACATGCCCATCCATATTTGAAACCACCCAGCCATAGACAATCAAATAAGACAATAATTCAGGTTCTTAAGTACGTCGCATATTGTCAACCTTATTTATTGAGAGTGAGTGAGCTCTTTGTGCTCTTCATTTAGTTCCGAACAAAATCATCAATAGCAGATACAATGAACAGAACCTTATAGGCGACCCATGACATCACTTTCTATTGTTTCTAGGTTTGATCAATCAACTGTTGTTGTATCGCGATCTGTGGTATGCCGATCCATAACAGGCACTTGAGGTGTTGTTGATATAGGAAAACGAACTCGAGGCGCAGGGTTGAGAAGAAACTTGAATATCATTAGTTTACTTACAATTTTGAAATTTAGATGGAACTTTGCCTTAAAGCTGGCAAGAGATGTGTTGAGCTCGTAGTTCAGGATTGAACTGATTCAAAAATGTAAAAGTGTTTCCCTCAACAATGAGGACTGTGAAGTTTCTCGGTCCTACGAGTGTTGGCTACGCAGGATGGGCATGTGGCTATAAGATATTGGGTATGCATGAGAAGAGTGGCAGGTGACACCCGTGGATCTTGGAAACTGAGATTTATGATTCACATCAGCGGTAGGGCTTACTCCATAAAACTGATGACTGAGAGGGCACGTTATGATTATGTATAGTTTGTTGTCAATTTGGCACCAAACACTGTAAAACAGCTGGTTCAACAAGTTAAATAGTTTTCTTTAAACCGTGGGAAGGCATACAGAATATTTTTGATGAATATGGTCTTGATTATGAGTCTAACGGTGTGATAAACTGCACTCAAAATAGAGGAATATGAAAAGGCTACTTTCATCAAATAATGGCAAGGACCTTTAAACAATACTTGAGCCGTCTACCATGATTAGAAAGTGTTATCGAACGACATGTATATTGTAATAATGATATGTCACATTTCAACAAAAATATCGTATGACCTCATATTGATCCCATATCTATTCTGAGGCTTCCATAGACTGCTAATGTGTCGCACAATATAAAGTTAGGAGTGATAAATGCCTGTATTCTACCCCAAATGTACCCTATAAGATCGCCTTCTAGGTGCGTTGAGTTATTAGTAATGCAAAAGTGATCAGTTATATAAGCGGTTATCAAGAGGGGTCAAGCACAGTACGTACAAGGGGACGAAAACTATTCTTTTAAGCGAGAACTAGTGAGCATAATGAATTCGTAACCAACTAATCTGAGTAATGAATTAATATTTTACCGACAGCTGAAGTCTCTGTGCAATACTGGGATGATCGTATGGATAATGCATTAGCTGATGCATCAACCGTAGGGGTCACACTATCTGTAAGAATACTTTATCGTGCTTCATTAGAACAACAGGCATCTACAGAATGAAGACATAAGCTCTCCTACTATTTTTCCGATTGTCTGTTAGCATGCTCCTATATATCTTGCCAGCAATATCCATTGACGAGACAATTAGTTAATTTTAACAACAGGTATATTCAAAATTTGCATTATCCGACGCTTAGAAGGCATCCTAAATAAACATAACGGCACCAAAACGATAAATACCACTATATTAATCATTTTAGATCATATATTTTTCGCCCAACTATGTTGATTGAATATAACCGTACGAGGCCTGAAAGCATTAAAAAGGATCGTAACCCACTGATGCAATTGGAATTTGCATACGCACTTAAGCGATTATATTTTATGCCGTCTTGGAGTAATTACTATCCGCTGGTAGCTCCTTACTTTAGAATACGACATATATGTAAATATTGTTCATGGAAAACCAAGCCTATTTTTCGCCGGTCGAGTATGCAGGTTCAATGATTATCGAAGAAGTTACACGTGACATTTAACTCTACAGAAGCGGTCATTTCTGATATATAAACGTGTGATCATGTCAACGTTGCTGCTTATAAACGCGTTAAGTACATTTAAACAAATCCCAAGCACTGCCAGAGGTTTATATGGCTAATTGATCGAGCTAACATAAAACTGATTAGGAGTGTCAATATTGCTTAACGCATTAGTCTGCTGTCATGTTCTTAATAAATATTGATAATATGATTCATTGACTGACAGATCCACTTACATTTGTATGGAAATCCAGTTGCTTTTTGTACGTTAACTGGCCTATACAGCTAAATACGTGCTTGAAGGCATTATACTTCAGACATGCTTTGATAGTTTGAGATATTTGTCTTGATAATAACGAAGAACCCGGGAGAAATACTGATCCGCACAATAATATGACGGCCATGACACATAATCCTTGCAATCTTTATCACGGATTTCTTGAGATATTAGCCATTGTATGAAACTCAAGATGCACAAATCCAACATGAGCTCTACATGGTTCACACAACAGCTCAGGCACACTGTCTGTTCAAAATCCGCCACGTAACGTATAAGCTGAACACAGCATGATATCAACACGACAGGGAAACTATAGAGTAGGGCAATATTGGACCATATTCAAGGCTTATATTCACTTGATCGGTCGCTTTACACAGACTACGCCCGAGTCTGTATTACACCGACCAGCCAACTAAGCTGAGGGCAGGATATAGATGTAAATTTACATTTATCTGAAGTGTTTGTGACCAATAACATTCACCGGTATCAAACATAACGCGGAAGCGACTCCACAAACTCAGTCCCTCAACTAAGCATCATATGGATTTACACATGAAACACTAGTGATGCTAGTGATGCTATATTTTAGCATGGGTTATTTTACATTTATTTGTCAGACCAAATACAAGAGATACTGTAAATCACAAAAGCGTTATTTCGCACTGTAAATGGTACCAAGTGAGCAATACTAGAGACATCTAGCAAATTAGCCGTGCTATTGCACTGCTAGCAAAGCATGGCTGTGAAGCTCGCTTGTTATGGTGGTTTAGATCCTTGACCAATTAGTTATGCCTGATGGATGGGTGACCGCAACTTATAAGCCGGATCCTTGAGAACAGTGAAAACTACTATCGAGAGGATTCACTATACAGATATACTGCTAGCTTTCAGCATAATGGCTGATATGGTGAATATAAAGCACGTTGGAATGGTCATGCAATCACATGGTTACATGCACAATATTGTTATCATAATATCCAGTACTAACGCGGATAGATTTACGAAGAGGCTAAGATATAAGTAAGTTAGACAGATATGCTGATCTGACAATGTTTATTATCACTACCATTACTTATCTGCTTGAGATGCAGTCCATATATAAATATGTATCTTTGCAAAAACACCAAGGAAGAAGGCTCGCATTTAAGTAATTGAGATCGTTTACAGCTACAAAGGTATCAAAGAAAGCCCCATGGTCAAACAATTGATAATCATCTGTTTACAGATAGGAAATCTTGTCACAAAGCATGACGTGCTGAACCGGATCATTTGTTTTCTGTAAAACCCGATATCCATTAAGCAAAATTTGAACAAGGGAATTTCTGACGATCACAAACATGGAATCATAGCGATACATTTCAAATTTAAGCAAACCAATATCTCTCATGCACCAGTAAAATATACTGCATACATTTTTAATCCAAACCCAATGTTATCACATTAGGGACGTTATAGCCGCTCTATGTTCTAAGTACATTCGTTAAATAGCCCGTGGAAATCGTCGTATTTGATTATACCATAAGTCTTGTGAAGAGAAAGCTATAAAAATCCCTTCACTTCTGCCATTGAGTTTATTTAGATGCAATCTTATTTCACATGCTAGCTCGATTTGGTTAGTTAAAATTCATAGGCGGTAATGTATCGTACCCCCAGAAAACATTTACATTTCATAGGGACTCGATGATTGAAGTAGCCGAAGACGTGAACATGTGCGGACGTTTAAGGCATGTGCATCTATGTGCTGTTGGTTTGAATACATCTTTCACCAGTCAGTATTGATATTGGAACTTCATTGTGCAAACAACGAACTTGTGCCTTGCGCAAATCAATAAGGGAAATCAAAATTTTGAACAGTTGTTAAAGCAACTCAACCCACTTATAGCCTGGTCGCTGCGCTGTATTCGTACCAGGCAAATTTACAACGCGCACCCTGAAAAGCAGCTTGGTAATTTATCTTCGACCGACCCGTATTCTACCTACCTTTGCCAAGCATGAGATGTAAGTTTCTACCACTGTTACTTGTTTGTGTGTTAAACATACCACATGACAGTAGTGGCATTTATTTACGTCGTAACGTTTGCGACGTATAAATGCATCTATCATATTTTCAGATAAAATATGGCAAGATACTATCCTAAACTCGCCTGAATGTCATAATGTCCATGCTGAGTGTGATGTTATTGATATTGGTATGTAAGTGCCTTTATTTCTATATACGCTTATTAACGTATGCTTTGGGCGATCATGATTGGACGTGTGTGCGCGAGTGCATGTGTGTGCGTATTTGCGCGCGCGCGCGCGCGTGTGTGTGTGTGATTGAGTGTGTGTGTGTGTGTGTGTGTGTGTGTGTGTGTGTGTGTGTGTGTGTGTGTGTGTGTGTGTGTGTGTGCGTGTGCGTGTGTGCGTTTGAATTATCTCCTCAATCAATTTAAAATGTATTGTATTTAATTTCTCGTAGCAGAATAATATGTTCATGACACTATTGAATGTGAAATCTTGAATGTCTATGGAGAGCGGGGTTTCACATTTCAACTGATATTCAACCCAGTTAAACAGGTTCGTTTTATACCATAGGGTCATTAAACACCTATGTTGCAACTGCTTCAAGTGTAGACACACCGGAAGCCACACCTTACATGATACGACTGTCCCAATAAAGACATGCGTTGATGCCTGCATCGTGTGACAGAACACAAATGCTGTGGCATATATAGCAGGTGCTCACATAAATAGCCCCAACATTCTCTGACAAAATGACCATTTGATTAACACAATCACAACAGACAGTGAAGGTTTTCGATCGTGCTGCTTGGGTATGGTCACCGCGAACGCATGGTTCATTAGCGACATAGCAAGTTATCATGCTGATTTATTTGCAATCGTATAAGAATGCACTTGGTTATTCAAACTATTCGCATTTATGCCATGACAAACAATAAAGACTGAAGCTTGGCAAATGCTGAGGTTTAGTGGGTTACTATTAATATCGTTGTCAAACGTATTCAAATGAATACAATAATGCCAGCTTGAATATTCCTCAACTAAGATAATACTGCTTTAAAGCATGACTATTAACCAAATTATTTCTTATCAATTTGAAGTAATAATAAATGCATTACTTTTAAAAGTCCCTCCTGACTGTGAAACATGGGTGAGTATGGCCACTTATTTATGAACAGCAACGTATAATCAACGGACAAACTTTTAATAAGACACTATCGTTAAAGAAGATTTTGATCGCGATTTGTATTTATTGAAAGAAGGACAAACATACCTTTTCAACACAAAGACGACATATAATCCAGCACTTAACACTCAGACGAAGTACAGCAGCTCTACGGTAAATGCAGAGCAGCTCTCACATTTCGAATAGAAGTGAGCACGCGTTAGTTATGGATACAGACAACGAACTTTTTTCAAAGCTGATATTAATAACCCCGTGTGAGGCATTGTGACAACTTAACTGTAACACATGCGGCGCCAAACGTTGCATGGCAAATAAGCAGAAAAGGCTAATATTTAGGTGGAACGTTTTCCAATAATCCAATGAACTTTTTAGGCAAAATGTGAGCAAGACTATAAGTGCATACATGCATACATACATACATACATACATACATACATACATACATACATACATACATACATACATACATACATACATACATACATACATACATACATACATACATATACATACATACATACATACATACATACATACATACATACATACATACATACATACATACATACATACATACATACATACATACATACATACATACATACATACATACATACATACATACATATAAATGTATATGCTTTGCGTGGTATGCAACGATATATGTGTCGACCTATGTTGCATTAAAATATTAATAAATATTCAGAATATTCGTATGTTATATGACCTCACGTTATCATTTAACAATATTGGCGGTGATCGATTTCCATAATTTCGAAGACGAATAGTCATAAGGTGCCAGCAAAACTTGAAATATTATCAGGGTACCGATGACGCCGTAAGCTCATTACATTCAATATAACAATGTGACAACGATGGGCGGTTTTTCGATAAACATTTAAAAGTGCCGCATAATTACATAAAAAATGTCGAGGTGTAAGATTAGCCTTTAATATGGGTATGGTGTATCGCAAGTATATGACCATTGTTTTTTTTCTTCGCTTTCATATTGCCATGATAAAATTATGCTCTAGCTGTAATGTGGGCAATGTGCTAGCTTATCTGTATCATAATTCGAGTCAACTCAACGACTTGGTAAGGATATAGAGCACTCTGCTGTTATTGATGTTCTACTCCAGTCATCAGTGCATTTAGTCATGGCGCTCCATGTTTGCGCTTAATGTTTGAAATTCATTAGACATTGTTAAACAAAACTTTCCATAAGCCAAGTCATAATTCATTTTGACCACGATATGTGGACATTTTCCTACTGTAGTGGTCATAGTAGGGTAACGTTGTATCAAAAAATAATCGTACTCGATTGGGATATATATTGCCCAGTTATTGCTTAAAGTGGTCGTGTGTATTTGAATAATCATAAAATAGACTAATGATTAACAAAATTGATTATTATTATTTTCGAATAACAAGAGTAATTTTAACCTAAAGAGTGATCTAAGGATACTTGTGGAGAGAATTTTCTTAGCTTAACTCGAATGCAACCAACAAATCATTAAACAGTTTTATCAAAAAAGAAATTTGTTGAAACGTTAGGGGTTTAAACAATATGTATTCTATGGATATTAAGGATTCATAAGGAAGTTTGTAAAATCGGGCCATATGTGTATTGATCATGATATATTGCCAGATTAATCTCGTATTTTTCCTCTCTTAATATGTTTATGTGACGTTTCGCATTGGGAATGTGTCCAGTCGGAAATTCTAGAGAAATAGACATATATAGTCACCAAAAAACAGGGTGTTCTAGCAGTCGCAATTATAAAAACAACTAGCTCAGTGACAGAGTAAGTAAATTAGGAACTATCTACATTTTTCTTCACGGTGCAGTTGAATTCTTTAAGTGAAAATAAAAACAAATCAATCACTACAACAAAGACGCACACAATATGTCAACTGAGTTCTTCAATTGTCTCAACAAAAACCGCATTCGTCTGTCAAACCATCAATTAGCAATATATCAATAACTTTTCCTTTTGCTTACAAGAACAGCAGTTGCTCTGCTGAATAGGCTGCCCGTAAATGCTAAATTTCTGCTCAGTTGAGTTCCTTAGTGGTGTTAAGAATGATTCGTCTTACACCTCATAAATCCATTCGTGTTCTTGTATCGCAATGTCCCTGACATTTATGTACAATCGGCGACCAAGTTCTAGCGCTAGTAATGGTCTTGTTTGAAATGCCATATTGCCATTATTGGGACATTTCCTCAAGGTTAGTTAAATGTCATCTAAACATTCATAAATGTCTTAACGATATAATTATATTGATAACTGACTCACACAGGGTATTTTGCTTTTCCAATTTTACATAAAATAAACACTTTGACTGGTTGTGCCGGATATTTACCCCGGACCAATATTCAACACAGATCGTCAAACAAGCATTCGATCTTGTGGAAGATTTTAAAAGTACGATAGTATGCTATTTTATAGTGAATGAAATGGAGGTGCTTAATCATACGCATTTACAATCACTCTGTCAAAAAATATGCATGTTCTGTGATCGTATGGACAAATTACCCCATCCCCAAAGATTTGCGTGATATTGGACGGTTTCTTTTACACATCCCCCAATCCCGCATGGTTCCATAGGACTAACCCAATAATCCTTAATAAGGCGTCGTAACGCAATCTTACACACCCCTCCTCCCCTAAAGTAATTTTAAGCCCTTCTATGTGAATGTTGGTCATGTGTATCTGTGGGTTTCGAAACGCCGCCTCTCAACTCTATGGTCTGGTAAAGTAAACCAAATGTAACGATACCTGGCGTACCCCAAACGAATCACCAGCAGATATATTTGCATATTGTAGTGAAGTGGTTTATTTTGGGCGATATTCGGATATAATATGTAGTGATATCACAGCCTAAAGTCCTGCTAATATTTATACTGCTTACTTTATCACGTACATAGTGGAGCCGCAAAAACCACATGCAGTTCGCCTGTTTCACCCAGTCTTTACAATGCACGATGTACGTCACAAGAAACAGTGGGGTTTATCTTTCTCCGGATACTCTAATAATGTATCTGTTAATGGCACTCAGCCTTGGGTGTTACATTGCATAGCAAATTTTTAATTTTTGATTGGTCACATTTGCAAATCACACTTTATGAAACTGCAATAATGTCGGTACTGCGTGACATATTCTCGTTGAATCATACGAATAATGCGATAGAGCTTGACCAAGAACGGTTGTTCGTTACTCTCCTATGGCATTTAATAGTCGAATATTAATGTACATATTGAGCCGTAAGCCGTTAACAACATTGAAAAGCACTTGCTGAAAAAGGAATTTCTCGCACGACAAAGGCCATAGTAGCTAGAAAAGAGGTATTTGTGCCATATATTACAAATATATACTTTTGCAGGAGATGAGACCATGGACTTTACACTTTAACATATTTGCTCATGTCATTTTTCCAATAATTATTTGTGCAACAGTCTAAGTGTGCTGCGCTAAGATATAAAGATGTTTCAAATTGTACATTGATAAAGGCAATTCTCTTTAAGAGCTGAACCAACAGCAAAGGCTGTATGGAGCACAATATCATCTGATTTTGATTAACCATATGTTACTTTGCTATTGGTACATTGGCTTTCTGCTCTTGTTGAAGATCTTCATTTGGTTTCAGAAACAAAAACACCAGCATCATACCAAACCACTATACAATAGCACATACAATGAATGTTGTCAAATACAGTTGACGTCTTGACAACTCGATGGGTAATAATATGGTTAGACACCATGGGTTATTTATATTGTATGCTGGTGTTAAATGAAGTGGATAGCCGTAATTAAACAATGCAGAATCACCAGTGCAATAAATGTACTGAACGATTTTCCTTTTCAATTGTCAATATCACACATGAGATCTCCAAGAGCGTAAAAAGGATTGGTAGACCTGAACCTCACATGCGACCCGGGATATAACTAGTTATTGTTGGAAGATTTGTATTAATTGACTATAAATCAACTGGTTGAACAGGTCGATTTTTCTTTTAATAAAATGTGAGAAGGCGCACAGAAGCCTGTTGATAAATATGAACTTAATTATGAGACCAGCGGCGTGATACACTGTACATAAAATTTAAATAAAAAAAATATTTATTTGTTAAACTACGGAACGAGTGATGAATGCCTTGTTTTTTTGTATCCCACCTCCAACACTGAACTGTGTGATGCCTGCTAGCTGCGTTGATTCAATATCAGTTATATAAGATGGTCGTCGAGAGGTGTCATTTTGCAGACAGGGGAAATGTAAAGCAGCAGACTGATTGATATCTGCTATGTTATGACCATGAAATATATCCAATATTTTATTTTGAGCGCAAATATGTGATCGTATCGCATACTGCAGCTCATTTAATCTGAGTTATGGATTGGTACTAACAGCAGACTGTTTGTGCAATATAGGGACGGTCCTATGAATAATGCATTAGCTAATATTGAGCGATTTGGGATCACATATCAATAAGATGAATATCTCAGCTGGATGCAAACAATGGCGACATCTAGCTGCAAAGCTGGGTTTTTAAAAAAAAATTCCCGTGTATGTGAGTAGATTAAAGATTTTTCTCCACTTTCTACTTACATTTGATAAACTCACTATATTACATGAATGATAACGTCTTGGTGAATTCATACAGCATGCTCTTAAGTCGTACTAGACCTTTTGATCACATTCTATTCCCGCTTTGATATTTACTTAAAGTGCAATCTATTATCGCGCATAAGTGCCTTCAAGAACTATCATCAGAGGTTATCTATGATTGGTGGGTGCGCTTTGATTTGTTGTTGCAATTCGTTTTCCCGGTCTGATACGTGCAAACGGTTGTCCCGTATGGTAGCTTGATGCAATAAGGGAATCGTGTGTCAAATAATAACCGGCCTCAAAGCAACTTTTGTGCAACGATCATTTGTAGCCCTCGTTGAAATGCGTAGGATCAGCGAATCTCCTGCAAATTCCATACTTGTGTTTATAGTGGCTGTTGAGTCACCTATCCATCGCCTTGGGACCATTTAGCTACAGATAATATGGAAAATCACTTTTCGTGGACCCTCAATAATATGCTTTCGTCATTGCTCATTGTCAAAAGCGTATCATAAGCGTGCAAGGTATAAGATAAGCGTGCAAGGTATAGATGACAAAGCGATGACACATTTGATTACATGTTCAACTGATGTGAAAGGCTGTATAAGGTGGCCATCGAGGGGGTTATCTGTTACTCACCTAGCCACAATAACCGGAACATAATACGACGAGACCAAAACGATATCATGACAGATCCACTCCACATTACGGCAATACCAATGCTATGAGTTTGCGACAGCACCCGGGATAATGCTCATATAATGCTTGCGAGTTAATCAAATATTACACTTATCCGTACAATCGATGCAATCTTCATTCTTTATTGCCACAGTCACCGTAGCTTCCATTGCTTCTGCATGGGCGTGGAACGGAAATGAATACGTGGTATGCCATGGCATCACTGCTTGATTAAACCTAAAATGACTTTTTGCGTGATAAAATAGTTCATTTCATCGAGTAGCTAAATCCCGATACCGCAATAGCAGAGAGATACCTGAATAGTGACTAACAGTTCACATACCTTTCAGCGTTGAATGGTCGAGTGATTCCAATAAAAGAACTACATTGAATAACAATCGTTGGTTTTAGCTACAACGTTATGATAATGCAGAACCCAGACGAAATACAAACAATTATATACTGGATAGGCTCCTAACCCCGGGACTACCAGTGTGTATTTTTACAATAGATTTCTTGAGTTATAAGCCACTGGATGAAAACTCAAGCTGCACAAGTCATTCATGAACACTACAAGTCGGACAAAGGTGAAAGATCACAGCAGCGTTTAAAAAATCCGCCATGTAATATATTAGCATAACACAGCCAGAATCCCCCAAACGACCGCACTGTAAAGAAAACAGAGCGGCTTTTATATTCGCACTGCCCATTCTTATCACCGCATACAACATTAATACAGTTGCCACTAAATCAGCCCATGAATTACGGGACCGTTAGCTTACAAAATCACCTCCTTTCAGTAAATGTTATTCTTATTTCATATATATTTGATTCAAAGCATTACATAGTGTAATGCCTTAAGTAGGCATTCACCAGGCCTATCATGTTCCAAAACATTAGCCATGTGATGGACGGTCCTATAGGAACGTTTGCCAATATCCAAGGTATATTATGCATGCATTATCTGATGAACCCCCTGTAACCACATCACGTATGCCGCATGTGAAATAGATCAGACGCGCTCAACAAAAGGATTACAGAATAAAAAACCATAAAAGTGATTTTCTGTCCGCAATGGAATAGACTGTAGTCAATTTTATGCCAGAACGAAGCTCGCAAATGTTTGCTATGTTGACAGAGCAAATCGAGGCTACTGTGATTATACTTGTTTCATATTAAAGAAGTATACTTGGGATATAATCATTGGGTGTGGATATGTATCATATCAAATTAGCAAGAGATATATGATCAAACCGCATGTGTTGCTGTGTGATTATTGTAAAGGGCCAACAAAAATAAGTTATATGTCCGTCACAATCGTGAACATCATAATTTTTGACTTTGATATATTACTCTTTTATGACCATTTGATCACTCCCTGATATCATATACTATCATGTATGAGTTACCCTACAATCAATAAGCACTTTGAGGGCTGTCATCCGTGCAAACGTCATGTTTAAATGGTACTAACTGAACCTCCAGCACACGCCCGTACATGTCATTGAAGGTGTAGTAACGATGTGCAGGGTTGGCACACAACTCCAAGGCTGGCAAGTCGCAGCTCTCATTCTACCTCCTTCTCAGGTAACTTCACGACGAGGCTAAGGCAGTGGAAGTCAACGCCAAACGGATTTCTCAGAAGAAACTCGAGAGATACCAACGCAAGGAGTATGGAGAGCAGCAAGAACGCATAATGGAGTACTGGGAGCAATTTGCAGCTGGTCAGTGCACAACTAAGCGTCTACTTCGTGCAGCTAATTTTCTGAATGGTCGACCATGTGATGGACACTATACGATATACACGATGTGACTACCATGTACTGTATAAATTGATACAATGGTGAAGTTAATAAATTTGGTCATCACTTTATCTATTTATTGTCATATTCATTGAGTCGACTTTTCTAGTTTCAAGGAACGATAATACAAATGAGACAACCATAATATGTTCAACCGACGATTGTAGCAAGCAGTTTTAGTTTAAAATTACTCGGCCACGAGTTCCACGGATGTAGCACACATTCCTGGAAGAGCCGGTAAAATAGACGCCAAAAGTGTCGCATCGGCTTCAACAAAGTACTGTATAGGCGAGGTACCGTACCGGCCAGGTGCCGTATCGCCTCGACACCTTACACTTCTTGTCACAAAATATCCTATCTGAACGAAATATTAATATATCCAGGAATACATCAGTCTCGATATGTGTGTATTTGTATTTATCGTGCATTTTGTACGCTTGTTTTCAATGTGACATCTTCACTACATCATGTTTGTAAATGTTTGCGTGTATTCATACACATCCGCAACCATTATAACGCCAATTCGGGCCCATTGAAACATTTGACATCAAATCGATGGCAAAAAGAGCTCCACTAATCTTCTTATTCAAACGTAATGTGAGCGACAGATTGATAACAGGTGAATAGCAAATCACTGTTGAGTTGCATTATGGTTCGTGTTCTCGATTCGCTAATCTGGCATGTAATTTGGGCTGCAATTAGGTTAAGATGAAAAGAGAAGCAGCTAAACCTCTTTGCCTCATGCTTCATCATACACCATAATCGGATCCCTGAAGGTCAGTTCCATTGCCGATCGGATATTTCATGCCTTAGTAATTCCTAAATCGCCATTAGGCTATTTAAACCCACTTGGTAATGCACAATAAAACACGCACATGTATAGCATCAAGTATACCTGTGGGTATGGTCACAGACACTTGTAATTAATGCTTAATTATTTTAATAATATCTACCACGCAGACATGAGTAACTGGCGGTTAAAACATCATCATGATTATAATCACAGATCTTTAATTATTGAAATGATCAGGCTCGTTTACACAAATGCTCTGGTCTTGAGATATTAAAATAACATCAAGCCATGTTGAAATGATAAACTACCTGTCCAGATGTCATGTGAACAATTCTCTCCAATTACGATCAACTATCAACATTGGTTACCATTATCATACTGTAACGTAAGCAAAGAAGCGCATTCGTTTTGCGAATAAAATTGAGCCTTACATCTAGGGTTTGGGCAATGGGTGGGAATGAAGGTGGATTAAGGCTGCTTAATTCGACGTCATCGTGGATGCTCAGAGTATAGATGTCGGGACAGTGTGTGTGCTATAAAATATACAAACCAAAGCAGCTTATTCACGCTTGGTCGCACTGCACAAAAAATTGATGGTGTTTGATCAAATATTAGGCGCTTAATATTGAAGGCAACTTGTTTTATTTTTTGTATGCCTCATGTAATATGATAATTTGGAGGTGCATGTGAGCTCGTTGTGTCCTGGTTGTGTGTTCTAGAACAGCAATTGTGTTGTCTCCATGACAGGAGGCAGCAGCAGGACTCACATTGGTAAGTTTTACACTTAATTGGTTGTCCGCTTGATTAAGAAGTAAGCATGTGTCCTGAGAGCAACAAATAGAGCAACAAATATGCATTTGCCTTGGAATATGAAACAATATTCAGGGATTAAATAATGTTTCCGAATAACACCACACTGCCTGTGGCTAACAAGTAACTATAAATATGTAGATACAAGAGTAATGGTTTATATCATCGCTTGTGCATCTTGAAAAGCGCCGATTCATATGCTAATCACCGCTTTTGACATCCCATACCGGATACATTAATTACGAGAAATCCAGTTCAACGACGTATCATCGGTTGAGGCCGTCATTACATTTTCCATACCTACATCTAATCAATACATGTATTCAGTGAATGGTGCATATAAATAGCTGTACCGCGATAAAAAGGCAGTCTGTAGAACGTTGTACGAATGCATTTGCCAATAATTTTCTGTCCCACAGAAGCAAGTTCATATATTATATTTCATCAGTGTCACAGCATAATTTCTTCATATTAAACCAGGTTTTTTTTATAGCACTTGAACCCAATATAAAATCGGGCTGTTATGTATTTGGCATTGCAAATATTTTCAACCACTGTTTTTGAACCCAATATGGTTCATCGAGTAAAATCATTAACGTATTTTAAATGTTTATGTATTTGGCATTGCAAATATTTTCAACCACTGTTTTACAACACGAGCCACGATATATGGTTCTTCCGAGTAACGTTTGACATGCATAACGTATTTTAAATGTGATTAACGGCAAATTATCAAGTTTCAAGATATATGTCTTCTAAACGGCGCAAACTTGGAAAATAGTAATATTTAAATAGTCATGACGATATAGCGTAAGGTAAGATTCCTGATATTTCCTAATTATATATACGTTATTATGGCCTTTATACCAATAGCAGTAATGATCATTAAAGCTGCGAATATAAACAGAAGCAGAATTAGATTGGAAATCCAACTTAATTATTTAGATCGTTTTTACCTACGATGACCAAATATTGAAGCTTTGTGGCATTTATAAATGGTTTACCTCCTACGCACCGTTTAGAGTCATTTGCCTTGAATGAGCGATCTTTAATCTAGTACAAATGTCTTTGTACTAAGAGATCATCTCTTTAGGTTAAATTGCCTTATCATCTGCAGTGCAATAGGCTGTGAAGTTACCCAATTCTCACCATCGATTGTTTGTCGTGTCAAACAATGGTCGACAGATGTAAAAATCACTGTACGACAAAATGACAGACAGAGACGCCATCTGTTTTTTAAAGTAAATAATCACGTACAACGAAATAATTCGTATTTCACACCATGTTGACAAACGGTAGTAATTGTTCTGATTACATCCGCGACTTACTGCTAAGAATCAGGCTCGATAATGCACCAATATGATTACATTATATTACCATATTCTACCCATTGGAGGATGCATTGGGTCGCTTACCTGTATTTCTGTTTTGTTTGTTATCATGACTAGACTTGAAATCACTTAGGCTAGAGGATATACAATACAGCCGTGGGTATTCTGCATTCAATGGTTTTCGTTTCGTTCTAGCCTATACATTGTAGTATCGGTTATCTCACCAATCATTGTTTAGTTAAGTAACGAAGCACACAGTGCTCTTTATACGTCGCATTATTGCAATAGATCAAGATCAGGATGCATAATATTTCTGTTGTACAGTTTCATATCATTAAAGACAAACACAAGCAATCAAAATTTTCAAATATTGTTCTGTGTGGTTACTTTTTATTATAGAATCCTTCATTAATCACCGTAAAGTTATATTTGCTTCCTTGTTTAATAGGCATGAACCAGGCTGATGTACATCACATCTCTGGCAGAAAATGGCACTTGTTACACTGATTCCCATATGCCATATATGATGTGGTCATAGATATAACTAATAGCTCCTTTTTGTGGCAAATGCGTTCCTGTCATGTTTGCCAATATAGTTCCAAAGAGGCTATTATTTTATCCACGTCTGTGATATCCCATCACATAGAAAAAATTGCTTGCGGCAAATATTGTCCTGGAATGTGTGCCAATGAGCTTATAATCGATATGGGGTGATTCATAATCGCCCAACCATACATGGATATATTCATACATGCTCGATGTCTGCGTTGACCTAAGACCTGAACAGGCACGGACGTACATATATATATAAATATATATAAAGGGACATAAATGTATATATATATATATATTTATAGATATATTTATATAGAGAGAAATATATAGAGAGAGATGGGATATAGAGGTATATATAGAAAAAGAGAGAGAGAGAGAAAATATATAGTGTATATCTATCTGTATATATATATAAAATATCTAGATATATAGATATATATCCATATATGAGAGGGGATAGAGAGATCTAGAGAGAGATATATCTCTATCTATATATATCTCTCTCTCTCTCTCTCTCTCTCTCTCTATAGAGAGATATCTATATAGATAGATATATATATATATAGATATATGTAAGGGGATTAACGCCCAAATGAATTACTATAAGTGTTTTGAAAGGGTCAGGGGGCTGGACATACAGACATACAGACAGACATACAGACATACAGACAGACAGACATACAGACTACAGACATACAGACAGACATACATACATACATACATACATACATACATACATACATACATACATACATACATACATACATACATACATACATACATACATACATACATACATACATACATACACACACATACACACATACATACATACATACATACATACATACATACATACATACATACATACATACATACATACATACATACATACATACATACATACATACATACATACATACATACATACATACATACATACATACATACATACATACATACATACATACATACATACATACATACATACATACATACATACATACATACATACATACATACATACATACATACATACATACATACATGCGTACATACATACATACATACATGCATCCATACAAACATGCATACATACTTGCATACATGCATACATACATGCATATCTACATATATACATTCATTAATACATACTTGTATACATACATACCAACAAATATATATACATGCATACATACATTTCGTTGATGCAACATGACGTATAAATATCATCCCTGCAAGAAGGCAGCTCACTAAGCACAACGTGATATAAATTAACGTCAGCAATTAATGTCAAGTATTTTGTCTTTGGCCTGACAGGACCGTTATTGGTTGCTGTGTATACAAGTAAGTGGCTGTCCTTTGTTGTGTTCCTTCGTCTTCTATGTAGAGCAGTGATGCGGTGAGTATTGGTTCGTGTTTGGAATAATGTGGTCCCGCCTGGTAGACACAAAATGAACCCCAAAGGATTGATGAGATGTTTATCACTTGGTGTTACAAGCCACTTCTGAAATGGAACTTATGCGATGTTACTTATGGCGTTAACACTGTTCTACACAGATGAGGTAGCATACTTCTAATCTTCTCGTGTCTCGTGATTGACTCTGCATTCCAATTCGCATAATGATCACATAACCTCGGAAGCACTCGGTATCATAAAATGATATATGTCATTATTAGGCATTATTATGTCCACGTGTTGTATTTCCACATCCATATTTGATTAAGACATCAAAGCACTGGGGCTTAATCAAAAACGACTGCTCTCTTTTGATCTCAAGTGTCATTTAATATACTCATTATGGTAAAAACAATGAGACTAAATGACTTTAAACCGTCATTACGGTCTGTTGGTAGATTGCATACTGTGGAACTACTTGCTGTTCTGCTACCATAATCAGAATATATTGTTAATGCACACTGGTGCTGACATAATAGATGGTATTTAATGAAACCCCATAACGCTATTTTCGCTAGCCATGATCTCGTGTTATTGCATGTAGGGATCTGACAGTGTATATTTCGCATCACCGTATATGTGACGCTTTAATTTTGAATGCCATTTAACAATATCCGACAACCACAGTCGTAGAGTTACTGGAAACTGACACGGCTGATAACAGTGGCAGTGAATGGAGCTGTATGATTTCCTTGCTGCGGACTGCAAATGTGGAATCATAACCACATTTGAATTGTTAAGGTCTACACACAGGCAGTATCAATACCTGATTAACTGAGACAAAACCGAGGTAAGCTAGACCGCCTACGGTGTGGGAAGCTAAGACAGAACACAATAAGCGTCACTTCCAATTGTACTGCGATTACGAACGTTTGGTGGCTATTATATGACTGTGAGCTTGATCCAACAGACGGCGTTTATTTTAATCAGAAGTACAGGTAAATCGCGTCGACACAAACGCTGGCACGTCTAGAGCTGCCGAACTAGGACAATCATTCCCTGTATCAGCTATGCAATATCACCTCGACGCCAAAAGCGCCTTAAGACAATTATATTCAATTTAATATTATTTAAAAATAAAGGCTTTGTCATAGAGGTACAGTTATTGATTGTTCGATAACAGCTTGTCTAGATACGGAATCTTATACCACATACATGTTTATCATTGCCATCGCTTTGATGTAATGCGTATAGAGTTTATTGGGCAATCGATCTGTTGAAGCGATAAATTTGGTCAAAGAAAGGTTTTCTCTACCAGTTAACCTCATTGTGCTTAATCAAATTATCATTCATTCATGCTGTGTAATTGACCCTATATCTGGTGGTTAGGGTGGAGGATTTATCCCTCAGACAAAATCTTTAGGGCCAACTGCACAAAATCATCTCTTAAGGTTGAACGCTAAATACATTAAGTCTGTTATCAGCATACAACTGCATGAATATTTTCCTCGGTTTATTTTACAGTTATGGCAAATGTTTTATATATATTTTCAAATTTACGAGCCTATTCGGGTTGATGGCACATCTGTTCGCACCCTGCTGCATCTTGTTCAATAGTTCGATCTGAATACCGCCATTAGTGCTTGGTAAGGGAGGACGATCTGCTTCAAGATGAATGCAAGCGTATAAGGTTGAAGTTCTATGATGACAACGTTCAGTCCTTTTTTGACATTCATTGTGCTTCGTTATTCTCACCACGCTGGCAGTATGTTTTTCAGCAAGTAGTAAATTTGCAGCAAGAAGTCCACCGATCTCTAGGATAAGGTGAACAAATTGCTACCAATCCAGATGGTAGCTGTTTTGATTGCATGTGGATACGGTATTGAATGATATGCGTGCTTATGGTAGAAATTAAGACACATATAAGTAATCGGAGAAGAATATAAGATATCAGCTTTAAATCAAAGCATAATTGTAATATGCATCAATAACTATTATCATATTTTACATGGACTCTTGTAGTAAGTCGTGCGAACGGAACTATAACAACGTATTAGAAAACCAGCAGCAGCTCGTTCAGTGGGCCTGTTTAAGTAATGGACAAACATGGTTTTGAAGGTGCCCACAGAGAACAGTATATGAACTGGCCGCGTTTAACAGTTATAGGGTTAGGAAACAAACCATTGATGAGATCAATTTTACCGTACAAACCAACATACCACAGAAGACAAGGTACAAATAAACTTATTCCATTCTTAAATGTTACCATTACAGCTGAATGATGCTGAATCTGTGCCTGTTATAGCATTCATAGAATGTATGGAAATCTTATTAACATTGACATATCAGGTATCTGACAAGAACATTTCATAACATAATAAGTCCATCAATATGAAGCTACAATAATCATATATCGATCCATGACACAATATAAATTTTTCAAAATTACGAACTTGCGCACATAATGAATCCACTCTTGCTCATGTAACAGATGATTAATGCGGTTTTATGCACAAAATCTACACACTTATATCATTATGCTGCTAGAAGCGTATTGAAATCAAATTGGATTTATTTTCCTTTTATATGATTCTCATTAGACGGAGCGCACAACATCCTGTGCTATTAGGCGAAACTATCTGCGTATCCAGGGCCCCGTATGCCATGCTAACTGTTTGAAGCACAGTGAACGATTGAGTTTGGCGGAGTGAATATCAATTAAGTCTCACAGCTGCCAAATATAACGCAACTAATTTGACAGAACATCAAATATGTATATGCCGTTAAGTGCAATTTTTGTTCGTTCTTCATTTCGCAGAAATGTTGCTTATCGAATGAATCGACACTGTTCCACAATAAAAACTGTATCTCCAATGTCTTATTCATAAATAATATATGTCAATCATCAAAGCTCTTATTTGACAGGGTGTGACACATACGATTGTATTGCGCAGTACTTAAAGTATGGGGCTGGTGTAAGGGTCGTGGCCCAAAGTACTCATACCATAAACATGTATCCTTTGTCGATGTATGCAGAAGTCTTCGGAACGAAAAGTTTAATCCAAGGAACATGTTTTAACGTCACATTCACATTGTGTATCATTAAACGCATCCACAAGGGACCACCATTAAAGGGCCCATAATAGAATCATTATCGTTCTGGGTGAGTATTCTGGATAAGTTCCTTATCAAACTGCTAAGGCTGAATCAATTGTGCTCTTCGATTTCTCCCAATGGTGAATTAAGATGATGGCTGGCCGAAATTGGTGATATTACATTTTTAGGCGAGTCATCTGTGTCACATCTAAGACTATTGGAGCCATATTTTGCCATTAACATACAAAAAACAAGACATCAGACGAAGCAATTTATATTATTTTATATCACATCTGGTCTTATCATTCATTATTTAGACATACGAGATTATTCCATGCTGTTTATTTGAATCTAACATAATGTAGTAGTTATTGCATTTGCTATAGACCATGGTACAATCTGATTAAATGCAAGTTTTTTAAAATATTGTTGCCGACCTTTAGTACTATTTCCGCCCAGAATGCTAATTTTATGATTGTTGAAAACACTGGGGATATACGAAATTTCGTCTATCGCGACTGTGGCATTAGAGATAGGGATTAACAATGTTTATAATATTGTGGCAGATGCAACAGTAATAATATACTACTGGTCGAATATTTGCGAGCTGTTCTAGAATACTGTGTATAATGTGGTTAATGTTTTTGACCATGTGTGGTTACTGCGTACCGGATAAGGTATCACGATTCAGCTGGCTAAATCAAATATATGTCGAACTGAATGTCAAAAGTAATATGCCTTAATCTGGCTTCGCTACAGTTAATCAATATGCTATCTCAATTATAATACGCAACTATCATGCAAGGCTCTTTATACAAAAACTAACATACTTAAATTTAATAGAAGGCTGACCAATACGTATATTATTTTCATGGTAAATTCCGCTGGTTGCGTGTATATTTGACAGCCTTAAAACCGTTATAACCGTCTTTATTTAAATAACTGGCTTTATCAATAAATCGTTATATATTTGAGTTGCCACATTTTTCCGGGCTGCTTCTACAGTTCTTAGCAGCGGTGCCAGAATGCAACATCAACTACATCAATAAGTGTCATTGATGTTGTTTGACAGGTGTAAGCAGCATAGATAAATCAGGATTAAAACCATTGCGTGCAAACGGTCATTAATGTTAGCACGTCACTTCAGAGATGGTTACATATGCCACCATTAGTCAAATACATTCGTCTTTTAATGGGCTGTAATAAGAGTATATTGCATAATGCTTAAGCGGCACCATGATCATAAGTACTGAACTGCTACCAGTTGCTGAACTGTTTGTTCTGCGCCACGCCTCCTTTGTAGGGATGCAAATGTCATCAATAGCACCAGAGCTCACTTAATAAACTGACGCAGCTTGATATTGAAGGAAGTCGGAAGACACATTAAATGCAAGTTACCTTAGAATTGCAAGTTTTATTTCTGATTACACAACGCAAAAACCAGGATACTGTTGATCCATACAAGATTCCCCATACAAGTGCTACATATGACCAGGGGCTATCTCGGTGCAATTTCATATTGACAACTGACCGATTAATGCACATCACATTAATCTTTTGTTGTTGAGAGCGACATCAAACATTTATTTGAATAGTGTTTGCGCTTGCAGTTTGATTATTGTTATTTGCGCAAACGTACTGCTGGCCGTGCCAAAGCTAACATTATACCTGATTTATACGTAGTACTTGAGTACGTCTTTAAACATCGAAGGCTAATAAACCATCCTAGCTTTTCCCCCTTTACCACCCGTCCTTCTGCAAATATTTTTAATATTTTATACCAGCAAATATTTGTCGATTAACTGATAATGAATAAATCATTATTAAGATATTCAGTATATTTGCGATGTGATGCGGATGAATGGCCGCGTTCATGTTCATAGAGCACTCATTAGAATATTGCAAACGCTGCTGAATGTTTAATGCGTCGTAAGTAAATAATAATGTTTAAGTACATTTTCTCGTATTCAACCACGCGTCTCTAAAGACCAGCAAATGTGTACTTGAGTCAAAAGGGCCAATCATTTTGTAAGAAGACCCTGGGTATATTTTTGATTTCAACTCTTATCTCCACTATAGAAAAAACACCAGGATGTTATTTTTTGTTTAGGTACTGCCGCGCCACCAGCGACTGTCACGTAACTGTGCGTACTTTGGCGGGAACCACCTATGACGACGTGCGTATTTTTGCGCCCAGTGTGCCCGGTGCGCCCGCGTCTACGCTGCAACGAATTGATTTCAAAGTAATATGTTTGCACCGAGTGACAAATTATTTCCGTTGATTCTAGATCAAAGTCACACCTCATGTACAACCCAATCCAAGCTGTTCAAATACAAAACAAAATCTACTTCCACTTGGTCTCTGGCGTTTGATACGCAAGTTCCAAATTGTTTCACCATACTGACCAAGATGAGATCAAATCTTAATATGATCTTCGAGATTTGAATATTGTAATAGACCACACTCTCGGAATTCAACAAAAAATCCATTGTGGCTTCCCATAGACTTCGCTGATGAGTGTGGCGATACATCATTTTGTTCTTGATTTTTTTCGTGGTACGAACTTTTCTATATAACCAAAATATTATCAAAACCCCATACTTCCCATTGGCTTAGCACGTGGATCTTAAATTCGTCCCCAGTGACCTATACTTTTCATTTAACATTGCGTTAGCTTTATATACGAGTTTACTCTATGCAACAATTCGTGAAAATCTATGTACGAATTTAGAACTGTCGCAATTGTCTTTAAGACAAGAAAGTTCAATCCACATTTAAATGGTGGTCATGTTTTGTTTACATCTTTTTAGGTGTAACTTTTATGGCATCGGTGACTCGATAACTCTTGCATACCGAACATGTTTAAGAACAATGATCCACTTTTGTTAAAATTGATGGCGTCCCTATG
>CM067350.1:16127699-16158060 GCA_034190875.2 Urechis unicinctus | reverse complement strand
TACATTCACCTTATCTCTTGATTTTTTTCTACATTCACCTTATCTCTTGATTTTTTTCTACATTCACCTTATCTCTTGATTGATTCTACATTCACCTTATCTCTTGATTGATTCTACATTCACCTTATCTCTTGATTGATTCTACATTCACCTTATCTCTTGATTGATTCTACATTCACCTTATACTCATTCTCTCTTGATGATTCTACATTCACCTTATCTCCTGATTGATTCTACATTCACCTTATCTATTGATTGATTCTACATTCACCTTATCTCTTGATTGATTCTACATTCACCCTTGATTGATCTACATTCACCTTATCTCCTGATTGATTCTACATTCACCTTATCTCCTGATTGATTACATTACATTCTTGATTGACCTACATTCACACCTTATCTCCTTGATTGATTCTACATTCACCTTATATCCTGATTGATTCTACATTCACCCTCTTGATTGATTCTACATTCACCTTATATCCTGATTGATTCTACATTCACCTTATCTCTTGATTGATTCTACATTCACCTTATCTCCTCATCTCCTTTTACAATCAACCGATTATCGAGGGATCTTCCTACTCAATACAATGGGGTATAGAGGATAGTTTTTTGATAATTCGGTGTGTACTGCAAACATATACTGAAAAGTGTGGCAGTTGCAGACAAAAAGCGGGGACTATCACGAAGAACCCCGAGTTCTGGTGGATCAAATGATGTTTTGAAATAATATTGATTATAGTTTAACCAAAGCATGTACAGATAGGTAAACAATATTGATCTAATTGCAATCACAGCTTCAACAATGGAGCTTATGCACTCGTAATAAAAAAAAGAATTGTCATCATATCTCAGTTGTTCTTCGATATGAATAGAAACATGAACAAGTTGACCAGTCAATAGTGATGATGATTAGCAACTTGTTGTGGTCTTCAGCCACAGCACCAAACGCCCCCAGCCCCAAACGTCCCCAGCCCCAAACGTCCCCAGCCCCAAACGTCCCCAGCTCCAAACGCCCCCAGCCCCAAACGTCCCCAGCACCTAACGTCCCCAGCCTCAAACGTCCCCCAGCCCCAAACGCCCCCAGCACCAAACGTCCCCAGCACCAAACGTCCCCAGCCCCAATATATATATATATATATATATATATATATATATATATATATATATATATATATATATATAGAGAGATATATATATATATAAATATATATATATAAATATATATATATATATGTGTATATATATATATGTATATATATATATATTGTTTATATATATATATATATATCTATATGTGTTGTGTTTACATATATATATATATATATGTAGATATATCTGTATATATATATGTATATATATATATATATATATATATATATATATCTCTCTCTCTATCTCTCTCTATGTATGTATGTATGTATGTATGTATATATATCTATATATATATATATATATCTATATATATATCTCTATATATCTATATATATATATATATATATATATATATATATATATATATATATATTTGTACGATTGCTACCATTTCGCTTCAAAAGACCGACCATTTTGTCGCACAGTTACATTTTGAACCATGATTTGTGGTTCAAAAAAGTTAATCTTGGTTTAATACTAGGTAAGGGCCTAATTCTGTAATAAATACAGGTTTAACACTGGAAATATTCGTTCTGAGGTTGGATTCACTGAAGTTGTATTAATTTAAGCAATAATTTTGAATTCCGGACCTTCTTTTTAAATTTGTATATTTTTACCTTACAACCAATTTGTCGCTTGATTAAAAACACTTTTTTACTTATTTATTTCGAATATGTTTGTACCAACTATGGACAAAATGTCATATCAATGTTTAGCTAACATTGTCTACAATGTTCACGAACATCATGTAACTTTTCACAAAGATGGAAAAATATATATTTGGATCGCACGCTGCCACAATTTGACAAGCTTGGCTTGGTCAGCGATATGCGTATGTTGAGATCGCTTGATTTCCATCTGCGGCGCAGTGCGAAGGTTAGTCGGCTCGTTTTTAATGATTTTCCAAATCGAATATTTATTTATTGGGAGTGCGTGAATATTAAACTCTTGACTCATTAATTTGCGAACTGGCCAAATGTCCAAAGGTGATCTAGACATTACAGGAAATTGGAATGTTATACAGTTGGGCAATTTGGGCGATAACGGAGTGTATTTGGGCTGCTCATTCCACGTGCCTCTAAGAGCAGTCTTCAGATTTATTCTTCAGGCCGTAAAACATCTTTTATATCCATAAATTCTGGATCGTATTAAAATCGTAATACATGTGACAATAGTGTGACTAAAGGTATTGAAAACTAGCAATATTTAATATCTTTGGTGTGGGAGATTAAGTTTAAATTGCCGATTATACTTATGCTATGGTCTCTTGGGTTATTGACTAACTTAGTGAGTAACTGAGTTAGCACATTTGAAGCGATTGACAGCGATTAAAATACATGGGGGCGGCGGGCGAATTTGCATCCGTATATCCGACCTATAGGGTTGCTGCTAACCAGAAAAAAAAGCATCCACAGAAAAAAAATCATTAGGGACTGGACTTGATATGAATTGAATTATGTATTTCGTTTGAATGATTCTGTTCAATAATACCAGATTATTTATTTACAGCTCCTCCTAATTTCTCAGTTTAATATGTATGATATATTTCCTTAGTAAGGTGGTCAATCAAACATTTTGAAAACATCACAACAGTTCAATGGAAGTAGCTCAGCTAGAGTGTTCCAGAACTCTCTATTATTTATAAATCCGACAGTCTGTTATTGGGATGCTATGGTTTCAATATAAGGCTATTTATGCATGGAAAATCACACCATAAACATGGCTCAATAACCACTTTTAAATGGATAATATTCTTCAGATAACCTGTATCAGCGAATCCCAACTTTTACAGTCCAGTGGACACCACACAGCAGCATATGTAAACTAAACACTGACAAAAATGTCATAGAATAACAAGTTAATTTATCACATTCCTTTTAATAGATATATTTTCGTAGTAAAGCACCTCACTACTTAATAAGTAATAGACTCCCTTAATGATGTTGAAACTAAAAGTATAAGCTGTGATGTTATTCAGTACATGAAATCAAAAACAGAGTACTTTTACCAATGAAACTATAACATGAGGCTCATGGGCCGCAAAGCTCTGGTGCCAACTATGTGACAACAAACACAAGCATTTTGCATAGTTTTGAATGGCATTGTTAAAGGCTCACAGAACCCCACAAATTAGGTCACATTGACTCGAAGGCCTGCCATCTTGTGGCTGAAGAATGTGGGAGTGGCAACCAACTCTCACCAGCAGAGGGCAGAGGTCCAAAATGTTCACATACAAGTGCCCCCTGCAAGCAGAATAAATTGCAACTTACTCAATAAAGCAAACCCTAGCTAAGTAGAGACCAAAATATGTTTTTTGAAGTGATAAACACACCTCTAGTGGCCAAGAGGCTGCTTACTCTGTGTTGTTGTTGATCCAGATCCTACGATGCTAGCTCTCCATACAAAGTTAAAGCCTGTAGCTAGCTTTACACTAAGCAAACCTACGATTGCTAAATGGATGTAGTAATATACGCTCAAAATCAAGGTATATAACCAATCGATACACCGTTATTTTGAACAATCAAAGGAATAACAAATCTTAAAAAAGAAATCAATTTTACTCACTTTAATTTTGAATCCGGAGCAAGCTTCTAGTCATAACAGTTGAATTATACAAGCTAAGGTCATATTGGCTCTTTAACTATATTTTGTGTCTGTTGCGCCACAAGACTCACATCTTAACACATTGGTTTTACAGCTGTCAAACCGCCAAAACACTCCGTCGTGGTATGGCGGTGCCTAACTCGCTTTCTTCACAACCGCATGTCATCTAAAATCAATTGTGTGTAAAGAATACGCGTTTAAGGAAACTCCTACAACAAGTTTATCGAGACAAAGCATACTGCAACCCAGCGTAACCTAGTAACAAGCGCCTCTGTTTTCAATTCGTCGGGTAGCGGTAGAAGAATGCAACTTGTGGTTAAACCGTACACGACTGAGTGCGTTTTAATAACTAGCATTGAAAGAACTTCACACGCGAAACTGGCGTATGGACCAGTGCTGTACGGTTACGGACCAGTGCTGTACGGTTACGGATTATTCTCTACGCACTCAGCTCCTCAGCGAAACCCCAATCTTCTCTGCTTCAGTGTTTGCTCGAGATAAAACTCACTCGCCAAGGGGACTTCCCTTTCGGAACCCCCGATATTTTAGTATGTTACGTCATCACAAATTGTATGTTTACACCAAGTGTATTTGATTGATACGAACTCTGGGTGATTTGATGGAGAGTTTTCCTCAAGTTCGCAGACAAATATGGATGGTACTGCGTGCATTGCGTCAAACAGAGACAAGTTGTGAACGGTTAAATCGGGGGTAATTATTTGTTTAGCAAAGCTAGTGTCAAATAGAATGCATTGTCAAAGACAATAGTGATTTGTCTGCAGCGATCTTGGACCCGAGGAACCTTGTTGACTGTTTGTTATAAATATAGTCTACCACTTGTTAGGTTCTGACGTTGGTTCCGAAATAACTATTCAGGTAAACTTTAAGTTAGTGATGTGTCAAATTAAGGGTCAGTTTTAGCTCTGCTCTCAAGCTTTTTTTTTATCAAGCAAACTTACAGCCCCAAATTACACATGGACCACTCTTATTTTGATGGTCATTTATATTCGAAATATCATCTTTGCATGACGTTTCATCCCCGATATGCTAATCAAATTCTTTAAAAAAAAAATAATATTCTATGTTAACTATATTTGGAATATTTCTAATTGCATCTTTTCTCATTAAGCAAGCTAGCAGCCCCAAATTATACATAGACCATTCTTATATTGATTGATTAATATCAGTCCTATAGGACTTATAATCCATGTTGTTCCATGGGCTATTTTCTCACTTTCAATGTTTAAAATATATGAGGAGTTGTGTTCCAGCTTGTAACAACTCCTACTGACTGCATTTGATCTGGCAGGAACTGTCTTGTTTGTAAATGTCCACTTTGTTTTAAGAGTGTTTTTACTTATTATTTCTGATCTGGTACCTTACCCTTGTCCAAAGGTTTCTACTAACAAGTAATACTGAACTAAAAGAGGCAAAGAAGCTAGTTGATGAAAATTGGCAACCAAACACATAACAATAACAGATAATAATAAGGTGAAGGTCATCTCCGATTTTTCTCAATACCCAAGATAGAAGTGGTGGTGAGACTGGTTTATCAAAATAAAATCAATTATATCATGTATCTGCAGTGAATCCATGGTTGAGGCGAAGCAACAGTGTGAGCTTTGTGTAAGAAGTGAATCATTGTGATTTATTAAGTGAATTTCTTTTCTAGGATATCATGCATAGGCATGATTGAATACCCTGGTTATATCTTCATTATGTGTATCTCAAAATATAAATAAGGTGCTTATCAATTCTCATGTGCTTGATTATGTATTTTAAGTGAAATTTTGAATGTAGGTGTTTAATTGCAATATGAAGTTGGTCATGAATTAATCAAAAATATAGTGTTCAAATGCTTTCAGTTAAATGCTTCCATGGCGAACTTTTCGTATGGAAGACGAATGGTGAGTTTATCCATATTTAGCAAGTGTGATGCATGTTAGAAACATCAATTGTTTCCATCAAATCTATAAATGTATATATAGTTATATAGTTCACTCATTGATATTTTCTGCACTTGCTAATTCCTAAATGAATTGGGAACAAACAATCTCTTGTTGATCCACATATTCCTCATTTGTAAGGTTTTGCTCTGATTTATCATAATACAGGTTGACACCTCAATGCTGATGGTCAAACAAGGAAGCTGTCCTCTTTCAGGGAGAACATTCAGAGTAGATGAACCTCTCTGTATAAATAAAGAGAAGGTATTTGTTCATTATTTTATTTCTATTAATAATTCTGGTCCATTAGTATACATAGATATGTTACATATGCAATATATTGTATTTTGGCACTAATATTTCAGAAGAAAGGACCCAGTAAACAAGGTGATCTTGTGCAAATATTAAGTGACAGATTTATTTCATTTAATTGATTAACTGTTGATTTATGTTGGCTTTTTTTAAAGGTTTGTGCTTAACATTTGTGTATATAACAATTTTATCATTGTTAACCCAGAATGTTAATAAACGACATGAGTGACAGTGTTTTCCCTGTTCAGGTATATGTTCATATTTTACTTTCACATACTGACCCATCTTATGAATAGTGATATGTGAACTGTTTATAAACAATGTGTTAATTTTATCTAGGGAGACCTTCTCAACCGAGAACCTCGGATTCTCTTGTATCCTCATCAAAGAGGTCTCCTGTGGTCTCTCAACCAGGATCTCCTGTGATCTCACAGCATGGGTCTCATGTGGTCTCTCAGCTTGGGTTTCCTGTGATCTCTAAGCATGGGTCTCCTGTGGTCACTCAGCTTGGGTCGCCTGTAGTTTCTCAACTAGGATCTCCTGTGATCTCTCAGCATGGGTCTCCTGTAGTCTTTCAACCAGGATCTCCTGTGGTCTCTCAGCTTGGGTCTCCTGTGGTCTCTCAGCATGGGTCTCATGTGGTCTCTCAACCAGTATCTTCTGTGGTCTCTCAGCTTGGGTCGCCTGTAGTTTCTCAACTAGGATCTCCTGTGATCTCTCGGCATGGGTCCCCTGTAGTCTCTCAACCAGGATCTCCTGTGGTCTCTCAGCTTGGGTCGCCTGTAGTTTCTCAACTAGGATCTCCTGTGATCTCTCAGCATGGGTCTCCTGTAGTCTTTCAACCAGGATCTCCTGTGGTCTCTCAGCATGGGTCTCCTGTGGTCTCTCAACCAGGATCTCCTGTGATCTCCCAGCATGGGTCTCCTGTGGTCTCTCAGCATGGGTCTCATGTGGTCTCTCAGCATGGGTCTCCTGTGGTCTCTCAGCTTAGGTCTCCTGTGGTCTCTCAGCATGGGTCTCCTGTGGTCTCTCAGCTTGTGTCTCCTGTGTCTCTTCAGGAGGCAATAGTAAATGTCACTACCAATGATCTGGACACACATGAAAAACCAATCAAGTATGGCTTAAAAAACACCCTGTATTACCTGCTAATTAAGGCAGCTGATGTTCTGCTGGGCAATGAGTTGGCTCAAAAGGGTCAGGAAATGAAAGTTCAAGAAATCAAAAACTTTTTGATTCTGCTCAAAAACAACCAGAACAGTCTGTTTGGTGATTCTAAGTATTTGATAAATAAAGCCAGACAAGAAAAACTCAGACTTCCTGAAAGAACACCACCTGAAGAAACCATGAGTGTTCTTCGTAATTACACGCTAGATAGAATCAAGGAATTGGTTGCAGCTAATGAAATTGGCAAGACAGAGTATGTTGAAATGAGAAATTTAGTTTGTTGTCGGATGACATTGTTTAATGCTAGGCGTGGAGGTGAGGCTTCAAGGCTGAAAGTGAGTCAATGGATGAACAGATCAAAGTGGTTAGACAGTGATCAAGTGAAGCAACTCTCAGATGAAGAACAACAGTGGTTCAAAGAATTGACCATCTTGTATGGAACTGGAAAAGGGAACCACCTCGTGAGCTGTATTATCCCAAATGACTTAGTGGCTGCTATTGAGATACTTATATCTCCTGATAACAGGAAAAGGGCTGGGGTTCTGGATGAAAATGACTTTCTGTTCCCTAGTACAGGTTCCACTCTTCACTGTGGTGGATGGGATGCTACCAAATATGTTTGCATACAAGCAGGAATACAAACAGACCTGATTAATGCTACCAACCAGAGAGGTAGACTATCTACCTTGTATGCTGCCAAAGACATACCAGAGAATCAACGGGAGTTTTTTTACTCGCACATGGGGCATAGTGCTCAGGTGAATGCTGGCACATATCAAAGACCACTCGCTGTGCAAGCCGTCACAAAAGTCGGGAGCTACCTATTGACTGTGGATAGTCAGCTTGCTGGGGAAAGAGGTGAGTTATTATCTCAGTTATGCTGTCATATGTTTGCTCTGATAAACTATATTATAGATGAATATAACATGTAAACTTCTAGATTATGATGATTCAGATGTAATCATTTATTAAGAAGGCTCTTGTAGCAGCATTTCATTTGAGGACAAAGCCAGTAAAAGTAAAATTGTTCTGGACATGTGGAACAAGATGTACTTGATTTCTCAAAATGCTAAGGCGTTAACAATTGAAAGTCCAGTCACAATTATTTGCAATTATATTTCAGTCACCCCTTTACTGAGTGCTGGTGCTCCAGACCCTGGTCCATCCTCTTCTTATGCGCATGCCACTACTAAAGGTCCTGTCACTAATCATGATTCAAGAATGTTGTCTGATGGATCTGTTGAAACAGGTTGGATACTCTATGACATTCCTATCAATTGGATAAAAGTGCATTATATCCATTGTTTCTGAACTATTTAAAGATCATGCTACTACTATAAGCTGATCACTACTCAGTGCTTTATCTGTCAGCTATTTATTTGCACATTGTGTGGCATATTTCCACCTTTGTCTTCATGTGTTTCATAAGTGGCTTTGGAGTCATTATTATACAAATAGGATTGTGTATATTGTCCCTACACTACAGTTTTATGCATATCAGGCAGCCAAACACTGATTGAGGACTCACCCCACTGTTCTATCTCTGAGGATACTGGTATTAAGATCACTTCTGATGAAGATAGCTGTCCTGTGGTTAACAGCAGTGAGTCAATGCAAACTTTCTGATCTCATTTATCTGTTTTACAGGCTGTCAGCTGTTAAACTTCTTTTTTATTTGGGGATCATCTCTCACTTCACTAATAATTGTTGTGTTTTAAGTAACATCTTCATTTTGTTGGGTGGATGGGGGGTGGGGGGGGGGGTGTAATTATGTTATATTGAAATTACTTTCATATTTCACCAATCATTCCTGAATGTTTGACTGAAATGATTTATAGGATATATTTTGCATCAGTTAAAAGGGCAAGATGGACCACAACCCAAACAAAGCTCATCCAAACAGAGTTCAAGAAGTGGGTCCAGCTCCCAAGTCCGATAAAAAAATTACCTGGTAAACTTTATTCTTTAATTTTACTTTATTTGTAATAGTGGATGTAGCACCTTAAGAATATCAGTGATTATCTGATTCACAGCTTCTGGTCTTAATACCAATTTCAAACTACATGTTTTTGTAATGACATTATTACTTGACAGGTATGGGCATCTTGATACTTTTGTTATTGTATACATTTATTCTCTAATTTGCATTTTCTATTTTCTATTTCCTTTATTAAGCGTCTTTTATGGATATATTCTCATTCTGCTAATTGGTGTAAAATGTGGTTTATTATTATAGGGAAGAAGTTGATGGAGTCGTTCATGGAGACCAAGGATTGGCCCTTCAGTTACTCACAAGTTAGGACAAAAATCATGAATGAACAGAGGAAATGCCAACTCAGTTTACGCAAAAATCTAAATTTGAAATAATTGTAAATGTTTATGCTTGTACTATACCTGTTGGAAGATATTATTGTTAGTATTACTGCTTTACTTGTTCAATATCCATAAAGTTAATAACATTGTAGAGTCTTTCTTATAAGTCAAACAGTGTCTGTATTATTCTATTTCACCAGTACATTGCATGTAATTTTTATTGTACTAATTTTCTACCCCTATGTATAACATATGTAACCTTATCAGAGGCCCCCAGTTGTTATTGCTGCCAGTAAAACTTTGTAAGCAAGTTTTTGTAGCTGTCTGAATTAACTTTTCCTTGTGAAAAGCTTATTTGTCTCTTGCATATTTTTGAATAAAAATGAATAATTCCTGTTTCTGCTAATATTACAATAAATATAATCAATTTAAACAAACTTCACCTAAATTAGTTACATTTTATATACAGATATTTAATTCGGGTGCCATTTACAACTTCTCTTTCTATTTGAGTTATAATTCAAGTTGATATAGAAACTCATTTTGTCCATAATGGTTGTGTATGTAGTCAAAGTGATTGTATGTAACACTTTGGTTGTGTATATAGTATGAGTCAAATTGGTTGTATATATAGTATGTAACAATATGGTTGATGTTTTGCATGACCATTGGTGCTTGACTTTTTTGAACCGCCTTTTTTGAACCAAAAAACATATAATCTCTCCCACTAAAATGTTTATAAAAATTAACTTAATTTGACTGCTGCAAATTATCATTCAACTATGATAACATATGTTAAAAATGATTTGACATTGGCATGATGTGTTTCAGACAAAAAACCCAAAATAGTGGTATATATGGATATTGTACAAAATGGTAGCTATTGTAAGTATATATATATATATATATATATATATATATATATATATATATATATATATATATATATATATATATATATACCAAGCTTGAGGAATGTTTAATTCTCCATCTCTGATCCATGCTATGTTCCCTGCTATGGTCCCACCCTCTGATCCCTCCTCTGATGCCACCTTCTGATGCCTCGTCTTATCCCTCGTGTGATCCCTCCTCTAACCCCCCTCTGATCCCTCCTCTGCTAACTATTATACTGGATACGATGAAATACCTTGATATGAATCAAATTATGAATATATATAAACACTACTCACCTAACTTATGAAACATGAACGTTTCCAGCAAGGTTACTAATTTACCCCAGTGACAACTTAATTTCCACTTTCCCGAGTGCCCCCTCATCTATTTCGCGCCACACCGGAAAGGATGTGACGTCACTATATCGGGGTTCGGGGTTCCCGACTTGATGTGGAGATTTCATGCAGGTTTGAGCGTGTTCAGGTATCGACCGTTTGCTTCTGATAACGCCAGCGCAAACGAGAGAAGGTATATAAGGCGTGCTTTAGTCAGTCACCCTCAAGCCTGAGTGAAGACAGGTGAAATATTGTCCTTACAGCGCACCTTGCATTGGCGATTCATTCGCCAGTCTAGAATCCAGACCGAGTTGTTGCTGTATGCCACCGCAGCGACTTATACAATAATAGCCGCGTCTTTAAGGACATACAACAGTCTCCGTAGACGAAACGGACTCGGGCCCTACTCACGCCCTACTTGCGCCCTATTCGCACCCTACTCGCAATCTGCGTTCGCAATGTCTTCTCGCCCTAAGCGTAAGGCGACAGAAGCCGCCGAAGTTCGCGCCAAGCGAGCGCGCGGTGAAACAGAGCCCAACAAATTTGGGATGGAATGGGGGACTGGAGGAACCATATTAGCCGGAGGAGGCGGGTTTCATCCTCTGCTTGTTCTTAGCTCTGACGCAGAGGAGGGCCGGTCTAAAATCGCCGGATTCGACATCGACAGCACGTTGATTGTTACAGAAAGCGGTCGTAAATTTGCCACTGGTCCGAAAGATTGGCAATGGATGTACGAGTGCGTCCCCGAGTTTCTCCGTAAGTACCACAACGACGGCTTCAGAATTGTTTTCTTCACAAATCAAGCTGGCATCGAGAAGAATAAGACCAAACCAAATGACATTATGACAAAAGTGAACGCTATGATTGAGCAACTGGACATACCGGTATGTGCTGTCGTGGCTACGGGCACGAATCATTTCCGGAAGCCAAGCCCTAGTATGTGGCATCATTTCGCGCAGTACTGCAATGGCGGACTGGATGTAGACGTCAATAAAAGCCTATATGTCGGTGACGCAGCCGGAAGAGCGAAAGAATGGCAACCTGGGAAACCCAAAGACTTCTCTTGTAGTGATCGCATGTTCGCTGCTAACGTGGGAATCCAGTTCCACACCCCCGAGGAGTTCTTCAACAGCGAAGACCCCGCGCCTTTCGCATGGGGATCCTTCGATGCCAAAGCCTACATGGAAAAGGTCGCCACTAATTCAAAGAAAAATGAAGCATTTCATAGCAGTATCCAAGAAGTTGTCATAATGGTGGGATCACCTGCTTCCGGTAAGAGTACTTTCAGTAAGGCCTTCCTACAGCCTCACGGATACCACGTGGTCAACAGAGACACGTTAGGAACGGCTGCTAAGTGCCTGGCTGCAACTAAAGACGCTCTCAAAGCTGGTGAAAGTGTCGTAGTTGACAACACGAATCCCTCGCAAAATGCCCGGGCTGACTTCATCAAGCTGGCCAAGCAATACCACGTTCCGTGTCGATGCTTTGTGGTCGAGACGCCATGGGACCTAGCACATCACCTCAACCTGGTGCGTCAAAATCACACCGAGGGCAGAGTGCGGCGAGTCCCGGATGTGGGATTCAATGTCTTCAAGAAGAATCTGGAAGATCCATCGCCTAGTGAAGGTTTCAGTGAAATTCGTAAATTGGAATTTATGCCGAGATTCCCTTCGAAAAAAGCAGAGGAGCTATTTTTACAATGGACTTGTTGAACCTCAGCAGCGGGTAGGAGGTTCGGTGTTATTTATCGGCTCTGCTTATGTGCCTCTTTGAAAACCAAGAATTATTTGCAAAGAATTAGTATTGCATTGTGATATACTTATTGATAGTATGTACAGAGTGGCTAATTATCGAATATTCCATGCATTGAAGTTGTGGATTGAATTGTGTTTGATTCTGTCCACTGAACGTCGCTGAATACTTGGCTCTAATGAGCGGCTCCAGTGCAATTACACGCGGCCTTTTCATGATATTAATTGTGCTATTCAATAAAAGACTGATGTAAAGACCACGCCATCCTGTCAAAAGTTGGAGATCAATCGATGACATGCATACCAATATTTGTTATAAGCATTGATGCGTTGTGTGATAGGAGTGGAGGCTTTGAGTCTGAGTGACCCGTGGATGCGTACATACAATTACTCACATCGCGTTGGGTTGACGAGTGTCTGGTGTGTATTGATACAATATTGAAAGCCATCGAAGCTCATATTCAATGCTTTAAAAGACAACGATGGAGGAGGCAAAACTACACAACATGTCCAGAAGTTATTAACGAGATGAATCCACCCGTTCTCCTCATCGTAATAGCAGGGCGGTGTGGCGCACGCACGAATCTCAACGAGATGAATCCATCCGTTCTCATCGTAATAGCAGGGGCGGTGTGGCGCACGCACGAATCTCGACTCGGGTCAACTCTTGTCGACAAAATAGAAATGGTCATGCATATGTATAAATGGTCACGAATATGTATAAATGGTCCTGAATATGTATATCCTCTTGGAAAATCTTGTGAATCTATGCTTTCAATATGCAGGTTTCATTAATCTTTCATGCGATGAATCGCGTCTTGCCCATGCTGCAGTCAGCACAATAGGGCATTAGGCATCATAGTTTCCCACACCCTGCAATGTCACAAAAACTCACTGGAATGATTGGATGAAGCCCTCCTTAATTACCGTGGATTATATATAACTCCCACAGTTGTCATGGCTACTCTGTTGGTGCCCGAGTCATCGACGGAGTATGTTAATTTTGCAGCTCGGGCTGATCTTGCCACTGCCTCGTGTGTGGGGTTTAATTGGCCAGCCTCATCGCAGTCTTAGGTGAATCATTCATAGAGATACATTTTCCGACCATGTGCGGGAGCGCCTGGACGCTTCTCATAATTCTGGTCTGAGATGTGAAAGGGTGAGAGATAAGAGAGTGGGAAGAGACAGAAAACAAACTGGACACCCCAAGAGATAACAGTGTGGGTAGAGACAGAAAACAAACTGGACACTCCAAGAGATAAGAGAGTGGGTAGAGACAGAAAACAAACTGCACACCTCAAGAGATAAGACAGTGGGTAGAGACAGAAAACAAACTGGACACCCCAAGAGAAAAGAGAGTGGGTAGAGACAGAAAACAAACTGGACACCCAAAGAGATAAGACAGTGGGTAGAGACAGAAAACAAGCTGGACACCCCAAGAGATAAGAGAGTGGGTAGAGACAGAAAACAAACTGGACACCCCAAGAGATAAGAGAGTGGGTAGAGACAGAAAACAAACTGGACACCCCAAGAGAAAAGACTGTGGGTAGAGACAGAAAACAAACTAAACACCACAAATTACAAGTTGGACAAGCAAGTCCCCCGGAAGAGATTAAGATGGGGTCCGATTCAGAGCCTCAAACACCCTGCCAGTTCAGCCTGCCTGTTCACCCAGCCAGTTCAGCCTGCCAGTTCAGCCTATCCTGTGATATGGGCTTCCAATACCTCTGACCTCCCTTTTAGGCTAAAGAAAGGCGACCAAGTAGGTCAGGCCTATCCTATAAGAGAGTGTGCGGTGCCAGAACCCTCGTAACTCAACCCTCTGCCGGAAGCACCAACAAAATCAAACGAACTTCCGGTACTTCATGAACTCGTCCGAGCTATGTTTGAAGGGTCTTGTCAGCATCTGACAGACATGGAAAAAGTTTATATATGTATTATTATATATATATATATATATATATATATATATATATATATATATATATATATATATGTGTGTGTGTGTGTGTGTGTGTGGTATACATATATACAATGTTTGAAGGGTCTTGTCAGCATCTGACAGACATGGAAAAAGTTTATATATTTAATTATATATATATATATATATATATATATATATATATATATATATATATATATATATATATGTGTGTGTGTGTGTGTGTGTGTGTGTGTGTGTGTGTGTGTGTGTGTGTGTGTGTGTGTGTGTGTGTGTGTGTGTGTGTGTGTGTGTGTGTGTGTGTGTGTGTATACATATTCATTCATAATGACTATTGTTGGTAATTAAGCGGTAAGATTAACTTCCTTTTATGATTTTTGCACATTATTTTGTTATTATAATATCAGTCTATAAAATATAATAGCGCATCAATAACAATTGCACAAACGAAAACAAACAAGAACATGTCATCAACAAGCATGAAATAGGAATCAAATCGTCGACTATGTTAGTGGGATAATGATGAGGCAGGTGCGTGGTTGTCAAGAAACACCTGAAAACGTCGTAGCACCTTGGGTATGTTTTGGTAGCCGAAACCAACACGAATGTAGTTATCAGAGAAATAATACAATTTCGCAGGAAGAAGCAGAATTCCAGTTTCTCGGACCAAGTTTTCACAAAAGCCATACGCGCCGCCTTCGTCCAAGTTCAAAGCCCATCCTTGTAATTTGACGAAACCTGTGGTGCCAGCGGTTGGTCGGAACCAGCGAAATATATCTGTGTGTTGCTGGAAAAACTCATCCAGCGCGTCGAGATTTTCCCTCACGATGGCTAAAGTTCGCTGGCGTAGTCGCTGCTCGTTGCGCAGAGCGATGATAGCGAGGATTTCACTGGGTCGGGAAGGGCAGATCGTGATGTAGTCTTTGAGGTTAGTCATCATTGCCATTAGCTGGTCATTCTTCGTGCACAACCACGCTAAACGTAATCCGGGGCAGGCGAATGTTTTCGACATCCCGAACACCGTGATGGCTTCTTCATACAATGAACACGCCGACGGCAGAGGTTTACTGCCATCATTGTTTGTCAAACGATACATCTCATCGGAAAATAGGAAAATCTCGCGAGATTTACAGAAGCGGATGAGCTCGTCCCAGACGGCGCGGGAGGGGATGAAGCCAGTCGGGTTATGGGGGAAGTTAATGACGAGCAGCTTGGTGTTGGCAGTGACGGCTGCCTTAAGATCCTCAAGGCGGAAGTCCCAACCAGTCGTTTTATCTGTTCGGATAATCCAGGGTTTAACCTCGCAACCTATACTTTGAGCCACTTCGTATAAGCTCTGATAGGCCGGAAATGTCGTCACCACTTCCAATTTACTTAAATTGTGTTTCCTGAAAAGTCACACAAATTCAAGCATAACATTATTCACTTTTTATCCGATGAATACAACTGCGCAGCTATATGGTTTCATATCACTTTCCTTTTTCTTACCCCTAACCACAATACAGCGATTTCATCAATTTCTCTGTCCACAATCGGACTACATCAACTCGCTGTAAATGGTAACACACCACTCTATATTGCGGTCCCACATATTCCATGTTCATTTCTGACCTAACTCTATTAATGGTGAAACAACCATGAAGCAGCATGCGCGTTCGCCTCATAATATCAACCGCAGAAACAGCAACACAAGGCAACGAGATTTCTTTTCTTTATCTAGATACAAAAGCTTGAAGAAATGATAATAATACCAATAATAAAGCAGGCCAGCACTCACGCTTTCAGGTATGTCAGCAAGCATCTGAACGCGATGTAGATCCCTTCGTGACCAGTCGTAATCATTATTTCATCTTGTGTGACGTCATGAAACTTTGCCACTTCTCGGCGAAGCATGGGATCGCCGATAGCGTAGGTATACGAAAGCGACATATTGTCCCACAGTTCCCGGCATTCCGCGTCCGCCATTTCCAGGAGTTCGCCAAGTTTCAATGGCTGGACGTCCGAATTAGCAAGTGAACTGAATTCGGTGACTCCATGCCGGGCAAAATATTTCTCTAAGCGGAATTCCCGTGGTTGTCCATCAGAAATCTTCTCCATGTTTGTGTCTCTCTGCTGTTCGTTCTGTCCAACACTGAGAGTCGTGTTTCAATGTCACTAATGTTGTGCGCCCGTCAGGGTTCTAGCGTCTTATATACCTCAGCCTCTCACATCCTACGCAGGCTACATACTGGTCATTAAACACACGCGGGCTTCTAGAGGTGACAAACACAGGGTTTCCGGGGGAATTAGCATGAAAATAGACGACCACAAGCTATGTGGCGCGTATCCTGGTTGCATGGTGATTCTACAACTGTGAATGTACTTCCTGCTTTGCCTAAATATAACGTTTTGAAGTAATATGATAATATTCAACGCAATTCTAAACACGATACAAATTCATAAGGCATAACAGAAATAAGCTCCCAAGACGAGGCAGGAGTGAAGAAGCGGTATAAGTTGGAGGGGCAGATTACCGTCGCCTTCGTGTGTGTGTGTGTGTAGGTGGTGGGGCTAGGGGGGGGGGGGGGGGGGTGGGTTAGGGGATAGGGGTGGGGATGGAGGTGGTTTGGAGTAAGCCAGTTTTACCGTGCGGTGTCGAAACTCGGCCAAAAAGGGTTGGGTATTCCTCTATGGCACCTTAACCAACAATTGCAAACTAGACAGAACAAGGGTGTCATAGCAACCTGCGGTATTTCTTGTTTAGTATTTCGTGATAAGTACTTTTTTGCTAAGTACTTCTTGTTGTTTAGTATTTCTTGTTTAGTACCTCTTGTTAAGTACTTCTCATTAAGAACATATAAGTGGAATACGTTATTATACGAATAAAATCGTAATTGAAAGTGTCGTTAATAGCGCAGTTTTGTGACAGGGATGTCTGGGGTTATTGCAGTCTTACCCTTGGTCACTTCGAGGGTTCTTTCGACGTACCGGGTTGTAACGGAAAGAATTAAATTGAGACTTGTGACTTTTCTTTATTTGATGAGATCTTCTGTCGCGCCCGTGAGTGGTAACTGCTGTATGTTGGATTCGTTTGCCGATCTTGTCTTTCGCGGGTGTCTCGTCGGGCCATAGGTCATGGCGTTGAGTTCGAATGGTCTGTATTTGTGAGCGGAGATTCGGTATTATATAGGGAAATGGATGTAGAACGAGTGGTTTAGGACAGCTTGAGCGTATCTGAACATGTTGGCATTTTTCTGTATTTATCGTAGATTGGACTATGTAACAAAAGCGGTATCTATTGACGAACGCTATAGATTTGAGTGGGGCAAACTGACAAGGTTAAGTGTTAATTTGGAAAAAGGGCCACCGAATATGAATGAGGTCAATTGTGCTTGTCCCAGTGTGCCGAAAACGGAGGTTATAATCAAGGTATCTGATTTGTTGCGTGACTTGGATTGGAATGCTTATGAGCGTTGGCGCCAGCAGATGGTGTGTTTATCGAACGTTTATAGTAAGCTGGTAAATCGACAATCAGGGTTGCGCGGCTTGCCAAGTCTTTGTAGGTTTATCACAGAATATCTATGTTTGCATGTCACTAGGCGGGGTAGGGAGCACATGGTGTGTTTATGAGTGTGCACATATAGAGTTTGTGGGAGGTGATTTATGCCTATTCCTCGAACAAGGATCCCCCGCTGTCCTGATGGTGTATGCATATTATTGTATGTGTGAATCGTGTTTTGGACGAGTCAGTTATATGCATTCATACACATGTACGTACAAAGATCTTACATTCATGCACATGTACGTACAAAGATCTTACATTCATACACATGTATATACAAACATCTTACATTCATACACATGTATATACAAACATCTAACATTCATACACATGTACATACAAACATCTTACATTCATACACATGTACATACAAACATCTTACATTCACACATGTTTACATACAAACATCTTACATTCATGCACATGTACATACAAACATCTTACATTCATGCACATGTACACGAGAGAGTCACGGACAAACATCTTACATTCATGCACATGTCGACAATGACATTTACATCTTACATAGAAAAAGGTCCTTTTTAAAGGGCACATGTACGTACAAACATCTTACATTCATGCCCCCCACACATACAAACATCTTACTTCTCATGCACATGTACGTACAAACATCTTACATTCATGCACATGTACGTACAAACATCTTACATTCATGCACATTTACTATACCAACATGAGTACATTCATGCACATGTACGTACAAAGTGATCTTACATTCATGCACATGTACTCTTTAAACAACTTGCCTACGGGGAGGAGCTAAATGACATTCTTGCACATGTAGGTTTTTGTACAAAGTTCTTTACTTCATGTCACATGTACGTACAAACATCTTACATTCATGCACATGGTACATACACACATCTTAGTTTATAGGCAGAGCCACATGTATATACAAACATGTTAACATTAATATGACGAGCATGTATGTCTCTAACAAACATCTTACATTCATAACACATGTATGTACGTTGTAAACATCTTACATTTTCATGCACATGTCAGTTATACCAAACATACCTTATGTTGACTTATATTCATTTTGCACATGTGAACGTCCTTTGTTTTACATTCAAACACAGGTCTAGTGATACAAACAATCTTACATTCATACCACATGTACGTACATACACAACATCTTACTATTATTCATGCATATGTATATACTATAATACATCTTACATAATATATATATATGTATATATATATATGATTTTATCTTACGATTCATGCACATGTACGTAGAATCTAACCATCATGGACACTTTTTCAATCTCTTAATTATTCCTATTTTTCCGGGATATTCCATGCACATGTTCGATCTTTTTGTCACTTTTTATTACTTTTCATGCACTTTTGTTCTTCTAAGGTCGTTCACGAATGATTTAGCTTTTTAATTTATGCATATATCCAAATGCAAATGTACGTAATACAAAGTTATGGATTCTAGAAAAATAATATTTGTACATGTGATCACATGGTACGTTTTTGCGATCTAATGTTACACATGAGACAACATGTTTTCGGTAATAAAATTTAAAATCCATGCACATGTCAAATATAATATTTAATACATGCAAAGTGTATATGTGTAAATGGACAAATTAGGTTACATGTCACATGTATCGCTTGATCTCGCTAATTATCTGAATCCAAATACATGCACACTTGTACGTCGCCCAAATATACATACATGCACATGTAGTAAATATACAGGACGCAAATTTTACATACATGCACATGTACGTAAATATACATACATGCACATGTACGTAATATACATACATGCACATGTACGTAAATATACATACATGCACATGTACGTAATGAACAAATATACATACATGCACATGTACGTAAATATACATACATGCACATGTACGTATAAAATATACAATACATGCACATGTACGTTAAATATACATACATGACGTATTCTAACATGTAATGTACGTAACTTACATACATGCACATGTACATGCCTCAATATGCTCAATACATACATGCACATTGTAAAAACACTTTAGATATATATACATGTACATGTAAACATGTACGTGTAAAAATATGTTTAAATACATGCACATGTACGTAAATATACATACATGCACATGTACGTAAATATACATACATGCACATGTACGTACTAAAAATAGTTACATACATGCACATGTACGTAAATATACATTACATGTGTCATGTACGTATATACGTACATGCACATCAGTTACATATATACATACATGTAGGAGTACATGTACGTAAATATACATACATGCAACATGTACGTACTTAATGCATATTTACCTACATTGCATGCACATGTACGTACTAAAAGCATTAGTTACCACATTGCCATGTCTTGGTGTAGGACATGAACGTACGTAGAGCATCAGTTATACATTGCCTGTGTCACATGTACGTCGACTCGTAGAGCATAGTTACATTGCCATGTCACAGTAGGTACGTACTAAGAGCATTAGTTACCACATTGCCATGCACATGTACGTACGTCGACTTTAGAGCATCAGTTACCACATTGCATGGTCAGGAGTAGGTACGTACTAAGAGCATAGTTACCACATTGCCTGTGTCTTGGTGTAGGAGTAGGAACTACGTACTTAGGATAAGTTAGCACATGTAGTCTTAGATACATACATGCACATGTACGTACTCGGCTAAGAGCATTAGTTACCACATTGCCTGTGTCTGTTTTGTGTAGGAGTAGGGAACGTCGACTTAGAGCATCAGTTACCACATTGCCTGGTCTTTGTGTAGGAGTAGGAACGTCGACTAGAGCATTCAGTTTACCACATTGCCTGTGTCTTTGGTGTAGGAGTGGTAACGTCGACTAAGAGCATCAGTTACCACATTGCCTGTGTCTTTGTGTAGGAGTAGGAACGTCGACTAAGAGCATCAGTTACCACATTGCCTGTGTCTTGGTGAAGGAGTAGGAACGTCGACTAAGAGCATCAGTTACCACATTGCCTGTGTCTTGGTGTAGGAGTAGGAACGTCGACTAAGAGCATCAGTTACCACATTGCCTGTGTCTTGGTGTAGGAGTAGGAACGTCGACTAAGAGCATCAGTTACCACATTGCCTGTGTCTTGGTGTAGGAGTAGGGACGTCGACTAAGAGCATCAGTTACCATATTGCCTATGTCTTGGTGTAGGAGTAGGAACGTCGACTAAGAGCATCAGTTACCACATTGCCTGTGTCTTGGTGTAGGAGTAGGAACGTAGGACTAAGAGCATCAGTTACCACATTGCCTGTGTCTTTGGTGTAGGAGTAGGCACGTCGACTAAGAGCATCAGTTACCACATTGCCTGTGTCTTGGGTGTAGGAGAATGCAAGTTGACTGAGAGCATCAGTTACCACATTGCCTGTGTCTTGGTGTAGGAGAATGCAAGTTGACTGAGAGCATCAGTTACCACATTGCCTGTGTCTTGGTGTAGGAGAATGCAAGTTGACTGAGAGCATCAGTTACCACATTGCCTGTGTCTTGGTGTAGGAGAATGCAAGTTGACTGAGAGCATCAGTTACCACATTGTCTGTGTCTTGGTGTAGGAGTAGGGACGTCGACTAAGAGCATCAGCCACCACATTGCACGAACCCTTCACATGCTTTTCATCAAAATCAAAACTTTGTATAAACAGAGCCCACCTAGCCAGACGGGGGTTTGTTAACTGCTTTTGGGCAAGAATCCATTTCGAGCCGAGTGGTCGGTATGCAATTCGAATTTCTTACCCTCTAAATAGAGTGCGAAATGCTGTACACTCCACCGAACAGCCAAAAGTTTTTGTTCAGTAGTGGTGTACCTAGCTAAGAACACGAGCAGCATGTATTATATTCCTAGTACAGATGTAACAATAGCATGTAAGACTTGGGGCATCTAACTAATTGATGAGTTGTTTATGTTTCTTGTATCGCCACAGGTTGGGGCTTAAAACTACAGACGTAGGGATCAGGGTTAACTCAGCAATAAGTTTAACAACTTGGGCCAACCTTGTGTACAATGAACTCGGTAGGATAGCCTTATGGCTATCAAGAGGATCACCATGAAAACAGATGCATGCCAGATCTATCTTAATGCTTGTACAATCTGGGAATATTAGTAATGTATATATTAGTGCGAATCATACCTTCATGCGGACCATTTGCTCCCAATATCGATTCTACTGCAGCATCACTTCTCCTTATTTACAGTTTTGATCAATCAAAACGTTTTCACCCTTTGACCACTTACCTTGAGTCAAGTCGTTCATTCCAACAGACGCATTACGACGAGCCCTTTTCGCGCTATGAGACGGTGACCTCATGCTTGTATGGCTATTAGTCAGGATGCACCAAGACATCAAGAACATCACCGATATATTGAAAACCCAATGAGACAGATTACATGACGGTAGAAGAGGGGAGGGCAGAGTAAGTGAGACAGATTACATGACGGTAGAAGAGGGGAGGGCAGAGTAAGTGAGACAGATTACATGACGGTAGAAGAGGGGAGGGCAGAGTAAGTGAGACAGATTACATGACGGTAGAAGAGGGGAGGGCAGAGTAAGTAAGTGAGACAGAATTAAGTGAGACAGATTACATGACGGTAGAAGAGGGGAGGACAGAGTAAGTGAGACAGATTACATGACGGTAGAAGAGGGGAGGGCAGAGTAAGTGAGACAGATTACATGACGGTAGAAAGAGGGCAGAGGGCAGAGTAAGTGAGACAGATTACATGACGGTAGAAGAGGGGAGGGCAGAGTAAGTGAGACAGATTACATGACGGTAGAAGAGGGGAGGGCAGAGTAAGTGAGACAGATTACATGACGGTAGAAGAGGGGGAGGCAGAGTAAGTGAGACAGATTACATGACGGTAGAAGAGGGGAGGGCAGAGTAAGTGAGACAGATTACATGACGGTAGAAGAGGGGAGGGCAGAGTAAGTGAGACAGATTACATGACGGTAGAAGAGGGGAGGGCAGAGTAAGTGAGACAGATTACATGACGGTAGAAGAGGGGAGGGCAGAGTAAGTGAGACAGGTTACATGACGGTAGAGGAGGGGAGGGCAGAGTAAGTGAGACAGATTACATGACGGTAGAAGAGGGGAGGGCAGAGTAAGTGATCCAGGTTACATGATGACGTTTGGTACACATAAAAGTTCACATTACGACAGAAAAACCTGCCAGCATCAGTATTACAAATTAAATAGTTAAAAACAATACACAAATAAGAGAATATATGAATAACTTAAAAAGAAGAAGGTTAAAGGTGACGAATGACAGTATACATGGGACCATAACAAGGAGCATGGGGAATGTTGGGAATCATGCGGTGTTTGGGCTAGCACACCGGGAAGGGGGGAATCATGCGGTGTGTGGGCTAGCACACCGGGAAGGGGGGAATCATGCGGTGTGTGGGCTAGCACACCGGGAAGGGGGGAATCATGCGGTGTGTGGGCTAGCACACCGGGAAGGGGGGAAGTTGCACTGACCGGAGTCATCGCGGACTTGTGTTTTGGTGTTTGTGGCTGACTGGAGGAGCACCAGGGAAGAGTTGCAATGTAAAGTAGTGAAATGGGGGCCCAAAGGTACATACTGAGGAGGAATATTTTTTAAAGAAATCGGTGTACACCATCAGAGCCACCATCAGAGCCATCATCATGGGCATCATATATATTTTGAATTGCAAAAGATATTTTACACTCAACTTTGCTGGAAATAATCGTTCTCTTTTCAACATGAGAAGAACTCTTATTAAATACAGCATGCTGATAGTGCTCTGGTATTTGAAAAGGGACAAAGGATTGACATGAGGTACCTGGATTGTGCGTTGAGTGATGCAGTTGACAACGTCTTTTGTTCTGTTGTACTTGACTCGGGCGCCAGCATACAGGGTATGTCCACGAGCTATTGTGATGAGGTGCAATACCACGTCCTTAGACGGCACAATCAGCCCGCCAGTATAAGCAGAGACAATAGGCAGCGATAAGAGTAGCCCGCCTGCATCGGTTCAGGGCGACTATGCTGGTTGACATAATGGCAATAGAGATCATTCTAATAGGGGCCTTCACATTCTCGAGTTTCCGTCGCGGCTGCTAGGAGGGCCTCCATCGCGCTCAGCGATTTTTGCCGGAACTAGGGGCATGTTTCTCTGCCTGTCAAGCTGTCAATCCTTTGTTCGCGCTTAACAAGTTGCTGTTTTAAGTTCCGAAGGTGTCAAGCGTATTCTGAACTTCAGCTGAACGCTGTCGCTTCGATATGAGCAAATTTGAAACAGTTCTCAAACGCAGATATTATCATAAAATAGTGATCCAAAATGTTGCCATCTGCATTCATCTCCAGTCGTCTGGAGAGTATTCTGCAAGAACATCAGTATTCACCCGATAGCATTTCAAATTAGCGTGCGTGACTGTTGCTACACCATGTCATCACTGTCCCCTTCTTAGTGGAAAGCATCCCAGCTGGAAACTTTCCTCAAAGATAGGTATCCATTGATCGAGTTATAAGGAAACTGAGCTCGTAGAATTAGTAAAAAATGCCTGCAGCACCGTAAATATTGTGGACTTGGTCGGGGAAGATGATGGAGAGAATATTTACAATGAATGAAGAACTATCAGCATAGAGGGTCAGCAAGTCAATTTCCCAGATCCCAACAAACTTTCTGCATGGCAGGCTGACATGTCAAATGCACCTGAGCTTACTGAGGCTTACTGTCTTATTCATTTGATGACCAAATGCAAAAGAAGTCCTAGCAGGGTGGCATCATTTGAAAGGGAAAGGTGATATCAGCTGTTCCTCAGCAGACACATACGTGCAGTTGAGTATAAATTCCTGAATCATTGTAAGTGTTATCTGAGGGGGAAATGCGTTGGGGAGCTGTCCCAGTCCGAGCAACCATACAATGTACCCATCTGGTACCATAGAGTCGGCTGGATGTGAGTGCACAGAGTAATTCTTAATTTATATAATTAGAATATTTAACTGAATACAGTTGAATACAGATATGTCACACATCTCGTTAATATGTATAGATATGAAGATTTGCTGGTACAATATTAACTTTGTGTTTTATGTGGTGTTGACGTTTGGTGGAAGAGAGATAAAGAGAGTTGATGACTTTAATACCAATGAAAAGTCTAATCCAGCATTACCGCCTGATGAAGAAGAGACGGCTTGTCGCCTTGATTATTTTGATGTCTGGCATGGCAATTGTAATTACACAGTCTATATACTTTCCACGTCAGTAATACACCTGACGGAAACTTTACTGCCATCCACGAATATTCACCACAGCTTAAATCCCTACGTGCCCCTATTTCCAGTGGAAAATCAGTATCGCCGCCTAGCGGCCGCGATAGAAACCCGAGAATGTGAAGGCCCCTATTCGAGGACTATCCTAATCGAGAGACAATCCTGAAAAATATTATAGTTGCCGAGATTCTGACTTCTCTGGCTCGTCCCCACTCCATGCAACAGCAAGCAGGAACCATAACGGAAGAGCAACGCATAAAGCAACAATATATGCACGCACACACACACGCACACACACACACACATATATATATATATATATATATATATATATATATATATATATATATATATATATATATATATATATATATATATATATATATATATATATATATATATATATATTGGGAGGCAACTTTATTTTAACGATGTAAACACCAATCACGTGGTTTTGTTGGCGTATCTCCTAAGTTTACCCAAAGATTATAGAATACCTGTTCACATGCCTTCACTTTCATCTTCTTTCACATATACCCTCCCATATATGCCGGAATGTAACCTCTTGCAAAGAGATCTCTGTGTCACGGTCCGCTTCGTGGGGGACCGCCATCACTAACATCACGTTTCACGGTCCGCTTCGTGGGGGACCGCCATCACTAACATCACGTTTCACGGTCCGCTTCGTGGGGGACCGCCATCACTAACATCACGTTTCACGGTCCGCTTCGTGGGGGACCGCCATCACTAACATCACGTTTCACGGTCCGCTTCGTGGGGGACCGCCATCACTAACATCACGTTTCACGGTCCGCTTCGTGGGGGACCGCCATCACTAACATCACGTTTCACGGTCCGCTTCGTGGGGGACCGCCATCACTAACATCAAGTCCAATACAGATGGAGGGATGTCCAGCATGGATGCCCCTTCCTGATCTTCGGTCACATCGGTGGGACCTAGCATTGAAGTAGTAGCCCCAGGGTTGTCCCTCTGGCCGCCTTTCCCTCTAATGACTGAGAACAGGTTCTCTAAGCAGTCCTGGTTAAGGCGATTTGTGATGAGGAAGGCGAAACCATGTTCATTTTGGAGGCTCTCCCACAGTTACATAAGGCAGTTGGTGGTCGAAATTCTAGGCAAGGCAGTGTCCTGCCTTTGCTGGGCTTCACGATTTGCAGCCATTCCCTAATCTCAGCCAGTGTTTGACTGTCATTGGTCCACTTGATATGAAATACCCAAGGGGCTCTTTCCATTTATCACACAGGCCTCTCGCAAGAAAGGTAATTGCACGGTGAGCAATATATTTTGTGCGGCCCATGTTTCCAAAGCCCTCCTTTAACGTTTTGTAATTCCTGAAAAAAGAGTGAATGAATTAGATGATTTCTTCAACAACTAATTTACATTCAAAGACGCAATTGATGTGGACAGTTTAACAACTTCGTGTCATAACGTTATTCACTTTTGACTAGCAAGTCTCTGTCATAACGGGTTACACGTTACGCTGGCCAAGGATACTCCCTAGTCTGCGGCCCAGACTCCAGGAGTTCCGCTACGCTTCTCGCCCTTGATGGCGAGACTATTGAATATCAGTAACACGTAAACAGCGCCCGCAGCCATCAGGCTAGGGGACTTTGACTAGATACTCCCTATAATGGTACCGAAAAACGACATGTCTCCAGTGAAACAGAGTAACACGTGAAACTCATATAAAGGGTATATATATATATATATATATATATATAGATATATAGATAGATAGATATAGATATATAGAGAGATAGATATATATATATATAGATATATAGATATATATATATATATATATATATCCCATATATATACATATATATATATATCCCTCATATATATACATATATATATATAATATATATATATATATCTATATATATATATATATATATATATATCCTCTATATATATATATATATATATATATATACATACATATACATATACATTTATATGTATAAACGGTATTTTTGACGTGGTAAGTGATGACAAGTTTAGCGTGTTTGTCAATCTACCGATAAAAGTGAGGTTTCCTGTATCTAGTGATGGACCAACAAGGGAGTACCCGATGGACTGTTGCTAGTGGAAATTACTATCTTTCGTTCTTACTGTATTCCTATGTACTCTGCTCGCCTGTGATGGTACCAATTGAATGGTACAATCAAGAAATATTACGTCTCATATCATATCGCACAGTGCGAACTGTCGGTGAGACGAATCGCCTGGATACAAAGCAACCTATCCGGCCGCTTGTATCAGTAAAAACACGGCATACTGGAGCCCCATTTGTTTCCCATTTGACCAAACGATAAACGACAAACGGTTCTGGTTAGTGTTATCCGTTCCTCGCACTCGCAGTTTACGTTTGAACTATTATTGTTTGTTTTGGGTGGTTTGTTTTGATAAACGAAAAACCAGACGGTTTATAGACGGACCTTTGTGACGTCACGTCGCTGTAGCCGTGGCTTCTCCGATGTTACGCCTAGTTAACTTGGCTCGAAGCCAAGTTATGGCGATCACCCCGGTTTGTAAGTTTGTATGTTTGTTATTGTTAACATTTTTTTGTTTCGCGATACAGGTCGCAATTTTTAACATTTTTCAGACTTTTTTTTTTTAAATGGTTGGGACCAATGATGCGCAGAACCGAGAGGTTTTGTTTTGACCTTGACCCAAAACTAAGGTCAAGGTCATCGAATATGTGAAAAACTAGTATCTCGAATAACTCCGTTAATAATGGTCGGATCGTTACAAAATTTACACCATCGTGTAGCTCATTCAAATTGCAAACTTTTTCTTATGCCATATGGGCTATCGCACCGACGGTTTACCCAAGCGCCTAAGGTCGAAAAAACGTGGTATCGGTCCAAATGGCAATATAAGTTTCATGAATATTTTGAGCGCCTATAAAACCGTCAATACATGTCCGATGGTAATAAAATTTGGTTCACATGTTCTCCGCAACATACCAAGACGTGTCCTAAAAAAATCATGAATGTCGATGACGTCACTTCCGGTCACGAAAGCATCAAAGTTTTCAAAAAATGACACAAGTTCAATGCTCAATGCGTCCATGCTTTCGAATTCCATTTAAAAACAGTTTAGATATTCTGAAAGTGTAATGTAATTGTAAACTTTTTCTAAATATACTTAGTTGTAAATAATGCATTGTTAAAAAAATTGTAGCAGGTCGAAAATTTCTGGTAACCAAAATCTCTAAACTTTTTTATTTCGCAATAAATTCACTAATTATCGTCCGATCGTAACAAAATTAACATTTTCTGAAAGCTGATACAATTGCCAAACTTTGATTGTTGACATATGCTATCAAAATATTCGTCGGTTTCACAGCGCGTTGAGTTGAAAAAACAAATTTCACTCAGTCAATTTTCGTCAAATTTTCGATTGCTAATAAAATCGCAAATATCAGTTCTATAATGATAAAAAAAACTGCTCAGCTGTTGTCATCGACAGCACGAATCGTGTTCTCATGAATTGAGATGAAATAATTGTTGTGGCACGAAAATTCGGCACCGGCCTCTGGCATGGCGGTCTAAAACTCTAACTCTACGCCACGCGGCCTAACACACTGGCCGACAGTCATTTTTTTTTATAAGTATTACAGGTGCCAACAACAGCTAAACACTCAACATGATTAATAAATCCGTAGTAATTTTGTTCATTATTGATTGATACGGATTTTTTATTGCTTAACGTTGTTTGGCTTCTGAATGAATGTTTAAGGTTGATAGACTCACAAAGTTCGCCGCTGCTGCCAGCTCACTTTGCGTGAAGCCGGCAAGCTGCAACACGAACCAGTCCAATTGACTGTCAAAATGTATGTCCCCTCATAAATTTAGCATATCGATGCAACACACAGCAAACGAAACCATACCAGTCAATACTTATTTATCACTCTTGGCTATCGATTGTTCCCACTAGACATCATAACGATGATAACGTAATGTTGATTTGTGCCTTATGATTTTTCATTTCCCATGAATCACTTTGCAATCATAATGGTTTTCATGTTTCATGGGTGTATATGTATTATGTTTTTTTGTTGTAATTATTATTTTTAAAAGGCCAAGTTCACCCATGGTTTCATGGGCATCTTGTTAACTTGGCGTTATCGAAACGCCAAGTTATGGCGATCGGCCCGGTTTGTACGTTTGTGGGATGTTTGGATGTATGTTTGTTAACATTTTTTTTGTTTCGCGATACAGGTCGCAGTTTTTGAAATTTTCCAATTTTTTCTTCACCCATCGCTAGGCGTCAATGATGCGCAGAACCGAGAGGTTTTGTTTTGACCTTGACCCAAAACTAAGGTCAGGGTCATTGAATAAGTGAAAAACTAGTACCTCGAATAACTCCGTTAATAATGATCGGATCGTTACAAACTTTACACCATCGTGTAGCTCATTCAAATTGCAAACTTTTTCTAATGACATATACGGCGATCCAACCAATGGTTTTCCCAAGCGCCTAAGGTCGAAAAAAAGTGGTATCGGTCCAAATGGCAACAAAAGTTTCATGAATATGTTGAGCGCCTATCAGATATCATTTGTTGTGATCCGCGATACAGGTCGCAATTTTGGAAATTTTCCAATTTTTTCTTCACCCATCGTTAGGGGGTAATGATGCCCAGAACCGAGAGGTTTTGTTTTGACCTTGACCTGAAACTAAGGTCAAGGTCATCGAATAAGTGAAAAACTAGTACCTCGAATAACTCCGTTAATAATGGTCGGATCGTTACAAACTTTACACCATCGTGTAGCTCATTCAAATTGCAAACTTTTTCTAATGACGTAAACGGCGATCCAACCAATGGTTTTCCCAAGCGTCTAAGGTTGAAAAAAGTGGTATCGGTCCAAATGGCAACAATTGTTTCTTGAATAAGTTGAGCGCCTATTAAACAGTCAATACATGTCCGATGGTAATAAAAATTGGTTTACATGTTCTCCGAGACATACTTAGACGTATCTTTAAATAGTGTGGATGCTGATGACGTCACTTCCGGTCACGATAGCTTTGCCTCAGTCCTTGATATCATTTGATGTGTACATTATGATTTTTAACTTAAGTAATATTTGGCCCATTTTGGCCAAT
>CM067350.1:16104888-16127599 GCA_034190875.2 Urechis unicinctus | reverse complement strand
AACGGGGCTATCTTTGAATATGGCCTTCTAGCGTTTATGGTACATACATTGGTGAACCTATGACAATTCACTGGCCAGCTTAGCATCCCTGTGGTGCTATATAAGGTCGATACAATATGCTACTTGATAACACATGTTTTAGCTATGCTGTTTATAGGGTGGTAAATTCAAGCTTAAACGACAACAGAATTCCCAGGAATTGTTTTTTATAACGCATCCCTCATGCAAGCACAGTTTACATACCCATTATTACAACCTACATGATGCGCGCCTCAGTTCACAACAACCAAGACGTAGCAATCTAAACTTTCACGAAACAACATTATGATATGTTGACCTGAATTGCACGTCTGTGTATACTTCCATTTTAAGCTGAACGATGTTAATATTTATTATTTCAATCTAACAATATACGTGAAGTCGGGTAGAGGGTTTCTATGAGCATTATCCACGGAAATCATTCTAAATGTCAACTATCATTTACGATCAACTTGATTAACCAAGTGGACGGCAAATGGCAACCACAATAACATGACGCGATGTCACATGACTGGTCGCGTTGAGATACTAGGGCCAGGAAGGTATGTATCCTATGACACACAGGCAGCTGCCTTCAGCGGCGAAATGGCTCATATTAAGGCAATAAATCAGGCCTTACTGTACCAACGCCATTCTTAGAAAGCAGTCTGTGTTATTAAAGCTGCATGAGATTCTTGATGACTTCGACGTCGGCCCAGTGGTCTTTCATTTGGCCCCATGATTGTTACGTGGATATGAGCGCCCAGTCAAGAAATCGGTCTGGCAATGTTCACTGAGATTTGAATCAAGCAATATTGTTACCAGCAAAAGAAATACATTTGAGTCAAGCTATCAAAAGAAATCCTAAATGAAATGTCAATGAACAGTTGATGATTGGTTCAGGTGGGACGATTACGGATCAAGTGTGACAACATAGGTTTCCACCAGAGGTACGAATGAAATACACATATTACATGTATGGTAGTTTACAATTACCAAAGATTTTAAAAATAAATTGCCAATGCTTGAGCTGAGCTCTCTTTATTATCAATTATTTCTTGCATCAAACCTTATGCAAAAGAGGACTTATCTCGCACTCGGAACAGATCTGCGAACAAAACACGGCCGTTTGATTCAGAGCCTTTTCCGAATATACAAATGTTCTCACGATAAAGACTTCAGTTTGCTAGGTTAAATAATACTCTTGTACGAGCAAAATAGCACAATCAATAGCACAGATGTATTACTCTGGGAGAAAGGAATATTAATCTTCTCAGATGTCAAAGTCATGTCCAAATCAATGGGTTTCACAGGACAAGATTTGCAGGTAGATATAAACCTTTGAGAGTCACAAATACCCCATTAACCGAATTGCATTAGATTCAAATGCCACGAAACGAATTTTGGGATATATGGTTGTTCGGTACGTTTGTGACTAACAACGCACCTAACTTTGATGAGCAGACAATCGCCTTTTAATTGAGCCAATAAGTTCAAACATCCTCAACATGACTGGCTCCGCTCAAAATGAATTATCAACGTCTGTTTTGTATGATCGTGGAATGTGTAACATGTATGTCTACGGCGCCTTCTGTTTAGGTAAACAAATGGACACACCCTCAATCATAGTCTGTTGTGTTTTAGGCCGACCCTCTTGCTGATGCTTGACACTGGCTGGACGCTGATGTTGTACGCGTGGAAAAATAGCTGATTTCCAGGCAATATTCACTAATGATAAGCTGCTTCTGGCTGCATCGAGCCGTCTAAATTTGTGCTTAAGGAATGGTTAATCAAATAGTGATGTCATGATAATAACTGTTTTACAGTAGGGACAGTGACTCTCGGTATTGTCTCTCGATATATTACAATTAGTGTAACTATCTAACGTTTTTCGAATGTGGGTTTATGTAACCGTAGTTTTGGTGAGATGCATCTGTCTAGTGTGTCATATAAGTAGGCACCATCACTGTGTTTGAAATGAAATCAAACGCAGGGTTACTTTGACTGTTATCATGCGATTCAGATACAATCATTCTGCCTCTTTTCAACTTGTCGTACCTGGTAGGTGATACTAAACCTTTACCCAGCATATTTTAATGGATGTTGTCTGTCACTCTATAAACTTGGTGTTGCTGGTCGATACAAATAACCCAGGAGGACTAACAACCGGGACGTTACATAATCTTCAATATATCAATCATTTAATGCATTAGGCATAAATACTTACGATATAGAATTTTCTAATTTTATTAGGGTGCTAAATAATCTACTTTAAACTTTTATCAAATCGTCTTCAGTCCTAATACCTTGAACGTCCACATTTGTATGTCATGTCCCCATTGATCAATGAATTTGCCGTCAAACTGCGATATCATCGGAAAAACAATGCGTCACCGATGACTGTTCTCATTTTAAGATAACTAGCAAATGCTGTTCAGCTCTCAGATTAAGATGTTGGGTACGAGAGAATATAACTTGCGCATGATATAATATTGCAAAAATGAACATGACGTGGAAACTATCTACTCGTTCCAGGGAACTAGTTTGATTACTCCTTACTATTGTGAAGTATGCAAATATGGCAAATGGAGAATAAAAATGAAATACATAAAGCTTGGCGAAAGTAGCGTGACTGCGGAAAGTCACCATCCAGTTATTTTTTTGAGAAACTGCACTGTATCGTGCCATATAAAAACCTCACAATAACCCCAACATTAGTCAATAACTAAGAGTGAAATAGTCTCTGATAGCTTTCAAATCACATAAATATATAAATATCCTTGTAATTACAGCTTCTCATTAATCATCGTGCAAACAAATATACATTGCAAAACATTGCTCTTTTAATATCTGTAAATTATTACCAGTTCACAGGCTAAGTATTGAACAGAGGCGCACTCAGTAGAGAACGTTGTTCATGGTGCGTTGATATCCGCGTTCAGGTCATTGGTTTGTACCTAAGGTTTCAGATAAGTCCAAACACAGGCATTTTCGCGCGGACTCAATACATAATTCCGATGGAAAGACATCACGAACTCACCTAGGCACTCATTTCATATTCGTTCGGCATGTCAGATAGAGCGCAGCGGAAATTGTGGTATTGGCGACAACCTTGCAGGATTCGTTCAGGTAAAGAAGGGAAGGGGATCATCTTCTTAAGATACTTACATCAAAATCTACGAGAGTAGTGGTATTGGCGCAAATACAACTTCTATTCCAAGAAGGCCAATCATGTTGTGAATACTACAGCGCATCAGTTAATGTGCGTCCTGCTATAATAAATCGCAACCTTTCAAGATTATGCGTGGGCTGAAGATTAAAGTAACATTCATAAATGGTATTTTGCACATCAATCATATACTTCTTTGAGATAGTTTGTTAATCTGTTTGTCTGTCTGTCTAGGTCATCTATACGGCTAAACATGATATGCAGCGTCTGTTGTCAAGTATTAAAGCTAACAATATCGTCGTCGTCATGCAAATGTTAATCCTGCACCTGCCGAATACCCAACAATGGGTTTAATTATCGAGCCCTCTGACCTTGACAACGGTTTGGGTGTTAAAGAACACAGCTTCAAAAATATTGCGTTTCTCTCAAGTAGCTGTTGTTATCTGTCCTGTACGGATGTAATTGCGAAGGGAAATCGTTGTAATAAATAACTTCTCTTTGGCACAGAAGAGGTTCATAAAGTATCTCACCTCGTTCACAAATGCTGCACAGCAGCAGGTGTTTGCACAGTATAATAGCAAGGGAATTACATTTATTTAGTGACAGATAACAGTGGTTTAACACACAATAACCATTGATATTGAAAATTTTAGTAAAAAGTGGCAGAGCAGAGATTCGTTTACTAACCTCTTCGAAAAGTACTCTCATTTGAGTATCATGTATAATCTATTTTCTCTGCAGAAATCACAAAATTATGATGTAATATTCTTACCGGTAAATTTGATAATACTCTGTTCTGGCAGTTAACGTCTTACATGATCCTTACGGAATTCTTACATAATAGTTTTGTCTATATTGGCTTGTAGGGTCTTTTGGCGGTTCAAGAGGACATAATGATAGTTGTTATCACCAGTCTTAATATTGATTTATAATATTGTCGATAGGACTGCATTGCAGTGTTTAAAAGATATCACAGTAGGACCAACGTAGACCATTGATTTAATAACTTGAATCTTCATAGTTCAATAATTGTCAGTTACGTTCCTCAAACAGAAACCAAATGGAACCATCAAGGGACTATTTGTTTGATATAACGCGATGTTACATGGATAAAATAAATCAAATGTTGTCCATATATGTTGGTTCATCCAATACCTGATTGATCAAATATGGCATTATATATTGTATGATAATTGGTTGCCAACTAAGATCAACGTGAGGTCGTATAAAAACCTAAAACTAAATAACTAGATACATATGACGATATTTAAAGAAAATGATGAAATCGTCCTGCAATTTGTATTTCTACGAGACACAATTTTCCCAAATGATGCGGGCCATTGCAGATTTAATGTAGCGCCATAGTTTGACACCTCGATCACAAGTGCCGATATGAGCAAGACTGTGCCAACCTATAAATCCGAACCCATCGTTATTTCTGGAGCATGATTCCAGAAATCTATCTACCCGTGAAGGTCACGAATATACCACCAGTAACGTCTAGTGCTTTCTAAACGACTTGCATTCATAATTATGATATGGCGTAACTCCACAATGGTGGGATTACGCTCGCAAAGGTGCTTGCAACGAGAGGTAAATGATCAGCGACCAGGTATGCGCATGCGCCATTCAATCATTTGTATCCATTACTTTATGATATGGATATGCCGCAAAGTGGTGTTGGTGCTCTTGCTGTTTTTTTTACCACCATGTTTCTAGTGGTTACCATGTATTTAATTTATAGATTACCTAACCTGAATAACCTTTGTATAAACCTTTTGTTACTGACAAAATGGATCTGTTGGTAGCGCATTTAAGTACAGATATAATGACAACAACAGACTGGGTAGGTATCAGTGCGTTGATCATGAGTTGCATTTTTTTGTAACAACGGTTATCGTGTGTTTTGATCTGTTCTTGGTCTCTGTTTAAGTGGACGTTTTATTAGGAAAAACCAAACTTGGTGATTTATTGCAGTTGCTTAATAAAATCATTCATGCTTACTATTTTTTACAATCAGATCGTGGGCTAATTTTCTGTATCCACACACGATTCAGGCTTTCAGAGTAGCAAACTTTCTATCAGTCAGGAGTAACAATAATTACTAAGCAATGAGTTAGCAAATAATATTAACAGCAGATAGGTGACTTAGTGATGAGCAACGCGATTCCATATCCCAAGATGCAAATACCAAACACAGCTTCAAAACTTGTTTGTCAGGTAGTATTGCTGTTTGCATAATCTTCATGAACAAACGCATTGTGACACCTACATCAGTTTTTGCCAGCTCTACTCTAAAAGCAGCACCACTAATCTCTCTGAAGAATTTCCAATAGTATTTAACTTAGTCAAATGATATTTCCACGTGTTAACGTCCAAAAGCAATAACCAGTTGGCTTAGGTACCTCAGGTCACACAATGTAGGTGCAAGAATTACACCTTATGCAATCTAGAATATTTGGATACCGATCGCTTGCATGGCATATGTCGTGTCAGCAGCACATGAAAGACGTTTTTATCACAAGCGATCACTTTCCCCCAATCTATAAGACTACCTTACAGCCGTGAGAGGATCTCAAAAAGGAAGAAGACCGACACTTTTGTTCATAACTCGATTTCGACGCTGCCTCTAAATTGTAGTAATCTCCTTTATCACCTTCGCTGGTAGTAGTACCTTTTCGTAGAGACACTCAGATAGTTCGTGACATGGACAATGAAATGTATTAAAAGTCATCCATTTGCTTCATATATGTCACAGTTTTATCGAGCAATTACATTTGTCATTGATCAACGTGGTCAATTGCGGTCATTACGATTATTGCATGAGTTAATACGGATACGATCTTACTCGCTTGCTGCCAACATTCTGATTCAACAATGATCCAATCATGGCGGTTGCTGGCAGCTAATCTTACGTAAATAAAGGAAAAATAATTAATAATAATTCATTGAAATAGACGCATTGGACAAATTGGACAAGATAGTGTAGAAACAAAACATTTCTTAGTCTCACTCGCGCCTCCGCACGACAAAATATTTAAACATGCCGGTCCATGCACAGCGCGCTAATGCATTGTCATCAAATTAAAAACCGTTTAGAAGTTAAAGAGCACGTTTAAGAGGTCGCCTTGACCAATCTAACATCTTCAACATAAACCATAACATCTAAATTTCCGAGACGAGTGATCAAAAATGCCACGTTGTTTTGTTTACTTTATGGAAGTGCAACCTGGCGGTGAGCTTGTTGGTTACTCATGGAAATTATTCGCCCCCATAAGCAGTTGCCAAATAGAGCAAAGAAAGGCTTAACATAATTTAAACTGATTCGAATGCTTCCCCAGCGAAGCTCATATGAGCCCGTGGAAAAGCATCGCACTGCTACGTAAATTTGCACTAACGACAGTTCAACTCGTAACGATGTTTTTATCAATTCAAGCAGCAAAAAAACACATATTGGTGAAGTGGGTATCACGGAATATGCCTTGCAAGAACAATGAGGTTATCTCACTATCATTACGCTCACTCCTCCATATGAAGATATTTTGCTATTCCCGCTAGAAGTTGGAGTACAGTGATGTGTCTGCACATTCATTACAATATCTCGACTACATTACGCTTTTTGGATACTCTCGATAGCAATTATCTGCCGTATCAACGTTAACCAAGGCAGTCACATTGCCCTCATCTTTTGTGCCTCGAGCGCTCCAAATTTGTCTCATAGAGCATCTACAAAGCAAATCGAGCCCTCTGAATATCACAAACAAATCTATTTTGTCGTTGGTTAGGTAAATATTAATGCGCCAATGACAAAGGGTATGATAATAAATTGGTATGGCTTGACCAAGGTTATTTTTGAATATGCTTGAAAAAGCTTTAAACTGACGGCTGAGTAAGCCAGTTGTGTATATCACCAACACTATATGGTACGCGTTCTAGAACATATTATCCGAACGAGGTGATGGATAGTAAGATCAGGCCGCTGCGTGTTGTTTTTACATGTGATCGATGAAGCGCAGTGACAACTCCTCTCTCAATGTACATTTTATTGTTTTTGATCATGAATGCCAACGCTGCACTTCTTTTAAACGGCATCAGCCTGTTAGACTAGCATCGGACGTTTTGCATATTTTTGCGTGATAAAATACATTTAAGGGGAGTGAAGAAATGTTCATCTCAATGAATCTATAAATGATGCTGCAGCATTGGACTGGCCGCTGTTTCTTGTTAACAGCTGCCCATGCATCAGTATTGTTTTTTATTCATCCAAATCAGTTTATTGAGTTCCCAAAAGTAGATGCTTAAGATCTAGGACATTCATATTCACCGTCGTAATAGCAGTAGTGTTTGATATTAAAACAACCATTCAGGGAGAATATCCAGGGGTTACATATGCTGCTTAGTAGATCTGCATATGGTTAAATATAATTGTTTTGATCAGGGTCACTGTTGCGTGTCCCGTGAGATAGCAAAGATGAAACTCATCTTAGCGTGTTGAGGTAAGGCTTTGGTCTGCTGTGTTTATGAATCTATACATAGTGAGCGGCTGAAATTGTGGTAGGGAAACCAACCCAGTTTTGTGTTGCCCTGTGTCAGCCAAATGATAGTTTTGTATGTCAAAACTGCCTTGCGATCATTTGGTTATTACTCTGCTAATTTTTTTCATTGTCATCCTGTGACGTCAGCGCATGGCCGTGCAACTATAGGACGTTCTCATATAAACACAGCAAACAAATGTTTATCAAGAGATTTCTGCGTGTTTTTTGACAACCTTAATGCCACATTATAGTCAAACTCCACATTTAATATCACAATAGCAGTCAGGTGCCAAAATAAACAAAATCCATTCGAGGTTTGAGAATTTTGTTGCTGCCAAAACACGACAATATATGCATGCATACTTAGATCATATACGGTTTTATCCCTATCAATACGTGTTGTATTCGCCGGATATCACGTGAGAATTAAGACCGACACATGACTTCAGGATTACACTCCAAAACCGAATCTGGGTTGTTTCATTCTCGCGTATCAATTTTATTCTTATTAGCTTTAATTTTTCATATAGGAACTGAGCTTCGTATAATCCCTGACATGCAATGAGTATTTCTGCAGTCTTAACCCAGCTATGCTTGCTTCTGGCGGCAAAGAGAGAAACTTGATTAAATGGATAACTCGGATTATGCCCTGTAATCTCACTATCTATACAATATCACATATATATTATTGAGGCATTCAGCATAGAATAGTACTTGAAGAATGTTTCTCCATTTCGTTACGATATATCGGTATTCTGGCATATTTTGTGCCCCGAGCGTTACTGATTGATAAGCAGCTACAACTAGAACCACTTAGCAATCTAGCGGCAAGCAAAGCAAGTCCTGCAAGTTAGGATGAGAATGATGTTAGAATTCAACATACCCTTGAAAGACATTCTTGAAGCCCGTTGAAACGGCCAGATGTATAATCCGTTAATAAACTGTGGTAAGCTCCAAGAGAAGATTTTTGGCACAAGAGGAGGCAGTTATTGAAATCACGTGTTTTCGGTACATATGATAAGTGACGCGTACTAATTCCCTTCGTAAAAGGTCAAATCAATTATTTTGCAGTTCGATCATGAATTTCAATGCTGCAGTACTTTAGTGAGTCATCAGTCTGTGCAGCTAGCAATTTGCCGTTGGAATTATATATTATATGAATCGGAAATAGAAACATTCATTTCTGTGAAAGTATTAAATAACTTATTAAATGTTCCAGAGTTAGTGCGCCGCGAAACGCTATACTTACTTCACATTTCTTTAATGGACGGTATTGTTCCATCCCTATCAAACAATCCAAAGAAACATTACGGTAAGCAAATATTAATTAAGTTACGGTCGCATTATAATGCCAATAAGTTGGATAGAGTCTGTTGAACTACTGAGTGGTTTTGTTGGGAGAAATTTAAACTTCTATTGAGTTGCCTTATCATGCATTCCGAACAATTACTTGAGCTCCAGAACGAACTGTGAAGGATAACAGCTCAATATGCAATAGGCGGATCTGAATGTGGTTCATTCTGATTAGGCTGAATAGGGTCACAGTTGTATGTACCAGAAGATATATCACTTGTAATCTGCCGCGTCTGCCATGTGATGGGGTTTGTTTCCTTAGTGAGATGAAGCAAGTGGTAATGATATATGGTGCATACATCAAGACACAACAAAAGTAGACAAAGTACAATTCGAAACGGCAAATCCAAAGTTATCTAGGTCTTTATAGATTGCTTGTTAATTGTCGCATTTTTTATGTTGCAATAATTATCAGAAATATATATCAATCATTCATCACAGTTGTATCTATAATGCTCAACTCTAATGGCTATTGTTTCTGACGATCGAACCGAGTAATTGTGAGTCTATTATACAATTTCCATCTCTAGATATTGCTAGCCACGTTGTATCTGACACAGTAAGTAAAGGCGAAGCTTCCACTGCAATGATTGAACAACTGACAACCACAATGATGTCACCTGTACATACAGATATTGTTCCATGTTGAATTTGAGTTCTTTGCTACGATATTGATTGCTGTTATGTACAACATGACTCGCGGACTTGAGATTAGCGAATTGTGTCATCGTCCACTAAAAGCCAATGGGTGCAGTTCTTGCAATGTGGCATTAATAGTTTGCTTTTATTATGAAAGAGCTTTCATGATTGCACTTGGCGAAACAGAAAACAGAGATCATCGATCATATAATAGCGCCCTACTATCAAGGCAACAAGACTGCCATATGATAAAAAGACGCGCATGGAATATATTATCTATCATAAGAAAAGCTTTGATTCGTTAAAAGATACCAATATTGATAATCTGATACATTAACTAGTGCAGCTTGAACGGGGTTATATTTGATTTATTCAGATGATTAACGGCCAATCGAATAGTACACATTTTAGCCATCTAGCGACCAGCAAAGCAAATGCGCTATTGTCAGTTAGCCAGCAAAGACTTCATGCTATGCTGTCAAAAGGGTGGTAAATTTACGCTAAAAAGACAACCGACTTCCTCAATATTTATCTTGATAACGCATCCCTCATACAATCTAAGGAATTTAAGCACACGATACATATCCCATATTACTGTCCCCATTGCAAACACACGACCAGCACCCGATGATCCTGATTTCACCAAACAACCATTTGATGTTGACCCAATTTGCACGTCTTCCATTACAAGGCAGCCAATATATACATCCGCACACATTCCCCTTTTCGAGCTAGATGATGCACAATTGACATTACTTTATTATAAAAATCGATGTGACTTTGGGCACAGGGTTATTTCCGAGCATTATTTACGGCAATCATTTCGAATGTCAACTCTGATTAACGATCATCCTAAGCGATGTTCAATTACTCTAACATAATTCTAAAAGCATGTTTTTGTTTCATCACATGACGTGACAACCGGCTGTCGTCACATCACGTCTTGCAGCCGAGCCTGATTAATGAAGAGGGGCGTGAGATGACACCTTTGAATGTCACTATGTGCAGAGTACTCGGTGATACATGAGGCAATGATCTATACACAACAAAGAAGATCAGCCCCATAGACTTCGGTAGCTGTAAAGAAAATTACATTGACCAGGAAGTTATGAATTATATGACACACGGACTGCTGTGTGTAACGGCAAAAGGACCCATCGTGGGACAATAAATCTGACCTAACAGATCTAGCGTCATCTTATTGGAGGCTGTCTGCGTGATCATAACTGTATATGATGACCTCGAACGCGGCCACATGGTCTCTTGCTTTGCTCCAGGAATGTTACGTGAATTGGGGTCCGGACCAAAAATTGATTTGTACATTTGTATGAACCAATATTGTTTTTAGCAAAGGAAATATATTAAATACCAATTATCAAGTTAAAATACAATTGTCTTATTTGTCAGCATGTCGAGGAGGGGTGTGGAGGTTTGTGGATGCTATCTTTGTGTAAGGTGTCAACATGTGGGGTAATGGTGTGGATATCAGCTCTGCCTCATATATCACGACTGCCTTACGTTAATGTTTCTAGCTGTATGATTCCAATACATGATCAGGCGTGAACGAGGATCGATGAGGATTAGAGTTGCAAATGACAGGCTACGTCACCTTATCCTGCAGTGAAAAACAGCAAAATAAAATTGTAAGTTCCTGAAGTGACCCTTCTGACACACTTCAGATGACGATATTGCTAATATACGACATTGCTACCACTTAGCCAGCCCACGTTCTTTTTGTACAATTGTGCCCGAAATTGTAACATGCGCGAAAGAAAGTAGAGCAATCGAATGCGCCTTATCTGTATGAAAAACAAATTACTCGAATCGTCATAATTCAGTTAGTCATGGTTTCCGTTTTCGTCCTCACATTTTCATAAACTAAGCTCTACCAAGCGTATCATCGCCTTGATATTGAACTAACGAAGGGATAGTAAAAATAATATGGCACGTAAATTAGTGTTGGCTCATGGTTAGAATAATGGTGGATTCATGGCGTGATTAAGGAGACGGGATATAACTGCTACGCCTCCATATCCAACAATCCCTTGTCATTTATTGCTATATCGCAGTCTGGATAACGCCGACCCGTTTTCTAGTCTTTGGTGAAGCCGCAAACAGTGCTTGTCTCTGGCGCAAGCACAAATGCATAGGTAATATTCAGTTTTTGTTGTGTAAATCTATGACGCACCATAGATACATTATGTTTATCTACAAACGGTCTGATGACTAAGCGCCTACTGAATATACCTTTCAAGCTGCTTTGTGGAAACAATCTGAAAAGGTATTAATAGAAATCCAACTATAGGACCATCTTTGCATTATGAAACATCTAGCTTCCTGGCTGATTGGTTGCGGATCAAATATCTCGCAGAAGACAGGTTTGACTCATGAAGCATACACGCTTTCACCAGCTTGATCGGTGGATAGGTCATAACGTCCTAGCATCAGTAATGATGCAACCGGAATTGCGCTTACAGTGGTGCAGGGTAAGAAGCTTCGTAATGTGCTGGTCGAGTTGTTCCAGCAGCATGGTCATAAATCATGACATAGCAGATTGTAATTGCTATTGTGCTCGGTGTAACAAGCACAATGTGTCCCTTATTGCAATCCGCACATTGACAACACCTTATTCATCATGAGATTATAAAAATCGAATGATTATGAATGCCAGCATTCCAACGACCCATCAATCTCCTGACACGACGACAGCAGAGCAAATCCACGAATCACCACACATCAGATTGACCTGTGCGGACATCACTCATATCAAACTCGTAATCCATCCAAGCTTTGTAAACAAAGATATGCTAATGAGGAGCGTACAAGACCAATAGCCGGCATGATGGATGGAACTCATCTTTGTTCAGCTTACCGCGTGTCATAATAGGTCGGTTTATTACGTCCAGCCAAGAACAATCATTAAGACTTAACGAATACCATAAAAATAGTCTGGATCACCGATTTACTGCCATCTGTTCTACAAGCAATGAGTGAGACTTAGTGCAGATGTATTGATGAACTGCACCTGTAAGACTCCACCACTATGTCATCTTTCATTCTCCTCATTTATGTGTCTCTTGTAGCCTAGTTTATTTAGAAAAATGTGGATATATTTACTAAAAGATCAGCGCGGGAGCACTGGAGCTGCTGACATTGCTAAAGGCTGCCTCTTATGAAGATATCATTGAGAGTTGTCAGTCCTTGTCACTCCATGTTTCCGAGCTTGACCACGTTTTACATTCAGTGATTACCTGAGTCTGTTCTACGATCGAATCCCCTTTTAAAGCGAATTCCTCCGGATCATCTTTATCATACTTGAGTTGTTGTTTGCCGATCCAGCTCTAACGATTATTGCGGAGAAGGAACAATTTGCGTTTTATGGGCGGTAGTGTTTCCTTGCAACCTGCCATACCTCATATTTATTGAAAATATCGCTAAGGTATATAAATAATAACTGTAACCATTTCGTAGTCATCGGCTGGCCGAAAGCTGCCGCTGTAAGCGTGGACAAATATCTGATTTCTACGCAATATTTACCAAAGAATATCTGCAGCCGGTAGCGTCGAGCCGTCTAAATTTGCGCTTAATGAATGATTAATCAAGTCAAGTAGTGATGTCATGGTATGAACAGCTTGGGCAGTAGAGACAGTCACTACTATTATTATACTACAATCATCTTATGTGATCGAATGTGTCCGTATTTAACCGTAGTGCTGGTGAGATGAATGCAAAAACAAAAAGGAATGTTGCTTCAGTCCAGTGTGTCATATAAGTTAGCACCATCACTGTGTTTGAAATACAATTAAACACCACTGAACATTCTTAATACTTTACAATGACTATTATTGGATAAAGCATACTTCGTGTTCTTCATGATGATTTCGTCCCGAGTGTCGACGCACGTATTTATATCACTTTCAATATCCGATGAGACTACCAGTCAATATGAGGTAGAGACCCTGACAATCTAATTAGGGAATTTTGTGAAAGTTGGCAAAAAGCTTGATTCATACAATTATCACATTTGTTATATTTGAATAAGGAATTGGATTCAGATGCCATCCTTCAGCCTCATTTCAACATGTCGTGCGTGCTATATAATACGTATACAGTGATAAACAAGTAAATCATTCATTGTATGAAGGCAATAAATCATGTGTGAGATCGATCTCTGGATGGATAGAGGAGTCTTGTAGGATTGATTGTTTAGAGTGGGAAAAGATAAAAAAAATGGCCTTACTGCCTGATTAGAATAGAGGAATATGCGTCAAATACTACACGTCGAGGTGCAGAAGCCATGACAATCCAATCGGAACTGCATGAAAATTGTTTAAGCGTCAGAAAGATGTTCACTGCAAATATGCCTGTGCACGATTCTGATTTCCGACCTTGATTAATACGTTTATCACCTTAACTATATTTGAATAACAGGGTTTACTTTGACTGTTATCACGGGATTCAGATACGATCTTTTTGCCTCATTTCGACTTGTCGTACCTGCTGCGTGATATTTAAGCATTTATCCTGGATATAAATCATTGTCTGCCACAAAGGCAGGTATTATCATTGACTTATCCGTGAATGGAAAGAGGTTTATGATAAGATTTGCCAATTATAGTGGGCTATTCTGTGACTTCAAAATAAGAGCTTTATCGTTAATGTCAGATTCAATTATTTTATAGGGGAATATATAACAAAGACTAAACGGTAGGGACAAATGGTCGGCTGGTGACTCATGAAATATGCTGACTTGAACTGACGAGAGAATAAGTTGCTTCAGATGCCTGCCTGGAACACTGATTCAAATTGAAATTATTGTAATCTTTTCTACAACCAATTAGAAATTTATCAGTGAAGATGAGTCCAAAAATGTCGATAATGTTTTGATTAAATTCGCCTATATATATATATTTATATACAGGTATATATATATATATATATATATATATATATAGATAGATATAGATATATATATATAATATATATATATATATATATATATATATATATATATATATATATATATATATAGTATAAACATGCATACATATATATATTCATATATATATATATGTATATATAAATATATATATAATATATATATATGCATATACATATACATTAATATATATTTTATATTCATATACATATATATATATATATATATATATATGAATATATGCACACACATATATAAATATATATAAATATATATATATATATATATATATACTATATATATATATTTATATATAATATCTATATATATATATATATATATATATAAACATATATATATATATATGTATATATATATGGCTATATATATTATATATATATATATAATTATATATATATATATATATATATATATATATATATATATATATATATATATATATATATATATATATATATATATATATATATATATATATATATATATATATATATATATATATATATATATATATATATATATATATATATATAGACCCCTTATATTCTATTGAAAGGCATTGGACATTCAGTTCAACGCCTCTCTGTAATTCATGCGGCACCTCAGTTACAAGCTGTCGGAAATTGAGGTATTAACGACGACCTTGCAGAATATCCCTACCGTTGTATGACGATGAAAGGTCTTTTTATGTTTTATTTATTGAAGCACTGCAAATGTAAGCAAAGTACAAAATGTGACAAATAATATGCTATTGTAGATTAATTTGGTAACTTTTGTACCATCATCGACCAAAGGCAGATCTTGGGGCAAAGGATTCGAATGCAAAGTAAGCATTAACGTTATATCCTGTAGTCTGTGCTTTTCTTACAAAATAAATCTGGTAAATTGCATTGCTTTAGTGTTGTGTGAACAATATTAACGGCAATATATATATATTTGATTCTTACTGTGAGATAAATATATAATTCTTTTTATATTAGCCTACACAATTAAACCATTATTTTTTGAATACTGGACAGGCTTATTCAAAATAATTAGTTCATGTTCATGTTCAAAGAGTTAATAAATATCGTTACTAGAGAAGAAGAATTTGGAAATGTTTTTGACGACAGACATTTATGCGTAAAACCAACATCTTTGATTTTACCACAATGTTTCTGGGCGTGATCGCGTTTTACACTAAAATGATTTTCTTTGATCAAACCTCAATTCTTAAAACGGCTTCCATGAAGTGTATACAAGATAATAGTTGTTGCGTGCAGCTCTGAATCGACTAAGTCTGCGTGTTTTGGTGTAATATTCAGGACAGGATTGATTGATAGGATGGAAATATAATTACTGGAACAGTTTTGCAGGAGATACACACATCTCGGTAGAGATAGAGAACAACTCGGGGTATTAATCGCTAAAACAATTGGTTTTGGCAACTTAAATGATGAATGTTCAAGAGTGATGCCTAATGGAACCAAGAACATTTGGACAACAATGGCTTGCAGGGCATAGGTCGTGTCAGCAGCGCATCAAGGACGTTTTTATCACAACTCATAGCATTTCGCTCATCCACAAGACTACCTTGCAGCATTGAGAGAATACAAAAAAAACGAAGATTTTTAGAACTCGATTCCGATGCTGTCTATGTATAATAGCACTTTCCATAAATCACCTTTGCTGGTAGTTGTATCTTTTCGTAAAGACACTTGGATAATTCGTGGCATAAAGTCATTTGGCAATACAATGTGTTAAAAGTCATTAATTTACTTAATATTGGTCACTGTTTTATTCGAACGATTACATTTGTCAGTACTCAACGTCGTCATTTGCTATCCATACAATTATTGTATAAGTTTATACGGATACGATCTTACTTCGGGTTTCAACAATTATCTAATGATGGCAGTTGCTGGCAGTTAATCTTAAATAAACAGATGTAAAGGAGAAAACATTTAAATATTCTCCACACGAGGTGATGGTTAATAGGTTTAAGCTACCGCGTTGTTTTTTACATGTGATCAATGAGGCGCAGTGGCAACTCCTCTCTCAAGCTACAGTCGCTGCAGTCCTTTGGGCGAATGCCAGGTCATCAAATTTTACACCGTTTGAAAGTTATGGACCACGTTTGAGGCGAGGTCGCCTGGACCAATCAAACATCTTCAACAAAAACCACAACATCTCAATTCCCGAGACGAGTGATCAACAATTCATTAAGCTTGTGTTGACTTTATGGGAGCCCCACCTTGGAATAGGCTTAGGGTGAGCCTGAAGTGCTGACGAGAGCAAGGAAAGGTTTTACATGATTCGATTTGGTCCGAATGCTTGCACAGTGAAGCTCATATGAGCCTATCAACAAGCGTCGTACTGTATTGTAAGTTGTAACGTAGTTTTCCTCAATTCAAGCAGCAAAAAGAGCATGCCTTGCAAGAACAATGATGTTCTCTTACTGTTATTGCGATTTCTCCTCCATATGCTATTCCCGATAGAATTTAGTACACAGTGAGGTGCCGTCACCTCATTACAATATCTCCACTACATTACGCCTTTAGGATACTCTCGATAGCAATTAGATGCTCTGCTCGCATTCTTTGTGCTTTGAGCGCTGCAGATTTTCTCTCTAAGATCATTTACAAAAACATACGATCCCTTTGATCAAAGCAACGCAGCTGTCGATGAGAGTGGATCGTTCACAGAATATCACAAACAAATATATTTTGTTCGCTGTACAGTTCAGATTAATGATATTGCACCAATGGCATAGGGTATCATAATAAAATGGTATGGTTTAATCAAGGTTATTTTTGAATATGCTTGAATAACCCTTAAAATGACGGCTGAATTTGCCAGCTGTATATATCACCAATACAATGTGGTATGCATTACAAAAAATATTCTCCGCGCGAGGTGGTGGTTAATTGGTTTAAGCTACCGTAGTTTTTTTACATGTGATCAGTGAGGCACGGTGGAAACTCCTCTCTCAAGCTACTGTCGCTGCAGTTTTTGGGCGAAGAAATGTTCATCTCAATGAGTGTATAGCTGATATTGCAACATTGGACTGTCTGCTGTTACTTGTAAACAGCTGTCTCAAACATTGAGCTGTTTTTCCTTCATCCATACAGTCGTCAGAGCTCCCAAAAGAAGATGCTTAAGATCTTGGACATTCATATTCATCATCGTAATTGCAGTAGTATTTTACATTCAAACAACTTATCAAGGAGAATATCCAGAAGTTACATATGCTGCCTGGTAGATATGCATATGGTAAAATATGATTGTTTTAAACAGGGTACCGATGGCATGTCCCATGAGATAAAATGGATGACACTTGTACTCACCTGAGTCTGGAACGGCTTGGGGTTGCTGTGTTTATGAATCTATGATTAGTGAGCGGCTGAAACTGTGGTAAGAACCCAGCAACACAGCATATACTGTTTAATGTCAATTGTACGGTACAAGCCGAATGATAGGTTTGTTTGTCATGATTACCTTGCGATCACTTGGTATTTACCGTTGTCACAGTACGCTGCTTTACCTGCCTATGTGCATGTAAACTACGAGCATATTATACAATCTTCGATGTATTTCTCATATGAAGCACTGGGCAATAATATCGATGGCAACAATGTTGCATGCTGTTATGATCGCAGAGCAAAACAGATATTCTGTCCTGTCCCAATTATTCATGGCATTGATTGTCAAAATGTTATGTCAGCACATTGCCGTGTAACCCTGATTTTATTTAGAGTCTCTTTTTTTGCCAAAAGCAAAGTTCACACATTACCTACACACACTACACATAAAACCGCAATTGTACAACACCGACCTCACCTGCACCACACATCTAGATAAACACAATTAGGCATATATATATATATAGATATCGTATATATATCGGCATATATGTATGTGAATCGCTAGCATAGTCAATATCTCCTATATATATATATGATGCTGATATATTACTCATTAATCATCCGACCCATCATTTTGACATATCAAATGATCGAATACTGGGGCTTCCACGTCCCGTGGTCTTATGTCTTTCTTGTCACACAACAAAGCAAACTGGCTCAGTCTCAGCTGTTTCCAATTTGACATTTCAATTTGATAGTGTCTTTTTATGAATGTCAAGAATATACAGTTGATGTCTAGCAAGCTGTCGAAACGCTTTCCAACAAACAATTTGATGTCATAACGTCCTTAAAGCAGCAATAATAAACACTGCGCATGCGCGAAGAAATGTGGAGAGTCAAAAATAGCATTCTGATCTGAAAGTACATCAAGTGTACATCTCGCCTTACACATACTGTGTAGAGTAACCCAGCGTTACCATGCAATTTCAGGGAAAAACAGATTCTGCTAGATATCATCAGGCTATAACCAAAAGATCCATCTTGCCTCACACATAAGTGGTTGTCTTTGCTGTGTCAATGGACATCAATGTTAGGCATCTCTTGCATTAAGAAATCGGTTCAGCACTAGCGATGGAATTAAAACTTGGCAAACCACGCCTGAAAATGATCACAAATGACATCCCAAGATTTAGTTTAGTCGATGGGTTAGTAGCAATCTATTTAATGTTCCCATTTCATGTGCCGGTTTACGTAATAAAAGCAAACGCATTGGTGGTGCCAATGTATATATTTGTGGCTGTATATATCATGTCCAAGAATAGATTATCAGAGATTTAGAGTGTTTAGTGCATTTACATTTTTTTTTGTGGTTCGCATCCAAACTATGCTGCTATTTGTCACTACATCACCTTGTACAAGCATGTTTCCATGGCCATGAGGTTGGCAATGGACATCCACGGCAGCGTGACATAGCGTGACATGACGTAATAAGATGGAATGCGACGGGACGGGACAAGATACGACATGAACCAGAGAACGCCAGAGAACGTGATGTGCGTGTGCATTACATGTGACAACGTGGGTATCAATGCTCTCATTCACGAATGTCATGTTCTACTTTATTGCATGTGCATGGGGGCTATCACATATATACCCGATATATAATTCGTTGTTAGCGCCAGCGGAAGTTTTCACAATATCATATATGCGCTACATCTTCCTTGTAATAGCTAGATTAGAAACTAGCTACATTAATCATATAATAGCTAGTTTAGTAGCTCCAATCTTATGTCCTGTCATGCATTTTTGACAATAGCTTTGTTGGATAAGTGTCATAGCGGCGATATGCTATGGTGTATGTAGGCGGCTAGAAGATATTATATTTACTGCAACAGAGACTCACTGGTAAAGAGAAAAAGTCAGAGCTTCAGGCGCCACGAAGCCATATACTAAATGGTACTTAGTCATCTGGTCATGGTGGCGAATCGTCAGCCAGGAGAGTACCACTCACCGATCACCTAGTGGTCTATCATCACAAATATGGCTTGGGCAATTTGATAATTCTCATAACGTCTTGATTGTCGCCATGTTAAAACAAGTACTGACTACAATAAGCAAACGCTGCATATCATTCAAAGGCTGTTACGACAGGTGCATTTAACAAGAAATTAAAGGTCAGTTAAGACTCATGGCATCTTAAATACATGGTTAACATAGACTTACATGGCATTTGTTGCAACGACATCACATCACATACGTTTTTATCACCGTCAATGCGCCTACTATGCTGCATTTGCCGGATATCACGTGAGTAACAAAGTCGACATATGATTTCAGGACTCGATTCATATTCCGAATCTAAGCGTTGATAGGTTCTCGTATACATACAGAGCATCGCAAAATCCCTGACACGGCTTTACATACTCCAAGCGGCAAAAGGAGCAACTTGATTAAATGGATAACTTGGATTATGCCCTGTACAATATTCAGCCATTCGGCGTAGAAACTGTACTAGAATGACGTTTCATTACCAGCAGAATGATTTCACTTCTTGGTTACAATATATGGCTATTCTGGTGTCGTTTGTGCTGCGAGCGTTACCGATACATAAACAACCTCAACTAGCACCTGTACTCCTAGCGACAAATTAAGTTCTGTTGCGATATATAGTTCGGATGAGAATGATGCCCATAATTGGTATGTTGCTAAACCCCATTCGTTACCTTACCTTCCATTCACGGACTGTGTGGTGCCGTCCCTAGCAAAATACCTAAACAAGCATTAAGGTTAGCTAATGCTGATGAAGTAGCGTTCGAGTCTATGATGCTGGCAATATGTTGGATGAAGCTTAGTCAATTAGAGTACAATGATGGGAGAAACTTACGGAATATCCGTCCCTTTGTGCAGGCGGAGTCTCGTCGTGTCAATTAGGATGCGCTAGCGGTAATGATATATGATGCATGCATCAAAACTCCACAAAAGTATGGAAGAACAATTTGTAACGACTAATCCAATCTATGTCTACACTAAATGCCTTGTTAATTATCGAGTATCATACGCTGCAATAATTACCAGCAAAATCTATGAATCATACATCGGAGTGGTATTCATAATGAAAAATTCTGATGGTAATAGTTTATGAAGATCACACAAGGTATTTATGACACCAACGTACAATACCTATCTCGAGGTATGGCAATCCACCATACTTAAGCATTACTTGCCACAGCAAAGACTAAGCATCCATTAATATTTGTAAACAACTGACAATGTAAGCTTATTAGGCCTTCTTAAGATTACTGTAGAGCTGACAATTGGTCACATTTCCAGACGTTGGTGCCCATTCGAATTGGCCTATCACATAATTACTCCTGCAGTTTTTAACCAAATTTACTTGATTCAAACAGACATCTTCAAGACTAATTAGCTTGATCAGAATTCGCCAACCATTATATGATCTGACTGCAATTAATGATGTGATCTGTACATAAATACATTTTATCACGATAGATTTAAGTTAGGTGTTGCGTCATAGTAAGCTGTTATATACATAGCATGACACGTGGACGACTTGCACCGTCGTCTACTATGAGCCAATGAGTGCAGTCCGTGCAATGTGTCACTAATAGTTTGCGTTTAATTTGAACGAGCTTTCATGATTGCGCTCAGTGGAACAGAGAACAACGATCATTGATTATGGGATAGCGCACTACTACTAAGGCAATAAGACTGTCATATGATAAGGAAACGCACAAAGAATATTTTTTTACCATAACGGACGCTTAGAATCTTTTATATGTACCAACAGTGCTGCTTGAGCGAGGCTATCTAATGATAGTCAAAGGATGGTCGTCTTTCTAGCGCGTATGGTAAAGGCATTGGTCTACCGAACACGTCCGATCCGCTAGCATCATTGTGATGCGTATAAGGCAGCATCGGTCTTCATGGGCCCATCATCAACCGCGTAGTGCACAATGTAGTCATTTAGCGACAAACCATGCAACCTTTGCTGTCGATGAGCACGACATAGACTCATCCGAACATGCTATAATGTCTATAGGATGGTAAATTATTGCTACAACCTAACGAACTTAAGCACACAATATATATCCCGAATGGCAACCCACATTGTGTACACCCCCGTTACACACACAACCAGCATTTTGTGATCCTAACATTCAACAGAATAAATATGTTATATTGACCTGAATTGCACGCCAGGTGTTTCGAGGCAGCCAATGTGCACTTACAGCGCTCAATCTCCATTTTGAGCTGGATAATACGATAGACCCAAGCAAGTTCGATTGCTTCATCCTAATTATTAATGCCTGTTTTTGTTTAATCTGAAGACCAGCTGGCGTAACCTCACCTCGTGTCTGATTAACCAATAGTACTACAAAGGGGCAATCACAGCGGCACACGACGTTTCATGGCTGGACACGATGAGACACGTTGGGATGTAACCATGTACAGCGTACCCGGATATTACCCGAGGAATGGCTCTATAAGCAAGAAAGAAGGTCAACCCTAAAAAATCCTCTAGCTGAAAGGTGATTTACATTGACCTTGAAGTTATGAATTATATAACGCACGACAGCTGCCTGTAGCGGTGACATTGAGACAACAAATATATCCTTACTGTACCAACGTCACCCCATTAGAGGTGGTCTGCACTATAAAAGCTGCATGGAAT
>CM067350.1:15963487-16097556 GCA_034190875.2 Urechis unicinctus | reverse complement strand
TAATCTTCAATATATCAATCATTTAATGCATTCGGCATAAATACTTACGACATAGAATTTTCTAATTTTATTAGGGTGCTAAATAATCTACTTTAAACTTTTATCAAATCGTCTTCAGTCCTAATACCTTGAACGTCCACATTTGTATGTCATGTCCCCATTGATCAGTGAATTTGCCGTCAAACTGCGATATCATCGGAAAAACAATGCGTGACCGACGACTGTTCTCATTTTAAGATAACTAGCAGACGCAAATGCTGTTTAGCTCTCAGATTAAGATGTTGGGTACGAGAGAATATAACTTGCGCATGATATAATATTGCAAAAATGAACATGACGTGGAAACTATCTACTCGTTCCAGGGATCTAGTTTGATTACTCCTTACTATTGTGAAGTATGCAAATATGGCAAATGGAGAATAAAAATGAAATACATAAAGCTTGGCGAAAGTAGCATGACTGCGGAAAGTCACCATCCAGTTATGTTTTTGAGCAACTGCACTGTATCGTGCCATATAAAAACCTCACAATAACCCCAACATTAGTCAATAACTATGAGTGAAATAGTCTCTGATAGCTTTCAAATCACATAAATATATAAATATCCTTGTAATTACAGCTTCTCATTAATCATCGTGCAAACAAATATACATTGCAAAACATTGCTCTTTTAATATCTGTAAATTATTACCAGTTCACAGGCTAAGTATTGAACAGAGGCGCACTCAGTAGAGAACGTTGTTCATAGTGCGTTGATATCCGCGTTCAGGTCATTGGTTTGTACCTAAGGTTTCAGATAAGTCCAAACACAGGCATTTTCGCGCGGACTCAATACATAATTCCGATGGAAAGACATCACGAACTCACCTAGGCACTCATTTCATATTCGTTCGGCATGTCAGATAGAGCAGCGGAAATTGTGGTATTGGCGACAACCTTGCAGGATTCGTTCAGGTAAAGAAGGGAAGGGGATCATCTTCTTAAGATACTTACATCAAAATCTACGAGAGTAGTGGTATTGGCGCAAATACAACTTCTATTCCAAGAAGGCCAATCATGTTGTGAATACTACAGCGCATCAGTTAATGTGCGTCCTGCTATAATAAATCGCAACCTTTCAAGATTATGCGTGGGCTGAAGATTAAAGTAACATTCATAAATGGTATTTTGCATATCAATCATATACTTCTTTGAGATAGTTTGTTAATCTGTTTGTCTGTCTGTCTAGGTCATCTAAACGGCTAAACATGATATGCAGCGTCTGTTGTCAAGTATTAAAGCTAACAATATCGTCGTCGTCATGCAAATGTTAATCCTGCACCTGCCGAATACCCAACAATGGGTTTACTTATCGAGCCCTCTGACCTTGACAACGGTTTGGGTGTTAAAGAACACAGCTTCAAAAATATTGCGTTTCTCTCAAGTAGCTGTTGTTATCTGTCCTGTACGGATGTAATTGCGAAGGGAAATAACTTCTCTTTGGCACAGAAGAGGTTCATAAAGTATCTCACCTCGTTCACAAATGCTGCACAGCAGCAGGTGTTTGCACAGTATAATAGCAAGGGAATTACATTTATTTAGTGACAGATAACAGTGGTTTAACACACAATAACCATTGATATTGAAAATTTTAGTAAAAAAACGTGGCAGAGCAGAGATTCGTTTACTAACCTCTTCGAAAAGTACTCTCATTTGAGTATCATGTATAATCTATTTTCTCTGCAGAAATCACAAAATTATGATGTAATATTCTTACCGGTAAATTTGATAATACTCTGTTCTGGCAGTTAACGTTTACATGATCCTTACGGAATTCTTACATAATAGTTTTGTCTATATTGGCTTGTAGGGTCTTTTGGCGGTTCAAGAGGACATAATGATAGTTGTTATCACCAGTCTTAATATTGATTTATAATATTGTCGATAGGACTGCATTGCAGTGTTTAAAAGATATCACAGTAGGACCAACGTAGACCATTGATTTAATAACTTGAATCTTCATAGTTCAATAATTGTCAGTTACGTTCCTCAAACAGAAACCAAATGGAACCATCAAGGGACTATTTGTTTGATATAACGCGATGTTACATGGATAAAATAAATCAAATGTTGTCCATATATGTTGGTTCATCCAATACCTGATTGATCAAATATGGCATTATATATTGTATGATAATTGGTTGCCAACTAAGATCAACGTGAGGTCGTATAAAAACCTAAAACTAAATAACTAGATACATATGACGATATTCAAAGAAAATGATGAAATCGTCCTGCAATTTGTATTTCAATGACGCGGGCCATTGCAGATTTAATGTAGCGCCATAGTTTGACACCTCGATCACAAGTGCCGATATGAGCAAGACTGTGCCAACCTATAAATCCGAACCCATCGTTATTTCTGGAGCATGATTCCAGAAATCTATCTACCCGTGAAGGTCACGAATATACCACCAGTAACGTCTAGTGCTTTCTAAACGCCTTGCATTCATAATTATGATATGGCATAACTTCACAATGGTGGGATTACGCTCGCAAAGGTGCTTGCAACGAGAGGTAAATGATCAGCGACCAGGTATGCGCATGCGCCATTCAATCATTTGTATCCATTACTTTATGATATGGATATGCCGCAAAGTGGTGTTGGTGCTCTTGCTGGTTTTTTTACCACCATGTTTCTAGTGGTTACCATGTATTTCATTTATAGATTACCTAAGCCTATGCGACCCGGGTTTATAAATTACTAAGTATATACCCAAAATATATATCATTATTAGCACGAGAGGAAAGGTTTCACTGCATCATGTATGTGCTGCACGAATCTGATGGATGATAAGCTAGATTTGTTGCTCGTCAGACGATTTTATATTGACAGGGTAAGTGCATAATAACAAGGGGTGAACGGAAGTCTTGGCAGGAAATTCCATCTGACTAAGGAGCAAAGATAGATTGGGAGCTGCGTATGACAGCGAAAGGCCTTTAGAAGGGAGACGATAACGATTACTCGACCAATGTCCGTCTTGGAAGAGATACCACGGCATAGAAGATGAACTCAAAATGATGCTGCCTGTGAATCAGCATCCAGGACATTTTTATGAGCATACAATGTCTATCGCGTTCGTTAAACATTTTAGACATATTACATCCCTACAGCATAGAAAGTGAAATAACGATGATTTTAGAACGAGTTCAACATGATACATCACCAGAGAAAGCCATCTGCTAAAACATATATTATGTGCATATCGACGGGATAGCGATGGTTCCATATATTCCAATTGTTTACATTCACCCATGTTCTTTCAACTGATTCACAATTAGTGAAACAGGCTTATGACGGCCTCGTACAGCATTATCATTAACCTTTATAATAACGCAGAAAACTCTGCGCATAAAATAATTGCAATGAGTGCACAATCCTGCGTGAAATATATATAGTATAATCTGTGCTTTTATTACAAACAAAGCAACTCATATTTAGTTCTATTTTTTATTCACATGTAGTGTTTATTTTAAACAATATTAACTCCACATTTAATTTGTCATACTAAATTATGTATATCCTTGATTCATACTGTGATATGTTTATCAGTCTATATTAGTAAACTACTGATTTTTCACTACTTGAAATATTCGAATGTAGTGAGTTCACGTTCCGTACCACGTTTCAGGGCTACTTTACCTGAATAACCTTTGTATAAACCTTTTGTTACTGACAAAATGGACCTGTTGGTAGCGCATTTAAGTACAGATATAATGACAACAACAGACTGGGTAGGTATCAGTGCGTTGATCATGAATTGCATTTTTTGTAACAACGGTTATCGTGTCTTTTGATCTGTTCTTGTTCTCTGTTTAAGTGGACGTTTTATTAGGAAAAACCAAACTTGGTGATTTATTGCAGTTGCCTAATAAAAATCATTCATGCTTACTTTTTTTTACAATCAGATCGTGGGCTAATTTTCTGTATCCACACACGATTCAGGCTTTCAGAGTAGCAAACTTTCTATCAGTCAGGAGTAACAATAATTACCAAGCAATGCGTTAGCAAAATAATATTAACAGCAGATAGGTGACTTAGTGATGAGCAACGCGAGTCCATATCCCAAGATGCAAATACCAAACACAGCTTCAAAAATTGTTTGTCAGGTAGTATTGCTTTTTGCATACTCCTCATGAACAAACGAATTGTGACACCTACATCAGTTTTTGCCAGCTCTTCTCTAAAAGCAGCACCAGTAATCTCTCTGAAGAATTTCCAATAGTATTTAACTTAGTCAAATGATATTCCCACGTGTTAACGTCCAAAAGCAATAACCAGTTGGCTTAGGTACCTCAGGTCACACAATGTAGGTGCAAGAATTATACCTAATGCAATCTAGAATATTTGGATAACGATCGCTTGCATGGCATATGTCGTGTCAGCAGCACATCAAAGACGTTTTTATCACAAGCGATAACTTTCCCCCAATCTATAAGACTACCTTACAGCCGTGAGAGGATATCAAAAAGGAAGAAGACCGACGCTTTTTTTCAGAACTCGATTCCGACGCTGTCTCTAAATTGTAGTAATCTCGTTTATCACCTTCGCTGGTAGTAGTACCTTTTCGTAGAGACACTCAGACAGTTCGTGACATGGACAATGAAATGTATTAAAAGTCATTCATTTGCTTCATATATGTCACAGTTTTATCGAGCGATTATATTTGTCAGTGCTCAACGTGGTCAATTGCGGTCATTACGATTATTGCATGAGTTAATACGGATACGATCTTACTCGCTTGCTGCCAACATTCTGATTCAACAATGATCCAATCATGGCGGTTGCTGGCAGCTAATCTTACGTAAATAAAGGAAAAACAATTAATAATAATTCATTGAAGTAGACGCATTGGACAAATTGGACAAGATAGTGTAGAAACAAAACATTTCTTAGTCTCACTCGCGCCTCCGCACAACAAAATATGTAAACATGCCGATCCATGCACAGCGCGCTAATGCATTGTCATCAAATTAAAAACCGTTTAGAAGTTAAAGAGCACGTTTAAGAGGTCGCCTTGACCAATCTAACATCTTCAACATAAACCATAACATCTAAATTTCCGAGACGAGTGATCAAAAATGCCATGTGTTTTTGTTTACTTTATTGAAGTGCAACCCCCATAAGCAGTTGCCAACTAGAGCAAAGAAAGGCTTAACATAATTTAAACTGATTCGAATGCTTCCCCAGCGAAGCTCATATGAGCCCGTGGAAAAGCATCGCACTGCTACGTTAATTTGCACTAACGACAGTTCAACTGGTAACGATGTTTTTATCAATTCAAGCAGCAAAAACACATGTTGGTGAAGTGGGTATCACGGAATATGCCTTGCAAGAAAAATGAGGTTATCTCACTATCATAACGCTCACTCCTCCATATGAAGATATTTTGCTATTCCCGCTAGAAGTTGGAGTACAGTGATGTGTCTGCACATTCATTACAATATCATGACTACATTACGCTTTTTGGATACTCTCGATAGCAATTATCTGCCGTATCAACGTTAACCAAGGCAGTCACATTGCCCGCATCTTTTGTGCCTCGAGCGCTCCAGATTTGTCTCTTAGAGCATCTACAAAGCAAATCGAGCCCTCTGAATATCACAAACAAATCTATTTTGTCGTTGGTTAGGTCAATATTAATGCGCCAATGACAAAGGGTATGATAATAAATTGGTATGGCTTGACCAAGGTTATTTTTGAATATGCTTGAATAAGCTTTAAACTGACGGCTGAGTAAGCCAGTTGTGTATATCACCAACACTATATGGTACGCGTTCTAGAACATATTATCCGAACGAGGTGATGGATAGTAAGATTAGGCCGCTGCGTGTTGTTTTTACATGTGATCGATGAAGCGCAGTGACAACTCCTCTCTCAATGTACATTTTATTGTTTTTGAACATGAATTGCAACGCTGCAGTTCTTTTAGGCGGCATCAGCCTGTTAGACTAGCATCGGACGTTTTGCATATTTTTGCGTGATAAAATACATTTAAGGGGAGTGAAGAAATGTTCATCTCAATGAATCTATAAATGATGCTGCAGCATTGGACTGGCCGCTGTTCCTTGTTAACAGCTGCCCATGCATCAGTATTGTTTTTTATTCATCCAAATCAGTTTATTGAGTTCCCAAAAGTAGATGCTTAAGATCTAGGACATTCATATTCACCGTCGTAATAGCAGTAGTGTTTGACATTAAAACAACCATTCAGGGAGAATATCCAGGGTTACATATGCTGCTTAGTAGATCTGCATATGGTTAAATATAATTGTTTTGAGCAGGGTCACTATTGCGTGTCCCGTGAGATAGCAAAGATGAAACTCATCTTAGCGTGTTGAGGTAAGGCTTTGGTCTGCTGTGTTTATGAATCTATACATAGTGAGCGGCTGAAATTGTGGTAGGGAAACCAACCCAGTTTTGTGTTGCCCTGTGTCAGCCAAATGATAGTTTTGTATGTAAAAACTGCCTTGCGATCATTTGGTTATTACTGTGCTAATTTTTTTCATTGTCATCCTGTGACGTCAGCGCATGGCCGTGTAACTATAGGACGTTCTCATATAAACACAGCAAACAAATGTTTATCAAGAGATTTCTGCGTGTTTTAGACAACCTTAATGCCACATTATAGTCAAACTCCTCATTTAATATCACAATAGCAGTCAGGTGCCAAAATAAACATAATCCATTCGAGGTTTGAGAATTTTGTTGCTGCCAAAACACGACAATATATACATGCATACTTAGATCATATACGGTTTTATCCCTATCAATACAATTTTCGTGTTGTATTTGCCGGATATCACGTGAGAATTAAGACCGACACATGACTTCAGGATTCCACTCCAAAGCCGAATCTGGGTTGTTTCATTCTCGCATATCAATTTTATTCTTATTAGCTATATTTTTTCATATAGCAACTGAGCTTCGTATAATCCCTGACATGCATTGAGTATTTCTGCAGTCTTAACCCAGCTATGCTTGCTTCTGGCGGCAAAGAGAGAAACTTGATTAAATGGATAACTCGGATTATGCTCTGGAAAAACATATCTATACAATATCGCATATATATATATATATATTATTGAGACATTCAGCATAGAATAGTACTTGAAGAATGTTTCTCCATTTCGTTACGATATATCGGTATTCTGGTATATTTTGTGCCCCGAGCGTTACTGATTGATAAGCAGCTACAACTAGAACCACTTAGCAATCTAGCGGCAAGCAAAGCAAGTCCTGCAAGTTAGGATGAGAATGATGTTAGAATTCAACATACCCTTAAAAGACATTCTTGAAGCCCGTTGAAACGGCCAGATGTATAATCCGTTAATAAACTGGGGTAAGCTCCAAGAGAAGATTTTTGGCACATGAGGAGGCAGTTATTGAAATCATGTGTTTTCGGTACATATGATAAGTGAGGCGTACTAATTCCCCTCGTAAAAGGTCATATCAATTATTTTGCATGTCGATCATGAATATCAAGCTGCAGTACTTTAGTGAGTCATCAGTCTGTGCAGCTAGCAATTTGCCGTTGGAATGATATATCATATGAATCGGAAATTGAAACATTCATTTCTGTGAAAGTATTAAATAACTTATTAAACGTTCCAGTGTTAGTGCGCCGCGAAACGCTATACTTACTTCACATTCCTTTAATGGACGGTATTGTTCCATCCCTATCAAACAAATCAACGAAACATTACGGTAGGCAAATATTAATTCAGTAGCGGTCGTTTGTATTATGATGCCAATAAGTTGGATAGAGTCTGTTGAACTACTGAGTGGTTTTGTTGGGAGAAATTTAAACTTCTATTGAGTTGCCTTATCATGCATTCCGAACAATTACTTGAGCTCCAGAACGAACTGTGAAGGATAACAGCTCAATATGCAATAGGCGGATCTGAATGTGGTTCATTCTGATTAGGCTGAATATGGTCACAGTTGTATGTACCAGAAGATATATCACTTGTAATCTGCCGCGTCTGCCATGTGATGGGGTTTGTTTCCTTAGTGAGATGAAGCAAGTGGTAATGATATATGGTGCATACATCAAGACACAACAAAAGTAGACAAAGTACAATTCGAAACGGCAAATCCAAAGTTATCTAGGTCTTTATAGATTGCTTGTTAATTGTCGCATTTTTTATGTTGCAATAATTATCAGAAATATATATCAATCATTCATCACAGTTGTATCTGTAATGCTCAACTCTAATGGCTATTGTTTCTGACGATCGAACCGAGTAATTGTGAGTCCATTATACAATTTCCATCTCTAGATATTGCTAGCCACGTTGTTTAAGCAATTATCTGACACAGTAAGTATAGGCGAAGCTTCCACTGCAATGATTGAACAACGGACAACCACAATGATGTCACCTGTACATACAGATATTGTTCCATGTTGAATTTGAGTTCTTTGCTACGATATTGATTGCTGTTATGTACAACATGACTCGCGGACTTGAGATTAGCGAATTGTGTCATCGTCCACTAAAAGCCAATGGGTGCAGTTCTTGCAATGTGGCATTAATAGTTTGCTTTTATTATGAAAGAGCTTTCATTATTGGACTTGGCGAAACAGAAAACAGAGATCACCGATCATATAATAGCGCGTTACTATCAAGGCAGCAAGACTGCCATATGATAAAGAAACGCGCATGGAATATATTATCTATCATAAGAAAAGCTTTGATTCGTTAAAAGATACCAATATTGATAATCTGATACATTAACTAGTGCTGCTTGAACGGGGTTATATTTGATTTATTCAGATGATTAACGGTCAACCGGATAGTGCACATTGTAGCCATCTAGCGACCAGCAAAGCAAATGCGCTATTAGTTAGCACAGCAAAGACTTCATGCTATGCTGTCAAAAGGGTGGTAAATTTACGCAAAAAAGACAACCGACTTCCTCAATATTTACCTTGATAACGCATCCCTCATACAATCTAAGGAATTTAAGCACACGATACATATCCCATATTACTATCCCCATTGCAAACACACAACCAGCACCCGATGATCCTGACATTCACCAAACAACCATTTGATGTTGACCCGATTTGCACGTCTTCCATTACAAGGCAGCCAATATATACATCCGGCACACATTCCCCTTTTCGAGCTAGATGATGTCATGCACAATTGACATTACTTTATTATAAAAATCGATGTGACTTTGGGCACAGGGTTATTTCCGAGCATTATTTACGGCAATCATTTCGAATGTCAACTCTGATTAACGATCATCCTAAGCGATGTTCAATTACTCTAACATAATTCTAAAAGCATGTTTTTGTTTCATCACATGACGTGACAACCGGCTGTCGTCACATCACCTCGTGCAGCCGAGCCTGATTAATGAAGAGGGGCGTGAGATGACACCTTTGAATGTCACTATGTGCAGTGTACTCGGGTGATACATGAGGCAATGTTCTATACACAACAAAGAAGATCAGCCCCATAGACTTCGGTAGCTGTAAAGAAAATTACATTGACCAGGAAGTTATGAATTATATGACACAGGGGCTGCTGTGTGTAACGGCGAAAGGACCCATCGTGGGACAATAAATCTGACCTAACAGATCTAACGTCATCTCATTGAAGGCTGTCTGCGTGATCATAACTGCATTTGATGACCTCGAACGCGGCCACATGGTCTCTTGCTTTGCTCCAGGAATGTTACGTGAATTGGGTCCAGGCCAGCAATTGATTTGTACATTTGTATGAACCAATATTGTTTTTAGCAAAGGAAATATATTAAATACCAATTATCAAGTGAAAATACAATTGTCTTATTTGTCAGCATGTCGAGGAGGGGTGTGGGGGTTTGTGGATGCTATCTTTGTGTAAGGTGTCAACATGTGGGGTAATGGTGTGGATATCAGCTCTGCCTCATATATCACGACTGCCTTACGTTAATGTTTCTAGCTGTATGATTCCAATACATGATCAGGCGTGAACGAGGATCGATGAGGACGTGGTTTAGAGTTGCAAATGACAGGCTACGTCGACCTTATCCTGCAGTGAAAAACGGCAAAATAAAATTGTAAGCTCCTGAAGTAACCCTTCTAACACGCTTCAGATGACGATATTGCTAATAAACGACATTGCTACCACTCAGCCAGCCAACCTTTTTGTACAATTGTGCCCGAAATTGCAACATGCGCGAAAGAAAGTAGAGCAATCGAATGTGCCTTATCTGTATGATATACAAATTATTCGAATCGTCATAATTCAGTTAGTCATGGTTTCCGATTTCATCCTCACATTTTCATAAACTAAGCTCTACCAAGCGTATCATCGCCTTGATATTGAACTAACAAAGGGATAGTAAAAATAATATGGCACGTAAATTAGTGTTGGCTCATGGTTAGAATAATGGTGGTATCATGGCGTGATTAAGGAAACGGGATATAACTGCTACTCCTCCATATCCAACAATCCCTTGTCATTTATTGCTATATCGCAGTCTGGATAACGCCGACCCGTTTTCTAGTCTTAGGTGAACCCGCAAACAGTGCTTGTCTCTGGCGCAAGCACAAATGCATAGGTAATATTCAGCATTTGTTGTGTAAATCTATGACGCACCATAGATACATTATGTTTATCTACATACGGTCTGATGACTAAGCGCCTACTGAATATACCTCTCAAGCTGCTTTGTAGAAACAATCTGAAAAGGTATTAGCAGAAATCCAACTATAGGAGCATCTTTGCATTGTGAAACATCTCGCTTCCTGGCTGATTGGTTGCGGATCAAATATCTCGCACATACGCTTTCTCCAGCTCGATCGGTGGATAGGTCATAACGTCCTAGCATCAGTAATCATGCCCACGGAATTGCGCTTACAGTGGTGCAGGGTGGAAAGCTTCGTAATGTGCTGGTCGAGTTGTTCCAGCAGCATGGTCATAAATCACGGCATAGCAGATTGTAATTGCTAGTGTACTCGGTGTAACCAGCACAATGTGTCCCTTATTGCAATCCGCACATTGACCACACCTAATTCATCATGAGATTATAAAAATCGAATGATTATGAATGCCAGCATTCCGACGACCAATCACACGCAATCTCCTGACACGAAGACAGCAGAGCATATCCAAGAATCACCACACATCAGATTGACCTGTGCGGACATCACTCATATCAAACTCGTAATCCATCCAAGCTTTGTAAACAAAGATATGCTAATGAGGAGCGTACAAGACCAATAGCCGGCATGATGGATGGAACTCATCTTTGTTCAGCTTACCGCGTGTCATAATAGGTCGGTTTATTACGTCCAGCCAAGAACAATCATTAAGACTTAACGAATACCATAAAATTAGTCTGGATCACCAATTTACTGCCATCTGTTCTACAAGCAATGAGTGAGACTGAGTGCAGATGTATTGATGAACTGCACCTGTAAGACTCCACCACTATGTCATCTTTCATTCTCCTCTTTTATGTGTCTCTTGTAGCCTAGTTATTTTAGAAAAATTTGGATATATTTACTAAAAGATCAGCGCGGGAGCACTGGAGCTGCTGACATTGCTGAAGCCAGCCTCTTATTAAGATATCATTGAGAGTTGTCAGTCCTTGTCAATCCATGCTGCCGAGCTTGACCACGTTTTACATTCAGTGATTACCTGAGTCTGTTCTACGATCGAATCCCCTTTTAAAGCGAATTCCTCCGGATCATCTTTATCATACTTGAGTTGTTGTTTGCCGATCCTGCTCTAACGATTATTGCGGAGAAGGAACAATTTTCGTTTTATGGGCGGTAGTGTTTCCTTGCAACCTGCCATACCTCATATTTATTGAAAATATCACTAAGGTATATAAATAATAACTGTAACCATTTTGTAGTCATCGGCTGGCTGGAAGCTGCCGCTGTAAGCGTGGACAAATATCTGATTTCTACGCAATATTTACCAAAGAATATCTGCGGCCGGTAGCGTCGAGCCGTCTAAATTTGCGCTTAATGAATGATTAATCAAGTCAAGTAGTGATGTCATGGTATGAACAGCTTGAGCAGTAGAGACAGTCACTACTATTATTATACTACAATCATCTTATGTGATCGAATGTGTCCGTATTTAACCGTAGTGCTGGTGAGATGAATGCAAAAACAAAAAGGAATGTTGCTTCAGTCCAGTGTGTCATATAAGTTAGCACCATCACTGTGTTTGAAATACAATTAAACACCACTGAACATTCTTAATACTTTACAATGACTATTATTGGATAAAGCATACTTCGTGTTCTTCATGATGATTTCGTCCCGAGTGTCGACGCACGTATTTATATCACTTTCAATATCCGATGAGACTACCAGTCAATATGAGGTAGAGACCCTGACAATCTAATTAGTGAATTTTGTGAAAGTTGGCAAAAAGCTTGATTCATACAATTATCACATTTGTTATATTTGAATAAGGAATTGGATTCAGATGCCATCCTTCAGCCTCATTTCAACATGTCGTGCGTGCTATATAATACGTATACAGTGATAAACAAGTAAATCATTCATTGTATGAAGGCAATAAATCATGTGTGAGATCGATCTCTGGATGGATAGAGTCTTGTAGGATTGATTGTTTAGAGTGGGAAAAGATAAAAAAATGGCCTTACTGCCTGATTAGAATAGAGGAATATGCGTCAAATACTACACGTCGAGGTGCAGAAGCCATGACAATCCAATCGGAACTGCATGAAAATTGTTTAAGCGTCAGAAAGATGTTCACTGCAAATATGCCTGTGCACGATTCTGATTTCCGACCTTGATTAATACGTTTATCACCTTAACTATATTTGAATAACAGGGTTTACTTTGACTGTTATCACGGGATTCAGATACGATCTGTTTGCCTCATTTCGACTTGTCGTACCTGCTGCGTGATATTTAAGCATTTATCCTGGATATAAATCATTGTCTGCCACAAAGGCAAATATTATCATTGACTTATCCGTGGATGGAAAGAGGTTTATGATAAGATTTGCCAATTATAGTGGGCTGTTCTGTGACTTCAAAATAAGAGCTGTATCGTTAATGTCAGATTCAATTATTTTATAGGGGAATATATAACAAAGACTAAACGGTAGGGACGTGCTTCAAATGGTCGGATGGTGTCTCATAGTAAATATGCCACTGACTTGAACTGACGAGAGAATAAGTTGCTTCAGATGCCTGCCTGGAACACTGATTCAAATTGAAATTATTGTAATCTTTTCTACAACCAATTAGGAATTTATCAGTGAATATGAGTCCAAAAATGCCGATAATGTTTTGATTAAATTCGCCTGCAAGACTCTGTCACGATATCCTCTTTTTATCTATCTGGTTCCGGCATCTTTATCTGTGTGTCCCTTCTTGCCAAGGAAATCAGAGTGGATGTATTTCCTGAAAGATCAATGGCTTGACCTGAGAAGAGAATAAGTTGTTAATCCTGCACCTGTCAAATACCAAATGATGGTTTCATTTACCAAGCCCTCTGACCTTGAGAACGACAAGTTTTGGGTGTGAAACCACTCACCCTCACGGTCACGGAGATTGCTTTCCCATTCAAGTTGCTGTTGGTTTCTGTCCAGTGTGGATATATTTGTCAAGTGAAATCGTTTTCATAAAAGACACAGATGAGGTTCAGTGAGTATTTCACCTCATTCACACACACTACACAAAGCAATATGGCGAGGGAATTGCAATTCTTGGTGACAGAAAAAGTGAGTGAAAAATTCAGAATAAAGTCGTGCCGTGTCTATTACTGAAAAAAATGAAAAATGATCTCAAATATGTAAGTGGTAATGAATATAACGGATACACCAAAACAAATCACCTTGATTTACTAACAAAATAAAATAAAGAGATACTGATTTCATAACGCTATAATTGTAAGTTCCTACGTGTATTGGCTTTTTGGGTTTGAGCGCTTAACGTACTGGCTTGAACTGACCTCGGAAATGAGTCGTAAGTACATAGTTATAATTGCCATCTAATGGGTCTTGTCAGGACAAATTTCGTATAATTTCGCCGACAATATTCAACAGTCACAGTTTGCTGTAGAGATAGCGACATATACAAATGGTTGGTAATCAAATTGGAAGCTGTAATGTAGTACATATGGATATGTTTTCTCATCGATAAATTCTCCCTGGAGGACGGCGACAGTATTTAATGAGAAACACTTCATTTTCAAAGATATTTCTTACAGTGCAAACAGTTTCTGTCATGTGGTCTGTATGGGATTATTGACAGAGTGTAATCATTATATATATATATATATATATATATATATATATATAATATATATATATATAGAGAGTGATAGATATATATATATACTGATATATATATATAGAGAGAGTATATATATAGAGATATATATATTGGATAGATAAATATTTATATATATGTAAATATATATATTTATATACAGGTATATATAGAAATATGTATATAAACATACATACATATATATATTCATATAGATATATATATATATATATATATATATATATATATATATATATAGATATATATATATATATATGCATATAAATATATACATTAATATATATTTTATTCATATACATATATATATATATATATATATGAATATATGCACACACATATATTTATGTATATAAATATATACATGTATATATATATACTTATATATATATATATATATATATATAATATATATATCTATCTATATATATATATATATATGTAAACATATATATTTATATATGTATATATATATATATATTTATATATGGCTATATATATTTATATATGGCTATATATTTATATATATATATATATATATATATATATATATATATATATATATATATATATATATGCATAGACCTTATATATATTCTATTCAAAGGCATTAGACATTCAGTCCAACGCCTCTCTCTAATTCATGCGGCACCTCAGTTACAAGCTGTCGGAAATTGAGGTATTAACGACGACCTTGCAGAATATCCCTACCGTTGTATGACGATGAAAGGTCTTTTTATGTTTTATTTATTGAAGCACTGCAAATGTAATCAAAGTACAAAAATGTCTGCTATGACAAATAATCTGCTATTTAGATTAATTTGGTAACTTTTGTACCATCATCGACCAATGGCAGATCTTGGGGCAAAGGATTCGAATGCAAAGTAAGCATGAACGTTATATCCTGTAGTCTGTGCTTTTCTTACAAAATAAATCTTGTAAATTGCATTGCTTAATCAAATTTAGTGTTCATTGTGAACAATATTAATGGCACGTGTAATTTGTCATACCATATTGCCATTAGCTATATTATATATATCTTTGATTCTTACTGTGAGATAAATATATAATTCTTTTTATATTAACCTACACAATTAAACCATTATTTTTTGAATACTTGACAGGCTTATTCAAAATAATTAGTTCATTGTTCATGTTCAAAGACTTAATAAATATCGTTACTAGAGAAGAAGAATTTGGAAATGTTTTTGACGACAGACATTTAGGCGTAAAACCAACATCTTTGATTTTACCACAATGTTTCTGGGCGTGATCGCGTTTTACACTAAAATGATTTTCTTTGATCAAACCTCAATTCTTAAAACGGCTTCCATGAAGTGTATACAAGATAATGGTTGTTGCATGCAGCTCTGAATCGACTAAAAGTCTGCGTGTTTTGGTGTAATATTCAGGACAGGATTGATTGATAGAATGGAAATATAATTACTGGAACAGTTTTGCAGGAGATACACACATCTCGGTAGAGATAGAAAACAACTCGGGGTATTAATCGCTAAAACAATTGGTTTTGGCAACTTAAATGATGAATGTTCGAGAGTGATGCCTAATGGAACCAAGAACATTTGGACAACAATGGCTTTCAGGGCATATGTCGTGTCAGCAGCGCATCAAGGACGTTTTTATCACAACTCATAGCATTTCGCTCATCCACAAGACTACCTTGCAGCATTGAGAGAATACAAAAACGAAGAAGATAGGCGCAATTTTTAGAACTCGATTCCGATGCTGTCTATGTATTATAGCACTTTCATAAATCACCTTTGCTGGTAGTTGTATCTTTTCGTAAAGACACTTGGATAATTCGTGGCATAAAGTCATTTGGCAATACAATGTGTTAAAAGTCATTAATTTATTTAATATTGGTCACTGTTTTATTCGAACGATTACATTTGTCAGTACTCAACGTCGTCATTTGCGATCCATACAATTATTGTATAAGTTTATACGGATACGATCTTACTCTCCTGCAGTCTATGTTCGGATTCAACAATTATCTAATGATGGCAGTTGCTGGCAGTTAATCTTACATAAACAGATGTATAGGAGAAAACATTTCAAAATTCTCCACACAAGGTGATCGTTAATAGGTTTAAGCTACCGCGGTTTTTTTACATGTGATCAATGAGGCGCAGTGGCAACTCCTCTCTCAAGCTACAGTCGCTGCAGTCCTTTGGGCGAATGCCAGGTCATCAAATTTTACACCGTTTGAAAGTTATGGACCACGTTTGAGGCGAGGTCGCCGGGACTAATCAAACATCTTCAAAAAAAACCACAACATCTCAATTCCCGAGACGAGTGATCAACAATTCATTAAGCTTATGTTGACTTTATGGGAGCCCCACCTTGGAATAGGCTTAGGGTGAGCCTGAAGTGCTGACTAGAGCAAGGAAAGGCTTTACATGATTCGATTTGGTCCGAATACTGTATTGTAAGTTGTAACGTAGTTTTCCTCAATTCAAGCAGCAAAAAGAGCATGCCTTGCAAGAACAATGATGTTCTCTCACTGTTATTGCGATTTCTCCTCCATATGCTATTCCCGATAGAATTTAGTACACAGTGAGGTGCCGTCACCTCATTACAATATCTCCACTACATTACGCCTTTAGGATACTCTCGATAGCAATTAGATGCTCTGCTCGCATTCTTTGTGCTTTGAGCGCTGCAGATTTTCTCTCTAAGATCATTTACAAAAACATACGATCCCTTTGATCAAAGCAACGCGGCTGTCGATGAGAGTGGATCGTTCACAGAATATCACAAACAAATATATTTTTTCGCTGTACAGTTCAGATTAATGATATTGCACCAATGACAAAGGGTATCATAATAAAATGGTATGGTTTAATCAAGGTTATTTTTGAATATGCTTGAATAACCCTTAAAATGACGGCTGAATTTGCTAGCTGTATATATCACCAATACAATGTGGTATGCATTACAAAAAATATTCTCCGCGCGAGGTGATGGTTAATTGGTTTTAGCTACCGCCGTTTTTTTACATGTGATCAGTGAGGCACAGTGGCAACTCCTCTCTCAAGCTACTGTCGCTGCAGTCTTTTGGGCGAAGAAATGTTCATCTCAATGAGTGTATAGCTGATATTGCAACATTGGACTGTCTGCTGTTACTTGTAAACAGCTGTCTCAGCATTGAGCTGTTTTTCCTTCATCCATACAGTCGTCAGAGCTCCCAAAAGAAGATGCTTAAGATCTGGGACATTCATATTCATCATCGTAATTGCAGTAGTATTTTACATTCAAACAACTTGTCAGGGAGAATATCCAGAAGTTACATATGCTGCCTGGTAGATATGCATATGGTAAAATATGATTGTTTTAAACAGGGTACCGATGGCATGTCCCATGAGATAAAATGGATGACACTTGTACTCACCTGAGTCTGGTACGGCTGTGTTTATGAATCTATGCATAGTGAGCGGCTGAAACTGTGGTAAGAACCTAGCAACACAGCATATACTGTTTAATGTCAATTGTACGGTGCCAGCCGAATGATAGGTTTGTTTGTCATGATTACCTTGCGATCACTGGGTATTTACCGTTGTCACAGCACGCTGCTTTACCGGCCTATGTGCATGTAAACTACGAGCATATTATACAATCTTCGATGTATTTCTCATATGAAGCATTGGGCAATAATATCGATGGCAGCAATGTTGCATGCTTTTATGATCGCAGAGCAAAAAATATTCTGTCCTGTCCCAATTATTCATGGCATTGATTGTCATCCTGTTATGTCAGCACATTGCCGTGTAACTGATTTGGTTTGAGACTCTTGTCGCTGCCAAAACATACACTCTCTCTCTCTCTCACACACACACACACACACACACACACACACACACACACACACACACACACACACACACACACACACACACACACACACACACACACACACACACACACACACACACACACACACACACACACACGCACGGATACATATATATATATATATATATGAGAGATATATATATACATAGAGATATATATATATATATATATATATATATATATATATATATAGATATATATATATATATATATATATATATATATATATATATATATATATATATATATATATATATATATATATATATATGCTATATATATATATATATATATATATATATATATATATATATATGATGCCCATCTGATTAAACATCTGACCCATCATTTTGGCATATCAAATGATCAAATGCTGGGGCTTCAACGTGCCATAGTCTTATGTCTTTCTTGTCACTCAACAAAGCAAACTGGCTCAGTCTCAGCTGTTTCCAATTTGACATTTCAATTTGATAGTGTCATTTATGAATGTCATGAATAAACAGTCGATGTCTAGTAGACAGTCGAAACGCTTTCCATCAAACAATTTTATGACATAACGTCCTTACAGCAGCTGCGCATGCACGAAGTGGTGTTGGAAGATTTACTTAAAGACAGACTGTGTTAGATGTGTGGGTTGAGAAATCCAACATTAGGAGAGTCAAAAATAGCAAACAGATTCTGATAGAAAATAAAGTACATCAAGTGTACATCTCGCCTTACACATGCTGTGTAGGTCTTCGTACCATGCAATTTCAGGGGAAAATTCATGCTAGATATCATCAGGCTATAACCAAAAGATACCATTTTAAACATTTTAAGTGGTTGTCCTGCTGTGTCAATGGACATCAATGTGAAGCAGATCTTGCAATAAGAAATCGGTTCAGCACTAGCAATGAAATAAAAACCTGGCAAAACACGCTTGCGATTGATCACAAATGACATCCTAAGATGTAGTTTAGTCGATGGGTTAGTAGCAATCTATTTAATGTTCCTATTTTATGTGACAGTTTACGTAATAAAATCAAACGCATTGATGGTGCCAATGTATATGTTTGTGGCTGTATATATCGTGGCCACAAACAGATTATCAGAGATTGAAAGTATTTAGCGCATTTACATTTTCATTGTTGTGGTTCGCAATTAAACCATAGTGCTAATTGTTATTACATCACCTTGTACAAACATGTTTCCATGGCCATGAGGTTGGCAATGGACATCCACGGCAGCGTGACATAGCGGGACATGACGTAATAAGATGGGATGCGACGGGACCAGATTTGCCACGAACCAGCATGGCGCCAGTGAAAGTGATGTGCGTGTGTATTACTTGTGACAACGTGTCATGGAGAGGTCACCAAAGAAGAATGCTCTTATTCGCTCTTTATTGTGCGTGCATAGAGGCTATCACATATTTACCCGTTAAATGATTCGTTGTTAGCACCAGCGGAAGTTTTCACAATAACATATATGCGTAATAGCTAGTTTAGAAACTAGCTACATCACTCATATAATAGCTAGTTTAGTTGCTCCAAGCCTCTCTCCAGTGATGCATTGGTGACAATAGCTTCGTTGGATCATCGTCATAGCGGCGATATGCTATGGCGTTTGTAGGCGGCTAGAAGATATTATATTTACTGAAACAGAGACTCACTGGTAGAAAGAAAAGGTCAGATTGTCAAGTGCCACGAAGCCATAGATTAAATGGTACTTAGTCATCTGGTCATGGTGGCGAATTGTCTGCCAGGAGAGGACCACTCATCGATCAGCTAGTGGTCTATCATGGCAAATATGGCTGAGGCAATTTGATAATTCTCGTAACGTTGTTGATTGTCGCCATGTTAAAACAAGTACTGGCTACAATAAGCAAACGCTGCATATCATTTAAAGGCTGTTACTACAGGTGCATATAACAAGAGATTAACTTACAAATAATGGTCAGTTAAAACTCATGCCATCTTAAATACATGGTTAACATAGACTTACATGGCATTTGTTGCAACGACATCACATCACATTCGTTTTTATCACCGTCAATGCGCCTACTATGCTGCATTTGCCGGATATCACGTGAGTAAAAAAGTCGACATATGATTTCAGGACTCGATTCATATTCCGAATCTAAGCGTTGATAGGTTCTCGTATACATACAGAGCATCGCAAAATCCTTAACCCCGATTTACACACTCCAAGTGGCAAAAAAAAGCTACGTGATTAAATGTATAAGTCGGATTATGCCCTGTAAGAAAAAACAACTTATACGATTCCACCTGTACAATACTCAGCCATTCGGCGTAGAAACGCTATTAGAACTACGTTTCGTTACCAGCAGAATAATATCACCACTTGGTTACGATATTCTGGTGTCGTTTGTGCTGCGAACGTTACCGATACATAAGCAACCAGAACTAGCACCAATAATCCAGGCGACAAATAAAGCAAGTCCTGTGGCGAGATACATTTCGGATGAGAACGATGCTCCATAATTGGTATGCTGTTAAACCCCATACAGTACCTTACCTTCCATTCACGGACTGTGTGGTGCCGTCCCTAGCAAAATACCTAAACAAGCATTAAGGATAGCTAATGCTGATGAAGTAGCGGTCGAGTCTATGATGCTGGCAATATGTTGGATGAAGCTTAGTCTATTAGAGTACAATAATGGGAGAAACTTACGGAATATCCGTCCCTTTGTGCGATATGGCGGAGTCTCGTCGTGTCAATTTGGATGCGCTAGCGGTAATGATATATGATGCATGCATCAAAACTCCACAAAAGTAAATAAAGAACAATTTGTAACGACTAATCCAATCTATGTCTACACTAAATGCCTTGTTAATTATCGAGTATCATACGCTGCAATAATTACCAGCAAAATCTATGAATCATACATCGGAGTGGTATTCATAATGAAAAATTCTGATGGTAATAGTTTATGAAGATCACACAAGGTATTTATGACACCAACGTACAATACCTATTTCGAGGTATGGCAATCCACCATACTTGTTCTGCGTATAAGGCAGGCATCGGTCTTCATGGGCCCATCATCAAATGCGTAGTGCACAATGTAGTCATTTAGCAAAAAACTATGCCATCTTTGCTGTCAATTTGCAAAACATAGACTCATCCGAACATGCTATAATGTCTATAGGATGGTAAATTATAGCAACAAAGGCAAAATTGAATTTCAGCACATAATATATGTCTCGAATGGCAACCCACATTGTATACGCCCCCGTTACACACACAACCAGCATTTTGTGTTCCTAACATTCAAAAGAATAAATATGTTATATTGACCTGAATTGCACGCCAGGTGTTTCGAGGCAGCCAATGTGTACTTACAGCGCTCAATCTCCATTTTGAGGTGGATAATACGATAGACCCAAGCAAGTTCGATTGCTTCATCCTAATTATTAATGCCTGTTTTTGTTTAATCTGAAGACCAGCTGGCGTAACCTCACCTCGTGTCTGATTAACCAAAAGTACTACAAAGGGGCAATCACAGCGGCACACGACGTTTCATGGCTGGACACGATGGGACACGTTGGGATGTAACCAAGTACAGCGTACCCGGATATTACCCGAGGAATGGCTCTATAAGCAAGAAAGAAGGTCAAACCTAAAAAATCCTCTAGCTGAAAGGTGACCTTGAAGAAGTTATGAATTATATAACGCACGAGCAGCTGCCTGTAGCGGTGACATTGAGACAACCAATATATCCTAACTGTACCAACGTCACTCCATTAGAGGTGGTCTGCACTATAAAAGCTGCATGGAATTATTGATGACCTCGAAATCGCCTCCATGGCCCCTCGTTTGATTCTTAGAGCGTTATGTAGAAATGAGCGTCATCTCCAGCAATTGATATTGCAATGTTCATTGCAGTTTGTATCAAGCAATAATGTTTACAGCAAAGGAAATATGGTTAAGAGCAGTTATTAAGATGAAACATAAATCAAATAGCAATGGAAATTTCATGATTGTTACCGAAATTGCATAGACTGCAATGTGTAATTTGTTATGTTACTTTGAAGCCTCGGGTGAGACAATAACGGATCAAGTGCCACAACATTGGTATCCATCTATTTGGAAGCATGAATAGAACACTCATGATAGATGCATGATAATTTACAATCACCAAATAATTTATGCATAAATTGCCAATGCTTGAAAGGGACTCTCTTCATTATCAAACGAAACACGGCGGTTGGTTTAGGCGCCTTTGCCGAATATTCAAATGTTCCCACGATAGAGGCTTCGGATTATCATGCTTAAGATTCACTCATGTACGAGCCAAAAATCACAAAAAGGTGTTGGTCTAGTTATTGGCGAAAATGCGAAGCTCGGCGTTAGAGACGATTTATCCATATAAATTCGTCATGTATTCCAATCAGCATTAGTATGCAGCAAAACAACTGTCATAATGAGTTTGATGTACTGCCCCATTGGTGCAATCAATAGCGGAAATAAGTTATGTGTTAACCTGGGGGACAAGAATATTGATCACACAACTTTCAGGAGTCACAAATGCCCATCAACCAAGTTACATCAGATTCGATAGCCACCTGTTGAATGTACCTTATGTGCTGTGATTAACAATGTGCCTGACTGTGATGAACAGACAATCGCCAGACAATTGAGCCTAATATCTCATATATCATGGATCAGTCAGTCCCACACTTACCAAACCATATATACAATGATATACACCAATGTAGTCTATGTTTTTGATATATAACCGATATGTGCTGTGTGTTTGCACGACAAAAGACGGGGGCGGTAGGTGGTGGTGTGGAGATGGGATTTGTCTGACTTGTGAGAATGATAAGGAAGGGATGTGGATATATATTTTGCCTGGCATGTCGGCAATTTGTGGAGTTGACTTTGCGATCAGTTTTGTCTAATGTGTTGGCATGTCGAGGAGTGGTGTGGATGTTACCTTCGCCTTACGTGTCAACACGGGGTGGATGGGCTGTGGAATCTATCTTTATGTAGGACGTCAGTATGTGCGAAATGGCGCGGATATAAGCTACGATTTACGTATCATAGCTGCTTGCATTAGTGTTACTGTAAAACTCAGATACGTGATCAGACGAGAGCGAGGATCGGGAGGGACGAGCTTTAGAATACAATGACAGGTTACATCAACTTAATCCTACGTTGTAAAACAGCGAATTAAATATCGACCAAAATTACAAAGACGTGGGCGTCAGTAGATTATTTTTGCAATATTTCTAACAAGCTTAGATGACGACATTTCTACCATGCAACATTGCTGCTACTCATGACTTCATTTTGCAAATATGTGCCCAAAATTGTTTTGTCATGGTGCATTTACAATATATCATGTAAGACCAAGCCAGGCACATGATTTGATATCGGGATTCCTTGTTCCGCATCCTAATTGTTTAATTATAGGATGTTTTTGGGAAATTAAATTTGTGTTTTTCCCCATTTATGCGGGAAGAACTTTTTATAAATATTAGACTTTATTTTTTGAAGGGATACGTTGCATTATTATAGATGAAAGATATCTAGGCAAGGAAAATCACAAAATATAAAAAGATGGCAATGGATCAATGGTAGTCATAAAGATATCTTGTAGAAATCACCCGGCTATTGCTGTTCTGACATTACAAGACATTGAATTGATTCGAACTCTGGCACAGATATCCTTATTTGAGTACAAGAAATCTATTTCTATGTCGTGCAAGTAGTATTATGATTAACGCACCAGGATATATAGCGTTTCTAGAAAGAATTTAGATGCAAATGATGAGGCCATATGTTTTTAAGTGGGACTTGATTGGCATATTCCATGAGCGGTCTAACTAGGGATTTGTAAAACATACAAAATTTATCATGGACAGGTAATCAAAATATCGCCTTATTATTCCATGAATAGCATAGGCTTTATAACTATTTTTATTGATATTGACACCAAAAGTTAATCAACAATAACACCAATATCTTTTTCTGTTTGTGAGAATGAAAGCTTGCGACAGTTGGTTCCGATTGCATTGCTATGGAATTTTGTTGTTTCGGTGGAAATTCTCATTGTCTGACCTGTACCAGGAAAAAATTTAAGTAAGGAATCTCGAGAGTACTCATACATTGACTTTTCACATTCTTTCTCTTTATTAATTAAACGAAATATTTGGTAGAGACTTAGGAATCATCTATAATGAAAATCGCACACAAATAGGCCGATTCGCAGCATAGTACATATGAGTAAGACTTAGATAGTGTATTGGCATAGCATGACCAGAGCCATCGTTGAATATGACGTTCAGGAGTAAAAATGTAATGACATTCTATCACTGATGTTATTAGTTGAGCGTGTAAATTCAGACAATCTACCGCAATCACCGATAGATACCTTCTCATGAATATACACTTTAATGGTAAAGCATCAAAAAGATGGCTTCTAATTCGTAACACTCACCATTATACATTTATCGGTAATTGCCCTCAAAAACACGGTTTTATTGAGTATTTATATTGACGCTCTAATCAATCTATGGACGTTGCTCTATATAGTGTTCGGACTTTAAGACAACAGCTAAATATATTCTAATTTTGAGCGTAAGATAAAATTCGGTATAAATTTAGGTATGAGTGATGAATCGGCCCACTTTCGGGAAATAATGCATTGTGTCTTCGATCAATTCGGTCGTGTTTCTTATAATGCCACATGGTTACTGCATTAAGCCACGATAGCGGTAAGGCCAGCTCAAGAGAGAACCATCAATAACAAAATTGTGGTTGGAAATATGTCCTTATGAATTGCTACGTGACCCCATGAATCCTCGCTAATGAAATGTCACTAACAGCAAATGTATGCAACAAAAAATGCACACACTGGATTGCACAACAGCGAAGTGGTGTGAGAAGCTTTATTTAACGAATATGGTGTGAGATGTGTATAGGCTGACAGTGGAAACTTACAAAGCTGATTATGCGAGTATGGGAATCGGTCTCAACAGGCAAAAGATTGCTCTGCAACATTGCACATCACACAACCAAATCTGCGTAGCCTTCGTTGCTAACATCTGTTTGCGGAAAGCTGATATTTAACGTCACTCCATAACATCTTGAGGAATGCACTACTGATCTCTCATCGCAACTCAAATCGTGCCAAATTATATTTACACCCCACATCACTCTCACAGTGCTACTGTTGTAGTCTCTTGGCGGCAAAAATAGCATCTTGATTTCAGGGATAACTCCGATTAGGGCTTGGAAAATAACATGTATCATATCACTTCATTTCGTCTATGATATAACCTCCACATGATCATATTTAACCGCTCCGCTTAGCCATTGTGCAAAAATTGTCCTTACCTACCATAGTGACCATATCAAGACTCATAACAGTACTTTTGCGCTCTTATAAGATGAATAAGCAACCACAATTAATTTAACGCAGCATCCTGGCGGCAATCAAAGCAAGTTTTGCTATCTGTGGCCATGGCAATGCTGTTTGAAAAGCCACGAACTACAGTTTAGCTTCGCATTACAATTGATTCATCAGATCCATAAACGACTTCCATGAAGCCCACAACCATTAATTGTGGTTGGCTTCTTGGAAAATGGTCACGGTTGAGAGGATCCGTGTTTACAGTACACATGATAAATGAAGCTCAGTAACTGCCCCTCCCACAAGATCCAAGCAATTATACTGTTTGTTTTGATCTTCGAGATCTATGATGCAGCGCATTAGGGTGTCATCACTCAACGGCAACTGGCCGCCTTAATGATCGACAAGATGTATTCGATATGTTAAATATTCCGTTTAGGGATGGTGGTGCCCCGCAAGTATCCCAACAAGCACTATGATTAGCTAGTGTTAGCAAATATTGGATGGAGCTTAGTAAATTAAACTACTGCACGGCTTGGATGGGAGCAATGTATGGTTGGGATGAGTAGTTTTTCTTTCTACTCAATCTTTTGTTTGAGCTCGACAACAAGCTGTAAAAGAAGACAGCCATATATATGGATTTTGGTGGGCCTGAATTTGTTTGGGCTGGATAGTGTCGCAATTGAATAAATAAAAGACATTATTCATGATACAGGTACGCTCCTGTGCCTTGCCCTTTGTTTTGTTTGGTTTAGGGCAGCTGTATAAGCGAATGCATGTATTGTAAGGGTGCGGCATTATAAGATGTCAGATGATCCGACAACCCAGCGTTTGGTGTGTTCTGTTCATTCCGTTGTGCAATCGTATAATAGGCTTGCTTGTCTCTGTTACAATACATTCGGCACAGCTAATCAAATACAACAGTATCTACTTTAGGTGACAGCTTAGATTTGGCGCAGCTATCTACACGAGGAGAGCTTGTACAATTCCGATTGAATGCGTGTTCTATCATGAGCCCCTCACTGTGGCGTGTCTGACAGCGATAATGTATTGGCGACGACCTGGCAGAATGTCCATCTTTTTTTAAGATGATGCGGTATTTTTTTCGTGTAAATCAGTATGCGTTAGTTGTAATGATATTTGATAATTGCATTAAGAAACCACATAGGTAGAAAAAGAACAATTTGTCATGAACAATCGAAAATTTTACAGGTCTCTACTGATTGCCTTGCCAAATGTCAGGTGTCTTACGTTGCAATAGTAACCAGCAATATTTATCATACATCAGACATCAGAGTTGCAATTATGATTCCAAAATCCAATGGTAATAGTTATGAAGATCATATTACGTAATGATGAAACCCACATACAATTTCCATTGCCATTGCTGGCAACCTGCCGGTTTAAATTATATGCTGACAATATATAGGGACTACGGAGGGGTCCTGAAGACCTGAATGAATTTGCCCAATTTTCAGGCTCAAATTAACTATTATATAACACCTTAGTGCCTCATCATAGAAAGTCATTCAACTGTCATGCAATTAATCTTACTGTTGCAGTTTTTACCCAATTTTACTCGACTCAAAAAGACATCAACAAGACCAATGTGCTTGATCAAATTACTCGGAATTTGCCAACAATGATGTCACCTGAAAATCATAATGAGGTCACTTGTGCATAACGACATTTTGCCATGTAGTATTAAATTAGTTGCTGCGTCTTTGTAAGCTGTTTTTATAACATGACACGTGAACTTAAGATGATCGAGTTGTACCATCGTCTAATATACGTCAATGGGGCAATTCTTGCATTATGTCACCAATGATAAGGATTTAAGTGCGCTAGGATCATTGAATATATAATAGCTCACTACTATCATGACAACCCCTCTGTCAAGCGATGAGAAATCGGGCATTGTTTTCAACCGTATGGGGCGCTCAGATGGTCTACAAAATATCCATACTGATGCGTTGATTAATCAACTAGTGCTGCTTGAACGATTGTCATATATCTATGAAATGCACATTGAATATACGCTTAGATTCTTTTTAAGGGACATGTCATCAAAAATATTCGAATTTCCGTTCTGAAAAAACCTGATTGATTCCCTATTAGATTTACTAATGATATCCAACAAATCTGATCCCATCGGTGACCCAAGTTATGTGCTAGCTTTTTGACGGGGCGTGAATTTAGACCTAGACATGGTACACGGTGCTATACACTTCATCCGAGGCTGAAAACGGTGAGAGTTTGAGCGACAATACCAGAAAATAACAGTTTTGTGCATGCATAGTTAGCAACAACACAAAAATGGAAGCGACATATAAATTGTACAAAAACATTACGGTGCTAAGACGGGGCTTTCTTTGAATAATCAGAATATCGCCTTCTAGCGTTTATGGTACACAAATCGGTGAACCCATTACAATCCACTGGTCAGCTTAGTATTCCGGTGGTACGAATGAAGTACATATATCACGTGCATGATAGTTTACAATTACCAACGATTTTAAGAATGAATTGACAATGGTTGAACTGAGCTATCTTCATTATCAATTATTTCTTTTTTAATTTGTCTAGTTATGAACGTAAATGTTAAGCTCTGTGTTAGAGACGGTTCATCCATATCTACTTGTCATGTATTCTTTGGTATGGAGTAAAACAATAATGTAAGTTCATAGTGATTGTGATCTGTTGCCGCATGGGGGCAATCAATAGCAGAGAGGTATTACCCTGAAAGAAAGGAATATTTATCTTCTCAGATGTCATGTCCAAATTAATGAGTTTCATGGGACAAGATTTGCAGGTAGATATAAACATTCGAGAGTCACAAACACTCCATCAATCAAATTGCATCAGATTTGAATGCCACTTGTTACGAAGCGAACTTTGGGAAATATGGTTGTTAATTACGTTTGTGAATAACAATGCACCTAACTTTGATGAGCAGACAATCGCCTTTCAATTGAGCAATTATTTCACAAACATCACTACATGGATGTCCACTGTCTCACACGCGCTACTATAATCCCCACACAGCATCAACATGACTGGCTCCGCTCAAAATGATATATCAGAGGCTGTTTTGTATGATCATTGAATGTGCAAACATGTCTACGTTTTTTTTATTAGTTAAGCTAATGAGCATACCCTCAAACACAGTCTGCTGAAACAATGAGCTTATCATATTGCATGTATAGGATATCATAGGACATCATCTCATTTGAACAACTCCTGCTTATTCTAATTTCGGAACCAAATGTTTGCTTCCTCAGGTGTCATTGTCTTTGGTTTTTGTCAGTATATTTCACATATGAATGATTATTACCTGTGTGTGGAGAGAGTAGCATTGAGTGAAAAAGGCAATTTTCCTCATTAATTTTCTCTTCGCACATTCGCTAAATACATCGGAAGGCTTAACCACATGGAATTTTTTTTCCATTGAAGTGCTATTACAATTTTGCTGAGTTTACAAGAAAGAATATTAATCACAAGGAGCATATTTTTAGTTTTGACTATAAATGAGAATAACATCAGTTAAGGATGTTTATATAGTTTGGTATAAGTGCCCTTGGAGCGATAATAGAACGTTCATTGTATGCTGCTGCTCTATTTCATTCACTTTGCTTTAAAAGCTGATCAAGCGTGGCACCTTAATATTTCCTTCTGTAGTATTTGCCATAGCATGTAATGTAGCTATATTATTTTTCCTCGGGCTTCTCCAGATATGGTTCCTCACGCCGTTTGAACTATGTGGCAATTTATTGGTCAAATGGTCGAATGTCGTGTTGACGGCATATCATGGGCGTTTTATCCCCATCCCTAACACAGATACATCTCCTGGTCAATAAGAATGTCATGCTGTATTTACACGATATCAGTTAAAGATCAGGCCAGACACATGATATAAGAGCTGAATTCCTTGCTTCAGATTTTAATCGTTCAATAATTGCATATTTATAGGTTCCATTCGTTTTTTGTCTCACTTATATGTGGCGAAATTTGTGCAATCTTTACACAATGGTTTCTTTTAAGGAATTCGTTGCGTAACCTGCAATGGATCAATGGCGGTTATAAATATATATTATCACAATAATCCGGCTATTGCCGTTCGGCCAAGAAAGACATTGATTTGATTGGAATACTTACACAGATAACCATATTTGAGTACAGTATCGCTTTACCGTATAAATGATATTGACAGCAGTTGAAATCTTTAGCCTGCATTACTCAACAAAGCTAGCTAAACGAGCAACTACATTGAAAAGACGTATCAGCTTATTTCTTGTTAGAAAGGTAACAGTGATTATCTCAACATTTAGTCGCCTATAATGACGTTAAACAAAGTTAATGATTACAGGCCATGAAGTAGATAACAAAAGTGTGACTCCGCAATTGTAAGGATGACACTTTCTACTTGACAGTGTTATTTAGCATTGGCAACTTTTGTACTATCATTAAAATATCCAGTAACTATCTACTCTGCATAGGTGTTAAAAATTGGTTTTAAAATCTGGTCGGTAGTAATCAAACTTACTTGGTCGCAGCAATATTTGAATTTTGGTTATTATCTAGCGTTGAATAACTGTTCGTTGTACAGTATCATCCGTAGCCAAGATTCATAGCAAACCGATACGAACATATTGTGGAATGAAGACATTTTGGTCTTCAATCAGTTATGTTACGCTTACAAGGGGATCGCTGGCGTGTACTTTCGGTGCCTTCTAAGACCATCCAAATCGTTTTGGTCGTTTACCCCATGTAGAATAAAGACCTGGGTGCCTCTTCTGTTTTCGTGCAGCGTCAGATAAAACGTGGCACAAATTTATGTTTAATGGGATGAATCGGCAGACTTTTGTGAAATGATGCATCGACTCGTCCGATTAATTCGGACGTGTTTCCATTAATGCCATATAATAGTGCATGTAGCAATGATAACAGTAGGACCATCACGAAAGAGAACCATAAATCATCAATTATATAGGTCTTACGAATTGCTTACAACCGCACCAGGGATCACGTGACCACATGAAGCGGTGCCTCGCAGATGAAAGCAATGTCACTAGCAACAAATGCATGCAGCTGCAATTATGTCATAACGTCCAAACAATAATAGTAGCACAAACTCGATTGCGCATCAGTGAATCGGTGTGACAATCTTTATATAACGAATATTGTGTGAGATGTGTGTTGGCTGACAGCCAAAACTTACACAGCTGATAATGCTAGACAGGGAGACAGGGTTATTCAAAAATAATCTTTTCACGTTCTCTATCATGTCAGGGCTATTTATACAGCGATTCGTTTCATGGGTTAGGGGTACTGTTGCTTTAGATTCTAAATTAAAAATGCCTATGATGGAATGAGAAACGGAAAACAATCGTTAGAAATATTAATGTACAGGGACGGGCATCGACTTCGATTCATTACAGACCATTCATGATCTAAATATATAATGTCCAGTCAGGGCCGACAAACAAAAGAGTTGATTTAAGGCATGGTCACCGAAAGACTTTATAAATATCATTACTAGAAATGCAGAATTTGCAAATGTTTATGGCGAAAGACATTTATGCATAATAATAACATCTTTGATCTGATTGCCTTTGGCTTGGTGTGATTTTACCACAATTTGTCTGGGCGAGGTCATGTTTTAGAGTACAATTATTTTCTTTTGTCAAACCTCAATTCTTAACACGGCTTCCATGAAGTGTATGAAAGATAATGGTTGTTGCATGCAGCTCTGAATCGACTAAGTCTGCGTATTTTGGTGTAATATTCAGGACTGGATGATTGATAGAATGGAAATGTAATAACTGGAACAGTTTTGCCGGAGATACACACATCTCTGTAGAGATAGACAGCAACTCGGGTATTGATCTCTTAAACAATTGGCTTTGGCAACTTAAATCACGAATATTCCAGAGTGGTGCCTAATGCAATCAAGAATATTTGGACAACGATGGCTTGCAGGGCATATGTCGTATCAGCAGCACATCAACGACCTTTTTATCACAACCCATAACATTTCGCTCATCCATAAGACTACCTTGCAGCATTAAGGTGATTTCAAAACGAAGAAGATAGGCTCTATTTTTAGAACTCGATTCCGATGCTGTCTATGTATTATAGCACTTTCCATAAATCACCTTTGCTGGTAGTGGTATCTTTTCGTAAAGACACTTGGATAATTCGTGACATAGAGTCATTTGGCAATAAAATGTGTTAAAAGTCATTAGTTTACTTCATATTGGTCACTGTTTAATGGAACGATTACATTTGTCATTTCTCAACGGTGTCAATTGCAATCCGTACAATTATTGTATGAGTTTATACGGATACGATCTTACTCGCCTGCCGTCTATGTTCGGATTCAACAATTATCGAATCATGGCAGCTGGTGGGAGCTAATCTTACGAAAATAGATGTACAGGAGAAAACAATTAACAATAATACATTGAACTAGACGCATACCAATTGGACAAGAAAGTGTAGAAATAAAACATTTCTTATCAACATGCGCTCCTCCGCACCATAAAATGTGTGAACACGCCACCTATGCACAGCGCGTTACTACCATGTCATCAAATTTAAAACCATTTAAAGGTTAAGGACCACGTTTTAGGCCAACTCGCCTTAACCAATTAAACTTCCAAAAATCTTCAACATAAACCATAACATTGCAATTCCTGAGACTAGTGATCAACAATGCAATGAGCTTGTGTTGACTTTATGGAAGCGCCACCTGACGGTGAGCTTGCTGGTAACTCATGGAAATCCTTCACCGCCATAACTGAAGTGCTTACTAGAGCATGGAAAGGCTTTACATTATTTGAATTAATCCGAATGCTTGCACAGTGAAGCTCATATGAGCCTATGGAAAGGCGTCGTACTACATTGTACGTTGTACTAACGACTGCTGAAGTCGTAAACAAGCTTTCCTCAATTAAAGCAGCGAAAGAAACATGTTGGTGAAGTGGATATCATGCCTTGCAAGAACACTGATGTTATATCACTATTACTACGATTTCTCTTCCATGTGAAGATAGTTTGCTATTCCGGATAGAATTTGGTACACAGTGATGTACACAATATCTCCACTACATTAAGCTTTTTGTATACTCTCGATAGCAATGAGATGCCACATCATCATTAACCAAGGCATCCTCATTGCCCGCATCCTGTGTGCTTCGAGCGCTGCAGATTTGCTCTCTAAGAGCATTTACAAAACAATACGGTGCAAAAAAAATATCTTTTGTCGTTGAAAAGTTAAGATTAATGATATTGCACTAACGACAAAGGGTAGCATTATAAATAAGTATGACTTGATCAAGGTTATTTTTGAATATGCTTGAATAAGCTTTAAAATGACGGCTGAATTAGCCAGCTCTATATATCACCAATACAATGTGGTGTGCGTTTCAGAAAACATTCTTCGCACGAGGTGATGGTTAGTTGCTTTAAGCTACCTTGTGTTTTTTACACGTGATCAGTGAGGCGCAGTGACAACTCCTCTCTTAAGGTACATTTTATTGTTTTCGATCATAAATGCCAACGCTGCAGTTTTTTGGGCGTCATCGGTCTAGCATCGGACGTTGAGTCCTAAAATATATTTATGAGATTACGGAGTGAAGAAATGTTCATCTCAATGAATCTATAACTGCTGTTACAACATAGAACTGTCCGTTGTTCCTTGTAAGCAGCAGCATAAAGCAGTATTGTTTTACCTTCATTCAAACAGTCGTCAGAGTTCCCAGAGTGCTGAAGATCTGTGACGTTAATGTTCATCGTCGTAATAGCAATAGTGTATTACATTAAAATAAACTGTCAGGGAGAATATCCCGGGATTAAATATGCTACTTGGTAGATTTGAATATGCTTAAATATGATTGTTTTAAACAGAGTATCGATTGCAGGTCCCATGAGATAGAGAAGATGACACTTGTACTCACCCAATCCTGGTACGGCTTGGGGTTGCTGCGTTTAAGAATCCATGCATATTAGCGGCTGAAATTGTGATAGGAACCCAGCAACATATCCTATACTTTGTAATGTAATTTGTACTGTGTCAGCCGATGGATATGTTTGTCTTTCAAGATTACCTTGCGATCTATTGGTATTTACCGTTGTCAGAGCGCGCTGCTTTACCGTCCCATGTACGTGTGAACTATTTGCGCATTATATAATCTTCGATGTATTGCTCATATGAATCACTGGACAATGATATCTATGGTACCAACATTTCAAATGCTCCTTGAAAGCTGTCTAAGCTATCAATTCCTTCGTTCAAGCAATATGGCTGACAGATATTAGGTCAAAAACAACTTATGGATGAGAAAATATTCCGAAGTAGAAAAAATGTTACTGTATAAAAATGTAAAGCCAATACCCTGTTTTTAAATTTAGGAGTCGTCTTTTTTTGTAAACATCAAAGTTCGTGTATATGTCATTACCTAATCAATTACTATCAAATAAAGCGGTTTTTGCCCTAATTTAATTGCTTCAGACAGACATCTACATAAGCAATTTGCTTGATCGGATAACCTTTGCTGTCGGTTAGCACGACATAGACTCACCCGAACATGCTATAATGTCTATAGGATGGTAAAAAACTGACTTCCGCATACCTAAATAATTTAAGCACACAATATATATTCCGAATCGCGACCCACATTGTGAACACCCCTGTTACACACAACAAGCACTTGATGATCCTAACATTCACCAGAATAAAAATGTTATATTGACCTGAATTGCACGTCAAGTGTTTCGAGGCAGCCAATGTAAATTTCCAGCACACAATTGCCATTTTGAGCTGGATGATAGACCCAAGCAAGTTCGATTGCTTCATCCTAAATCTTAATGCACGTTTTGGTTTCATCTGAAAACCAGGCGGTGTAACATCACAGTGCAGACGTGTCTGATTAACCAAGAGTACTACAAAGGGGCAATCACAGCGGCACGCGACGTCTCATGACTGGACACGATGAGACACGTTAGGATGTAACGATGTACAGCGTCCCCGGATATTACCAGAGGAATGGCCCTATGAGCAAGAAAGAAGGTCCGCCCCAATGAATCCTCTAGCTGAAAGGTGATTTACATTGACCTTGAAGTTATGAATTATATGACGCACAAACAGCTGCCTGTAGCGGCGACATTGCTCATATTGAGACATTAAATATGGCCTTACTGTACCAACGTCATCCCACTAGAGGCGGTCTGCATATATTCCAATCCGCATTCTTTAGTATGCAGTAAATCAACGGTCATAATGAGTTTGATGTACTGCCTCATTGGTGCCATCAATAGCGGACAAATATATGTGTTAACCTGGGGGACGATAATATTGATCCCCTCAGGTGTCAAAGTTATGTAAAAACTTACGAGTTTCACAAAATTACATTCACTAGTAGATATGTGTGGCAAATCACAAAACTTTCTGGAGTCACGAATGCCCAATCAACCAAATTGACTGTACCTTATGTGTTGTGATTAACAATGTGCCTGACTGTGATGAACAGACAATCGCCAGACAATTGAGCCTAACATCTCATCTATCATGGATGTATTCAGTCCGTGCCACACGTACTAAACCATATATACAATGATATACACCGATGAAGTCTTTGTGATTTATATATAACGTCCGATATGTGTTGTGTGTTTGCACGACGACGAGCGGGAGCAGGAGTCGGTGGTGTGTAGATGTGCTTTGTCGGACTTGTGAAAATATCAAGGAAGGGATGTGGATATATAGTTTGCCTAGCATGTCGGCAATTTGTGGAGTGGACGCTGCGATCAGCTTTGACTTATGTGTCGGCATGTCAAGGAGGGGTGTGGATGTTACCTTTGCATTACGTGTCAACACGGGGTGGATGGGCTGTGGAAGCTATATTTATGAGGGGCGTCAGCATGTCGCGTAATGGCGCGGATATAAGCTACGATTTACGTATCGTGGCTGCTTTGCATTAGTGTTACTGTAAAACTCAGATACGTGATCAGACGAGAGCGAGGATCGGGAGGGACGAGCTTTAGAGTTACCAATGACAGGTTACATCAACTTAATCCTACGTTGTAAAACAGCGAATTAAATATCGACAAAAATTCTAAAGACGTGGGCGTCAGTAGATAATATGACGAGCTTTGATGACGACATTTCTAACATGCAACATTACTGCTACTCAGCCAGATAACTTCATTTTGCAAATATGTGCCCAAAAGTGCAATATGCTTGGTGCAAACACATATATGAAAGAAGTAGAGCTATCGATTGTGTATAATCTGTGCGCACAAGAGACTCCTTATTCAAAAGGAATTCATGCTTTGAATAAATATCTTGTCAAACAAGATAACCGCAAATTACTTCACTCGTTATAATTCAGTCATTATTGTATTGTATTTTTTTTATCCTCGCAATTGAACAGTAAAGGGACAAGCAGGTGATCACTTTTGTTCTTTAAGAATGATACCCTCGCATTTCTTTACAAGTTTTATAAGCCCAGCTCTTCCACGCGTATCATTGCCATGACAATGAGCCAATAAAGGGATTGTATAAAAGGGGTATGGAGGGACGTTATCTTATAGCTGCAAACTTGCTATTGCAAGAACGATGCAGCACAACTGTGTAAATCTGTCTATGATGCTGAGAATGGTGTATTGTCGGGTAAGATACATGCATGGGCGCAATGCAGTTGGCACACAATGTACGTACGAGGCAAACACATGGACACAACCTACAGAACGTAAGCATTCTTTGTTGCCAGCCCTCGTGCTTGTGATTGACACGACACGTGCACATCTCATGCGATCGCGTCCAGGCGTCCATATTCGCATTAAAATCACAGGCCTTATAACGTTAAAATAGCAAGGGTTTTGTTTTTATCGCTCCATTGTTAATATCACCGACCATTACACTGGTATATTCCCTTATCATTCCGCATTTACAGGATACCATACATATATGAGGCTGCCTGTTTAAACCTAATCTTTACCACCTCGGGTGTCAGTGTCTTGTGTTTTTGTCAGTACATTTTATATATGAATAAATATTTTCTGTGTGTGGAGAAAGTAACATAATTAAATACATTGAGTGGCAATTGCCACTTTTCTCTTCAACATTCGTTTCAGATTCGTCGCCTGATTGCTTTAGAAGGCTTACCCGAATGCATATTTTCTTCAAATTAAGAGGAATTACATTTTTGCAGAGATGAAATGAATATTTCAAACATATATTTTGATACAATTACCTTTGGATCGATAATAGAACGTTGAACAGACGATGACGCTCTGCTTTGTTCATGTTGTTTAAAAAGCTGGATATGACACCTGCAATCTGTAGGTGCAGTATTTAGATCCTGCATTTTCTTCCCTATTATTATCCATAGCAAGGAATTGAGTAAAACGAATTGTGTGTCAATGTACTGCGCAAAGGGTCTGATGTCGTGTCGACCGCATATCATGGGCGTTTTATCCCCAGCCATAACAAAGATATATCACCCGGTGACTGTCATGGTGCATTTACAATATATCATGTAAGACCAAGTCAGACACATCGATATAATATCGGGATTCCGTGTACAGTATCCTGATCGTTCAATTATAGGATGTTTATGGGGATTAATTTGTGTTTTTCCCCCATTTATGCGTGGTAAAAACTTTTTATAGCTATTAGACAATAGCTTTTAAAGGAACATGTTGCGTAACGTTAGATGAAAGATATCGAGGCTAGCAAAAACCGGAAATATAAAAAGATGGCAATGCATCAATCATGGTTATGAAGATACCAAAGCTAGGAAAAAACCCGGCAATGGATCAATGAAAAAGATATTGCTTAAAATTAACATCAATGATGGTATATGAAGATTAAACAGATTATGGATCACTGATGGTATAAAGATATCGAAGCTACTGTTGTGAAAATTCTCTTGATGGCTATGTGTAGTTTAGAAAAAAGTCAACGACGTTGTAGGGGGGCGAAATATAAACTTCTCTTTATTCATTTAAGGTTCTTTTGATGACTGCCGTAATGTGTGCCTGAAGACTGTTGTAGGAGGGAGATACCAGGAGATGCAATGGTTAGGGGCTTATAAAGATCTCCAAGTTCGAGGCAGCCACTGTGTAGTTAGGGTTGAGGCTTAAAGCCTTAATTAGTTGACCAATGACGGCACGCGTATTGTTCCTCGTGGTATGAAGGTTGTAGGGTGTTAAGCAGATAGGGCTTTAACGTTTTCTCTGCAGCCGCATATTTTAGATTAATGATCCACGACACTAGGAAAACCCAAAATATAAACAGATTGCAGTGTATCAATGATGGTTATAAAGATATCGAAGCTAAGAAAAACCTAAATTAAACAGAAGATGGCATGGATCAATGATGATTATAAAGATATCGAAGCTAGGAAAAACCTAAATCATAAAAAGATGGCAATAAAATATAAAAAGATGAAGCAGTGGATCAAATGATGGATCAATGATGGTTATAGTGATATCCTGTAGAAATCACTATTTGTTTGAACATGGCAAGACATTGAATTGATTCGAAGTCTGGCACAGATATCCTTATTTGAGTACAGGAAATCTATTTCTATTTCTGTGTAATTAGTATTAGCAACTGATGAAATCCTAATCTACCATAGCTCATTTAAGGTAACAAAACGAAGAGCTTGATTCAGCTAGCTATGATTATCTCACAATGATATATGGTCTTTCTAGAAAGCTCATGATGAGGCCTTACCAGAGAAAGTGTATAAATCAATAAAAGAATTGTGGTTCGAAATATTTTCAGATCAATTGCACAAGCAAATAGGAAATATGTCATATGGTCAATTGATTTACTTTACGCTGCAGTAATTGCCTGCTAAAACTCAGTCATCACACGTTTTGTTTAAGCTGCAGTTTGATCATTGCTTACACCCGCATCATAGAGCACGTGACCACATGAAGCAGTGCCTCGTTGATCAAATGTCACTAGCAGCAAATGCATGCAGCTGCAATGATGGCATAAGTTGCACACACTGGATTGCACAGCAGTGACGTGGTGTGAGAAGCTTTATATAACGAATGTGGTGTGGGATGTGTATTGGCTGACCGCCAAAACTAACAAAGCTGATTATGCGAGTATGGGAATCGGTCTCAACAGGCAAAAGATTGCTACCCAATATTGCACACCATACAATCAAATCATCGTAGCCTTCGTTGAAAACATCTCCTTTCAGCAAATGATATTTAACGTCACTCATTAACAACCTGCGGAATGTACTATTAATCTCTCAGTGCAAATCAAATCGTGCCAACTTATATTTACACCCCACATCACTCTCGCAGTGCTACTTTAGTAGTCTTCAGGCGGCAAAAAGAGCAGCTTGATTTAAGGGACAACTAAGGTTAGGCCTGGGAGAAAAACATGAGGTTATCTCACTTCGTCTATGATTTAACCTCTACCTGATCATATTGAACCGATCTGCTTAACAATGTTGCAAGAATTATGCTTTCCAACCATAATGACCCTAACAAGCCTTCATAACGGTACTTTTTGCGCTCTGATGATGATAAATAAGCAACCACAACTAATTTGACGCAGCATCCTGGCTGCAACCAAAGCAAGTCCTGCTATCTGTGGCCATGGCATTGCTGTTTGAAAGGCAACTATCTACAGTTGAGCTGCGCACGACAATTGATTCCTCAGATCCATACCCAACCTCCGTGGAGCCCACTGAATACGCCAATGGTAAGGATAACTTATTAATTGTGGTTTGCGTCTCGGAAAGTTATCACGGTTGAGGAGACGGTTAGTGGAATCATCCTGTGTTTACAGTACACATGATTAGTGAGGCGCAGTAGCAATTATACTGTTTGTTTTTATCTTCGAGATCAATGATGCAGCGCATTAGGGTGTCATTACTCAACGGTAACTGGCCGCTTAAATAATCGACAAGATGTATTCGATAAGGGACTAAACAAAGACTCATTTCTGTGCAAACATCAAATGTGATAAATATTCCGTTAAGGGACGGTGTGGTGCCTTCCCCCGCAAATATCCCAACAACCTCTGGGGTTAGCTAGTTTTTGCAAAATATTTGATGGAGCTTAGTAAATTAAACTACTGCTCAGCTTGGATGGGAGCAATGTTAGTTGTGTTAAGTTGTTTTTCTTCCTTCTCAATCTTTTGTTTGAGCCCGACAACGAACTGTAAAAGAAGACAGCTATATATGTGGATATCGTAGGAATCGTATACCAAACATGACACATGTACGCTCCTGTGCTTCTGTTTGGGTTTGGTTTAGGGCAGCTGTATTAACGAATGCATGTATTGTAAGGTTGCGCCATTGTTTATATTGCTCTGCCATCGCATAATAGGCTTGCTTTGCTCTGTTACCATATATTCAGCACTGCTAATCTAATGCAAATGTCACCATTCAGATTATTAATATTTACTTTTGATGACAACTCAGATCTGGCGCAGCGATCTACTGGAGGACAGTTTGTACTATTCCGATTGAATGCATGCTCCTTAAGGCGCCCCTCTCTGTGGCGTGTCTGACAGCGGAAATGTATTGGCGACGACCTTCCAGAATGTCCATCATTTTGTAAGATGATGCGGTATTTTTGCATGCTTGAGTGATTATGATATATGATGGATGCAATAAAACACCACATAGGTAGAAAAAGAACAATTTGTAATGAACAATCAAAGATTATCCAAGACTTTTCCTTTTCCATCTCTGGCAACCTCCCGTTTTAAATTACATGTTACTGTTAGTAAAAGTTAAGTATCCAGTATGATATGCTGACCTAAATTGCACGTCTGTGTATACTTACATTGTATGCTGAACGATGTAAATACTTATTATTTCAATCTACGAATATACGTGAATTCGGGTAAAGGGTAAAGGGTTTCTATGAGCATTATCCACGGAAATCATTCAGAATGTCAATTATTATTATTAAAACTGCATGCAATTCTTGATGACTTCGACGTCGGTCCAGTGGTCTTTCATTTGACCACAGAATTGTTACGTGGATATGAGCGCCCAGTCAAGATCTGGCAATGTTCGCTGAGATTTGAATCAAGCAATATTGTTACCAGCAAAAGAAATACATTTGAGTCAAGCCATCAAAAGAAATCCTAAATGAAATGGCAATGAACAGTTGATGATTGGTTCAGGTTGGACAATTACGGATCAATTGCGACAACAAAGGTTTCCACCAGAAGTACGAATGATATACACATATCACATGTATGGTAGTTTACAATTACCAAAGATTTTAAAAATAAATTGCCAATGCTTGAGCTGAGCTCTCTTTATTATCAATTATTTCTTGCACCAAACCTTATGCAAAAGAGGACTTATCTCGCACTCGGAACAGATCTGCGAACGAAACACTGCCGTTTGATTCAGAGCCTAAATTAATGAGTTTCACAGGACAAGATTTGCAGGTAGATATATATAAACCTTCTAAAGTCCCGAATAATCCATCAACCAATTGTCATCAGATTCGAATGCCACTTGTTATGAAACGAACCTTGGGAAATATGGTTGTTTCTTTACGTTTGTGATTAACAAAGCACATAACTTTGATGAGCAGACAATCGCCAATCAATTGAGCAATTATTTCAATAACATCACTACATGGATGTCCACTGTCGCACACGCGCTTCAATATTCCCCACACAGCCTCAACATGACTGGCTCCGCTCAAAATGAATTATCAGCGTGTTTGTTTTTAATGACCGTTGAATGCGCAAACATGTCTAAGGCGCCTTTTGTTTTAGGTACAAAAAATAGACACATCCTTTAACACTCTCTGCTGTGTTTGTGGCCGACCCTCTTGCTGGTGCCTGACACCACGCATTGCAACGTACATCCAGTAGCACATCTGCACAGATCGCGTCCTGGCGCTTCTGTTTGTAGCAATAATGTTTTGTTTATATCGTTCCATTGTTAATATCACCGGCCATAAAGCCGTTATGTTCCCTGAAACAATGAGCTTATCATACCGCATTTACAGGAAATCATATGAATACGAGGGCTGTCACGTATTTGAACAACTCTTGCTTATTCTACTTTCGAAACTAAATCCTTACCTCCTCGGTTGTCATTTTCTTGTGTTTCTGTCGAGGAAAGTTTAACCAAATGAAAATTTCTTCAATTGAGGTGCAATTATAACTTTGCTGAGTTTATAAGAATAAATCCAAATCGGCTTAACGTTGGTTGCACATATCTCTTTGCAGCCAATGAATATTTAACGTCTTCCTGTAGCAACTAGCCGAATATAATGTAGATCCAACATTACATTTTACAGTTAAAATAAATCACTTAAAAAATCATCAATAAACTTTGATACAATTGTCCTTGTAGCGGTAATAGAGCATTCAATGAATGATAATGCTCGTTTTTTTTTTTGTTTCACGAGCTGCTAATGGATCCCTTAAATCTCTAGGTGTAGTATTTTGGTTCCCTAATTGTAGTATTATTTTCTGTGGTATTTGCCATAGCATGGAATTTTACAAAATGGTTTTCTCCAAGTTACTCATCACGCCATTTGAAATATGTGGCAATTTATTTCTCAAATGTCTATTGTCGTGTTGAAGGAAAATCATGGGCGTTTTGGACCCGGCTATAACACAGATATATAGCCTGGTTAATACAAAAGTCATGTTGCATTTACACGATATCATTCAAATACCAGGTCAGACACATGATTTAAAAGATCCGAATTTTAATAGTCAATAATCGTATGTTATTTGGTATTTTTTGCTGATTAGGCGTTCATTAGACGATGATTTTTCAAGGAATCGCTACCTAACTTGTCTTGAAAGATATCGAAAGCTCATAACCGAAAATAGAAAGACGGTTATAGATCAATGGCGGTTATAAAGTTATATTGCAGAGATCATTCTTCTGTTCTTGTGAGAGAAGACGTTGAATTGAACCGACAACTGACAGATATAACATTATTTGAGATAAGGAAACCCATATTATTGCCGTGTAAATAGTACTAACAAATTGTAACATACCATGACTCAATATAGGAAGCAAAATGAGGCAAATCATTAAATGGGATATCTAAGCGCGTTCCATGTGGGGAAAGCTAACAATTAATATAGCACCCTAATTGCAATGTCGTCTTAACATGCGGATATTTGGCGTTTATAGAAAGTATTTAGACGCCAGTGATGAGGCATCACCACGTTTCTGGTTTCAGGTCATACCTTGAATAGCATAATGTGACCCCGCAATTGTATTGATTGTAAACTCTCGCTTGCAATAATTTGACATTCTGGATAGTAAATTGATCTCGTTTTATCCCCGACATTTACAAAAGTTAAATTGCCCACATCAGAGTGGTAGCGATTCAATATGATGAAGCATCTATAATTTAAATCGCACATTAGTCAATAAAACTTAACTTCATCGAAGCAGAAGCGATTTGAGATTTCGATAGTAATTATTGCATGACCAACACCATCGTTGAACATGGCGTCAAAGAGTACTAAAGGGATGACGTTTCATCACTAGTGTAATTGTTTAAGATGTATATGCAGTACATCTACAGCGGACACTCACAGATACACACATTAATTGTAATTCTTTAGTCGGAAAATGCCTCAATTTCACATTTCATCTATAACAATGTTATTTAGCATTCATGTTATTTGCTACTATCATTCAATAATCCAATAACTATCTACACCGCATAGGTCTTAAAAATAGCTTTGAAAAGCTCGTCGGTAGTAATAAAAATTACTTGGTCACAGCAATATTTGAATTTCATTATTATCTTGCTTTGAATAACTGCCCGTTATACAATTTCATACGTAGCCAAGATTCATTGCAAACAGATACGAACACATCGTGAAATGAAGACATATTTGTCTTTAACCAGTTATGTTACGCTAACAAGCAGATTGCTGGCGTGTACTTTCGGTGATGTCTAAGATCAAACAAATCACTTAGGTATTTTATCTCATGTAGAATTCAAACTAAAAGACAACATGGCTACTCATTTGGGTGCCTGTTATGTTTCCGTTTGGCGTGCCAGATAAAACGTGGCACAAATTTATGCATAAGGGATGAATCGGCACGCTTTTGTGAAATGATGTACAGACTCGTCTGATTAATTCGGACGTGTTTCCAATAATGCCGCCTGAATGTGCATGTTGCAACGATTACGGCAAGACAATCACAATAGAGAACCACAAATCATCAATTATGTACGTCTTACGTTTTGCCAATGCACTCACACGAGCCGATCAGAAATATGTCTCATGGTCACTCAAACATCCTCACGCTGTAGTAATTGCCTGCAAAACCTGTCATCACACGTTTGGGTTTAGATAAAGTATTCAATATGCTGCAGTTCGATCGTTGATTACATCCGCATCATAGATCACGTGACCACATGAAGCAGTGCCTCGCAGATATAAGCAATGTCACTAGCAGCAAATGCATGCAGCTGCAATTATGTAATAACATCCAAACAACAATAGTAGCATACACTGGATTGCGCAACAGTGAATTGGTGTGAGAATCTTTATATAACGAATATTGTGTGAGATGTGTGTTGGCTGACAGCCGAAACTAACAACGCTGATTATGCGAGTATGGTAGTCGGTTTCAACAGGCACAATATTGCTACCCAATATTGCACACCACGCAACCAAATCAGCATAGCGAACGTAGCACAAGTCTCTTTGCAGCAAAATGATATTTAACAGCTTGATTTAAGGGTTATGCCTTTCTCCCTACGTTTATGATATAACCGTCTATGATATAACCCCCTCATTACCCCTAGTTAGCAACTCAGCCTTACAATTATGCAAGAATAATGCTTTCTAACCATAATGACCATATCAAGACTTCATAACGGTTTCTTTTGTGCTCTGATTATGATTAAACTACTGCTCAGCTTGGATGGGAGTAATGTACGGTTATGTTGAGTGAGTTTTTTTTCCTTCTTCTAAATCTATCGTTTGAATTCCACAGCGAACGTTAAAGAATACAGCTAAATATATGGCGTTTGGTTGGCCTGAATTTGTTTGTGTAGCAATTGTATATCAAAGGAGACATAAAACATGACACATGCACCATCCTGCACCAAGAACTCTGTTGGAGTGTGGTTTAGGGCAGCTGTATTAGCGAATGCTCGATTGTAAGGGTGCAGCATTGTAGGAGGTCAGATAATCCAGCAACTCAGCCTTTGGTGTGTTCTGTTTATTGCGCCGTGTCATCGTATAATAAGCTTGCTTGTCTCAGTTACTCTACATTCGGCACCATTCAGGTTATTGGTATTTACTTGAGGTGACAGCTTTGATGTGGCGCAGCTATCTACACTAGGACAGCTTGTGCAATTCCGATTGAATGCGTGTTCCTTCAGGGTCCCCTCTCTATGGCATGTCCGGCAGCGGAAATGTATTGGCGACGACCTCGCAGAATGTCCGTCCCATTGTAAGATGATGCGACATTACTACGCGTCAATCGTGTTAGTGGTAATGATATATGATGGGTGCATTAGCACACAACATAGGTAGATATATGAAGAACAATTTGCCATGAACAATCGAACATTATTCAAGTCTCTACTGATTGCCTTGCCAATTGTCTAGTATCTTACGGTGCACTAATTACCAGCAATATTTATCACACATCAGAGTTCCAATTTTAATTCCAAAATCTAATGGCAATAGATTATGAAGATCATATAAAGTAATAACTAACATGCACTTTCCATTTCCATTACTTGCAACCTTCCGGTTTCAATTCAGGCTACTGTAAGTAAAAACTAAGTATCCATTCCAATTACGGGACAGCAGACAAACCATACGGCCTACGGAGGGGTTCTGAGGGCCTGCAAAAATAGTCAATTTGCCAAATTTCAGGCTTAAATTAACTATTATGTTACACCCTAGAAATGCTTTACCATAGAAAGTCATTCAACTGTCATGTAATTAATCTTATTTACAAATGTTGGAGTTTTTACCAAATTTTACTCGATTAAAAAAAGACAACAACTACACGGATGTGCTTGATCAAATAACTCGGAATTTACCGACAATGATGTTATATAAAACGTGGACGTAAGAAGATCGAGTTGTACCATCGACCAATATAAGCCAATGGGTGCACTTTTTTCATTATGTCACCCAAGGTTTAATTGATTATATAATAGCTCCCTCCTATCAATACAACCTCTCTGTCATGCAATTAGGGAACGGGAATTTTTTTCTACCCTAAGAGACGCTTAGATTATCTGCAATATATCTATACTGAAGACTTGATTAACCAAGTAGTGTTACTTAAACGACTGTCATATGATTTGGAAACGCACCTGGAATATGCGCTAAGATATTTTCAAGATGCACGTCATAAAAAATCATCGAAATTCTGTTCTGAAATTCTGATTCCCTACTGGGTGACTCCAGCTATGTGCATGACCTTGGCAAAGTTCGAATTGTTATTTTTGACGGGACGTGACCGGAGTCCTACATATGTTACACGTTAGACTCTGCGATGCATCCATAGCTGAAAACGGTAGCATTTTGAGCCATAATACCAGAAAATGGTAGCTTTGTGCATGCGTAGTTAGCAACATCACAAAAATGGCAGCAACATATAAATTGCACAAAATTGCCGAAATTGGCATCTTTAAATATACTGTAATGATTTATGTGATCAATAAACTAGCGGTGCTTAAACGGGGCTGTATTTGAATAGTCAGAAGATGGCCTTCGAGCGTTTATGGTATCGACAGCGGTGAACCTTTGACAATCCACTGGCCAGTTAAGCATCCCTGCAGTGCTATATAAGGTAGCGACTGTATACTGGTTGAGAAGATATGTTTAAGCTATGCTGTTTATAGAGTGGTAAATTATTATATGTTGACTGAATTGCACGTCTGTGTATACTTCAAGCGTACATTTTCCATTTCAAGCTGGATGATGTTAATATATATTACTTCAATCTAGCAATATAATTGAATTTCGGGTTGAGGGTTCCTCTAAGCATTATCCACGGAAATTATTCCGAATATCTACAATTATTTACGACCAACCTGATTAACCACGAGGACGGCAAATGGCAACCACAACAACACGACTCGTCGCGATGAGATACTTAGGCCAGGAAGTTATGAATCCTATGACACACGGGCAGCTGCCTGCATCTGCGAAATGGCTCATATTGAGGCAATAAATCTGGTCTTATAGTACCATCGGCATTCCATTGAAGGCGCGATGTGTTATCAAAGCTGCATGCAATTCTTGATGATCTCGACGTCGGCCCAGTGGTTTGGCTGAATGATTGTTACGTGGAAATGAACGCCCAGTCACAGTCATCAAAAGAAAACATAAATGAATGGGAATGAACAGTTGATTGTTAAATAAATTGTATAGACTTCTATCCCCACTTGTGCAGGTGGGACATTTGTATCCGCTTATTTGAAAGTATGAAAGAAATACACATATCAGATGTATGATAACTTACAATTATCAAAGATTTAAAAAAATAATTGACCATACTTGAACTGAGATCTCTTCATTATTTATTATTTCTTGAGCCAGTTCGTATGCAGAGGAGGACTTATCTCGCACTCGGAACAGCTCATCAAATTATTCTGTAGCTTTGCAAATGAAACATGTCGGTTTGATTCAGAGCCTTTACCGAATACACAAATGCTTCCATGATCAAGGCTTCAGCTTGTTATGTAAAAGATTTACTCTCATACGAGCCAAAACGCACAGAAGTGGTATAGGTCTTATTATTAACGTTAATGTGACGCTCTGTGTTAGAGAAGATTCGTCCATATCTATTTGTCATGCATTCTTTGGTTTGGAGTAAATTTATAGTCTGAGTGCATAGTGATTGTGATCTATTGTCCCATGGGCACCATCAATAGCAGAGCTGTATTACCCTGAGATAAAGGATTGTTTATCACCTCAGGTGTCAAAGTCATGTCCGAATTGATGAGTTTCACAGGACAAGGTTTGCAGGTATATATAAACCTTCTAGAGTCACAAATACTCCATAACCAAATTGCATCATATTCAAATGACACTTGTCTATGGCGTCTGGAATAATGTCGTTTCGGGTACAACACATGCATGTACTCACGCAATCGCAATATGGTTGGCATACAAATTACGTTTGAGGTAAATAAATGGACAAACCCTCACAGTCTACTGTGTTTGCGGCCGACCATCTTGTCTGTATTTGACACCACACAATGCCGCGTAAATCCACGAGCGCATCCGTAGAGATCGCGTCCTGGCGCTTCTGGTTGTAGCATTGACGTTTCAATAGCAATTGTTTTTATCGTTTACATCGTTCTATTGTTAATATCACCGGTCATGACCGTTATGTGTTAGTTATCGCATGGTCACGTGGGTGATATGGGGAAAGAACACGAAGACGCGGAGCGTCCGAGTGTCTTTCATCATATCATCGCGTGACCATGCGATAACATACTTATCGCGATGGCACCTACACACGATAATCAAGCACGACGCTGTCTCCTAATAATGAGAATTAGCGTGAGCCATATGTTATGTAAGGTATCGCCTGGGACCTGTAAATATGAGAGGTAGTCTGTTAATCCCCCATTCGGCCTCAGCTGCCTGTGTTTTAGTGATAATTCGATAAATAATTTTCTTTCTATTCTTGTTTGTTTATTTGATAAGAATATGCTTCGATAGTTTGTTGTGTGAGACTTGCGGAACCTTCCCAACTCCGGCAATCAGAGCTCCGCCGACGTTGCCGTTGTTTGATGTTAACAAAACTGTAGCGCAGTAGACACGGCTCGGCGGGTGTTACAATTTCGCGCCTCAGCAATATTCCGGGGAGATGGGATAATACCGTGACTTCCCGATGAGCGTTACGCAACCAGATTAGCGGCTGTCAAGCAAATGACTCTTGAGAAAACCTTCGTTTTAAGACTTGTAAGGTGTGCGTGATATTAAGAACCTCCGTAGTGTCGCCATGCTAGAGCAGCGGTGCTCTGTGAGGGACCATCTCAATTGAAGTTGTTTCTCGGTGATATATCGAACCGTGTGCAGTTATCGCATGGCAAACTGTTCGTTTGAGGTGATATGGGAAAAAGACCGAGCTTGTTCTCGAGCTCTGATTGGCTGAGAGTAGGGTGCCATGCAATAAATTCCCTGAGCAATGAGCTTATTAACCCGCATTTGCAGGATATCTTACGAATATGAGGGCTAGCACGTATTTGAACGAATCTTATTCAATTTTGAAACTAAATCCTTACCTCCTCAGTTGTCATTGTGTTGCGTTTCTGTCAGTATATTTCTTATATGAATGACTATTACTCTGTCTGGAGAGAGTAGCATAATCAAAGACATTGAGTGAAATGGGCAATTTTACACAATATCCTTACATATTACATCGGAAGGCTTAACCAAATGGAAATTTTCGTCAATTGAAGTGCAGTTACAACTATGCTGAGTTTATAAGAATATTTGTCACAAAAAGCATATATATAGTTTTGACAATTAATAAGAATCACGTCGCATAGGTTGTTTATATAGTTTGATACAATTTCCCTTGGAGCGATAATAGAGCCATCAACGGATGCTGCTGCTCTGTTTTATTTACTTTGCTTTAGAAGCTGATCAAGTATATCACCTTTAATCCCTAAAAGTAGGATTAAGATTCGGTATTTTCTTCCGTAGTATAGCCATAGCATGTAATTAAACTATATTATTTTCCTCAGGTTTCTCCAATATGGTTCCTCGCGCCATTTGAACTATGTGGCAATTTATTGGTCAAATGATCTAATGTCGTGTTGACGGCATATCATGGGCGTTTTATCCCCAGCACTAACACAGATATATCTCCTGGTCAATAAGAATGTCATGCTGCATTTACACGATTCAGACCAGTCCAGACACATTATTTAAGAGCTGAATTCCTTGCTCCGGAGTTTAATCATTCTATAATTGTATATTTATAATTTCCATTTGTTTTTTGTCTCACTCTAATGTGGCAAACGTTTTGCAATCTTTACACAATGGTTTTTAAGGAATTCTTTGCGTAACGTGCGATGAAAGATATCGAACCTAGGCGAATATAACGATATATTATCAAAATCACCGAGCTATTGCTGTTCTGGCAAGAAAGACATTGAGTTGATTCGAATATTTACACAGATAACCATATTTGAGTACAGGAACTATCGCATTTCTGTGTAAAAGATATTAACAACATTTGAAATCATCAGCCAGCCTTACTCAATTAACCTAGCTAAATGAGCAACTTCATTGAAGTGACATATCAGTGTATTCATTGTTGGCAAGTTAACAGTGATTATCTCACCATAATTGCATTGTCGCCCAATCATGCGGATATTTGGCAATTCTATTAAACATTTAGTCGCCAATTATCAGGCCTCACAAAGTTAATGAATATAGGCAATTAATAGGATAATAACTGTGTGACTGCGCGAGTGTAATGATGGCACCTTATACTTGGCAATAGTACTATCTCTAATATTGACATATTAAGGGTATATATCTATTCTGCTCTCAGGGATAGAGACTAGCGTTTATGAACCATCAACAAAATAAATAGCATAATAAAGTCAACACAATATGACTGCCATCGATGTCGATGAAATATTCCCATTCATAGCGTGGGTATATATATTTAGAACTTGGATAGAAAATTGGCTTTGAGTTACCAGTGTGATCGTTGAATATGACGTCCAAGAGTAAACAAGGAAGGACATTCCATGTAATGTTTACCTGGTTGAGCGAATTGATACCGTATAACTAGAGAAACTCTTATATATACCATCCCACAAATGCGTACATTAATGATATAGCATAAGAAATATGGTTTCTAGTTATTTGCACTCACCATTAATTCTTTTGTCGGGAGATGTCACAATGGAATATTGCACAAGTCTTACTCAGCATTTATATTTACGGTATTATCAACATATGTACTTACATACAACAATCCAACAACTACCTAGCCTCTGCATATGTTTGAAACAGGTTTGAAACAGATCTGGGGAAGCATTCCAAATTGTCACAGAAATATGGGAAAGCATTTTTTAATGCATGCTACTGCTCGCTATAAATAATCATTATTACCCCATATTCATAGCTAAAAGATGCAAACATATCGCGGAACAGCGACAATTTTGTCATTAATAGTTATTTATCATTAACAAGCTAATGATTGATCTGTACTTTCTGTGCTAAAACACATCACATTATAGGTTGATCCCATTTAAAATTCTGGCTACTCAAGTGGGGGCCTCTTCTATTCTCATTAGGCGCGGCAAATAAATAGTGGCGGCAAACTAGGTACAAGTGATGAATCGGTCCGCTTTAGAGCGGTAAAGCAAGCTCAAAAGATAGACATCAATAAACATATGAAGTAAGTCTTAATATCTTCCTATCCATTGCTAATGCACTTGCACGAGCCGACCGTAAATATATCATATGGTCAATCGACCAACCTTACGCTCCAGTAATTGCTGCAATACCTCATTCATCACACGTTTGGGTTTGGATAAAGTGTTGAATGCACTACTGATCATTGATAACATCCTAATCATTGATCACGTGATCACATGAAACAGTTTCTCGTTGAGAAAAACAATGTCAATAACGGCAAACGCACGCATCTGTATTATGTCATTACGCCCTAACAACAATAGTTATATACATTTGCACAACAGGGAAATGATGCGAGGGATTTTATGTAGCGAAAGATTGTGAGATGTGCGTTGGCTGAATCCAGCATACAGACAGAATAGTCTAGTATAGGTACTCGACTTCGGCTAGCATATGACTACAATCCAACACCGCTTAACGTTGGTTGTACACATCTATTGGCAGCCAATGAATATTTCACGTCTTCCCGTAGCAACTCGCCGAAAATACCATAGATCCCTCACTACTGCAATGAGGGCCACCTTGAACAACTCTCGAAGTACTACTGGTGTAGTCTTAAATCACCTTGACTTGCTTCTTGTGGTTTTGTTGTGGTTGATTGATTATATTGATAACTCTGATTAAGAAGTTTAGGAAAAAATAATTCCTGACTACTACCATGAAATCGCCTCTACGTAACAATCAGGCTACAAGCAAAGCAAGTCCTCCTAAATGTAGCCATGTCATTACTGTTTGAAAGGCGACGAGATACAATCACACTGCCCCTGATAAGTGACTTCTGCATATCCGAAAACAACTTCCCTGGAGCCCATTGAATAAGCAATTGGTGTATATCATAAATTAATTGTGGTATGAAAGTTATTGCATATGATGGGACTGTTAACCCGCTTAAATGATCCACAACATGCATTCGATAGCGGACCGACGAAATGGTAATTTCTGTGCAAACATTAACTGATGTGTTCTATGGTCTATTAACGGGGAATGTATTGGACTTCCGCTAGCAAATCCCAGCAAGCAATAAGGTTAGCTCATGTTTATGAAGTAGAGTTCGTTTTCATTGTGCTGGCAGCATGTTGGATGGAGCTTAGTCATAAGATAACTGTGCAGTTTGGACAGGTGAAATTCATGGATGTGTTGAGTTGATTTTTTGTTCATCCCTGTATATCAATTGAGATCCGCCATGAATTGTAAAAGAAGACGGCTACATATGCAATTTAGAGAGTTCCATTATGATTTAATTTGATTTGGCTGAATTGAATCACAATTGTATGTCCAAGAAGATAGAAAACCAGACACTTCTACGTTCCAACATATTGCTTTGTGCTTTGGTTTGGTTTAGGGCATCTGCATTAAAAGCTGTGTATATTTAAGTAATAGGCTTTCTTGTGTCGGTTAGCATGTATTCGGCTCTGCTAATCTAATATAACTGTCATTATTCAGGCCATCAGTGTTTACTTTATGTGACAGCTTAGACATGACACAGCTATATAATCGAGAATCCCATGTATACTTCCGGTTAAATATGTTATTTCCATCTCGAGATATTGTTGATAGCCTTGTGTAACCTGCTGCAGTAAGTCTAGGCGAAGCATCCACTGATAATACTCGCCAGTTGACAATGTAAACCATATCAGACGGCATGCCGACGGTTACTGTAGGGCTGAAAAAAAGACAATTTGTCCCATTTCCAAACTCAATTTAACTACTTTGGAGCACGTTAGAAGTGCCGCATCAGATAACACGTTATTCGCCGACTATAAATAATGATGTCACCTGTACGTAAAGACATTGTTCCATGTAGAATTTGAGTTAGCTGCTGGTTAGCTCTTATGTATAACGCGCCGACATAAGATGATCGAGTTGCGCCATCGTCCATTATATGCCAATGAGTGCAGTTCTTGCAATACGCTACAATTACGTGGTTGTGAGTTTGAAAGAGCTATCATGGTTGCTTTCAAGGCTTAAGAGCATCAGGATCATTGATTTGATAATTGAGCACTACAAACAAGGCGCAATGACTGTCATTTGATCTGGAAAAGCATATAGGTATATTAGTTTTCCACAATAAGGGGCGATTAGTTTATTCAATGGCCTTGGGCCCCGTTAATCAACTAGTGTGGCTTAAACGGGGTTAACTTTGGTTACTTAGAAGATAGTCGGACTTCTAGCGCATACGGCACAGGCATCGGTTAACGTCACTGTGGTGCTTTGTAAAAGCAGACAATATATGCTGGTTGAGTTAATTTTAGCAAGACCGATCATAAACGGTCGATCACCGACCGATACAACGACAAAGACTCTCCGCTAAATGCAATACTGCCTATAACATTGTCCTCGACAACGCATCCCTCATACAAACTATAGAAATTAAGTGCACGATCCCTTATTACAACCAACATTGTGTACACCCTTAAACACACAACCAGCACATTGCAATATAAACTTCCGCTAAAAAACCATTGTATGTGTACCTGACCTGCACATATGCTATCTACAATTACTATTGCTTCAGTGAAAATATAAATGTGACAATATGCTAGAGGGCTTATCCGAGTTTTTGCATCATGTATTCAACTCCGCATTTCTTAGTATGAAGTAAATTAAAAGTCAAAGTACATCGTTAGTGTGATCAAATACGCCATGGGAACAATCCATAACGGGAATAAGGGATATGTTTACCTTGGAGACCCGATTGTTGATTTCCTTAAAGACATGTTTCACAGGACTAGATTTGCATGTAGCTATATGTCGCAAATTACGAATCCTCGTAGAGTAACAAATACCCCATATAACCTTTTTTATCATGCTAATTTATAGCATAATATTTACTGTTATCGATAAGATATCCGTGGGATTAACATTTAACGCCCTATGTGGTCATGACGAAGAGCACGGAAATGGGCCAGGGTGTGTTCCAGGAGGGAATGTGGAGATAAGTTTTGCCTTGCATGGTGGCATTTTGTGGAGTGGACGCAACGATCAGTTTTGACTTGTCAGCATGTTGAGGAGGGTCGTTTAAGTTACCTATATGTAACGTGTCACCATGGCGTACAATGGTTTGGATATCAGTCTTGCCTTACATATCAAGACTGCCTTGCGTTAGTGTTCATGTTCGATCAGGCGTGGCCAAGAATCGGAGAGGACGGGGTATAGTGTTGCAAATAGCAGGTTACATCCACTTAATCCTACATTGAATTAAACCTCGGCCCCAATAACAAAGAAGTGGGTGTCAGTAGGTTATTGTTGCAATACTTCTAACAGGCTTAGATCACGATATTTCTAGTATTCAGCATTGCTTCTACTTCACTTGATCCCTTCATGTTGCAAACATGTGCCCGAAATTGAAATTTGCTTGTTGCAAACACTTCCAGGAAGAAAGTAGAGCTATCGATTTTGCCAAATATGTACGCACGAGAAACGCATAGTTAAAAACATTCATGCCTTAAATAATTATCTTTTCAGACAAGATAACTACAAACTACACTACTCGTCATAATTCTGTCAGTCTTGGTATTTGCTTTTATCCTCACATTTGAAAAGCTGCCAATGTGAGAACTTGCCTTTGGAGCGTAGAATAATGTAATTTTCTGTACAATACATGCACGTACCAACATAGGCGTAATGTACTTGGCGAACAAATGGTGTTTTGTTTATATCGTACCGTTGTTAATATCACCGGGCATAACACCATTGAATTCCTAGAAACAATGAGCTAATTATACCGCATTTACAGGATATCATATAAACATAAGGGCATGCACATATTTGAACATCTTTTTCTTATTCCAATTCATAAACTAAATCCTTTTCTCCTCGGTTCTCATTGTCTTGTATTTTGTCAGTATATTTCATATGAACGACTATAACTTGTGTGTGGATAAAGCAACATGATTAAAGTAATAGAGCAATTATTCGCTTAAACATTATCGTCACCTGATTACATTAGATGGCCTAACAAAATGCATATTCGCCTGAAATGAAGAGCAATTACATTTGTGCTGAATTCATAAGCATATTGATCACCAGGTGCATATCGTTAGATTTTACCATTAATATATATCACTTTGATTCAATTGTCCTTGTAGCGGTAATAGAGCTTTTAACGGATGATGATGCTCTGTTTTGTGTATTTTGTTTCAAAAGCTGCTAACGGATCCCCAGGTGTAGTATTTGGATTCTATATTTTCATCTGCAGTTTTTGCCAAAGCATGGATTTTCACAAAAGTTACTCATTACGCAATTTAAAATATGTGGCAATTGATTTCTCATATAGTCTAATGTCGTGTTAACGGCATATTGTGGGCGTTTAACACCCAGCTATAACACCGATATATCACCTGGTCTATATGAAAGTCATGTTGCATTAACACGATATCATACAAAGACCAGGTCAGATATTTCATTTAAGAGCTGGATTATTTTATTCGGATTTTTATCGTTCACTAATCGTTGTTAATTGGTCTTTTATGCTCATTAGGCGTTCATCAGACGATGATTTTTCAAGTTATCGGTTACCTACCGTGTCTTGAAAGATATCGAAAGTTTAAAAACAAAAATAAAAAGACCGTAATGGATCGATGGCGATTATAAAGTTACACTGCAGAGATCGCCCTTCAGTTCTTGTGAGAAAAGGCGTTGAATTGAACCGACAACTGACAGATATAACCTTATTTGAGAAAAGAAAACCCATATTATTGTCGCGTAAATAGCACTTTCAACTTGTAAAATTTTAACTTACCATTACTCAATAAAAGAAGCAAAATGAGCAAATCATTCAATAGGATATCTCAGTGTGCTCCTTTGGGGAAAGCAAACAATGATTATCGCTCACTAATTGCAATGTATTCTCAACATGCTGATATTTGGCGTTTCAAGGAAATGTTTAGACGCCAGTGATGAGGCATCACCACGTTAATGGTTTCAGGTCATACCTTGGATAGCATAATGTGACCCAGCAACTTTATTGATGGTAACCTCTCTCTAGCAATAATTTGCCACTCTGGAGAGTAAATTCATGTCGTTTTATTCCTGACATTTACAACAGTTTGATTGCCCGCATCCGAGTGGTAATTACTCGCAATGATGAAGCATCTATAATTTAAATCGCACATTGGTCAATAAAACTGTCATCAAAACATAAGCAACTTGGGACATCGATAGTAATTATTGCATGACCAACACCATCTTTGAATATGATGTCAAAGAGTACTAAAGGGATGACATTTCACTACTTGTGTAATTGTTTAAGATGTAAATGCAGTACATCTACAGTGAACACCCACAGATACACACATTAATGGTAATTCTGTAGTCGGGAAATGTCTCAGTATAACATTTCATCTATAACGCTGTTATTCAGCATTCATGCAAGTTGCTACTTATGTACTCTCACTTAAAAATTCAGTGACTATCTACACCGCATAGGTGTTAAAAATAGCTTTTAAAAGCTCGTCGGTATTAATCAAAATTACTTGGTCACAGCAATATTTGAATTTTTGTTATTATCTTGCTTTGAATAACTGCTCGTTGTACAGTATCATCCGTAGCCAAGATTCATAGCAAACAGATATGAGCACCTCATGGAATGAAGCCATTTTTGTCTTTAATCAGTTATGTTACGTTAACAAGCACATCGCTGATGTATACTGTCGGTGCCTTCTAAGATCAAGCTAATCACTCGTTTACCCAATCTAGACTTCACACTTAAAGACAACACGGCTACTCATTTGGGTGCCTCTTCTGCTTCCATGTTGCGTGTCAGATAAAACGTGGCACACATTTATGTGTTAGGGATGAATCGGCACGCTTTTGTGAAATGATGCATAGACTCGTCTGATTAATGTGAACATGTTTCCAATAATACCACATGAATGTGCCTGTAGCAACGATTACGGCAAGAGAATCACAAAAGAGAACCATAAATCAACAATTATGTAGTTCTTACGTTTTGCCAATGCACTCACACGAGCCGCTCGAATAGCCTTACGCTGTAGTTTTTGCGAATCGGTGTGAGAATCTTCATACAACGAATATTGTGTGAGATGTGTTTTGGCTGACAGCCAAAACTAACAAAGCTGATTATGCGAGTATAGGAGTCGGTATCATCAGGCACAATATTGCTACCCAACATTGCACACCACGCCATCAAATCCGCTTAGCGTTCGTTGCACACGTCTCTTTGCTGTAAAATGATATTTAACAGCTTGATTTAAGGGATAACTCAGGTTATACCTTGGGGAAAAAATATGAGGTAATCTCACTACGTCTATGATATAATCGTTACCTGATCATAGTTTGCAACTCAGCTCAACAATTATGCAAGAATTATGCTTTCGAGCCATAATGACCATATCAAAACTTCATAACGGTATCTATCGTGATTAAGATTAAACTTCTGCTCAGCTTAGATGGGAGCCATGTACGGTTGTTTGTAGTTGTTTTTCCTTCTTCTAAATCTAACGTTTGAGTTCCACAGCGAACTTTAAAAGAAGGCAGCTATATATATGGAATTTGGTGGGCCTGAATTTGTTTGGGTTGGATACTGCGCAATTGTATATCAAAGGAGACATAAAACATGACGGATGTATGCTCTTGCCCCAGGCCCTCTGTTTTAGTGTGGTTTACGGTACTTGTATTAGGGAATGCTCGATTGTAAGGGCGCGGCATTATAGCAGGTCAGATAATCCAGCAACTCAGCCTTTGGTGTGTTCTATTTATTCCGTGCTGTGTCATCGTATAATAGGATTGCTTGTCTCAGTTAACATATATTCGACGCTGCTAATCTAATACAAATGTCACCATTCAGGTCATTAGTATATACTTTAGGTGACTGCTTAGATCTGGCGCAGCTATCTACACGAGAACAACTTGTACAATTCCTATTGAACGCGTGTTCTTTCCGGCCCTCCTTTCTATAGCATGTCTGACAGCGGGAATGTATTGGCGACGACCTCGCAGAATGTCCGTCCCTTTGTATGATGATGCGCAATTTCCTCGCGTCAATCAGTATACGATAGTGGAAATGATATATTATGGGTGCATTAGCACACAACATAGGTATATATATGAAGATCAATTCGCAGTGAGCAATCATACATTATCCAAGTCTCTACTGATTGCCTTGCCATTAGTCTAGTATCTTAAGTTGCACTGATTACCAGGAATATTTATTACACATAAGGTTCCTATTTTAATTTCAAAATCTAATGGTAATAGATTATGAAGATCATATAACGTAATTATAAAATCAGCATACACTTTCCATTTCCATTACTGGCAACCTTCCGGTTTCAATAACATTCTACTGTAAGTAAAAGCTAAGTACCCATTTCAATTGCGGGACAGCTGAAAAATGGACGGTCTACGGAGGGGTTCTGGAGGCCTGTACAAATAGTCAATTTGCATAATGTTTAGGCTTAGATTAACTATTGTGTTACACCCTAGAAGTGTCTTATCATAGAAAGTCATTCGACTGTCATGTAATTAATCATATTTACAACTGTTGCAGTTTTTCCAAATTGTACGCGATTCAAAAAGACAACAGCAAGTCCAAATATGCTTGATGAAATTACTCGGAATTTGGTGACAATGATGTTATATATAACGTGGACTTAAGATGATCGAGTTGTACCATCGTCTAATATAAACCAACGAGTGCAATTCTTGCATTATACCACCAAAGATCATTGATTATATAATAGCTCCCTACTATAGAGACAACCCCTCTGTCATGCATTTAGAATACGGGCATTTTTTGCTACCATAAAGGACGCTTAGGTTATCTACAATAAATATATACTTCTTACTTGACTAACCAAGTAGTGTTGCTTGAACGACTGTCATATGATTTGGAAACGCACATGGAATATGCGCTAAGATTCTTTTCAAGGTTCATGTTATACGAAATCAAATCGAAATTCTGTTCTGAAAAAACAAAGGTCGAATGATTCCTTACTGGGTGACCCCAGCTATGTACATGGCCGTTGCAAAGTTCGATTTTTATTTTTGACGTAAATTGAGACCTAAATATAGGTACAGGCTAGACTCTATGATGCATCCGTGGCTGAAAACGGTGGAAGAAAATGGTAAAGTTTTGCGCATGCGTAGTTAGCAAGTAAACAAAAATGACAGCAATATATAAATTGGCAAAAATTGCCGCAAAATGTATCAATAAATATACCTTAGTAATTAATGTGATCAATGAACTGGCGGTGCTTAAACGGGGCTATCTTTAAATAGTAAGAAGATGGCCTTCTAGCGTTTATGGTGCCGACATCGGTGCACCTATAACAATCCAATAGCCAGCTTAGCATCCCTGTGAGGCTATATATGGTAGATACTGCTTGAGTAGATATGTTTTAGCTATGCTGTTTATAGGGTGGTAAATAAAGGCTTAAACGACAACCGAATTCCTGGGAATTGATTAGGATAACGCATCCCTCATTCAAGCACAGTATACCTACCCCTAATAACAAACAATCCACATGGTGTACGCCCCATTACACAACAACCAGGAAATAGTAATCTAAACTTTCACGAAACAACATATTATATGTTGACCTGAATTGCACGTCTGTGTATACTTCCAGCGGACATTTTCCATTTCATGCTGGATGATGTAAATATATATAACTTCATTCTAACAATAGACGTGAATTTCGGGCAGAGGGTTCCTCCGAGCATTATGTACAGAAATTATTCCGAATGTCTACAATTGTTAACCACAGCAACACGACTAGTCGCGATGAGATACTTAGGCCAGGAAGTTATTAATCCTATGATACACGGGCAGCTGCTTGCATCAGCAAAATGGCTCATATTGAGGCAATAAATCTGGCCTAATAGTACTAACGCCATTCCACTGAAGGCGGGTTGTGTTATCAAAGCTGCATGAAATTCTTGATGACCTCGACGTCGGCCCAGTGGTCTCTCATTTGGCCCAATGATTGTTGCGTGGAAATGAGCACCCAGTCTCAGTCATCAAACGAAAACATAAATGAATGGGAACAAACAGTTGATGATGGTTAAATAAATTGTATAGACTGCAATCCCCACTTGTTCAGGTGGGATGATTACGGAGCAAATGCGACAACATTGGCTTCCACCTATTTGGAAGTACGAATGGAATTCACATATCAGTTGTATGATAATTTGATTGACTATTACCTTTGTATGAAGAGAGTAGCATAATCAAAGACATTGAGTGAAAAAGGCAATGTTACACATTATATTTACATATTCGTCACTTAATTTATTCGGAAGGCGAAACCAAATGGAAATTTTCTTTAATTGAAGTGCAATTACAACTTTGCTGAGTTTATAAGAATATTTACCACAAGGAGCATATGTGTAGTTTCGACAATTAAAAAGAATCACGTCAGTTAAGTGTGTTTATATGGTATGATACAATAGCCCTTGGAGCGATAATTGAGCGTCCAACGGATGCTGCTGCTTTGTTTTATTCACTTTGCTTTAGAAGCTGATCAAGTATGGCACCTTAAATCCCTAAGAGCAGGAATAAGATACGGTATTTTCTTCCGTAGTTTCTGCCATAGCATGTAATTTAGCAAATGTATTGTTCCTCAGGTTTCTCCAAATATGTTTCCTCGTGCCATTTGAACTATGTGGCAAAAGATATTATCAAAATCACCCAGCTATTGCTGTTCTAGCAATAAAGACATTGAGTTGATTAGAATACTTACACAGATAACCATATTTGAGTACAGGAGCTATCGCACTGCCGTTGTTAATGATATTAACAACAGCATTACTCAACTAAACTAGCATAATGAGCCACTTCATTGAAAAGACACATCAGCATATTCCTTGCTGGAAAGTGAACAGTGATGATCTCACCATGTTTGCATTGTTGCCCCATCCTGCTGATATTTAGCGTTTCTATTGAACATTTAAGTCGCCAATGCTGATGCCTCAGAAAGTTAATGAATACAGGCCATGAATAGGGTAGCAACAGTGTGACTACGCAAGTGTAATGATAGCACCCTATTATTGGCAATAGGATTATCTCTATGTTGACATTTGTATTTTCCATAATTATTCTGCTCTGAGGGATAGAGACTAGCGTTTATGATGCATCAACAATATAAATCGCACAATAAAGTCAATACAATATGACTGTCATCGATGTTGATGAAATATTGCGATTCATAGCGTTGTACATATGCTGAAGACTTTGATAGAAATTGGCTTTGATTTACCAGTGTGATCGTTGAATATGACGTCCAAGAGTAAAAAAGGAAAGACATTCTATCACATATATTTCTGGTTAAGCGTATTGATGCAGTATTTATATTCACGGTATTATCAACATATGTACTAACATACAACAATCCGATAACTAGTTAGTCTCTGCATATGTTTGAAACAGGTTTGAAACAGATCAAAGGAAGAATTCCAAATTGTCACAGAAATATGGGAAACCATGTACATTACTACTCGTTATAAATTTTCATTAATAACCCAGATTCATAACAAAAAGGTGCAAATATATCGCGGAACAGAGACAATTTTGTCCATGAACAGTTATGTTAATGACAAGTCTGTACTTTCTGTGCCTTATAAGCTAAAACACATCACATTAGAGGTTGATCCAATGTAGAAATCCAGCTACTCAAGTAGGGGTCTCTTCTATTCCCGTTCGGCCCGGCAGACAAATAGTGGCTGAAAACTAGATACAAGCGATACATCGGTAAAGCAAGCTTAAAAGAGCATTCAATAAAGAGATGAAGTAGGTCTGACTATTTTCCTATCCATTGCAATGCACTTACATGAGCCGATCGTAAATATATCATAGGGTCAATCGACTAACCTTACGCTGCGCTAATTGCTGCAAAACCTCATTCATCACACGTTTAGGTAAGGATACAGAGTTCAATGGGCTACAGATCCTTGTTTGCATCTGCATTATAGATCACGTGACCACATGAAGCAGTTTTTCGTTGAGTAAAGCAATGTCAATAACGGCAAATGCACGCATCTGTAATTATGTCATTACGTCCTAACAACAGCAGTTATATACAATGGATTGCACAACAGTGAAATGATGTGAGGGTTTTTATGTAGCGACAGATTGTGTGAGATGTGTGTTGGCTGAATCCAGCATACAGACAGATTCTGCTAGTATACGAACTCGATTTTAGCATGAATACAACTACAATCCAACATTGCACTCCACACAAGCAAATCAGCTTAACGTTGGTTGCAAACATCTCTTTGCAGCCAATCAATATTTAACGTCTTCCCGTAGCAACTCGCCAAATATACTACAAATTCCTCATTTCTAAAGTTATGGCCGCACTAAACAACCGTTGAAGTACTGCTGGTATAGTCTTAATTCACCTCGACTTGCTTCTTGTGGTAAATAGAACAGATTGATTATATTAAAAACTCGGATTAAGAATTATGAGAACAAATGATGCCTGACTACTACTGTGATATCGCCTTTACCTCGCAATCAGGCGGCAAGCAAAGCAAGTCCTCCTGTCTGTAGCCATATCATTGCTGTTTGAAAGGCGACGAGATACAATAAACTGCTCCTGATAAGTGACTTACGCAGATGCAACACAAAATAAGCAAGTGGTGTTTATCATCAATAAACTCTGGTATGCTCCCCGGAAAGTTATTGCATATGAGGGGGATGATAAACCCGCTTTAATGATCCACAACATGCATTTCTGTGCAAATAATATATGATGTTTTCAGTTGTCTATTAAAAGAGGGTGTATTGACTTCCACGAACAAATCCCTGAAACTAATAAGGTTAGCTTATGTTTATGCAGTAGTGTAAGTTTTCATTAGGTTGACAGTATGTTGGATGGAGCTAAGTGGAAAAAACCACTGTGCAGTTTTGACAGGTGAAATTCATGAATGTGTTTAGTTATTGTTTTGGTTCTATTAACTGAGATCCTCCATAAACTGTAAAAGAAGACGGCTGCATATCCAATTAAGTGGGTTCCAATATGATTTAATTCGATTGGGTTGAATAGGGTCATAATTGTATGTCCCAGAAGACATAAAACACGATACACCTTCGTTCAAACACATTGCTTTGGTCTGGGTAAGGACATCTGTATTAACCACTGTGTTTATCCATATAATAGGCTTTCTTTTCTCGGTTCACATGCTTTAGGCTCTGCTTATCTAATACAATGTCACCATTCAGGCCAATAGTGTTTACTTTATGAGACAGCTTAGACATGGCACAGCTATCTATCCGATGACCACATGTACACTTCCGATTGAATGCGTGTTCCTTCAGATGTATCTCTTATGTTCGTATTGCATGATCGACAGCGCAAATGAATTGGCTACGACCCTAAATAATATCTGTTCCTTTGTAAGATGATGCAGCCTATCTTCGTGTCAATAAGGATGTGTTAGCGGTAATGACATTAAGACATAACAAATGTAGACAAAAAACAATTTATTGTGACCAATCAAAAATAATATAGGTTTTGCCCGATTTTGTATGGTCGAGTTGTCGTAGGTAGCAACTATTACTAGCATTATTTAAGAATTATAGATCAGAGATGCGCTCAAATGCAAAAGTGCCTAATTGAATTTTATGATATTTAAAAGAACTAATTGTGAAACCAACATGCAATTTCCATCTCGAGATATTGTTAACAGCCTTGTATAACCTACCAAAGTAACTATAGGCGAAGCATCAATTGAAAATACTGGCCAGCTAACGATATAAACCTTATCTGACGGCACTGACGATTACTAACAGTGGGGCTGTGAAACGGACAATTTGTGCCTTTTTCAAGCTAAACTGAACTACTTTGGAGCACGTTAGAAGTGCCGCATCGGATAACACGTAATTTGCCAACAATAATGTGACCTGACTATGAATAATGAAGTCACCTGTACATAAAGACATTGTGCCATGGTGAAATTGAGTTAGCTGCTGGTTAGCTCTTATGTATAACGCGCCTACATAAGTTTATGGTTGATTCTAAGGCTAAAGAGAACAAGGACCATTTAGTTGATTATCGAGCACTTCTAGCAAGACACAATGACCGTCATATGATCAGGAAAAGTATATCAAATATTTGTTTTCCACAATAAGTGTCGTTTAGATTATTCAAAATATACCAATAAATAATTTGTTGCTTAAACGGGTCTGTTAGTAAATACTCAGAAGATAGACGGCCTATGGCACAGGTGTTGGGCAACCTGGGACAATTCATATACGTTTTCGCTGGCCATGTTAGCTTCACTGTAGTGCTATGTAAAGCAGAAACAATATGCTGGTTAAGTTAATTCAAGCAAGACGGTCATAATGGGCTGATCGCTGACCGCATATCGCACATAGCCACCTGGCGACAAACAAAGCACTGTTTGAACAATAAATCTGACCTAACAGCATTGATGTCATTTCACTGAAGGCTGTCTGCGTAATCAAAGCTGTATAGAATTCTTGATGACCACGAAATTGGCCACATGGTTTCTCATAAGGCCCCTGTAGAGTTACGTGAAAACGAGCTTTCTGATCAGCAACTGATAAGACAATGTTTATTAGGATTTTGAATAAAGCAACAATGTTTTCGACATAGGAAACATATTTAGGACCAATTATGAAGAGAAAACGTAAATGGAATAGAAATGTCAATCTGATGAATATATTACATAGAATACAATCACCATTTCGTTCTGTCGATACTTTGCAGCCCGAAATGAGGTAATTACGAATCAAGTACGGACAATTGACTTTCATCCATTTGGAAGCAGGGATTGACATGTCAGGTGATTAATACTTTACTATTACCAGAGAGTTTAATTGATTAAGTTTGAACGGGCTTTCATATTAATTTCATTAACCTGAGAAGGGTTATTGTCGCACTCATCAGATCATCAATTACGGGTGTAGCCTTGCAAATGAAATTCCTTGTACAGTCACAAAAGGCTCATAAACACTTATACATATGCAAACGATGTGTCGTTCCACATTACGTTTTATTCTGACCAAATAGACAGCTCAAGATAACCGCAAATTACCCTACCCGTCATAATTAAGTCAGTCATGTTATGCTTTTTTCATTCTCATATTTAATGATCTACGCAGCAGACAAGTGGTAATTTATACCTTTAAGAATGTTGAAAAGGACGCTGTCGCCGGTTTTGTTTTACTAGTAACATAAGAACCTGAACAACATTCGGGATTCTATTATTTTCGACTTGTGTTCAAGCATGCTTTTCATATTCGTCATATTTTAGTGGACTCATCAATATCTTTTCTCAGGCAACTGTCATCAGCTTTTACTAAGATCTATTAACACGCTTGACCAACCTACAATATGTTGCTTGATTACAAAGGGGTCCTTTTTATAACTTATGTGTTGCTTCGTTTTTCACCAGACTGATGTAATTGCTCATCGTGGTGTATATTAAGATATAACTTGCTCCTATTGCTGCCTATCTACACACAGCGCAACAAGGGTCTTACGAGAAAACAAAAGAACATATCAAGTGAATAGATTCTAAGGGGGCACCGCAAACAGCTGTCTGTTGGTCATCTTCGGCTTTATGACGCTTGCTGTCCTTCTTCTCCCTGGTCAGTCTTTCAATCAGTAGCCTTTGCATCTGTCTACGAATCAATCCCTACTGAGGATATCATCGTCATAACTTTATGCCAGCTAAGGGATTGTAAGTACGGCAGTAAACTAGCTTAGATGTGCGGTTTTTGTCAGATATTGATAGCTTACCAAATTTCAGTCAGTGATTATGTAATGCATTTGACCGATTGACCAGCACAATCGCCTTAGTCACGCAATAGTTATGGCTTATCTTACCACTGAAAAACGGACTACCACCGAATTCCTACGTGCATACAATGTTGTTTTTGAAATAGATAAGCAAGCATGGCGCACTAGCATTGGTTTATATGGAATTCAGCTTAGTTGGCTACGTGGCATCATATTATCTTCTCACGGCCAATATTTACACCCCTTGAATTACCTCCGGCTTGGCCTATTTTGGGCTATTTGTGATGTTGGCCATGGTTAATCGTCTGCAAATAACAACTGATGATAGGATATTATTCCCGGAAGGTGGCACTAGTTGCTGAGCATCAGGCAATTATCCGGGAAGTAGACGTTTAGCCCTCAGACAACCCATCAAAAATTGTGCAAGATATGGTATGTTATAGTAGGACATTTTTTCAATTTCCGATGTTAGCCGATTATGAAGGCATGTGACTGATGGCTACATCTGTACAAAGAAAAAACCCTAATTCATTCCGTGTGTCCCTTTTGCTTTGTCACGATGTTTTGCAGTTATGGAAGGCTTTAATGCAGGATTTACATTCAATGATAATATTTGTGACTGATGAGCAATAATTCTTATTGCAAACGTTTTATGTCGGACATGCACACGACACTGTGAGCACAGCAATGTAGAATGGGTTGATGGCATGAGGCCCGGCTATGATGGATCAGTTGGGCGAATACATTTAATGGTAATGTCGTCAAATAAAGCATAGCAGAAGCTTGTAGTAAGAATAATCAGTATCAACAAGCACGGAACATTCCGTAATGCAATCCACATTATCGTCACACTAGTCACGTTTATCTCGTTATAGCACAGTCGTAATCCTTAAATCGCACCGCTCGTTCAGCCTGCGGAGTTTCACTATCATTGCATATATATCATAAAAGCCTAAACAAAGCGGACCTGTATTATACGCCCAATTTACAGCAGATTGTAAACATAAATACTCATTCAGTATTACACCCCACATAGTGTAAACAATTAAAACACATATGGCAACCCACTCAAGTTTACCTTAACAGCCGCTAAGCGACGTATTAAGTTGACTGGCTTTGCACGGCATGTGTTACAAGCCAAACCATGTATGCTTACAGACACATACACATTGATAACAAGACTATATGAGCCACCGTTGGAAAGGCCTCAAAACAATGTTTGCGATAGATATCACACATACCACATTGTTTATAACCCTATCACCTGACTTAATTCATCCAAACGGTGTTTCAATTCAATGTCACAGATAACGCATGCAAAATAAACCCCACCACATCGCATGACCTAATCTGCATCATTATTCACATTATTCAATACGTTGCTGGTATGAAATGCACGGTTGGAATGTATTTTGGGTTAGGGTTAGCATACCATATTTGCCAAATAAGATAATTATTTGAGAGGCGTGAAAGTCAGAGTATTACGTTAAATGAAGTCACTGATTTTGCGATGTGTGTGCACCTATGGGCGCAAAAAGATTCTCAATCATCTCGATAAAATCATTGTCACTCAATGTTAAACTCACATAAACGATGATCGCGATCTGGCACATACATATTTGCAGCTTAAGAACGTCAGCGTAATTCAAATCATACCTAGCGTATGTTACATAATTTACAATTTAAATGCACTGAGCATTACGTAAGCCATAAAATGTCCACGACCCTATGATAAAAGCATACATGAATTATTTGAATGATCATTTTTGTTAAAGTGTTTTTATTCCTTTCCGGATGGCACTGGGAGCTAGGGAAAATTGTTAACATACTATTATGACTGGCTGAGCAAATGTGCATGACGTAATCCCTCAATGTAATCCGTGTATTTATAACGTGCTTTACAATTCACATTTTAACGTAAACAGCGTTATATATGATATACTCATGCTAACCATTACTACATGTTAACATTTCATTGCACATATCCCATTTAAAATCAGACAGAGTCGACCGGCATTACACTTCCTCATTAATGTTACCAAATAGCCCAAGTCCCCACCGAGAATAGGACTACATTGCAAGTACAGCTTTACAGCCTTCCCATGGTAAACTGGTCATCCGCTAAGCAAGTCTGGATATTGCACACACTTTATTCTATTCAAACGACATGCATAATCTACAACACACCTCATACATCTGTTGGTTCATTGCTATGGTTGTGAAATGTGTTCACAAGCACATTGCATAGTTAATGAAAGTATTACAAGCAGAGAGCAGGCGCACAGTAAGTATCTGGATGTGCATGCAGCCTCTTGGTGTGGTCGTAAAATGGCTTCAACGAAGAAACAAAACATTCACTTACCACTGCCTTTGTCACCAGGCCACAACAATTGGCACATTCTTAATGTACAGGCAACAAAATGAATGCTGACTGATTATCATTTCTGAATAGAGAAGGACATGTCTGCTGTTTAATGAATATAGTTTATACGTGCGCACGTGTAACGGTGAACATAAACACAATGATTATTTTCAAGTGAAGCGGAGTATTTGATAATTGCAGGAAATTAGGTGAGGTTTGTTGCAATGATTGGTAAATGTTCACTTGTATATTCTTTTGTGACTGACGTCTATGCATCTTAAAGTAATGGATGCTAATGTCTGGTTGCATAACAGCTTGTATCTGGTAGCATTTAATGACAGTAGTCTTGCAATAAACAACCCATGCATTCTCATTCATCAATCGATAGGGCAATTTCCAAGTGAACAGTCACCTCATATGTAATTCCAAGACAGTACGTATGCGTGCAGGTGCCTCCTCCATGTTCAGTTGGTTTGTCTGATACAGCGCCGCATCTTTGGGACGACTTTGCATATTATCCGAGCCTTTGTATTTTCGGTTACAAAGGACGTGTTAACGATAATGCCACATGATGTATGCATCAAGCCAATGCAGGTATAGGCGCGAAACGTACTGAAGGTACTAACAAATCCGCTATCAGCTGGAAGCTCGGTGTAGATTGTCCTAAAACACAGCCCTGAATTGAATGTTTGAAGTGTCTAATCAATTTGATTTATATCAGTCATTATATCAATTTCATTTATATCAGTCATTATATCACAGGATATGGCATGCTATCTTATGACAAGTTTTCGCTGTCGATTTCGCCGATGATGAATGAAGAATGACAGAGAAAAAAAAGTCCTTTTTGTGTGTCCGTATTACCTAATCATGAAGCTTTACTACAATTCAGTTAAATGCTTCGATCCGCAATCAACAAGCGATTATGATGCATTTGCATGTTTTGCACCAAGCAATGTGACATACCTAGGAAGGCTTTTTGCGTCGATAGTAAGTGCTAAAATCCTCATATTAACGTCGGGAAATATGCGATCTGTATCCTTCAGTGATCTTTACGCGCCTCGTTAATATAATGAGTAGCATAAAAAGATAAACAAGCACACAACGACTGTATGTGCACCAACTGTTAACTGGCACTGCATATCCGCCCATTCAAATGCACACTTTGATTGCCTTTGATTTGATATAACAGATCCCTCCATAAATGGGATAATGTTCCCCCAACGTAACTTACTCATTCCCCCTGCACTACAAACTCATTCGTATGTGCATTGTTAATATGCCATACCAGCCACTGGAACCTGGCATTACAATCCTCTAATGCAGTTCTTAGAATGCAACAGACAAAAGACAAATTTCGTAGCTGCCCACTTAGTGCGAATTCGCATTGCATACTATTTCTTGTTGTAATGATCACATTCGGTAAACTAGTCAACCTGCCTTGTTCTCCCCTCGTTACAACACAGGCAATGTTTTGTGTACATTACACGTTCTCCGTTTCAATCTAGCCACGCATACAAAAGTTTATTAGAAAATCATCTGCGACATTTCGGCAGCTTTATACCATCGATAACCTGTCTTTATCTGCTTAACACGTAAAACAATCCCTGTGTTGGTTAAGCTTTGTTTATAGGTGGTAGGACTTGTATCGTTCAATTGTTCACTCATTAATGGAATTGCTCCAGGGTAAGTCATAGTTGTATGCGCTAAGAAGCAAACGATTGCGCGTTGCTAAAAAAAAGCATATCGCTGTGAATGGTGATTGGCTTTGATGACTAGGTTAAAACGAATATTCCTGAAGGATCACCAAACTTAAGGTGAAGATGACTGTTATCAACAAGCTGCAACACGAATGGTGACCGAGATTTCTTTTCTGTATCTTTTTAAGGAAGGTCATTGTCGTTTGTCATTGAAAGAATGCACTGGACGTATTAAGTATTATGATAGAAAAAAAGGAAATAGTACCAAAAAATTCGTTTATGCTTTTTAGAAAGATTGACCGATTCCAGAGAAGGTGAAAGCGGGACACTTAATTACCCTAATGTCAGGCGAAGGTAAACTCAAAATTTTTCAAGTGATTGTCCTCTTTGCGTACAAACGGAAAGTGGTGCTAATTTTTGGTTTTTAAAACACGCCTTAAGCCATTACCTATTAGGCATGTTAGGATACATACATTCTCGTGGGATGCATGTTGACCAACAATTGATCTCATTATAAAGATAAATATACAAAATAAAGATAAACCCCTCCTGCAAAAAAATGCAAAACTGCCGCAATATATTTGGACAGTCAATATTCCCTGTTTTAACGCCGTGATGTGGTCAATGTGACGTCACTGAAATCAATAAGCGTTGTGATAACAAGTTACAGCACAGAGGGTATTACAAAAGACACTCCCCCGACGAAATGCAATGAATTTTAATATTGACACCTTACGAAACAAAAAAGATGTATCAAATGGATTGGCCATTGGTCACCAGATTTGCATTTGAATGCATCGTATAAATTGCGATCATTGTACTTCTACCAAATAGCTTAATGGTAAATATGTCATGGTGGTACTAGCTTTCACTTCGGCGATTTAATTTTATTTGTCAGACTTTATGCCGTGACAGCCTTCATATCACCGGACATAACATAGATGAGGTGCAAATCAATAAGGAGCAGTATTGAAGGTATAACACATTAAATACCAGGAGCTTCATGAAGGGTATTATGCTGATTCTAGTTCTGAATCTGAATGATATTATTACCGCACTAAGCGTTACACTTCTCAATAAAGGGCAATATTCCAAATAATGCGCGCTTTGTACGGTGGTAGAATGTGTCATCGTTCACAAATGTCTTAAAGATGAATATTAACGTTACAAATATAATGCCGTATTTAGAAGTTGCAAGCAACATATCTATGTACCCCAAAATATTTTCATCCTCAAGGTCTGAGATAACAATGAATAGGGTTGATATTTGCCGTCTTGTAAAAGTGCCAACCACAGATAATAAGTGTGAACGTCAATTCTATAATGCAAAACGCTTGCGGATAACCTCACCAGACTACCCAATGGCGCTCACTCGTGATACAACATCTAAGAAGTTCCGAAAGATCTACTACTCGAAAAGAACCATGCAAGTGACATAAATGGATTGAGTATTATACACGATTGAGACACTGAATTGATAAAGTTTATTGTGCATTGTGAGACTATAAATAATGATGTGATCTCGCCGTGATTTATTGCCGGTTTTATTGAAAATGCATGCCTGCTGTGTTACCAGTAGGGCCACGTCTCACTTCTAAATGCATTCGGACTGTGTTATTAATAGGTCCTCTTCTCACTTGTACATCTATGCGGACTTTATCAACAATAGGGCCTCGTATCATTTGTACATCGATGCGGTCATTGTTATCAATGGGCTCCAATGTCTCTTTTACAGACGCATGCGGGCTGTGCTACCATTGGGATCTCGTCTCATTCTTACATGCCACGATGCTTTATGGGACAAAACAAATATCTACTATCGCTTATTAACAAACCGCAGCGACTGCATGATTTTATGAATAGGCGCTGCGTTATTTGTGCAATACATTGGAAAGCAGCACGAAAGAGTTACTGTCCCATAATTGATTTATCAAGCGTAACGTAGGCAAAATGCTTGACAGAGCTGAGATGACACGTTGACAGATAAAACTGTGTCAGTAAAATATTGCCTGCTGCACTGTGGAAGGCAGTAAATGGTATAAAGCGACGTATTATTTTACAGAGAGGCAGCTGTGTGTGCTGGCGCGATGTTGCTTGTCAGGTGACATGAACAAATAACTGACGTCTATCTCAAGGCAGATAAGTCCAGCATAGCAATGGATACTTATAATAATCCGCATGTATGCCCGTTAGACTCATATATGTTCACATATGAATACGGGGGCACGAGTAAAGTCCATGCTCTTAGATGATTTATCGCCCTCATTATCAGAGCAGTTTGTGTGCATCATCATATGCTTGTTTGCAGATTAGAAGAGGCAATGATGGAATTGTCTGATCACATCAGCGGTGTAGAAATAGATGTGCTATAAGATGCAATTTCCAAATGAGGACACAAATCGATTCCTTAAATGTTCTGGTTTTAGCCTATTTTGTTTTTTGATAACGGATAGCAACAAGAATGGTGACAAAATATCCATTTCTCTATATTTCAAACATATGTCTGTATTATAGACTATTAAGCATCACTATTACACATATTCTAAATTGAAGTATTAGTAACGACGCTGCTCCCGTAATGGTGCGATGATGTATCGTTTTGCCTTGTTATTGGGGATGTGAGCAATATTGCCACGTGATGCATACAAACGCCTGCACAGGTAAATGAAGCCCCACTAATAATGATCGATCAGCAATAATCTAGATCTTTTGTTGCGCGTTTATTTACAGACATTGATACCTTTAAAAAATCGGTTATATGCCATGATTGCTTGACTTCACACTAATCCCCTGCACAACCGCATCAGTCACGCAATAACATTAGAGGTATGGCTTGCCACTAAGGAAAGGACTACTATCAACTCTCGTGATGCTATTCCGGATTTTTACATTCACGCAAAGACTACATTGGGCAGGCGGCGCACTTATATTGGTATGTATGGGATTAAGCACACATTTTGATTCTAGGTTAGCTACGTGACATCATCAAATGACGGTAGAATTCATTCATTTGCATGGTCGTAAATAATAACATAGCAGACGCTTGTAGTTAGAATAATCAGGAGTCAAAAAGAACGGAGCATTCCGTGATGCAATCCACATTACTGATAAAACTAGTTTACATTTCTTTCCTTAAATCGCACCGTTCGTACAGCCTGCTCATCTTATCTAACATGGCATATATATTATAAATGCCTAAACGAGGCCACCGGTATTATTTGTCCACTGTAAAGCACATAGATTATAAACATAAATACTCATTCCTCATCATACCCTACATAGTGTTAACAATTAATACACTTAAGGCAACCCACTGATGTTAATCTGAAAATCTGCGGAACGACGCATTATGTTGACTAGCAATGCAGGTCTCTCGTGTCAAGCAAAACTCTGTATGATTACAGTACACATTCCCCATAGTAGATCTGTATTACACATTCCCGTTATAGTCCATACATATCCAATTAATGTAACCAAACAGCTCGCGTCCCCGCAAAGAGTACGCCTACATTGCAAATACAGCTTTACCGCCTGCCCATGGTAACCTTGACATCCGCTAAACAATTCGGGATATTTCACACTTTTATTCTACTCAAACGACAAGCAAAATCTACATCAGACCGCGTAAATCTGTTCAAAATCCCAGTCAAGAGTAAATAAAAGGAATACAAGCAGAGAAAGGACGAGCAGTAAGTGCCTGGAAGTCGTGGATTATGTTACATACAGCCACTGCTTTCGGTCGCAAAACGGCTTCAACTAGGAAACAAAACACTTTGCCTCAAGAGTGACCATACCGATGAGCGCATTTGTAATGAACAACGTGAATGGTGACTGAGTATCAGTTTCGAAGAGGAAGGACCTGTCTGCCGTAAAACATTTTAGTTTAAGCCTCATCGGGAAACGTATTATAGTATATTGATTACGTGATGCAAAGTATTTGATAATTACATCATGTTTGTTGGTGGTACCCTGCTGTCTGTCATCGGTCGGATAAATTTATTACTGCAGTTCTTTGTGGTTCATTGATTCCAAGAAATCTACTCTACAATACACTGGCGTTAATGGTTGTGTGATTAGTCTGACTGCGCATGTACCTAATGGCTAAACCTAATTGGTACGACCATAGAGGGTGAAAGAGTGGCACTATTGATTAAGGCATATATATAATACAGTGGGTCGCCAAAAGTAGAAAGCGACTACCTATGATCTAATGAATTTGTCTGTTTACCATGGGAATAAATGCAAACAGTAATTCCAGTTTACTAGGAATATATTATTCTATCTGCACTATCGATCTTTTATCCTTTTAATCAATTTTCCATTCCTATTGTGACGTGAAATATGTACCGAATAAATATAATTGATTTTATCAATTACCTCTTTTGCATATGTTGAAGTTACATAGGTTTATCTAAAGGATGAATGGCTAAACTAGCGGGCGATATGGCAATGCTCTTAATGGACAATCCAGTTACTGGTATACATTTCCTGTGCCATATCAGACCATACGCATACTCCTGCACATAGAAGTTATACATAATTCCGGTTAAGCGACAGTTTCGAATAAGGTAGGACCTGTCTGCCGTTAAACATTGTAATTTAAGCGCCATTGGGATACGTATTATAGTATATCGATCACGTTACGCAGAATATTTGATAATTACGTGAGGTTTGTTGCAAGACTGGGGAAGGTTTACTTGTATATTCTCTCATGGCTTTCGTCTCTGCATATAAACGTAAAGGGATGCTAATGTCGGGTTGAAGAAAAGCTATATTGATGTTTTGTCAGGTCATGTGGATTTTACGGGGTGTAAGTTGACTTTCTGTATATGGAACCTGAAAATCAATCTTCTCAAGATCGATACATGACTATCCCAATTTAGCCAAATTGTTATAACGTGGACATAAAGATGGCGCAACCATTCGAACGCGGCTGCTTACGGTCTGAACGAATATTCAGCTTCCCCAGGAATCGTGTTTAATACCGCAAAAACATACCGACCATTGAAATTGAAGACTGCCATTTGACTTCGCCTAATCGGGCCTATTGAAATTGAAGACTGGATACGTAAAAAGATAATTGAAAAATTATTTGATTACGAAAACGTTTAATCCCTAACTTTACGGTTTTGTTACATCCACATTACGATAATCGGTCTTGCTGCATGTCTGTAAACAAGGAAAACCATGATTCGTGGGGATGCTGAATTTTTAAAGTGTAATTTTCTACTTGAAGCCAATTTCTACTCGAATAGGATTTGCTGATCACACATGCATAAGTAACAACTCATCGACACCTATCTATCACTTTTAAGGGTTCAGCTAACATTCCAAACAAGAGCGGAATGAAAGAAACTACTTGGGACCAGTGGTTCTATTCAAGCAACCGAAGCACGCATGAAGTGTAAAAAACGTTGATGAGTCCGCCTTTTCTAAGAACATTTCATTCCATCTGCACTGTGGAATTTGGTCGTGTAATCCTTTAATAATTTGCCACCTTTTGCGACGTGATATATGGGACGAATTAATATATTTGATTATATCAATTACCTCTCTCGCAAATGTTGAACTTACTAAGGTCTATCTTAGGGAGGAATTGCTAAGCAAACGGGCGATATGGCAATGCTCTTTGTGGACAATCCAATTACTGGTATACATTTCCTGTGCATTATCAGACCATATGCATACCCCCTGCACATGGAAATCATACATAATTCCAGTTGAACGACAGCGCATGCACCTTTAAGCACATTTCGTATATGCATTTGGCATGTCCGCTAAAGCATCACGGACATTGAGGTATTGGTGATGACCTTGCAGAATACCTGCACCTTTGTGAGATGATAAAAGGTCTTTTCGCGCTAATCAGGATGGGTTAGGGATAATACCTAATGATTTATTAATCAAGCCAACACAAACAAAGGCTTGAATGATCAACCATCTAAGTGTTAATATCATCAATAGGCTAGAGGTCATGTGTGGAGTGGCCTTTAAGTTGGTTATTACCTCACATATCGTATCAGGTCGTCTGGAAAATCACAGCTTGGTTCGCAGCTATTGAATTCTTGATTATATAGCTTTAATTGATGTAAAATGAATGAGTATAATCATTTATGCACAAAATTATACAACATTGATGAACTATGAGAGCGTCAACTCACATCCATCTTGTTCTGAGAGGAAACAGTAAATTGAAACATTTGTTGCAGTGCATTTCATGTACTTTGTCATGGGGTAATTCCTGGACAGCCAGCTTGCTGTAATATGTAAGCGATTGTACAAATCTTAACACCTTAGCTCGTGCCTCCAAAAGTTTATACTAGATATCCATAATTGATGGCAATGGTTTGGATCCATTTTCTTGCAGCTACCACACCAGGTAATAATACATAACTCATTCAACTGCACCAATTATTAGTTTTGATTTATCAAACAGCACATGCCTCATTACAACCGGCACAGTGTTAACCTGCATTACGCATACATTATTATGATCCCTTCGTGGTAATTGTAACGCTCGCTATACAAAATATATTGCATTTCCTCTGTACAATCCAGAAAATTTATACTGACAGTTCACATTCACCATCTAATCCTTTCTTACAAGTAGTTGATAATAAAAAAATATCTTTTGAATGGGAGACATTTCATTAACTTCAAACTGTTTAGTACTTATCTCGTCCGTTTACTCGCAGAATGCATGTCGGCGATCTGTTTACAGGTCTTGAATGTTAATCGTGTCAGGATTGAAATCCAAACATCCCAAATCAGTTAACGTTTCCCGTGTTGAAATATTTATATGTGTTCGAATGAACACTAGAGGGAATAACGTACAATGAACGTTAAGATCCCTCGGAATTTGTGTATGGCGTCATCAAAAGTTGGCCCCTTATGTTGGCCTGTAAGGCATTATACATTAACAACAGTTACGCATAGATGTTTACATCGGCTCGCCACATATCGGTGATCTGTATAATAGTCTCTCTCGATATAACCAGTACAGTGTTTATCAAGCAAACACCCCTCTTAATATAAAGATAAACTCCCAAGTAAATATCACTTTAACGAAAGGATATGGTTCAAATACCATCCGCGGATTAGATCACCTTGTTTCCAATTGTTGTTTTGATTATTTTCTTTCTAGTAGATCACAATCTATGATTTTGGGCATGGGACAGTGGTTAAAGGGCATGACGCATCCAGTACTAGCGAACCCCGCTGAGCATGGGCATTACGCGTGGCATTGAATCTCATGCAAACGTAATGCGTACTGTTTTTGCTCTGGGTTTATGATGGTTGCACGATGTGATTATTAAGACATCTGCTAAATGACTCATCGCGCATTTAAAGGCTACATCATTTGTACAAAAGAGAGGTAAAAACTACATGCTAATTTGCAGTCCTACATTTAATAGGTATAGCATCACGGCGGCAAAAAGCCTGACGGAGCTAACTTGATAGGCTGTCAAACGTATAGCAGACGTCATAATGTCCAGACTTATATGTCCAGCAGGCAGCGTGGTTGTATTATAACATCTGCCGCATGTGTTCACGTTAGACAGATATTCGTGTATAGCATTGCTTCTTTTCACACAAGAATCAAGTAGTTATTCTGTATGGTATATACATTTAGAAGTAACTTGTCTTGTTGCAGCCTATTAACACATAACGCCACTTGACAACGAAACAGCAAGTCAAGAAAGAAGATCCTTGGGAGATAGTTCATCACCGCAGGCAGCTATATGGGTGTCATCCGCGGACATATTGCACTTGCAGCCTTTTCTCTCTCTGTTCTTTCTGTTATTCCGTGCACATAGCAACTGTAAACAGCTTATCAATTCAGCTCTACCGAGCATATCATCGTCATAGTATTGACCCGACAAAGTGATTGTAAAAAGAGACAACAAAATAGCTTAGGTTTGCAAGCATAGCTATTACATAAAAGTAGCAGCGTTCTGTTAGTCTGTCTCCGAAAGAACCTGTGATTTATGGAAAAATGTTTTGTTGGGTGAAAGACAAGGCAACACAAACAAACGCGCAATGTTGCTATCATACGATGTACTTATGAGGCTAACAAATAGACACACCCAGAAAAACACAGTCAGCAATCGTAATAGACCACCTTTTTCTTAAATTTGTTACTACACGTTGCCACGTGAATGTCTATGAGCATTTCGGCTGGTCGCGTCCTGACTTTTCTATTTGTATCATCCAGTGTCGCCCCGCGCTGCAGCATCCCATCATGCCCCCGCCATATCACGTCTTGGATACCTCTCATTATCCTTTTCGCCATAGAAGCAATTTTGTTCGAGATGATGTTTCAACAGTCCGTCCTTACATCATAGCGCCAACAATATCATCTGTCATTAAACTGCACTTCAATATGCGACATTGAACTGGAGTTGTCCTTATATCCTGCCATGGCCGCTGATGTAGGAATACTTATGTCTGGTATTAACACTACTGTTTGAATGGCTTGTCAGGTTACGCATATCAGCATTCAGTTTGTAGATTGTTCCCATACATCCATGTCAAAAAAGCAGCAAACTAGCCTGCAAAACAAGACACGTTGCGAAAATAGCTAAACACAGTCAATTTGGCTTTATCTCATAAACAACCAACGATTTGTTTCGTGAATTCATCCAAATGACACGAAACACATACCATAAAGGCCCTGTGACGTTTAAATTGCGACTGATTTGTTTATACTGTTCGGTTGTTAATAGCAACGGTCATTAAACCGCTTTTGCGGAATATCAAATAAAAATGAAGGAATGTACATATTTAAGCAACTCTTACTCATTCCAATATCGAAACTACATCCTTACCGTCTCGCATGCAAATGGCTTGTGCTTTTGCCTGTCAATATGTTATATGAATGGCAATTACCAGTGTGGAAGAACACAGGAACATCAAAGTAGTGGAGTGACTTAGTTAATTTCCTCTTTCATATTCTCGTTTCATGTTCATCGCATATTTACAGTAGGAGCCATAGGCATATTTTCGTCAACTGAAGGGCAGTTTTCTGGGTTAATAACGGTAGACTCATTAGCACAGGAGGCAACATTTTTGTTTTGACCACTAATAAAGCACCTCATTACAATAATTTAAAAGTTTGCCCACTCACTCATTTAGCATGTTGCAGAAGTAGTGTATTAAAATGAATCAATCTATAAATGTGATCCAAATGAGTAAATGAATTTAGAATAATCGGATAACCAGTGCGTAACTTTTGACCAGTAAGTACAATTTTGTTAAATCTAATAATTAGAGAGTGTCCTCCAGATCTATGTACTCCTACAAATTATATGATAATATCACCCGCGGCATTTTGGTTGTCAGGACAAGAAGTCCACAAGCTTTTATTTGAGGCTTACAAGCCATACACCATCTTCAAAATGTTGTTCTGTTCATAAGTGCTGAAATGATTGTTCTGGTTATATAATTCAAACAGACTTTTCAAATAGCTCATATAATTCATTGGCTGTAAATCGGGTCCAATCTCAATGCAAGCAGCCTAATAGTCTAAGTTCGAGCCATGCCTTTGGTTTTACTAAATGGCAGGAGTTATCAGTGACATTATAATGATGGCACCCTATACTTGACAACTACATAATAAAACGATGTCGTACTATCTCTGACAGCTATTGATCATAAAGCATCTATAATGTAAATTTCACACTAGTGTCGATACAACATTGACTGTCATTGATACGGGTCATAGAAATGTCTCGATACACAACAATGTACAAATCCGGAAGACTTTGATAGTTAATAGGCATTGTATGGCCAGGTCCATCGTTGAATATGACGCCTAGGAGTACAAAAGGAAGGTCATTTCATTATTTGTGATTCATTTAAGCATGTAAATGCATTAAATCTGCAGCAAACATTTATCGATACCATCCCACAAATGAAACCATACCATGGGTTCTTATTGGAAACTTTCGCCGTCAGTTCTTGTGTCGGGAAAAGCCCCAATAGAAGATGTAATGGTCTAATTAAGCAACTATATTCACGTTACATTATAAGTGATTTCAGCTTACAAAGCAGATCATTGTTGTGTACTTAATGTACCGTATAAGATCAAACAATCAACTTTGGACGTAGATCCCATGTAGAATTCCGACGTACATGCAAAGGCTACTAATTCTGACACTTTCCCTGGAAGATAACAAGCGGCATCAGTTTAGGTAGTAGAAATGACCAAGCAGAATTTGGAAGTTTTATGTGAAATGATACTTAGTCTCATAGTTTTGACATGTTTGCGATAATGCCATATGATTAATACATTTAGCCATGACAACGGTTAGTCAAACATAAAAGGTAACGATCATTCAATATTAGGAAGGTCCGAATGTTTGCTTACCAATTGCCAATGCACTTACACCAGCTGATCTCATTCATCACAGGTTTAGGTTGGGGTACGTTCAATGTGATGCATTCCGACCATTATTTACATCCATGTCATAAATCACGTGACCACATGAAGTATTACCCCTTTGAGGAACGGAATATTTATATCTGCAATTGCATGCAGCGGCACTGATATATCTCTAAATTGTCCCTGCCTGTACTTTTTAGCTGGTGAAATTGGACTTCTAAACATATGAAATGACAGACAGATGACAATAATGATAATCCTGGGATCTGGTGTGTTTACTTTGCGCATGATCAGCTCACAACTATTTCGTAAATTCCGGGATATTATTGAATATGACGAACAGGACGGAGAATGAGTGGTATTCTACTATTAAAGGCGCAGACATGATTCCATCACAACAAGTTTGATCCTATTGTCAGGTGAATAATGTAGGTTGCGTGATGAGTCGATCTGTTTTAGCATAATCAACAGCTAGTAATTTTAGGCAAACCATCAATAACCGCATATAACACCGTACATGCATCTGGCGTCAAACAAGCGGGTGTAACTGTCAGCAAACACGGCAAACACGATCTCGTAACAGCATTGCTGTCTCTAAAGCCGACGAGCTAATGTGGGAAGAAGAAACTTACAGCAGAATTCCGTTGAACCGAATTTGACTTACAATGCACTTTGGGAAATGCACATGAAATATACGCTTATATACTTTTTAAGGTGCATGTCATCAAAAATATTCGAATTTCTGTTCTATGAAAAAACTCGATTGATTCCCTGCTTGGTTTTCTAATGATATCCAACGAATCTAATCGGATCGGTTACCCAAGGTATGGCCTTCCAACGCTTATATTGGGGAATCTATGACAATCCGAAAATGTCCTATCCAATGGCTAGCTTAGCATCCCTGTGGTGCTATATATGGTAGATACAGTATGCTTGTTGAGTAGATATGTTTTAGCTAGGCTCTTTATAGGGTGGTAAATTAAAGCTTAAACGACAACCGAATTTCTAAGAAAACGTCCCATCCACTGGCCAGTCTAGCATCCCTTTGGTGATATATATGGTAGATACAGTATGCTGGCTGAGTAATTATGTTTTTGATAACGCATCCCTCATGTAAGCACAAAATGCATACCCCTTTATTACAACCCCAATGATGTGCGCCCCATTACACAACATCCAGGACAAAGTAATGGAAACTTGCACGAAACAACATATTATGTGTTGCCTGAATTGCGCGTCTGTGTATACTTCCATTTCAAGCTGGATGATCTAAATATTTATTATTTCAATCTTACAATATTCGTGAATTTCGGGTAGAGTGTTTCTCCGAAAATTATCCACCGAAATCATTCTGAATGTCTACCATTATATATGATCAACCCGATCAACCAGGAGGACGGCAAATGGCAACCACAACAACACGACGCGATGTCACATGACTGGACGCGATGAGATACACAGGCCAGGAATTATGAATCCTATGAAACACGGGCAGCGGCCTGCAGCGGCGAAATGGTTCATATTAAGGCAATAAATCAGGCCTAACAGTACCAACGTCATTCCATAGAAGGCAGTCTGTGTTATTAAAGCTGCATGAAATTCTTGATGACCTCGACGTCGGCACAGTGGTCTTTCGTTTGGCCCCGGATTGTTACGTGGATATTAGCGCCCAGTCAATAACTCTTTCTAACAATGTTCATTGAGATTTTAATCAAGCAATATTGTTACCAGCTAAAGTCCAGTCATCAAATAAAAACACGAATCAAATGGAAATAGATTCCAGATTGTTGTTGAAAAAATTGTACAGACTGCAATACCCACTTGTTCTGGTGGGACAATTACGGATCAAGTGCGACAACATTGACTTCCACCTAATTGGAAGTACGTATGAAAAACATATATTTCCTATATGATATTGTACAATAACCAAAGATTTTAATAATTATATGGCAATGCTTGAAGTGAGTTCTCTTCGTTATAAATTATTTCTTGAACCAATTCTTAAGCAGAGGAGGACTTATCTCGCACTCGGAAATGATCATCGAATTATTTTGTAGCTTTGCGAACGAGGCACGGCGGTTTGATTCAGAGCCTTCACCAAATATACAAATGCTCCCAAAATAAAGGTTTCAGTTTGCTAGGTTAAAGATTCACTTTTGTAAGAGCCAAAAAGTACAAAAGAGTTATTTGTTTAGTTCTTAATGTAAATACGAAGCTCTGTGTTTGAGACAATTCATCAATATATATTTGTCATGCATTCTTTTGTGTGGAGTAAAACAATAGTCTAAGTACATAGTGATTGTGATCTGTTGCCCCATGACCACATACAATAGTATTACGCTCTGAGACAGAAATATTTTTCTCCCTAGATGTCAAAGTCATGTCCAAATTAAGAGTTTCACAGGGCAAGATTTACAGGAAGATATATACCTTCGAGAGTCACAAATACCCCATCAACCAGATTGCATCATATTCGAATGCCACTTGTTATGAAACGAAATTTGGGAAATATGGTTGTTACTTACGTTTGTGATTAACAATGCACCTAACTTTGATGAGCAGTCTGTCGTCAGCCAATTGATCTATTATTTCACTAACATCACTAAATGGATGTCCACTGACTAACATGCCCTAATATATACCCAACATAGCCTCAACATGGCTGGCTCGGCTCAAAATGAATTATCCGCGTCTGTTTTGTATGATCGCTGAATGTGCAAATATGTCTACGGCGCCTTTTGTTCTTGGTAAACAAATGGACGCACCCCCAAACACAGTCTGATGTGTTTATGGTCGACCCTCTTGCAACGCATTGCAACGTACATCCAAGAGCATTTGTGTAGAGATCGCGTCCTTGCGCTTCTGTTTGTTGCAATGATTTTGTTGTTTTGTTGATATCGTTCCATAGTTAATATCACCGGCCAAAAAGCCGTTATGTTCCCTGAAACATTGCACTTGTCATACCGTATTTACAGGATATCATATGAATATGAGGATTGTCACGGTATTGAACAACTCTTACTTATTCCAATTTCAAAACTAAATCCTTACCTCCTCAGTTATCATTGTCTTGTGTGTCTGTCAGTACATTTCATATATGAATGACTGTTACCTGTGTGTGGAGAGAGAAGCATAATGAAAGTCATTGTTTGAAAAAGGCAATTTCGTTATAAACGTTCTCTTCACATATTCGTCGTCTAATCATATCGGAAGGCTTAACCAAATGGAAATATACTTCAATTGATGTGCAAATACAACTTTGCTGAGGTTATAAGAATAATTATCACAAGGAGCATATATTTAGTTTTGATTATTAATATGAATCACGTCAGTAAAGGTTGTTTATATAGTTTGATATAATTGCCCTCTGAGCGATCATAGAGCGTTCAACGGATGCTGCTGCTCTGTTTTATTTACTTAGCTTTCAACCTTGATCAAGTATGGCACCTTAAATCCCTAAGAGTAGGATTAAGATTCTGTATTTCATTCTGTAGAAATTGCCATAGCATGTAATTTAACAATATTATATTTCCTCAGATTTTTGCAGATATTGTTCCTTACGCCAGTTTAACTATGTGGCAGTTTATTGGTCAAACGGTCTTATGTCATTTTGACGGCATATCATGGGCGTTTTATCCCCAGCTCTATCACAGATACATCTCCTGGTCAATAAGAATGTCGTGTTGCTTTTTATACACGATATCAGATAAATACCAGGCCAGACACATGATTTAAGTTCAATAATTGTATATTTATAGGTTCCATTTGTGTTTTTATCTCCCGTATATGTGGGAAACTAATTGCAATCTTTACACAATGGTTTTTTAAGGAATTCGTTGTGTAACGTACAATGAAAGATATCGAAAACAAAGGCAATGGATCAATGGCGGTTATAACGATATATTATCATAATCACCCGGCTGTTGCTGTTCCGGCAAGAAAGACATTGAGTTGATTCGAATACTTACACAGATAACCATATTTGAGTACAGGAACTATCGCATTGCCGTGTAAATGATATTAACAACATTTGAAATCTTCAGCCAGCATTACACAATTAATCAGAGACGCATCAGCGTATTTCTTGTTGGAAAGTTAACAGAGATAATCTCACAATGATTGCATTGTTGCCCCATCATGCTGATATTTAGTATTTCTATAAAACATTTAGTCGCCAATAATGAGGCCTCACAATGTTAGTGAATACAGGCCATGAATATGATAACAACAGTGTGACTCCGTAAGTGTGTCGATGGCAACCTATACTTGGCAATAGTAGTATCTCTAATATTGACATTTGTATTGTCCACGTATATTCTGCTGTGAGGGATAGAGACTAGCGTTTATCGCACAATAAAGTCAATACAATATGACTGTTATCGATGTCGAGGAAATTTTCCCATTCATAGCGTTGTAGAAATACTGAAGACTTTGACGGAAAATTGGCTTTGAGTTACCAGTTCGATCGTTGAATATGACGTCCGGTTTTTCTGGTTAAGCGTATTAATGCTGTATTACTAAAGAAAATCTAATAGATACCATTCCACAAATGCGTACATTAAGGATATAGCATGAGAAATATGGCTTCAAATTGGGAACACTCACCATTTATTCTCTTGTTGGGAGATGTCACAATGGAATATTGCACAAGTTACATTTATATTCACGGTATTATCAACATATGTACTAACATACAACAATCCAATAACTACCTAGTCTCTGCACATGTTTGCAACATGTTTGAAACAGATCAATGGAAGCATTCCACATTGTCACAGAAATATGGGAAAGCATGTACATAACTGCTCGTCATAAATCATGATTGCAGATCCATAGCAAAAAGGTGCAACCCATATGCGGAACAGAGTTTGCCATGTCGTTGCTGTTTTAAATTACACCTGATAAGTTACTTACGCATTCGATCCAAACAAAAATTCTAGACCCATCTGAATAAGCAAGTGGTGTATATCATAATAAACTGTGATTTGCTCAATGGAAATTGATTGCGGTACCCATTGAATAATCAACACCATGCATTCGATAGCGGAGCAAGTAAATGTTAATTTTCTTTGCAAATATTAACTGATGTGCTCAATGGTCTATTGACGCAGTAGTACATTGACTTCCCCATACAATTCGCAGCAAGCATTAAGGTTAGCTTATGATTATGAAGTAGAATTCGTTTTCATTATGCTGGCACTATGTTGGATGGAGCTTAGTAAAAAAAAATTGTGCAGATTTGCCAGGTGAAATTCATTGATTAGTGAAGTTATGTTTTCTTTCTATCAATTTATTCAATTTGGTTGGGCCGAAGAGGGTCAAAATTGTATGTCCAAGTAGACAGAAAACATGACACTGCTACGTTCGAACAAATTGCATTGGTTTGGTTTAAGGCATATGTATTAACCACTGTGTATATCCATATGATAGCCTGTTTTTCTCGGTTACCATGCTTCAGGCTCTGCTTATCTCATACAATTGTCACCACTCAGGCCATTAGTGTTTACTTTATGTGGCAGCTTAGACATGGCACAGCTATCTATTCGATGACCTCATGTATACTTCCGATTAAATGCGTGTTCCTTCAGATGCATCATTCATGTTTATATTTCGTGTTCGACAACGAAATGTAATGGCTACGACCCTAAAGAATATCCGTTCCTTTGTAAGATGATGCAGGATATCTTTGCGTCAGTAAAGATGTGTTAGCGGTAATGACATTTAACACACAACTAAGGTAGGCAAAAATATTTCATTGCGCCCAATCAAAAATGATACAGCTTTTGCCTGATTGTTTAAAGTCGAGTTGTCGTAAGTTGCAACTTTTACTAGCATTATTTGTGAATTATACATCAGAGATGCGCTCCAATACACAAATGTCTAATGGTAATGTATGATGATCTAAAGGACTAATTGTGAAACCAACATGCAAAGTGAAGAATTTTATTGCGCGATACATATCCCTTATTACTACGAACATAAATTATGTTGCCGATTATGAATGGCATATGACTGATGGCTACATCTGTGCAAAGAACAAAACCCAATTCATACAATGTTTGCCGAATAGGATAATTATTTGAGAGGCTTAAAAGTCAGAGTATTACGTTAAACGAAGTCACTGATTATGCGATGTGTGTGCACCTATGGGCGCAAAAAGATTCTCATTCATCCCGATAAAATCATTGTCACTCAATGTTAACCTCACATAAACGGTGATCGCTATCTGGCGCTCACATAATCGCACCCTAAAGAACGTCAGTGGTATTCAAATCATACCTAGCGTATGTTACATAATTTACAGTTTATCGTTCAAGAGAAGCATTGAGCATTAATTATAGCATAAAATGTCCACCCCCCTATGATAGAAGTATATATGAATGATTTGAATGATTTTTAATGTTAAAGTGTTTTATCCTTTCCGGATGGCACTGGGAGCTCAGAGGAATAGGTAATATACTATTAAGACAGGCTGAGTAAATGTGCGGGTCCCCTTCAACCAACCACAATGTATTTAAATATAGCACGATAATGATCACTTATGTAATCCCGCAATGTAATCCGTGTATTTATAACGTGCTTTACAAATCACGTATTAACATAAACAGCTTTATAAATGATTACACATCCTCATACAGCATACTCATGCTAACCCTCACTACATGTTAACATTCATTGCACATATCTCATTAAAAATCAAACAGAGTCGACCGGCTTTACACGTCCCCATTATAGTCAATTAATGTAACCATACAGCTCACGTCCCCACCAAGAGTAGACCTACATTGCAAATAGAGCTTTACGGCCTTCCCATGGTAACCTGGTCATCCGCTTAACAATTCGGGATACTGCACACACTTTATTCTATTTAAACGACATGCTTAATCAACATCACATCGCATACATCTGTTGGTTCATTGCTATGGTGGTGAAATGTGTTCACAAGCACATTGCATAGTTAATGAAAGTATTACAAGCAGGCAGAAGGCGAGCCGTTAGTGCCTGGAAGTCGCGGATCACATGACATGCAGCCTCTTGGTGTGGTCGTAAATGGCTGCAACGAAGAAACAAAACATTCACTTACCGCTGCCTTTGTCACCAGGCCACAACAACTGGCACATTCTTAATGTAAAGGCAACAACATGAATGCTGACTGGTTATCATTTTCGAATGGAGAAGGACATGTCTGCTGTTAAACAATAGTTTACTCGTGCACCGGAAAACGTGTTATGGTGAATAAAATCACAACGATTTTGTTCGTGTCGTCTATGGGAAGCTAATGTCTGGTCACAGGGAAGCTTCATTAATGTCTTGTCAGGTCATGTGCATTCTCACTGGGTGCAAGTCGATTTATCTCTTTATGGACCTTGAAAATGAATCTTCTCAAGTTCGTCATCAAACTTGGACTATGGGCTGCCGGTAGAAGACGCAGTCGAACCATTCGAGCTTTGTTGTTTACGATCTGTCAAAAATATTAAACACCTTCGAGAATCGTGCTTAATGCCGTCAAAACATATGGTTAAGTGAATTTTGTTACCATGACTGATATCATTTTGAGAAGGGGTAGTGCCATTTGTCTCAGCCTTATCTGCATTTGTCACCACCATTGTAATTGAAGACTCGATGAGGCATCAAAGTGAGTGCATTGCTCAAGTAGATAACTTCAAACATTCCTCATAACGACACAGTTTAATGTCTAACACAACTATTATGTAACCTCCATATAAAGACTAGTTCTCACGAACAATGTATAAAAGCCCATATACAGCACATAATGCCACCTGGATGCTAATAAAGTGGGTCTTGCCGTCTGTGAACACGAAACATTATATCAACATTCCAGCATTGTTGTCTGAAATTTCGCCATGATAAATTGAAGCTGCAAATAACACAGGTATTCCGCAGAACCTGTTGTATAAGTCAGATGGATACATCATCAATCTGTTATGGTATTTTACATAGAAATTCAATCTCTAAGAGAAATATGGTAATGAACCGGTGATAATGTGATATTATGTGGCAGTGTTAAACTGTCAACGACATCCAGTCGACGTGCTCTATAATTGCATGCAATCTGAAACTGCCTGTATGATGATGACTGCAGCAGTTTAGATGGTACATGCGTAAGACAAAAGGCAGATTGATTGTGGCAGAGTGTGTTTTCCTTTGACCAACCGAGCAAACATGAAGACTATTAAGTGATTATAAGGATTTCTTCGTATGCTTTCGTGGGCATTATGATGGTCGAGATTTTTCTGTTACCAGGATTTCATTATAAGTCGGATAAATGGATTGCTGTGATGTTTTGTGGTTCATTGATTTCCAAAAGACAACAACTCTGCAACAAACTCACTCAAACTGCTATTGGGTTTATCTTGTGAGGAAACAAATAGCACAAACTGCACGCATTTCCACGCACATACATAGCATGTTCCATTGGGTGGTCTGGAGATTGTATGAGCGTGACACTCATCTTGTGCGCATATGTGTATGCAATAACAACTTACAATTCCCTGGGATTACTAGTACTCCTGGTACACTTCTGGAACCGTGTTTAGACATCGGACACATTATATAACCTACAACATATCATTCATATTATTTGTTGGGCATGTATGAAGTCATACTTTTGCTCTTGTGATATCAAATGAAGGGATCCGTCACTTTTGTCGTTTTCAAAAGACGAGCTCATTAGAATGCTACATCCATTGAGAACGCATGTCGGGTTCCATATGTCCGAGTATCATGCATTTGTAAGCATGTAATTGCGGTACTGTAAGAGATAAAAAACGATGAGTCAGCCAAACAAAAAGCTTTCGAAAAGCGAACATCCGTATCTGGTAGCATTTGAAGACAATAGCAATAAACAACCCACGCATTCCCATACATCACTCGTAGTGCATGTTTTGCACAAGGCAATGTTATATTCCTAGGAAGTTTTTTGGCGTCGATAGTAACTACAAAAATCCTAAAATGTCGGGAAATATGCGATCTGTATCCTTCAGTGATCTTTACGTGCCTTTGATTTGATATAACAGATCCCTCCTTAAATGTGATAATGTTCCCCCAACGCAAATTACTCATTTAACCACACTACCAACTTATCCGCATGTGCATTGTTAATATGCCATACCAGCAACTGGAATCTTGCATTACAATCCTCCCATACAGTTCTAAAAATGTAACAGACCAAAGACAAATCTCGTAACTGCCTACATAGTGCGAATATGTATTACATATATACCATAACTATCTCTCCTTGTAATTGTCACATTCGGTTAACAATAAGGTTTATCGCCCTCATTATCAGAGCACTTTGCGCGCATTATCATATGCTTGTTCACAGACTAGCTAGGCAGTGATGAAATTGTCTGATCACATCAGCGGTATAGAAAGTGATGTGCTATTTGATACAATTTCCAAATAAATCGGTTCCTTAAATGTTCTGGTTTCAGCTTTTTTTTTGTTTTCTGATAACAGACAGCAATAAGGATGGTAACAAAATATCCTTTCTCAATATTTCAAACATATGTTTGTATTATAAACTATTAAGCATCACTATTACACATATTCTAAATTGAAGTATTAGTAACGACGCTGCTCCCGTAATGGTGCGATGATGTATCGTTTTGCCTTGTTATTGGGGATGTGTCAGCAATATTTCCACGTGATGCATACATAACGCCTGCACAGGTAAATGAAGCACAATTAAAAATGATCAACAATAATCTAGATCTCTTTCTGTGCGTTTATTCTCAGACATTTATACCGTTAAAAAGTTGGTAGCATGCCATGGTTGATTGACTTCACACTAATTCCCTGCACAACCGCATCGGTCACGCAATAACTTTAGAGGTATGGCTTAGCTTACCACTTGGGAAAGGACTACTTCCAACTCTCGCGATGCTGTTCCGGATTTTTACATTCACACAAAGCCTGCATTGGGAAAACAGCGCACTTATATTAGTATAAATGGGATTAAGCACACATTTTGATGCTAGGTAAGCTACGTGACATCATCAAATCTTCGGAAACGATGCTTCCCTCGGCCAATATTTACACCAGTAAAATTACCTCCGGCTTTGTCTATTTTGCACTAGCTGTGATGTTTGCCTTCGTTTATCGTCTGTTAATAACAACTGATAATGCTATTCCCGGAATGTGGCTATAGTCCTTGAACATCAGGCAATTATCCGGGAAGTAGACGTTTCGCCCATCGACAACCCATCAACTTTGTAAAAGATATGGCGTGCTAATGTAGGACAGTTTTTTTTATTTCCGATTTATGTCGATTTAGAATGAAATATGACTGATGGCTAAATCCGCAAAAAGAGAACAACACTTGTTTTTGTTTTCTTAATGTTTTTTGGTGTATTCTCACTGGGTGTAAGTCGACTTTCTGCTTATGGAACATGAAAATCAATCTGAACAAGATCGTTACATGACTGTCCCAATTTAGCGGAATTGTGATAACATAGACCTAGAGATGGCGAAGCCATTCGAACACGACTGCTAAGGATCTGCAACGGATATTCAGCCTCCCCAGGAATCGTGTTTAATACCACCAAAACATATGGTTACTAAGCTGGCATTGTTATCAGACCTGAGATCAATTTCAGAAGAGGTAGTGCCATTATTCTACATGTGTCCCGACCATTGTAATTGATGACTCGATCAGGCATCAAAATGAGTACTTTACGCGGAAAGATAATTGGAAATATATCTGATAACGACACCGTTTAATCCCTAACACAATTGCTAAGTAACCTCCATATTACAATAATTGGTCATGCTGCATGTCTGTAAACAAGGAAAATCAAATTGTGGCATGATTCGTGGGGATGCTTGAAGCCAATTTCTACTTGAATGGGTTTTATTGATAATATACATGCATAAGTAACAAAACATTGACACCTTTCTATTACTTTAAAGGGTTCTTCTAACGTTCCAAACAGGAGCGTGATGATAGAACCTATTTGTGGCCATATGCGTTCTATTCAAACCACCTGAGCAAGCATAAAGTGTGCAAAACGTAGATGAGTCCGCATTTTCTAAGAACAGTTCATTCCATCTGCACTGTGGAATTTGGACGTGTTATCCCTAAAATAATTTAACTTTCCTCTTGGGACGTTAAATATGCACCGAATAAATATATTTGATTAATTCGATTACCTCTATAGCATATGTTGAAGTTACCAAGATTTATCTAAGGGAGGAATTTCTAAGCTGTCGATATGGCAATGCTCTTTATGGACAATCCCATGTACCTTTAAGCACATTTTGTATACGCATTTTTCATGTCCGATAAAGCGCTGCGGCCATTGAGGTATTGGTGAAAACCTTGCAGAATACCTTTGTGAGATGATAAAAAATCTTTTCGTGCTAATTAGGATGTGTCAGGGATAATGACTAATGATTTATTAATCAAACCACCGCAAACAAAGACGTGAATGGTCAACCATATGGGTATTAATCTGCAAAAGGCTAGAGGTCATGTGTGAATTGGCCTTTAAGTTGGATATCGCCTCACATATCCTATCAGGTAGTCTGGAAAATCTCTGCGTAGTCTGCAGCTCTTGAATTCTTGATTGTATAGCTTTAATCGGTGTAAAACGAAGAGTTGACGTATATGCCCAGCAGGCAGCGTGATTGTATAATAACATCTGTCGTATGTGTTCACGTTAGACAGATATTTGTGTATAGCGTTGCTTCTTTCACACTGGAATCAAATAGTTATTCTATGTGGTATACATTTAGAAGTAACTTGCTCCAATTGTAGCCTATTAACACATAACGCCACTTGGGCTTTACGAGACAGCAAAACAGCAAGTCAAGAAAGAAGATCGTTGGGAGATAAATCATCACCACAGGCTGCTATATGGGTGTCATCTGGGGATTTATATCCCCTTTTCTCTCTAGTGGTTCTGTAATTCAGTGTATAGAGCAACTGTAAGCAGCTTATTAATTTAGCTCTACCGAGCATATCATCGTCATAGCATCGATTGTAAAAAGAGAAAACAAAATGCTCAGGCTTGCAAGCATAGCTGTTACATAAAGGAAGCAGCATTCTGCTAGTCTGTCCCTGAACAAACCTGTGGTGCCTGGAAAAATGTTTTGTTGGATGAAAGACAAGGCAACACAAACGAACACGCAATGTTGCTACGCCGATGTACTTATGAGGCGAACAAATGGACACACCCAGAAAAACACAGTCAGCAATCGTAATAACCCACATTTTTTTTATATTTGACACTACACGTTGCCACGTGAATGCCTATGCGCATTTCGCCTGGTCGCGTCCTGACGTTTCTATTCGTATCATCCAGTGCCGCCCAGTGCCGCAGCATCCCATCATGCCCCGCCATATCACGTCGTGGATACCTATCACTATCCTTGTGGCCATAGGAGCACTTTTGTTAGAGGTCATGTTTCAAAAGTCAGTCCTAACATCATAGCGCCAAATATATCAGCTGACATTAAACAGCACTTCAATATGCGACATTGAACTTGAGTGGTCTTTATATCCTGCCATGGCCGCCATTGTAGGAGTTCTTATGTCTGATTTTAACACTACTGTTTGAATGGCTTGTCAGTGTACGCATATCAGCATTCAGTTTGCAGATTGTTCTCGTCCAGCAAAGCAGCAAACTAGCCTGCAAAGCCAGACACGTTGCCAAAATAGCTAAACAAAGTCAATTTGGCCTCATCTCTTAAAAAACCAACGATTTTGTTCATGAATTCATCCAAATGACACGAAAGACATACCATAAAGGCCTTGTGACTTTTCAATTGCGACTGATTTGTTTATACTGCTCGGTTGTTAATAGCAACGGTCATAAAGCGTTGCTTTGTCTAAAACAATAAGCCTATTAAACCGCTTTTGCGGGATATCAAATAAAAATGAGGGATGTACATATTTAAACAACTCTTACTCATTCCGATTTCGAAACTACATCCTTACCGTCTCGCTTGCAAATGGCTTGTGCTTTTGCCTGTCAATATGTTATATGAATGGCAATTGCCAGTGTGGAAGAACACAGGAACATCAAAGTAATGGCGTGACTAAGATAATTTTCCTCTTTAATATTCTCGTTTCACAATTCAAATGCATATTTTCGTCAACTGAAGGGCATTTTATAGGGGAGTTAATAACGGTAGACTATTTACCACAGAAAGCCACATTTTGTTTTGACCACTTCCCAAACACTTCATTACAGTATTTAAAAGTTTGCCCAATCACTCATTCAGCATGTACCAGAAGTGTTGTACTCAAATATATCAACGTATAAATGTGATCCAAATTGAGCATATGGATTTCGAATAATCGGGTAACCCGTTCATAACTGTTGACCAGTAAGTACAGTTATATTAAATCTAATAATTAGTGTCCGCCAGATTTATGTTCTCCTCCAGATTATATGATAATAACCCGCGCCATTTGAGTAGTCATGACAAGAAGCTTTCTAGTCTTAGTTTGAGCCATGCCTTTGGTTTGACTAAATGGCAGGGGTTATCAGTAATGGTTGTGACTCTGCATTATAGATAATAAAACGATGTCGCATTATCTCTGACAGCTATTGATCATAAAGCATCTATAATGTTAATTTCACACTAGTGTCGATATAACCGCAAACAAAAGTGCAAATACATTGCGGATTGGTGAAATTCCATAAAAAGTGATTTCAGCTTAAAAAGCAGATCATTGTTGTGCAATTTATGTACCGTATAAACTCTTACATACCACTTTGGACGTAGATCCCATATAGAATTCCGACTTACATGCAAAGGCTCCTAATTCTGGCACTTTCCCTTTGGCACCTTAGATAATAAGCGGCATCAATTTTGGTATTAGAATTGATTTTTTGTAAAATGATAATTAGTCTCATAGTTTGGACATGGTTGCGGTAATGCCACCTGATTAATGCATTTAGCCATGACAACTGTTAGGCAAACACAGAAGGTATCGATCATTCAATATTAGGAAGGTCCGAATGTTTGCTTACCAATTGCCAATGCACTTACACCAGCTAATCTCATTCATCACAGGTTAAGGTTGGGGTACGTTCAATGTGGTGCAGTCCGACCATTGCTTACATCCTCGTAATAAATCACGTTACCACATGAAGTATTGTACTTTTGAGGAACGAAATATTAAAATCAGCAATTGCAGGCAGCTGTATTGATGTATCTCTAAATTGTCACTGCCTGTACTTTTTAGTTTGTAACATTGGCTTTATAAAAATATGAAATGATAGACAGATGAAAATAATGATGATTCTGGGATCTGGTGTGTTTACTCTGCGCATGATCAGCTCACAACTATTTCGTAACATCCGGGATATTATTGAATATGACGAACAGGACGGATAATGAGTGGCATTCTAATATTAAAGCCGCAGACATGATTCAATCACAACAGGTTTGATCCTGTTGTCAGTTGAATAATGTTGGTTGCTTGATGAGTCGTTCTGTTTTAGCATAATCAACAGCTAGTAATTTTAGACAAACCATCAATAACCGCATATAACACCGTACATGCATCTGGCGTAAAACAATGAGGGTATCGCTGTCATCCTAACAGTATTTCTCTCTCTAAAACCGACGAGCTAATGTGGGAAGAAGAAACTAACAGCAGAATTCCGTTAAACCGAATTTGACTTAAAATGCACCATTCGAATGGGTCATATATATATATATATATATATATATATATATATATATATATAGCATATATATATATATATATATATATATATATATAGATATATATATATATATATATAGATATATATATATATATATATATATATATATATATATATATATATATATATATATATATATATATATATATATATATATATATATATATATATATATATATATATATATATATATATATATATATATATATATATATCATCAATAAAATATGGTTTGCCATATGGGATTTCAATCACTGTCAGGAAAATGGAAATGAACAAGTGAAATTACGAGATCAGCATTATATGACAGCGTTTTACACCATGTTATATCAGAACTTTAAACCACAGTATTTGGTAAAATGTGTGATCTGCAGCAACCCTCATAACAACGATAAAATTCACCAGATTACTGGTTAATTCCCTGTCTTAATCGATGTAATGCTAGTATGAGGCACACTGATTGATCAAATAATTCGGAATTTGTCAAAAATGATGTGACCTGACCGTCGTTATGAGTTCACTTGTACGTAACGACATTTTGTCCCATGTTGGATTATATTAGTTGCTGCGTCATTGTTAGCTGTTATATATATCATGACACGTGAACTCAAGATAATCGAGTTGCACCATCGTCTAATATACGCCAACGGGGCAATTCTTGCATTATGTCACCAATAATTAGTTGTTAATTTGAACAGATATAAGGATCATTGATTATATAATAGCTCACTACTATCATGACAAACCCTCTGTCATGCGATTAAGAACCGGGCATGATTTTATACCATATAGGACACTTAGATTATCGACAATATCTCCATACTGATGAGTTGATTAATCAATAATGCTGCTTGAACGTCAAATGGTTAGGAAATGCACATGTAATATACGCTTATATACTTTTTAAGGTGCATTTAATCAAAAATATTCGAATTTCTGTTTTATGAAAAAACTCGATTGATTCCCTACTATGTTTGCTAATGAAATCCAACGAATATAATCCAATCGGCTACCCAAGGTATGTGCATGGCCTTTGAATATACCTGTAGTAATTTATCTTATCAATGAACTAGCGGTGCTAAATCGTAGCTATCTTTGAATTATCGAAAGATGGCCTTCTAGCGCTTATGGTACAGACATTGGTGGATCTATGACAATCCGAAAACGTCCCATCCACTGGCCAGTCTAGCATCCCTTTGGTGCTATATATGGTAGATACAGTATGCTGGCTGAGTAATTATGTTTTTGATAACGCATCCCTCATGCAAGCACAGAATACAAACCCTTTATTAGAACCCAAATGATGTGTGCCCAATTAAACAACATCCAGGACATAGTAATGGAAACTTGCATGAAATATCACATTATATGTTGACCTGAATTGCATGTCTGTGTATACTTCCATTTCAAGCTGGATGATGTAAATATATATTATTTCAATCTTACAATATTCGTGAATTTCGGGTAGAGTGTTTCTCCGAAAATTATCCACCAAAATTATTCTGAATGTCTACTATTATTTATGATCAAACCCGATAACCAAGAGGACGGCAAATGGCAACCACAACAACACGACGCGATGTCACATGACTGGACGCGGATGAGATACTCAGGCCAGAAGTTATGAATCTTATGACAGACGGGCAGCTGCCTGCAGTGGCCAAATGGTTCATATTAAGGCAATAAATCAGGCCTAACAGTACCAACGTCGTTCCATAGAAGGCAGTCTGTGTTATTAAAGCTGCATGAAATTCTTGATGACCTCGACGTCGGCACAGTGGTCTTTTGTTTGGCCCCGGATTGTTACGTGGATGTTAGCGCCCAGTCAATAACTCTTTCTGACAATGTTCATTGAGATTTTAATCAAGCAATATTGTTACCAGCAAAAGCAATACAAGTCCAGTCATCAAATACAAACACGAATCAAATGCAATAAGTTCCTGATGGTTGTTAAATAAATTGTACAGACTGCAATCCCCACTTGCTCTGGTGGGACAATTACAGATCAAATGCGACAACATTGACTTCCACCTATTTGGAAGTACGTATTTAAAAATACACATATTTCACATATGATATTTTACAATAACCAAAGATTTTTAAAATAAATTGGCAATGCTTGAAGTGAGTTCTCTTCATTATAAATTATTTCTGGAACCAATTCTTATGCAGAGGAAGACTTATCTCGCACTCGGAAATGATCATCAATTATTTTGTAGCTTTGCATACGAAGCACGGCAGTTTGATTCAGAGCCTTCACCGAATATACAAGTGCTCCCAAAATAAAGGTTTCAGTTTGCTAGGTTTAAGATTCACTCTTGTTCGAGCCAAAAAGCACAAAAGAGTTATTTGTTTAGTTCTTAATGTAAATGCAAAGCTCTGTGTTAGAACGATTCATCAATATCTATTTGTCATGTATTCTTTTGTGTGGAGTAAAACAATCGTCTAAGTACATAGTGATTGTGATCTGTTGCCGCATGGCCACAATCAACAGCAGAGATGTATTACCTTGGGAGAAAGCAATATTTTTCTCCCTAGAAGTCAAAGTCATGTCCAAATTAATGAGTTTCACAGGACAAGATTTACAGGAAGATATAAACCTTCGAGAGTCACAAATACCCCATCAACCAGATTGCATCAGATTCGAATGCCACTTGTTATGAAACGAACTTTGTGAAATATTGTTGTTCCTTGCGTTTGTTATTAACAATGCACCTAACTTTGAGTCGCAGTCTGTCGTCAGTCAATTGATCAATTATTTCACTAACATCACTACATGGATGTGTACTGTCGAACACGCGCTATGATATACTCAGCATAGCCTCACCATGACTGGTTCTGTTCTAAATGAATTATCAGCGTCTGTTTTGTATGATCGCTGAATGTGCAAATATGTCTACGGCGCCTTTTGTTTTCGGTAAACAAATGGACGCACCCGCAAACACAGTCTGATGTGTTTATTTTATTCTGTAGATATTGCCATATCTTGTAATTTAACAATATTATCTTTCCTCAGATTTCTGCAGATAATATTCCAAACGCCATTTGAACTATGTGGCAGTTTATTGGTCGAATGGTCTTATGGCGTGTTGACGACATATCATGGGCTTTTTATCCCCAGATCTAACACAGATACATCTCCTGTTCAATAAGAATGACGTGCTGCATTTACACGATATCAGATAAAGACCAGGCCAGACACATGATTTAAGTTCAATAATTGTATATTTATAGGTTCCATTTGTGTTTTTATCTCCCGTTTATGTGGGAAAACTTATTGCAATTAGCTCTTATGAACCAAGTGGAGCTTGCGCTCCCTCTTGGCAGAACATTGTATGATAAAACCTTACCTTCACGATGACAACTATATTTAACAAGTCAGTTTAAAAAGCAATCAGTATTATGCATCGAGTTTGATTCTCAGGGATCGTGACAACACAACTGAAATGTGCGAGGCGATTCACTTTTCCGACTTTATTCCAATATGGCGGCGAGATTGCACAACAAAAGCCGGTTAGAACATAGGCAAGACCGACCGTAATTCCGCGCCACGTGAACCCTATTAAAAGACAATTGCGACAGTTCTTGATTCGTTCATGGATTTTCACGATTTTTTGCAGAGAGTAAGCTCGTATATAAAGCTTACGAAATATAAAATGAAAAAAGTATGGGTCACTGGTGTAAATTTCTGAGTAAGGCGGATTTAAGATCCACATGTTAAGCCAATCTGAATTATGCGTTTTTGATAATATTTTGGTTCTACAGAAAAGTTCATGCAGCGAATTACATTATATTTGACATACAGACAGAACAATATCTGCTTTACAAAAGCAAAAACAAGCCATTTATGAATTTATTGTAAATTTTTCTCCAGAATGACGTCAAACCTCCATTGACCACTGAGTTTTTAACTAAACTTGGTAGTATAGTGCAGTGATATTATCTAAGTGATATATGTACTATGAACAGAAATTAATAAATCATAGGTCCGTGTAGTCGATGGGAAGCCACAATGGGTTTTTGGTTGTATTCCCTGGGTGTGGTGTATTACAATATTCAAACCTCCATAAAAAAAAATTGACCGATGAGTTTTGAACAAAACTGGGTAATATGGTGCAGTGATAAATGTACTATGAACAGATATTAAAAAAATCATAGAAAATTCTTTAGATTTCATCTTGATCTTGCGTAGCGCAGGCCAGAGACCAAGTGGAAGTATATTTTCTTTCTGAACCTTAGGTCATTTATATTTGAACTTGGATTGTGAGGTACATGAGGTGTGACTTTGGTCTAAACTCAATGGAAATAATTCTTCGCTAATGTGCGCACAAATTACTTCGAAACCAACTCGTTGCGGCGCAGACGCGGGCGCACTGGGCGCGAAAAATACGCGCAGCGCGTCAAGGGTGTTTCCCGCCAACGCGCATCACTTTTTAAGAAACTTTTTTCTCCTTCCATTAGTGACACGCATGACAGACATAATTACGCGCGGATTAGCAAATTCACATTCATCCGTCGATCCGACCATTGAAGACACTAGCGAGCGACTCTTCTTTAGCTATTCTACTTAGCTGACTCAACTTTTTGCCATGGAATTCGGCGCTGCGTTGCAGAGTGTACGGGAGGACCTTTCGCTGACGTACAGCTTCCGCGAAGAGTAGATCCGTTGCCTCCTTCACATTTGCAACGGCAGGAATCTTTTCGTGAGTCTGCCAATCGGCTACGGGAAGAGCGACGTATTTGCTTTAGCTCCGCTCGTACTTGACAAGGTTCATTATACTGCTTTATGACACAAAAACGATCGATTTTCTGTAGCTAATATTCGTAGTAAATATTGTGGATCTTCGCTATATCCAGCAAGAAAAGTGAGATAGTTGCTATGTAAGCTCTGCCTAAGGGAACATATATGTACTACATCAATATAGCACTTGTCTTTTGTCATGCAGATGAAACCTGGTCGCCAAAGGCATGTTAGCCTTGTTGTCATGCCGCTGCGGAGCTTGATTCAGGATCAGGCCGAACGGTGGGCGGCCACAGGCCTGTCATGCACTGCCATCATGGACGCTACAACGACCCCACCTGAAACATTGGAAGGTATGCCGCTGCCCATATGTAGCCATATGTTTTATATGATTGTTTAATTCTGTGATAGTTCTGATATTGAATAAGTATTGAGATCCAACTGTATCACCAGCTAGCAATTATTGACGTGCCTATGTATCTTTTGCCAGCTATCAAGCAGAAGAAGTACAGCCTTCTCCTGGCCACACCCGAGGCCATCGTGGCCACCAAGTGGCGCAGTGTGCTACTTGCACTACGTAGTTCGATATGCGTCTTGGCAATGGATGAAGCCCATTGTCTGATAGAGTGGTAAGATGTAACTCGACTTTAGCTCATCAAAATTAGCACCAGATCTTTTTTATTAAACCTTGTTGAACTTGACATGTGCTTCAGGGGGGACTCATTCAGGCCCAAGTACCAACAGGTCGCCCAGCTTCGCAGCTTGTTGCCAGGCGTGCCTGTTGCTATGGTCACGGCCACGGTGACAGAAGCCATGACAAGAAGCATCTTGGCCCTCTTGTGCGTAAAGGAGTGTGAATACGAGACGAAGGTGCCAAACCGGTACGCGACAATATGTTATATCATGTCAGCAACTTGAGAGATTTTTCTGATTAGTAGCTCATTTATGAAAGATAATAAATGAATTAATTTCAACATGAGTCATTGCATTTTTGCAGGAGCAACATCCACTTGTCGGTGGTCAGAGGGAAGGCCACACTGGCTCACAACCTTCAATGGGTCGCAAAGATGTTGAAGGAGGGCCGACGCAAGGCTCCTAAAGTTTTAATTTTTGTCAGGTTCGAAAAACTGCTACATACATAGGGCCATGTTACTAGTTCAAAGAGCTAATGTTACTTTAGAGTAAAACGGCAATCATTTGTCTTCCTTTTTTTTATATACTAAATATTAATTATGTATCATGCGCGTGCAGGAGCATAGATATGTGCTGGTCCATTACCCAATACCTGTTTGAGGAGCTGGGGGACAGCTTCTGGGAATGGGGGAGAGAACCTGGGGATCGTCTCGTGGACAATTTCCACGGTAGCATTTGGTATGGGGGTACAGATCCCCGACATTGACTACGTCATCCACTGGGGACCGTCAGCCAACATTCTGATGTATTGGCAAGTAGTAGGGCGCAGCGCTCGTGACGGACGGCCCAGCAAGGTCATCCTGTATACCCCACCTTACTCCACGCTGAAGATCGACGTGGAAATGGCTCGGTTTCTCGACACGAAAACTTGCATCCGCGGATTTGTGTTGCGGACCCTGAAAATGGGAACTGTTTCTGACAGCGACATCAGCAGTTGTTGTGGTTCCCCTGGGTGCTGCTCAATTTGTGATTAAGCCTCTGAAAAGAGCCTGTGAAGACAAGATGGCTCTGAAAAGAGCCGTGTGAAGACAAGGTGGCTCTAAAAAGAGCCGTGTGAAGACAAGGTGGCTCTGAAAAGAGCCGTGTGAAGACAAAGGGCTCTAAAAAGAGCCGTGTGAAGACAAGGTGGCTCTGAAAAGAGCCGTGTGAAGACAAGGTGGCTCTTAAAAGAGCCGTGTGAAGACAAGGTGGCTCTGCAAAGAGCCGTTTGAAGAGGTGCCGCTGCGTGAGTCAATGCTGTACAAGGTTGTAGCAAGAGCCACTGGAGGTTCAGATGGCTAAAAACACTAGGAGCTCTCAAAAGCTTCCAGTTTCCGGTAATTGTCCATCTGAATGCTCAGCTCTTTCAGTCGTTCTCCAAGATGCACAGGATCTCGAAGTTTTCCAGTTTCCCTTTCAAAGTTGGGAAAGGCGGAATGGCTGCGTGGTGGGCAGTAATCGAACAGGCCATCACTGGTGTACTCTCGCAGAAAGCTGGCAATATCCTCACGGTACTTGGGGCCGCCTTTCCTGTGCTGTGCTTCACCCGGACACACCTGGAAAAGCCTCTCTAGCTCACGTTTAAAGGGTCCGATTATTTGGCTGCATCTTTGTACATGAACGGGGGTGTAGCGGCCATGACAATGCTTGATCATTCCTGCACATTGACCAAGAGCATAATGATCAGATAATGTGGGATAGAGGCTATTATCCCATTGCATTAATTTTCTTTGTTGTAATTAATGGAAATTAATTCATACTGTTGTATCGGTGCCTTTCTTGAGTACTTACCTTTGAATTCGTTGTTCAAAAATTCATTCATCTGATCCAGTCCAATGTTTCCAGAGTCCCTACCACTGCTGTTAACTGTGCGGTTCCAGGTGATCTCATGTGCCACAGCAGGAGACAGAAATCCGACTGTATCTGCATTATCAACATCCTTAATTGACTGCCTACTTCTTTAAGGACACCAACAAGATTGATACTCATAAACAAAATAGTCTACACTAACAGGCCAGGAGTGTGTGGCTTATCCGCAGGTATCGTGGGTGGTTTGACTCCCAGAACTGGAGCATGTCTAGTCGCCAGTACGTCAGCATCCGCTCAGCATCTCCGCTACTGCACTGCGACGTACAGCGAGGTTTAGTCCTGACCAGAGTAATGCCAGGTTGTGTTGCAAAACACCATCATCTTCCTGCTCAGCCAGGCTGCATTGGTCACTGCAGAACCAATTTTCTGTAACATGTCAACCATTCAAGCTGTCAGTGGTGCGACCCATAATCCTATTTGTAATTGTCTTATTCCCATTACAGAAACTTTAAAAATTAGTTACACTCACCAGGAAACACATCCACTCCGTCTTTGCCCAGGCAAGAAGGGTGGTACCACTCATAGCGGTGGCAGCCTTCCTTCAAGGCACATTGCATCATACCAAAGTCAAGAGACAGCCGACTCTGACAGGTGCAGTAGATTTAACCGTCGGCACTCTCGCAAGCCTCACTGCCTCGTCCTGTGGTGGGGCACTGACAAGTGGGGCCTCAAGACATGACAAGTGCAACCATACAAATGGACACGATGAGTTGCAGCACTGACCGAGGGTCTCTTCCTTTTCTGTAGCAGATGGAATTACATAAATACCAATGCTTCATGAGCAGTAGAGAAGCATTTATCAATTTAGTCCCTCCCTCACAGTATCTCGGCAGAAAAGGTAAGCCAGTAGTCTCTGTTGGAGCGACCTGTGCTCCCCTTGCCCGGTGAATATCCTAAGGCGATGTTTCTTGCCAAACCCGGTCCACTATATCGGCTGCCAGATGTTCGATGTACGTGTCAAGTTGACACAAATCATCTGGAAGGTCATCAGGTATGTCGTCTGGATCTGCTATGCCCATAAACTTCATTACCAGCAGCACCGTCATACCCTCAGTGGCAAACTGCCACAATACAAATAATAGTATGATCAGCACAGCGTTTACGCCAAAAGCCAAATATTATTAGTAGTTCAGTCAAGCATGCATATTCTAGGGCAATAGCAGCACGGGTGGAGCATCTTACCATGAGGAGATCCCAGACATGCTGAAAGTTGCTCATCACTTGGCTGCGAGCTGACTTGTACTGGTATAGGTCCTTTATGTTGTAGAGGGTGCCACGGTCGGTGCGACTGGCCTGAGTGAAGAACCTGTCCATGACATCCTGCAAACAGTAATGGCTGAGAATGTATGATGTTGGCAGTAGAAACTGGTAAATAGTAACACCCGGTTGTATTGACGAACAGGCATTTGTTGAAAGAATGATTGAGCTAAATATGATATTCTCACCTGTATTAGCAGTCCCTCTTTGTGGAACTCCTGAGGAACCTCCTTGAGTGGGCGGAACAAATGGCTCCGGGCGCAAGATAGCACCCTTCCCCGCTTCGCCTTGATCACACTTTCAACTGTCCCACCGTCCCCATGGCAAGGAACGGGCATGGCACGATTGCCAACTACTGGGACGTAGGCCATTACATTGTCAAGCACGTCGATGGTATCTGGGGTTGCGGCTGGGTTGCCCTGGATGACACCTAAACTAACTACCTCTGACTTGGTCTTCATGACCTCAGTGTAAGCATGGGGAGTCGTGCGAGCGATCCGATTCTTACACCGAGTGAACGCAGCAAGGTGAAGAACCAGGATCCTTTTCACCGCAGCGCCCAGATCAGCACGCTGGAGCTTAAAATCCGGGTCAGCCGGGAGAAAGACAGACGTGTCCAAATCCGCAGCAAGGGAAGGAGACCAATGGGCCGAGACAAGTGACGGGGACGCACGCACTCTGTGGCTCGTAGCAAAAGCTAAGGAGCTGATGATAAACTCAGAGGTGGAGTCTTTTCGTTGGTGCTTCCGATGTGACTGGAACTGTACGTTGTCGAAGCAGACGCTGTATCCAGCTGGTGGAGGTGCAGGTTCTGGACCGTAAGAGAGGCGCCGTCGCGTCTGTTGTCCATAACTGGCCTTGATTAACACAGACACAGCACAAAGTTGATAACCTGCCTCTTCGGACAGCAGCTATAAAGCTATGCAGACAAATACTCAAATATTGTGTCCTACTCTATGCAGCAAAGGGCCTCAGGATTTTTTTTTACAACTAGCAAAATTGTGGTATCAGTATCAGTATACACACCTCTGCCTCTAGCCTCCAAGACACTACTTTCTGGTCATAGCCAGCCCTGATGTTGTCTACATGGTTGCGTGCTGCATCCACACCCTGGGACACTCCCAAAAAATTGAGGCTGCGGACAGTTGAATGGGATGCGCCTTGCAACCAGAGGTCAACACTCATCATGGCCTGTATGAAACTATACCGCCGAGGATTGCGGCTGTAAAAAATGATGCCCAGCATCATAGCAAGCCGAGCGTTCCTCTTTTGGAGCGCCTCCTCCTCGGTTAGAAATCTACACAGTCAAAGAAGGAGCAGACTTTGTTAATATTCACAGCAGCACCATAATCGGTCAGGTTTAAATCCGATGTAAGTGTAAGACAGGAATAGATAGGAACGGAAACAATCAAGTTCATTCAATGATGAACAGAAGACTAAGTAGCAAAGAGAGACAGTACTTGCCTTCTTTCGGTGCGCGGAGCTCTGGTAAAATGCCGAGCCATAACTTTGGTGGATGGCATTGCTACCTCCAGCACTTTGACCAGCAAAGAAAGTGTGCTACTTGCTTCCTCGTGGATGGCATGCCACGAGAAAACATCTAGCCTTTCCTTTGAGACAGGAGACTGCAGGGATGAGAGGGGACTGGCTCCATTGAACCTAGCCTGTACCATCTCCCTTCGTACCTCCTGGGCCGCCAAAGTGTGGAGAGCAGCCTTGGCAGCCGATGAATTTGAAATAAGGGTTCGAAAGGCCTTGATATATTGACTGCCATCAATATATGATTTTGCCCGATCCGTGAAGGATGACACGGGTGTCGTTGGTGTTGGTGTAGCTGTTGGAGCTTCGGAATGGCTTGATGGCTCAGCACTGGCTCCTGATGATGAGCGCTTGGAAGGTGGTGCCTTTGTTGGGGTGCTGTCTGGGACCAACCTCTTGGGCCGCTTAGGGGTGTGCGTGGGCCATGTCCTCTTTCTTGTGGAACGCTTGAAGACGGTACGGAGGGTCAAGTCATTGCGACAAGAGCCGCAAATCTTCTGCTTGGTTGGGCTGCTCATACCAGGGAAGGCTTTCCGTGCAGTATATGGGGAGGCAACAGTGAGCACCCTATATTTGTGATGGCTCCCCTCCGGCCAGTCTTCACCACAGTTGGCACAGCGCGACATCTGTTACTGTAAAATAAACAAATTCATAAATTAATGTAGAAAATCGTACCCGTCGTATCGAACATCCTGACGTACTATCCTGACGCAGTTATCGTGGAGTAAAAATGCCAGGGTACTTTGAGCACACAAACTATAAATAATACTATAACCATCAATATTTGAAATCAAATTGCGTTATTATTAATAAATAAATACCAATACTCTTCTATCTGACGATAAGGAATGTACAAAACCCCAAAAATTGGCAAATATTTACCCAAATTGAAAAGAAACAAGATCATAACATTTTTGTCTATGTCCTCGCCAGCATTTTTCATCTGTATTATCGCTCTTTGGTTCGAAACAGACTTATTATGCAGCTGAATAAAGGAGAGGAAAGGGCAACTGGGTTGGAAAGTTGTAAGGTATGCATCTAGTATAAATTGACTCACCTGTGAAAAGTATAATCAGACAGATGATGACAATAATGGTACGATTACAACTCAGCAAATTCCACGCGGTCGTTAACGACAACGAATTGCAGGAGACTGTTTGTTGGCACCGGAAGTTCTAGGGAATTCTTCCCACCAGAATTCGGAGTGGAATTTCGCCGAAAAGGTAGAAAATTATCGAATATCAAGTGTTCTCCCGGATATTGGTAATAAAATAACCCACATGAATTAAATTCAGTCAATACTCTCAATTTGGTGGCTTTAAATTCTTCTCAGTAAGTATTTTTAACATGATAAGTTAAGCACGTTTGTCAATCTACCGATAAACGGTTTTTTAAGGAATTCGTTGTGTAACGTGCGATGAAAGATATCGAAAAACAAAGGCAATGGATCAGTGGCGGTTATAAAGATTTATTATCATAATCACCCGCCTATTGCTGATCCGGCAAGAAAGACATTGAGATGTTTCGAATACTTACTCAAATATTCGAGTACAGGAACTATCGCATTGCTGTGGTTTGCTCCCCGGAAAGTTATTGCATATGAGGGGACGGTTAACCCGCTTAAATGATTCACAACATGCATTCGATAGCGGAACATGGAAATGTTAATTTTCTGCGCAAATATTTGTTTTGCCAGGTGAAATTCATGGATGCGGTAGGTTATTTTTTCCTTTTATTCCATTGATATTCACAATAAACTGTAAAAAAAGACCGCTACATATGCAATTAAGTAGGTCCCAATATGTTTCAATTTGTTTGGGCCGAAGAGGGTCACAATCTTATGTCCCAGAAACATGACACTGCTACGTTCGAACAAATTACTTTGGTTTGGTTTAGGGCATATGTATTAACCACTTCAGGCTATAAGTGTTTACTTTATGTGGCAGCTTAGACATGGCACAGCTATCTATTCGATGACCTCATGTATACTTCCGATTAAATGCGTGTTCCTTCAGATGCATCACTCATGTTTATATTTCTTGTTCGACAGCAAAAATGTATTGGCTACGACCCTAAAGAATATCCGCTCCTGTGTAGGATGAGGCAGTATATCTTTGTGTCATTAAGGATGCATTAGCGGTAATAACATTTAACACACAAATAAGGTAGAGAACAAATATTTTATTGCGACCAATGAAAAATAATACAGCTTTTGCCGGATTGTTTAATGTCGAGTTTTCGTAAGTTGCAACTATTACTAGCATTATTGGTGAATTATACATCAGAGATACGCTGAAATACACAAATGTCTAATGGTAATGTATGATGATCGAAAGAACTAATTGTGAAGCCAACATACAATTGGCATCTCGAAATATTGTTAGCAGCCTTGCATAATCTGTCAAAGTAGCTACAGGCGAAGCATCAACTAAAAATACTGGCCAGCTGACGATATTAACCTTATCTGACGGCACTGACGGTTACTGTGGGGCTGCGAAACAGACCATTTGTGCCATTTTCAAATTCAACAATTTTGGAGCACGATAGAAGTGCCGCATCGGATAACACGTTATTCGCCAACAATAATGTGACCTGACTATAAATAATGATGGCACCTGGATATAAAGACAGTGGTCCATGTTGAATTTGAGTTATGAGCCGGTTACCTCTTATGTATAACGCGTCAGATATAAGATGAGCGAGTTGTGCTATCGTCCATTATAGGACAATGGGTGCAGTTCTTACAAATTCTTTGTTTTAAATTTGGACGAATTATCATGGTTGCTTTCCAGGCTAAAGAGAACAAGGAACATTGATTTGATAATCGAGCACTACTTGCGAGGCACAATGACTGTCATAGGATCACGAATATTTGTTTTCCATAATGAGTGTCGTTTAGATTATTCAATATATACCAATGAAGATTTTGTCGATTAATCAATTTGTGTTGCTTAAACGGGGCTGATGGTGAATACTCAGAAGATAGACGGCATTCTAGCGCCTATGGCACAGGCATTTGTCAACAATTATTAAACGTATTTGCTGGCTAAGGTTAGCGTCTCTATGGTGCTATGTAAAGCAGAAACAATAATAATGCTGGTTGAATTGATTTAAGCAAGACCGGTCATAATTAGATTATCATTGACCGCATGACGCATCATATAGCCACCTGGCGACAAACCAAGCACGTTTTGCTATCCGTTATAACGACAAAGAATCTCCGTTAACTGCTACACCTTCTATAACATTGTGTTTGACAATGCATCCCTCATACAAGGTGGTGAATTTAATTGCACCATACCTATCCCTTATTACAGCGAACATTGTGTACACCCCATACCAAACAGCCAGCACATGGCAATATAACGTTTCTTTAAACAAAATATTGCATTTTGACCTGTGCTGCGCGTATAATATTCACAATATCTATGGTTTCAAAAAAAAATATAATTGATACTTTGCTGGATGGCGTGTCCTAGCATAATGTACGGAAATCATTTCGAATGTTTACTCACGATCTACCGAAACAATTTTCGATTGCTCCAACATAATTCTTAATGCATGTTTTGTTTTCATCTCATAGCGCGACGACCGGCTGTCGTTACATCATCTCGTGCAGACGTGCCTGATAAACCAAAAATACGGCAGCAGGAACCATGACAGCGGGACGTGACGTGACATGACTGGACACGATTAGACACGTTGGGATATGACTTAAAGTGGATAGCTTGGAAGTTACGAATTAGGTAACTCGTGAGCAGTGAAATAAACAATAAATCTGACCTAACAGTCCTGACGTCTTTGCATTGAAGGCTGTCATCAAAGCTGCATGGAATACTCGATGACCACGAAATTAGTCACATGGTTTGTCGTATGGCCCCTGTAGTGCAACATGAAAACGAGCTTCCAGCAATTGATAATACAATATTTATTGAGATTTTGGATAAAGCAGGAATGTTTCACGGCAAAGGAAACATATTTAAGACCAATCATGAATAGAAAACATCAATAAAAGAGAATGGTCAATCTGATGATTGCTGAATATATTACATAAAATGCAATCTCCATCTCGTTCTGTCGGTATTTTGCAGGCCGAACTGAGGTCATTACGATCAAGTGCGTACTATTGACTTTCATCTATTTGGAATCAGGGTTTGACATGTCAGGTGATTAATAACTTGATAGTGCATACGTATAGATTGATAATGTTTGAACGGGCTTTCATATTTATTTCGTTAACCAGAGAAGGGCTATTGTCGCACTCATCAGATCATCGAATAACTGTGTATCTTTGCAAATGAAATTCCTTGTACATTCGCAAAAGGCTAACACATTCACATATGCAAACAATAGGTCGTTCTACATTACATTTTATTCGGACCAAAAAGACAGCTCAAGATAACTGCAACTTACTCTAAGTCAGTCATGTTATGGGTTTTTTATTCTCACATTAAATCATCTACGCGGCAGACCAGTGGTATTATTTTACCTGTAAGAATGTTGAAAAGGATGCTGTCGCTTCTTTTGTTTTACTAGATACATAAGATCTGAACATCATCCCGGGTTCTATTATTTACGACTAGTGTTCAAGCATGCTTTTCATAATCGTCACACTTTAGTAGACTGTCATCAGTTTTAACTAAGATCTATAAACGCGCCTGGCCATCCACACAACATGCTGCTTGATTAAAAAGGGGCCCTTTTTATAACTTATTTGCTGCTTCGTTTTACACTAGACTCATATAATTACTCATCGTTGTGTACATAATGAAATAACTTGCTTCTATTGCAGCCTACTTACACACAACGCAACTAGGGTCTTATGAGAAAACAAAATAACCTATCAAGTGAATAGATTCTAAGGGGGCACCGTAAACAGTTGTCTGTGGGTCTTATTCAGCTTTATGGCGCTGGCTGCCCTTCTTCTCCCTGGTCAGTCTTTTTAATTAATCTCTACTGAGCATATCGTCGTCGTAACATTATGCCACCTAAAGGAATTGTAACAAGAAGTATGACAGTAAATTAGCTTAGATTTTCACATGTAGCTACTACATAAAGGAAGCAACGTTCTGCCACTCTGCCTCTGAAAAATGACAAAGCGCTACGAATAATGTTTTGTCTGGTCGGAGACAAGTCAATGTAAACGCACGTGCATTGTAGCTGGCATACCATAAGCTTATGAGGCAAACAAATGGGCACCCTCGGAAAAAAAACACCGCAAGCAATGTAATGGCCGACGCTTTTTCTAATACAATACTTATTCAGCATGTAGCAGCAAATATCAACGAGGAAATGTAATTTACCAAATTGAACAAACACACATGTTGTGAAGGATCATTGGGTCAACTAATGCCAAGGGCATGGTAGCGAGATAAACAAGTATACAACGACTGTAAGTGTGACCAGTGTTAACTGGCACAGCACATCCGCCCCATACGAATGAAAACTTTGATAAGCTTTTATAACAGTTTCCCAAAGCAACCTACCCATGCTAACTAACGTCTATTACCTCGCACTACCCGACTTTCATGTAAATGTGAGATAAACGCCAACTCATAGAAATCCGGTTTTTAAATGTATACCATTAAGTTACAGCCTTCCTCCATAACGTGGCAATTCACTGAATAAGGGGCCAAGTTTACAGCGTTTGAATCAGTTATCCTTCACAATTGCCGTTGATGACTATTAAGATTACAAATATAATGCGGCCCTTAGATTTCACAGGCAATATATCTACGTTTCCCTTAATGCTTTAACACTTTAAGATCAAGGACTGAGGCAATAATGAAGGAGGGTTGATAAAACATTTGCCGCCTTGTACAAGCAAATGTCAAGAACAAAAAATAATTCTCTACATAATGCAAAACGCTTGGGGAGAACCTCATCAGACTACCGAATGGGGATCACCAGTGGTGTGGTAACTTTAAAATTTACTGATTAAGCATTATTACTTGATTCAGAATGGCCATAAAAATGATGAGATTTTGCAGTCGTTTTGTCACAGAATTACATGCAGGCTTTGTTGTCAGTTGTTTTGTTAATGCATGCGAACTGTGTTATCAATAGGTTCTCGTCTCATTTGTAACTGCCTCCGGAATGCATTATCAATCGGTTCTCGTCTCATTTGAAAATGCATGCAGACTGTGTTAACAATGCATTCTCGCATCATTTGTACATACGTAATGGACTCAACAAATATCTACCATCGCTAATTAACAACCAACAGAATATTTTACTAATAGAGACAACATCATTTGTGCAAAAGATGGGAAAGCATCACTAGATATATACTGTCACGTTCTTTATTGATCAAGTTGATCGGTCTTAAATGCTTGACGGAGATGGGATGACAGGCTGTCAGGCGGAATTATGTTATAAAGAGATTGACTGTTCCACAGGGGAAGGCAGTGAACGATATGAAGCGATAGATTATATGACAGGCAGGTTACTGCGTTTGGTGGTGCGATATATCTCGTGAGGAGACTTTGACAAATAACTGACACAGAAGTCCGGCACTGTGACGGATACCTCAGAAATAGCCGCATGTTTTTATGGAAGACCCATATAAGGTACATGTGTATAAGTGAGCATGAGTAATGTTAATGATCTGAGAACGATTAACGCTGTCATCAGTAGAGCTTTTGCGCGCATTAACATAAGCTTGTTCGCCAGACTACCAAGGTAGAGGTTGTGATGCAATTGCCTGATTACATCAGTGGTGAAGAAAGAGTTCTCCTATGTGAATTATATTCCCAAATGAGAACATAAATCGATTACAACAATATTCAGGTTCGATTCTGCGTTGTTTTCTGATAATGGGCAGCAATACGAATCGTGATGGAATATATCTAATACATATTACAAATTGCAGTGTTAGTAGCGACGTTGCAGTGATCAAACAGCAGAATCTAGATACTTTTCTGTGCGGTTTTTGTTAGATATTGACAGCTTTCCAAATTTCAGTCAGTGATATGTAATGCATTTTACTGATTGATCTCACATTAATATCGCCTCACATTATTCCATGAGTCACGCAATAGTTATGACATATCTTACCACTGAGAAACGGGCTACCACCTACATGCATTCAATTTTCTATTTGAAATAGATTAGCCAGCATGGCGCACTAGCATTGGTATATGTGGGATTCAGCTAAGTTGGCTACGTGACATCATATCATCTTCAGTAAAGATGCTTATCTCGGTCAATATTTACACTCACTGGGAATTACCTCCGGCTTTGCCTATTTTGGCCATGGTTGATCGTCTGCAAATAACAACTCATGATATTATTCCCGGAAGTTGGTAATAGATTCTGAGCATCGAGCAATTATCCGGGAAGTAGACGTTTAGCCCTCAGACAACCCATCAACTATGTACATGATATGGAATGCTATTGTAGGACAGTGTTTTATTTAGCCGATTATGAACGACATGTGAGTGATGGCTACATCTAAATAAAGAACAAAACCGATTCATTCCGTGGGTGCCTATTGCTTTGTGACGATGTTTTGCGGTTATCGAAGGCTTTAATACAGGATATACATACAGTAATACTTTTTTTAACTGATGACCATTAATTCTTATTGCAAACGTTTTATGTCGGACATCATTCTTAAGAATATGTGATCAGTGTCCCAACTGATCACAATAAGCCGTGTAAGCCAGATAGGATGTGATCATAACGTCCCAACAGCTGCAGTAATGCACATGGCACTGTGAGCACAGCAGTACAGGATGGGTTGATGGTATGAGGCCCGGCTATGATGGATCTGTTGGTCGAATACATTTCTTGGTAATGTTGTCAAATAATGCATAGCAGAAACTTGTAGCAAGAATATTCAGTATCAACAAGCATGGAACATTCCGTAATGCAATCCACATTATTGTCACAATCGTCAACATTTATCTCATTATCACACAGTCGTAATCCTAGAATCGCACGCTCGTACAGCGTGCTGAATTTCACTATCATTGAATATATATTATAAAAGCCCAGACAAAGCGAACAGGTATAATACGCCTAATTTGCAGGAGATTGTAAACATAAATACTTATTCGGTATTACATCCCACATAGTGTAAACAATTAAAACACTTAGAGCAAGGCACTCAAGTTAATCTTAACAGTCGCTAAACAACGCATTAAGTTGACTGGCTTTGCATGGCATTCGTTACAAGCAAAACTATGTACGCTTACAGTACACATACCACATTGTTAACAGGACAATATGGGCCACTGCTCAAATTGCCTCAAAACAATGTTTGCAATAAATGTCACACAAAGACATGGTTTATAATCCTATAACCTGAGTTAAAAGCCATCCAAACAGTATTTCAGATCAATGTAGCTGATACAGCTTGCCAAAAACACTACATCGCTTGACCTAATATCTATCATTGTTCACTTTATTCAAAACCTTTCTGTTGTGTTACTGGTATGAAATGCATGGTTGAAATTTTAACAAGCATGAGCATACCATGTTTGCCGAATAAGATAATTATTTTAGAGGCGTTAAAGTCACGGATTATGCGATGTGTGTGCAAAAGATAAAATGATTGTCACTCAATGTTAAACTCACATAGACGATGATCGCGATCTGGCACATACATATTCGCAGCTTAAAGAACATCAGGGTTATTTAAATCATACCTAGCGTATGTTACATAAATTTCAATTTATCGTTCAAGAGATACATTGAGAATTAAGCATGGCATAAAATGTCCACGCCCCTATAATAAAAGTATATGATTTTTTGCTAATGCGTTTTTTTCATTTCCTGATGGCGCTCATAGTTACGAAGAAATGGTAGCATACAATTTAAACAGGCTGGTTAATGCGCGGGTCCCCTTCAACCAATAACAAGGTATTCAAGCATAGAACGATAATGATCACTGATGTAATCCCTTAATGTAATCCGTGTATTTGCAACGTGCTTTACAATTCACGTTTTATCATTAACGGCGTTAAAAATAGTCACCATACGGCATACTCATGTTTCAAAGTCAGACAGAGCTAGATGGCATTGCACGTCCACATTATAGTCAATAAATGTAACCAAACAGCTCACGTCCCCACCAAGAGTAGCCCTTCAAAGTAACGGGATGCTAATGTCTAGTTACAGAACAGCTTTATTAATGTCTTGTCAGGTCATTTGCATTCTCACTGGGTGCATGTCGATTTTCTGCTTAAAGAACTTGAATATAAATCTTCTCAAATTCGTCCCCAAACGTGGACTTTGGTCTGCCGGTAGAGGACGCATTAGATCTTTGTTGTTTACGATCTGCCACAAATATTAAGCACCTTCGGGAATCGTGCTAAATGCCATCAAAACATATGGATAAGTGAATTTTGTTATCAGGACCGACATCATTTGGAGGAGAGGTAGTGCCATTTGTCGCTGGCTTATCTACATCACCACCATTGTAATTGAAGACACGATGAGGCATCAAAATGGTTGCATTCCGCGAACAGATAACTCCAAACATTACTCATAACGACACAGTTTAATGTTTATCATAAATATTACGTAAACTCCACATAACGACTAGTTCTCATGAACAATGTATAAATGCCCATATACAGCACAAAATGCCACCTGGAAGCGAATAAAGTGAGTCTTGTTGTCTGTGAACACAAAACATTATATTAACCTTCCAGCATTGTTGTCCGAAATTTCGCCAGGATGAATTGAAGCTGCAAATGACACAGGTCTTCCGCAGAACCTGTTGTATTAGTGAATACATCATCAATCTATTTTACATAGAAATTCAATCCCTATGGGAAATATGGTAATGAACCGTTGATAATGTGAGATTATGTGGCAGTGTAAACTGTCAACGACATCCAGTCGACGTGCTCTACAATTGCGTGTTATCTGCAACTGCCCGTACGATGATGGCTGCAGCAGTTTGGATGGTACATGCGTAAGACAAAGGGCCGTTTGATTGTGGCAATGTCTGTTTTCCTTTGACCAACCGAGCAAGCATGAAGACTATTTAGTGATTATAAGGTTGCCTTCGTATGCTTGCGCGGGAATTACGATGGTAGAGGTTTTTCTGTTACCAGGATGTCTATTATCAGTCGGATAAATGGATTGCTGTGATGTTTTGTGGTTCATTGATTTAAAAAAACAACAACTCCGTAATAAACTCACTCAAATTGCTGTTGGATTTATCTAATAAGGAAATCAATAGCAACAGCTGCACCATTTGTACGCATATATACAGCATGTGCCATGGGGTGGATTGTAAAGTGTGTAAGCGTGACACTTATCCTGGTCGCATCTGTGTATGAATGATGTAATCGGCAGTCAAAATAACTTATAATTCCCTGGGATTACTGGCCGCTCCTGATTTAATGGCTATTATAGCCTTGCCAACGAAACTGGTACGCCTCTTGCACCGTGTTTAGGCATCGGACACATTATATAACCTACAATATATCATTCTTAGTTTATGTTGGGCATGTATGTCGTAGACATATTTTTGCTCTTGTGATATCAAATGAAAAGATCCGTCTCCTTTGTCGTTTTCGAAAGACGAGCTCACTATTTTATTTACTTAGCTTTAGAACCTGATCAAGTATGGCAACTTAAATCCATAAGAGTAGGATTAAGATTCTGTATTTCATTCTGTAGAAATTGCTACATATGTACTAACATACAACAATCCAATAACTACCTAGTCTCTGCATATGTTTGAAACAGGTTTGAAATAGATCAAAGGAAGCATTCCAAATTGTCACAGAAATATGGGAAAGCATGGACATAACTGCTCGTCATAAATCATGATTTATACCCCAGATTCATAGCAAAAAGGTGCAAACATATCGCGGAACAGAGACATAGCCATGTCATTGCTGTTTTAAACTACACATGATAAGTTGCTTACGCAGATCCAAACAAAACTTCCCTCGACCCAACTGAATAAGCAAGTGGTGTATATCATTAATAAACTGTGGTTTGCTCCCCGGAAAGTTATTGCATATGAGGGGACGGTTAACCCGCTTAAATGATCCTCAACATGCATTCGATAGCGGAACAAGGAAATGTTAATTTTCTGTGCAAATATTAAATGATGTGTTCAATGGTCTATTGACGGCGGGTGTATTGACTTCCCCAAACGCAGTAAGCATTAAGGTCAACTTATGATTATGAAGTAGATTTCGTTTTCATTATGCTGGCACTATGTTGGATGGAGCTTGGTAAAAAAACAACTGTGCAGTTTTGCAAGGTGAAATTAATGGATGTGTTAAGTTGTTTTTGCATTCTATCAATTGATATTCACAATAAACTGTAACAAAAGACGGCTACATGTGCAATTAAGTGGGACCAATTATGATTCAATTTAGTTGGGCTGAATAGGGTCACAATCTTATGTCCCAGAAGACAGAACACATTACACTGCTACGTTCGAACAAATTTCTTTGGTTTGGTTTGTTTTTCTCGGTTACCATGCTTCCGGCTCTGCTTATCTAATGCAATTGTCACCATTCAGGCCATTAGTGTTTACTTTATGTGGCAGCTTAGACATGGCACAGCTATCTATTCGATGACCACATGTATACTTCCGATTAAATGCGTGTTCCTTCAGATGCATCACTCATGTTTATATTTCTTGTTCGACAGCAAAAATGTAATGGCTACGACCCTAAAGAATATCCGTTCCTTTGTAAGATGATGCAAGATATCTTTGCGTCAGTAAAGATGTGTTAGCGGTAATGACATTTAACACACTACTAAGGTAGTTGTGACCAATCAAAAATAATACAGCTTTTTCCTGATTGTTTAAAGTGGAGTCGTCGTAAGTTGCAACTATTACTAGTATTATTTGTGAATTATACATCAAAGATGCGCTCAAATACACAAATGTCTAAAGGTAATATATGATGATCAAAAGAAATTTGTTAACAGCCTTGTATAATCTGCCAAAGTAGCTATAGGCGAAGCATCAATTAAAAATACTGTCCAGCTGACGATATTAACCTTATCTATCGGCACTGACGGTTACTGTGGGGCTGCGAAACAGACCATTTGTGCCATTTTCAAACTCAACTAAACAATTTTGGAGCACGTTAGAAGTGCCGCATCGGATAACACGTTATTCGCCAACAATAATGTGACTTGACTTGTTCCATGTTGGATTTGAGTTAGCTGCTGATTAGCTTTTATGTATACCCCGTCAGACATAAGAGTTGTGCTATCGTCCATTAGAGGACAATGGGTGCAGTTCTTACAAATTCTTTGTTTTAGATTTGGAGGAGTTATCATGGTTGCTTTCAAGGCTAAAGAGAACAAGGACCATTGATTTTTATAATCGAGCACTTCTAGCAAGGCGCAATGACTGTCTTAGGATGACGAATATTTGTTTTCCACAATAAGTGTCGTTTAGATTATTCAATATATACCAATAACGATTTTTGTCGATTAATCAATTTGTGTTGCTTGAACGGGGCTGTCGATGAATACTCAGAAGATAGACGGCCTTCTAGTGCCTATGGCACAGGCATTGGTCAACCTGTGACAATTCATAAACGTATTCGCTGGCTAGGTTAGCGTCTCTGTTGTGCTATGTAAAGCAGAAACAATATGCTGGTTGAATTAATTAAAGCAAGACCGGTCATAATTGGACGATCACTGGCCACATAAAGCATCATATAGCCACTTGGCGACAAAGCCAAGCACGTTTTGCTATCAGTTATAACGACAAGAATCTCCGTTTCTATAGCATTGTCTTCGACAATGTATCCCTCATACAAGGTAAAGAATTTAATTGCACGATACATATCCCTTATTGCAACGAACATTAATTATGCACACCCCATCTCTAATCAAAACATTTCACGTATGATATCCACAATAACTATTGTTAAATGACACTATGATGGATGGCTTTTCCTACCATAAGTCACGGAAATCATTCAAAATGTTTACTCATGATCTACCCAAGCAATTTGCGATTGCTCTAACTTAATTCTTAATGCATGTTTTGTTTTAATCTAATGGCAAACATGCTTGATTAACCAAAAGGGCGGCCGCAGGAAACATGACAGCGGGACGTGACGTGACATGACTGGACACGATTAGACACGTTGGGATATGACTTAAAGTGGATAACTTTGGCTAGGAAGTAATGAATTATTTAACTTGCGAGAAGTGAAATGGCTCATATTTAAACCATAAATCTGACCTTACAGTCCCAACGTCTTTTCACTGAAGGCTGTCTGCTTAATCAAATCTGCATGGAATTCTCGATGACCACGAAATTGGTCACATGGTTTGTCGTATGGCCCCTGTAGTGTATTTATTGAGATTTTGGATAAAGCAGGAATGTTTTACGGAAACATATTTAAGACCAATCATGAATAGAAAACATCAATAAAAGAGAATGGTTAATCTGATGATTGCTGATTATATTACATGGAATACAATACCCATTTCGTTCTGTCGGTACTTTGCAACTCGAAATGAGGTCATTACGGATCAAGTGTGGACTATTGACTTTCATCTATTTGGAATCAGGGATTGATATGTCAGGTGATTGATAACTTGCTATTACAAATGAGTTTATGTATAGATTGATCAATATTTTGAACTGGCTTTCATATTCATTTCGTTAACCAGAGAAGGGCTATTGTCGCACTCATCAGATCATCGAATAACTGTGTATCTTTGCAAATGAAATTCCTTGTACAGTCACAAAAGGCTCACGCATACACATATGCAAACAATGGGGCGTTCCACATTACATTTTATTCGGACCAAACAGACAGCTCAAGATAACTGCAACTTATTCTACTCGTCATGATTAAGTCAGTCATGTTGTGCATTTTGTATTCTCACATTTAATCATCTACGCGGCAGACCAGTGGTAATGTTTTACCTGTAAATACGTTGAAAAAGGATGCTGTCACCTCTTTTGTTTTACTAGTTACATAACAACCTGAACAACATCCCGGGTTCGATTATTTCCGACTAGTGTTCAAGCATGCTTTTGATAATCGTCTCACTTTAGTAGACTGTCATCAGTTTCTACTAAGATCTATAAATGCGCCTGGCCTGGTAGGAGACAAGTCAATGTAAACGAACGTGCAATGTAGCTTGCATACCATAAGCTTACGAGGCAAACAATTGGGATCCCTCTGAAAAAAACATCGCAAGCAATGGGAGTGGCCGAGGCTTTTTCTGATGCTTGACACTGCACGTTGCTATGTGAAAACACATTCACATCTCGTCTGGTAGCTTTATATCGTTTCTATTCGTATCACGTCCCGCTCTGTCAGTAGCATTCCATCATGCCCCGGCATATCACGCCGTGGATACCTCTTGCTTTTCCTTTGGCAGTTGAGTCGCTAATGAACGAGGTGATGTTTCAACAGTCCGTCCTAAAATCTTTTCGCCAACCATATCAACCGACATTCAACGACACATCCACAGGCGAATTGAGTGGTCCGTATGTCTTGCCATGGCCGCCACTGTATGTTGCTAATAACGGAATACTTAAGTTCAGTTTTAGCACTCCTTTTAGGATGTCTTGTCAGGTTATGCCTATCAGCAATTAGTTTGCAGATTGTACTTATCCAGCCATGTCTACACAGCAGCCTTCGCCATGCGTCAACTGGTCATTTTCCCAGTCCATTATGCGATAAAATCCTAATGACCTTTCCACTGTGAGTGGCACCAGATGTGTAGTAACTTGGATAGCAAATTGAGATAAATGATTAAGCATTATTACTTGATTCAGAATGTCCATAAAAATGATGAGACGTTGCAGTCTTTTTGTCACAGAATTACATCCAGGCTTTGTTGTCAGTTGTTTTGTTAATGTCGCTTTTGAAAAATGCATGCAGACTGTATTAACAATGCATTCTCGCATCATTTGTACATACGTAATGGACAAATACGTACCATCTTTAATTAACAACCAACGGAGTCTACAATATTTTACTAAAAGAGACAAGATCATTTGTGCAAAAGATGGGAAAGCATCACTAGATATATACTGTCATGTTCTTTATTGATCAAGTGGATCGGTCTTAAAATGCTTGACGGTGATGAGATGACAGGCTGCCAGACGGAATTATGTTATAAAGAGATTGACTGTTCCACAGGGGAAGGCAGTGAACGATATGAAGCGATAGATTATATGACAGGCAGGTTACTGCGTTTAGTGGTGCGATATATCTCGTGAGGAGACTTTAACAAATAACTGACACAGAAATGCGGCACAGTAACGGATACCTCCGAAATAGCCGCATGTTTTTATGGAAGACCCATATAAGGTCACATGTGTATAAGTGAGCATGAGTAATGTTAATGATCTGAGAACGATTAACGCCGTCGTCATCAGAGCTTTTGCGCGCATTAACATAAGCTTGTTCACAGACTACATCAGTGGTGAAGAAAGAGTTCTCCTATTTGATTTATATTCCCGAATGAGAACACAAATCGATTCCAACAATATTCAGGTTTGAGTCTGCGTTGTTTTTTTTCATATAATGGGCAGCAACACGGATCTCGACGGAGTATATCTATCAAATATGTGTCTGTATGATAGAGACTATTAAACATCCGCAATGCACATATTGCATATTGCAGTGTTAGTAGCGACGCTGCAATGATCAAACAGCAATAATCTAGATACTTTCCTGTGCGGTTTTTGTTAGATATTGATAGCTTTCCAAATTTCAGTCAGCGATATGTAATGCATTCGACCGATTACATTAATATCGCCGGCTCAGTTGCATGAGTCACGCGATAGTTATGACCTATCTTACCACTGAGAAACGGGCTACCACCGATTCTCTTCATACTGTTCCAGATTCCCACATGCATAATTTGTTTTATTTGATATAGATTAGCCAACATGGCGCACTAGCATTGGTATATATGGCATTTAGCTAAGTTGGCTATGTGACATCGTATTATCTTCTGTAAAGATGCGTATCTCTGCCAATATATACACCCAGTTTAAATTACCTCCGGCTTTGCCTATTTTGGGCTATTTGTGATGTTGGCCATGGTTAATTTTCTGCAAATATCAACAAATTATATTACTCCCGGAAGTTGGCAATATATTCTGAGCATCGAGCAATTATCCGGGAAGTAGACGTTTAGCCCTCAGACAACATATCAATAATGTACATGATATGGAATGCTATTGTAGGACGAACGATGAACGGCATGTGACTGATGGCTACATCTGTGTAAAGAAAAAAAACCCAATTCATTCCGTGTGTCCCTATTGCTTTGTGACGATGTTTTGCGGTTACCGAAGACTTTAGTGCAGGATTTACATTCAGTAATAATGTTTTAACTGATGAATAATAATTCTTATATCAAACGTTTTATGTCGGACATCATTCTTAAGAATATGTGGTCAGTGTCCCAACTGATCTCAATAAGCCTTGTGAGCAAGATGGGATATGGCATGATGACCGGCTATGATGGATCTGTTGGTCGAATTCATATCTTGGTTATGTCGTCAAATAAAGCATAGCAGAAACTTGTAGTAAGAATAATCAGTATCAACAAGCATGGAACATTTCGTAATGCAAAACAATTTATTTTTATACTAGTCAACATTTATCTTTTTATAACACAGTCGTAATCCTGAAATCGCACCGCTCGTACAGCCTGCTGAATTTCACTTTCATTGAATATATATTATAAAAGCCTAGACAAAGCAAACAGGTATAATACGCCTAATTTGCAGGAGATTGTAAACATAAATACTTATTCGGTATTTCATCCCACATAGTGTACACAATTAAAACACTTATAGCAAGGCAATCAAGTTAATCTTAACAGTCGCTAAACAACGCATTAAGTTGACTGGCTTTGCATGGCATTCGTTACAAGCAAAACTATGTACGCTTACAGTACACATACCACTATATGGGCCACTGTTCATATTGCTTCAAAACAATGTTTGCAATAAATGTCACACATAGCACATGGTTTATAATCCTATAACCTGAGTTTAAAAGCCATCCAAACAGTATTTCAGATCAATGTAGCTGATACAGCTTGCCAAAAACACTACATCGCTTGACCTAATATTTATCATTGTTCTCTTTATTCAAAACGTTTCTGTTGTGTTACTGGTATGAAATGCATGGTTGCAATTTTAACTAGCGTGAGCATACCATGTTTGCCGAATACGATAATTATTTTAGAGGCGTTAAAGTCAGAGTATTACGTTAAATTAAGTCATGGATTATGCGATGTGTGTGCACATCAAATAATTGTCACTCAATGTTAAACTCACATTAAAGATGACCGCAATCTGGCACATACATATTCGCAGCTTAAAGAACATCAGGGTTATTTAAATCATACCTAGCGTATGTTACATAAATTTCAATTTATCGTTCAAGAGATACATTGAGCATTAAGCATGGCATAAAATGTCCAAGCCCCTATAATAAAAGTATATGAATTTTTGCTAATGCTTTTTTCATTTCCTGATGGCACTCATAGTTACGAAGAAATGGTAGCATACAATTTAAACAGGCTGGTTAATGCGCGGGTCCCCTTCAACCAATAACAAGGTACTCAAGCATAGAACGATAATGATCACTGATGTAATCCCTTAATGTAATCCGTGTATTTACAACGTGCTTTACAATTCACGTTTTATCATTATCGGCGTTAAAAATAGTCACCATACGGCATACTCATGTTTCAAAGTCAGACAGAGCTAAATGGCATTACACGTCCACATTATAGTCAATTAATGTAACCAAACAGCTCACGTCCCCACCAAGAGTAGCCCTTAAAAGTAAAGGGATGCTAATGTCTAGTTTCAGAACAGCTTTATTAATGTCTTGTCAGGTCATGTGCATTCTCACTGGATGCAAGTCGATTTTCTGTTTATAGAACTTGAATATAAATCTTCTCAAGTTCGTCCCCAGACGTGGACTTTGGTCTGCCGGTAGAGGACGCAGTTGAACCATAAGATCTTTGTTGTTTACGAATTGCCACAAATATTATGCACCTTCGGGAATGGTGTTAAATGCTATCAAAACATATGGTTAAGTGAATTTTGTTATCAGGACCGACTTAATTTGGAGGAGAGGTAGTGCCATTTGTCGCTGGCTTATTTACTTCACCACCATTATAAATGAAGACTCGATGAGGCATCAAAATTGGTGCGTTCCGCAAACAGATAGCTCCAAACATAACTCATAACGACACAGTTTAATGTTTATCACAAATATTATGTAAACTCTACATAACGACTAGTTCTCATTAACCAATGTATAAATGCCAATATACAGCTCAAAATGCCACCTGGAAGCTAATAAAGTGAGTCTTGTTGTCTGTGAAATTTCGCCAGGATGAATTGAAGCTGCAAATGACAAAGGACTTCCGCAGAACCTGTTAGAATTAGTCAGATGGATACATCATCAATCTATTTTACATAGAAATACAATCCTTATGGGAAATATGGTAATGAACCGTTGATAATGTGAGATTATGTGGCAGTGTAAACTGTCAACGACATCCAGTCGGCTTGCTCTATAATTGCATGCAATCTGAAACTGCCTGTATGATGATGACTGCAGCAGTTTAGATGGTACATGCGTAAGACAAAAGACAAATTGATTGTGGCAGAGTGTCTTTTCCTTTGACCAACCGAGCAAACATGAAGACTATTAAGTGATTATAAGGATTTCTTCGTATGCTTTCGTGGGCATTATGATGGTCGAGATTTTTCTGTTACCAGGATTTCATTACAAGTCGGATAAATGGATTGCTGTGATGTTTTGTGGTTCATTGATTTCCAAAAGACAGCAACTCTGCAACAAACTCCCTCAAATTGCTGTTGGGTTTTTCTTGTGAGGAAACCAATAGCACAAACTGCAACATTTCCACGCACAATTCCCTGGGATTACTCGTACTCCTGGTACACTTCTGGAACCGTGTTTAGACATCGGACACATTATATAACCTACAATATATTATTCATATTATTTGTTGGGCATGTATGAAGTCATACTTTTGCTCTTGTGATATCAAATGAAGGGATCCGTCTCTTTTGTCGTTTTCAAAAGACGAGCTCATTAGAATGCTACATCCATTAAGAACGCATGTCGGGTTCCATATGGCCGAGTATCATGCATTTGTAAGCATGTAATTGCGGTACTGTAACAGATAAAAAACGATGAGTCAGCCAAACAAAAAGCTTTCGAAAAGCGATCATCTGTATCTGGTAGCATTTGAAAACAATAGCCGTGCAATAAACAACCCACGCATTCTCATACATCACTCGGTAGTGCATGTTTTGCACAAGGCAATGTTATATACCTAGGAAGGCTTTTGGCGTCGATAGTAACTACAAAAATCCTCATATTAATGTCGGGAAATATGCGATCTGTATCCTTCAGTGATCTTTACGTGCCTTTGATTTGATATAACATATCCCTCCTTAAATGTGATAATGTTCCCCCAACGCAAATTACTCATTTAACCGCACTACCAACTTATCCGCATGTGCATTGTTAATATGCCATACCAGCAACTGGAATCTTGCATTACAATCCTCCCATACAGTTCTAAAAATGTAACAGACCAAAGACAAATCTCGTAACTGCCTACATAGTGCGAATATGTATTACATATATACCATAACTATCTCTCCTTGTAATTGTCACATTCGGTTAACAATAAGGTTTATCGCCCTCATTATCAGGGCACTTTGCGCGCATTATCATATGCTTGTTCACAGACTAGCTAGGCAGTGATGAAATCGTCTGATCACATCAGCGGTATAGAAAGTGATGTGGTATTTGATACAATTTCCAAATAAATCGGTTCCTTAAATGTTCTGGTTTCAGCTTTTTTTTGTTTTCTGATAACAGACAGCAATAAGGATGGTAACAAAATATCCCTTTCTCAATATTTCAAACATATGTTTGTATTAAAAACTATTGAGCATCACTATTACACATATTCTAAATTGAAGTATTAGTAACGACGCTGCTCCTGTAATGGTGCAATGATGTATCGTTTTGCCTTGTTATTGTGGATGAGTCAGCCACGTGATGCATACAAACGCCTGCACAGGTAAATGAAGCACAACTAAACATGATCAACAATAATCTAGATCTCTTTCTGTGCGTTCATTCTCAGACATTTATACCGTTAAAACGTTGGTAGTATGCCATGGTTGATTGACTTCACACTTATTCCCTGCACAAACGCATCGGTCACGCAATAACTTTAGAGGTATGGCTTAGCTTACCACTTGGGAAAGGACTACTTCCAACTCTCTTGATGCTGTTCTGGATTTTTAAATTCACACAAAGCCTACATTGGGAAAACAGCGCACTTATATTAGTATAAATGGGATTAAGCACACATTTTGAAGCTAGGTAAGCTACGAGACATCATCAAATCTTCGGAAACGATGCTTCCCTCGGCCAGTATTTGTCTATTTTACACTAGCTGTGATGTTTGCCTTCGTTTATCGTCTGTTAATAACAACTGATAATGGTATTCCCGGAATGTGGCCATAGTCCTTGAACATCAGGCAATAATCCGGGAAGTAGACGTTTCGCCCATCGACAACCCATCAACTTTGTAAAAGATATGGCGTGCTAATGTAGGACAGTTTTTTATTTCCGATTTATGTCGATTTCGAATGCAATATGACTGATGGCTACATCCGTAAAAAGAGAATAACACTTTTCTTAATGTTTTTGGGTGTATTCTCACAGGGTGTAAGTCGACTTTCTGCTTATGGAACATGAAAATCAATCTGAACAAGATCGTTACATGACTGTCCCAATTTAGCGGAATTGTGATAACATGGACCTAGAGATGGCGAAGCCATTTAAACACGACTGCTAAGGATCTGCAACTGATATCCAGCCTCCCCAGGAATCGTGTTTAATACCACCAAAACATATGGTTACTAAGCTGGCATTGTTATCAGACCTGAGATCAATTTCAGAAGAGGTAGTGCCATTATTCTACATGTGTCCCGACCATTGTAATTGAAGACTCGATCAGGCATCAAAATGAGTACTTTACGCGAAAAGATAATTGGAAATATATCTGATAACGACACCGTTTAATCCCTAACACAATTGCTAAGTAACCTCCATATTACAATAATTGGTCATGCTGCATGTCTGTAAACAAGGAAAATCTAATTGTGTCATGATTCGTGGTGATGCTTGAAGCCAATTTCTACTTGAATGGGTTTTATTGATAATATACATGCATAAGTAACAAAACATTGACACCTTTCTATTACTTTAAAGGGTTCTGCTAACGTTCCAAGCAAGAGCGTGATGATAGAACCTATTTGTGGCCATATGCGTTCTATTCAAGCCACCTGAGCAAGCATAAAGTGTGCAAAACGTAGATGAGTCCGCATTTTCTAAGAACAGTTCATTCCATCTGCACTGTGGAATTTGGACGTGTTATCCTTAAATAATTTAACATTCCTCTTGGGACGTTAAATATGCGCCGAATAAATATATTTGACTAAGTCGATTATGTAGCTTATGTTGAAGTTACCAAGATTTATCTAAGGGAGGAATTTCTAAGCTGTCGAAATGGCAATGCTCTTTATGGACAATCCCATGTACCTTTAAGCACATTATGTATACGCATTTGTCATGTCCGATAAAGCGCTGCGGCCATTGAGGTATTGGTGACAACCTTGCAGAATACCTACGCCTTTGTGAGATGATAAAAGGTCTTTTCGTGCTAATTAGGATGTGTCAGGGATAATGACTAATGATTTATTAATCAAACCACCGCAAACAAAGACGTGAATGGTCAACCATATAGGTATTAATCTGCAAAAGGCTAGAGGTCATGTGTGAATTGGCCTTTAAGTTGGATATCGCCTCACATATCCTATCAGGTAGTCTGGAAAATCTCTGCGTAGTCTGCAGCTCTTGGATTCTTGATTGTATAGCTTTAATCGGTGTAAAACGAAGAGTTGACTTATATGCCCAGCAGGCAGCGTGATTGTATAATAACATCTGTCGTATGTGTTCACGTTAGACAGATATTTATGTATAGCGTTGCTTCTTTCACACTGGAATCAAATAGTTATTACATGTGGTATACATTTAGAAGTAACTTGCTCCAATTGTAGCCTATTAACACATAACGCCACTTGGGCTTTACGAGACAGCGAAACAGCAAGTCAAGAAAGAAGATCGTTGGGAGATAAATCATCACCACAGGCTGCTATATGGGTGTCATCTGGGGATTTATATCCCTTTTTCTCTCTAGTGGTTCTGTAATTCAGAGTATAGAGCAACTGTAAGCAGCTTATTAATTCAGCTCTACCGAGCATATCATCGTCATAGCATCGATTGTAAAAAGTGAAAACAAAATGCTCAGGCTTGCAAGCATAGCTGTTACATAAAACAAAACAATAAGCCTATTAAACCGCTTTTGCGGGATATCAAATAAAAATGAGGGGATGTACATATTTAAACAACTCTTACTCATTCCGATTTCGAAACTACATCCTTACCGTCTCGCTTGCAAATGGCTTGTGCTTTTGCCTGTCAATATGTTATATGAATGGCAATTGCCAGTGTGGAAGAACACAGGAATATCAAAGTAATGGCGTGACTAAGATAATTTTCCTCTTTAATATTCTCGTTTCATATTCATCGCATATTAACAGCAGAATTCAAATGCATAGTTTCGTCAACTGAAGGGCATTTTATAGGGGAGTTAATTACGGTAGGCTATTTACCACAGAAAGCCACATTTTTGTTTTGACCACTTCCCAAACACTTCATTACAGTACTTAAAAGTTTGCCCAAAAGTTGCCCAAATTGAGCATATGGATTTCGAATAATCGGGTAACCCGTTCATAACTGTTGACCAGTAAGTACAGTTATATTAAATCTAATAATTAGAGTGTCCGCCAGATTTATGTTCTCCTCCAGATTATATGATAATAACCCGCGCCATTTGAGTAGTCATGACAAGAAGCTTTCTAGTCTTAGTTTGAGCCATGCCTATGGTTTGACTAAATGGCAGGGGTTATCAGTAATGGTTGTGACTCTGCATTATAGATAATAAAACGATGTCGCATTATCTCTGACAGCTATTGATCATAAAGCATCTATAATGTTAATTTCACACTAGTGTCGATATAACCGCAAACAAAAGTGCAAATACATCGCGGATTGGTGAAACTCCATAATGCAATTTATGTACCGTATAAACTCTTACATACCACTTTGGACGTAGATCCCATATAGAATTCCGACTTACATGCAAAGGATCCTAATTCTGGCACTTTCCCTTTGGCACCTTAGATAATAAGCGGCATCAATTTTGGTATTAGAATTGATTTTTTGTAAAATGATAATTAGTCTCATAGTTTGGACATGGTTGTGGTAATGCCACCTGATTAATGCATTTAGCCATGACAACTGTTAGGCAAACACAGAAGGTATCGATCATTCAATATTAGGAAGGTCCGAATGTTTGCTTACCAATTGCCAATGCACTTACACCAGCTAATCTCATTCATCACAGGTTAAGGTTGGGGTACGTTCAATGTGGTGCAGTCCGACCATTGCTTACATCCTCGTAATAAATCACGTTACCACATGAAGTATTGTACTTTTGAGGAACGAAATATTAAAATCAGCAATTGCAGGCAGCTGTATTGATGTATCTCTAAATTGTCACTGCCTGTACTTTTTAGTTTGTAACATTGGCTTTATAAAAATATGAAATGATAGACAGATGAAAATAATGATGATTCTGGGATATGGTGTTTACTTTGCGCATGATCAGCTCACAACTATTTCGTAACATCCGGGATATTATTGAATATGACGAACAGGACGGATAATGAGTGGCATTCTAATATTAAAGCCGCATACATGATTCAATCACAACAGGTTTGATCCTGTTGTCAGGTGAATAATGTAGGTTGCTTGATGAGTCGTTCTGTTTTAGCATAATCAACAGCTAGTAATTTTAGACAAACCATCAATAACCGCATATAACACCGTACATGCATCTGGCGAATAACAATGAGGGTATCGCTGTCATCCTTACTGTATTTCTCTCTCTAAAACCGACTAGCTAATGTGGGAAGAAGAAACTAACAGCAGAATTCCGTTAAACCGAATTTGACTTAAAATGCACCTTTCGAATGGGTTATATATATATATATATATATATATATATATATATATATATATATATATATATATATATATAGATATATATATATATATATATATATATATATATATATATATATATATATATATATATATATATATATATATATATATATATATATATATCTATATATATATATATATATATATATATATATATATATATATATATATATATATATATATATATATATATATATCATCAATAAAATATGGTTTGCCATATGGGATTTCAATCACTGTCAGGAAAGTGGAAACGAACAAGTGAAATTACGAGATCAGCATTATATGACAGCGTTTTACACCACGTTATATCAGAACTTTAAACCACAGTATTTGGTAAAAATGTGTGATCTGCAGCAACCCTCATTAGAACGATTAAATTCACCAGATTACTGGTTAATTCCCTGTCTTAATCGATGTAATGCTAGTATGAGGCCCACTGATTGATTCAATAATTCGGAATTTGTCAAAAATGATGTGACCTGACCGTCGTTATGAGTTCACTTGTACGTAACGACATTTTGTTATGTTGAATTATATTAGTTGCTGCGTCATTGTTAGCTGTTATATATATCATGACACGTGAACTCAAGATAATCGAGTTGAACCATCGTCTAATATACGCCAACGGGGCAATTCTTGTATTATGTCACCAATAATTAGTTGTTAATTTGAACAGAGTATAAGGATCATTGATTATATAATAGCTCACTACTATCATGACAAACCCTCTGTCATGCGATTAAGAACCGGGCATGATTTTATACCATATATGACACTTAGATTATCGACAATATCACCATACTGATGAGTTGATTAATCAACTAATGCTGCTTGAACGTCAAATGGTTAGCAAATGCACATGTATTATACGCTTATATACTTTTTAAGGTGCATTTAATCAAAAATATTCGAATTTCTGTTTTATGAAAAAACTCGATTGATTCCCTACTATGTTTGTTAATGAAATCCAACGAATATAATCCAATCGGCTTCCCAAGGTATGTGCATGGCCTTTGAATATAGCTGTAGTAATTTATCTCATCTTAGCGGTGCTAAATCGTAGCTATCTTTGAATTATCGAAAGATGGCCTTCTAGCGCTTATGGTATTTGGTAGATCTATGACAATCCGAAAAAGTCCCATCAACTGGCCAGTTTAGTATCCCTGTGGTGCTATATATGGTAGATACAGTATGCTGGTTGAGTAGATATGTCTTAGCTAGGCTCTTTATAGGGTGGTAAATTAAAGCTTAAACGACAACCGAATTTCTAAGAAAATGTCCTATCCACTGGCCAGTCTAGCATCCCTTTGGTGCTATATATGGTAGATACAGTATGCTGGCTGAGTAATTATGTTTTTGATAACGCATCCCTCATTCAAGCACAGAATACAAACCCTTTATTAGACCCCAATGATGTGCGCCCCATTACACAACATCCAGGACATAGTAATGGAAACTCGCATGAAATAACATATTATATGTTGACCTGAATTGCGCGTCTGTGTATACTTCCATTTCAAGCTGGATGATGTCAATATTTATTATTTCAATCTTACAATATTCGTGAATTTCGGGTAGAGTGTTTCTCCGAAAATTATCCACCCAAATCATTCTGAATGTCTACCATTATATATGATCAACCCAATTAACCAGGAGGACGGCAAATGGCAACCACAACAACACGACGCGATGTCACATGACTGGTAAGATACTCAGGCCAGGAAGTTATGAATCTTATGACAGACGGGCAGCTGCCTGCAGCGGCGAAATGGTTCATATTAAGGCAATAAATCAGGCCTAACAGTACCAACGTCGTTCCATAGAAGGCAGTCTGTGTTATTAAAGCTGCATGAAATTCTTGATGACCTCGACGTTGGCACAGTGGTCTTTCGTTTGGCCCCAGGATTGTTACGTGGATATTAGCGCCCAGTCAATAACTCTTTCTGACAATGTTCATTGAGATTTTAATCAAGCAATATTGTTACCAGCAAAAGTCCAGTCATCAAATACAAACACGAATCAAATGCAATAAGTTCCTGATGGTTGTTAAATAAATTGTACAGACTGCAATCCCCACTTGCTCTGGTGGGACAATTACAGATCAAATGCGACAACATATACTTCCACTTTGATGAGCAGTCTGTCGTCAGTCAATTGATCAATTATTTCACTAATATCACTACATGGATGTCCACTGACTAACACGCCCTAATATATACCCCACATAGCCTCAACATGGCTGGCTCGGCTCAAAATGAATAATCAGAGTCTGTTTTGTATGATCGCTGAATGTGCAAATATGTCTACTGCGCCTTTTGTTCGTGGTAAACAAATGGACGCACCCGCAAACACAGTCTGATGTGTTTATCTTATTCTGTAGATATTGCCATATCTTGTAATTTAACAATATTATCTTTCCTCAGATTTCTGCAGATAATATTCCAAACGCCATTTGAACTATGTGGCAGTTTATTGGTCGAATGCGCTTATGGCGTGTTGACGAAATATCATGGGCGTTTTATCCCCAGATCTAACACAGATACATCTCCTGTTCAATAAGAATGACGTGCTGCATTTACACGATATCAGATAAAGACCAGGCCAGACACATGATTTAAGTTCAATAATTGTATATTTATAGGTTCCATTTGTGTTTTTATCTCCCGTTTATGTGGAAAACTTATTGCAGTTAGCTCTTATGAACCAAGTAAAGCTTGCGCTCCCTCTTGGCAGAACATTGTATGAAAAAACCTTACCTTCACGATGACAACTATATTTAACAAGTCAGTTTAAAAAGCAATCAGTATTATGCATCGAGTTTGATTCTCAGGGATCGTGACAACACAACTGAAATGTGCAAGGCGATTCACTTTTCCGACTTTATTCCAATATGGCGGCGAGATTGCACAACAAAAGCCGGTTAGAACATAGGCAAGACCGACCGTAATTCCGCGCCACGTGAACCCTATTCAAAGACCATTGCGACAGTTCTTGATTCGTTCATGGATTTTCACGATTTTTTGCAGAGAGTAAGCTCGTATATAAAGCTTACGAAATATAAAATGAAAAAAGTATGGGTCACTGGTGTAAATTTCTGAGTAAGGCGGATTTAAGATCCACATGTTAAGCCAATCTGAATTATGCGTTTTGGATAATATTTTGGTTCTACAGAAAAGTTCATGCAGCGAATTACATTATATTTGACATACAGACAGAACAATATCTGCTTTACAAAAGCAAAAACAAGCCATTTATGAATTTATTGTACATTTTTCTCCAGAATGACGTCAAACCTCCATAAAAAAATTTGACCACTGAGTTTTGAACTAAACTTGGTAGTATAGTGCAGTGATATTATCTAAGTGATATATGTACAATAAACAGAAATTAACAAATCCTACGTCCGTGTAGTCGATGGGAAGCCACAATGGGTTTTTGGTTGTATTCCCTGGGTGTGGTGTATTACAATATTCAAACCTCCATAAAAAAAAATTGACCGATGAGTTTTGAACAAAACTGGGTAATATGGTGCAGTGATAAATGTACTATGAACAGATATTAAAAAAATCATAGAAAAATTCTTTAGATTTCATCTTGATCTTGCGTAGCGCAGGCCAGAGACCAAGTGGAAGTATATTTTCTTTCTGAACCTTAGGTCATTTATATTTGAACTTGGATTGTGAGGTACATGAGGTGTGACTTTGGTCTAAACTCAATGGAAATAATTCGTCGCTAATGTGCGCACAAATTACTTCGAAACCAACTCGTTGCATCGCAGACGTGGGCGCACTGGGCGCGAAAAATACGCGCAGCGCGTCAAGGGTGTTTCCCGCCAACGCGCATCACTTTTTAAGAAACCTTTTTCTCCTTCCATTAGTGACACGCATGACAGACATAATTACGCGCGGATTAGCAAATTCACATTCATCCGTCGATCCGACCATTGAAGACACTAGCGAGCGACTCTTCTTTAGCTATTCTACTTAGCTGACTCAACTTTTTGCCATGGAATTCGGCGCTGCGTTGCAGAGTGTACGGGAGGACCTTTCGCTGACGTACAGCTTCCGTGAAGAGTAGATCTGTTGCCTCCTTCACATTTGCAACGGCAGGAATCTTTTCGTGGGTCTGCCAATCGGCTACGGGAAGAGCGACGTTTTTGCTTTAGCTCCGCTCGTACTTGACATGGTACATTATACTGCTTTATGACACAAGAGCGACCGATTTTCTGTAGCTAATATTCGTAGTAAATATTGTGGATCTTCGCTATATCCAGCACGAAAAGTGAGATAGTTGCTATGTAAGCTCTGCCTAAAGGATCATCTATGTACTACATCAATATAGCACTTGTCTTTTGTCATGCAGATGAAACCTGGTCGCCAAAGGCATGTTAGCCTTGTTGTCATGCCGCTGCGGAGCTTGATTCAGGATCAGACCGAACGGTGGGCGGCCACAGACCTGTCATGCACTGCCATCATGGACGCTACAACGACCCCACCTGAAACATTGGAAGGTATGCCGCTGCCCATATGTAGCCATATGTTTTATATGATTGTTTAATTATGTGATAGTTCTGATATTGAATAAGTATTGAGATCCAACTGTATCACCAGCTAGCAATTATTGACGTGCCTATGTATCTTTTGCAGCTATCAGCAGAAGAAGTACAGCCTTCTCCTGGCCACACCCGAGGCCATCGTGGCCACCAAGTGGCGCAGTGTGCTACTTGCACTACGTAGTTCGATATGCGTCTTGGCAATGGATGAAGCCCATTGTCTGATAGAGTGGTAAGATGTAAACTCGACTTTAGCTCATCAAACATTAGCACCAGATCTTTTTTATTATACCTTGTTGAACTTGACATGTTGCTTCAGGGGAAAACTCAGGCCCAAGTACCAACAGGTCGCCAAGCTTCGGCAGCTTGTTGCCAGGCGTGC